>JARTUT010001309.1:2430234-3645351 GCA_030674115.1 Micraspis discolor | reverse complement strand
CAGTCTTGCAGTTTTTTTTTTACAAAACACACAAAATGGTTGTATTGACGTCATGTTCTTTTCGAATAACACCACACGTTCACTTAGTAGGAATGTCTTACTTCAACTGTTGGGGATAAATGAACAAAGCCGAAACACAGATGTCCCTTTTGGGGAAAGGGACGCAGGAACGCAGGTATGAAATACCTCTGTACGGAAGACAATAAGCTGTAAGTTAAATCTTGGGTAAATTGTTAAAAGACGACATGGAATGTATAAATATAATAGTGTTAATATATAGATACAAGAAAATATTCGTCAGCTGATTGTCCGTTGGGGAAAAAGGCGTCAGTCGGAGCATTGAAAATTCCGCGAGTCATAGAGATATATGCGCGCAGTCATACATTCCTGCTCTAGCTGACGTGTTTTCCCCCACTATATATGCAGCTGATTATCAATATCAAGTTTCTGTAAATGTCTAAAATCATGTTAAAAAAATTCAATCGGCATAAAATAATTTTATTTTATTTTATTTTTGGCTAGTTCGCACGCTCAGCTGACGCATAATCCACCCTTAGTCGTGCAGCTGACTACTTTCTTTTAATTGTAATCAATGTCAATAACACGTGAAAAAAATTTCATGTGGAATAAAATACTTTTTAGATTTTTTTTTTTTTTTTTTTTTTGGCGTGTTCTATGGGGTCTCATAGCAAACGCCCCCGCTGGTGCGTAAGCTGACCTTCACTTTCGTTATTAGAAAGAGCTTCTTCACTAGTATTGTGAAGTAAAGATCGGCATAAAAACACTAACCAAAATAGCCGCGGCCTCCCGGACTATCAGGATTTCAAAGAAAACTAAAAAATCCCGCTGTATTTATCGACTTAACGGTGGTTTACGATATGATGTGGAGAGAGGACATGATATACAAGCTCCTACGAGTAGTCCCAGGCAAATTAAGAGCCCGACTTATAGGCAGCATGCTGAACAACCGAATTCTTCAAGTAGTTATGAGATCCGATATCAGCTCCTTAATATGAACGGGCTTCCACAGGGTTCAGCCTTTTCTCCTCTTTAGCTGTACTTTGCCGGTACTTGCAACAAGATGCAGTGCTGTTGAGCATTCAGAAGATACCCTAACGACAGATTTGGAAGGAGATGGAGGCTCCAACCTAGAGCCACAGAAGTCACCTGTTTTCACCTGAATGATTTACTTGCCAGAAGACAACTCAACATACAATTTGAAAACACCTTACTTGCCCACAATAAAATTCCTAAGTATCTAGGCGTTTCCCTTGAAAGAACACTCTCAGAGAGCATATCGCTGTCAAGAATGTTATATTATATGACCAGCGTTGCCGAAATTCCGAACAGTATTCAGTAGATTACATAGGGAAATCCGTGGTAGTCTAATTTTTTTTGTTTAACTTGAATTTCACAATGAGAAACTTGAAAATAGTAATATTTCATACTAAATTAAAAAAAAATTAAAATCATTTTCTTCAACTGGAAACCTAATAGATGCATGAAATAAAATCATTAGATACAAATTGAAAAATGCTAATTTAGATATAACAAAAAAGCTAGAGTAAGAAACTAAAAACTTCGTAGAGTTCTATAACTTTACGGTATATCTGTATATTCAAATTGGTAGAAATACTGATTAATCGGTAGCATCGGCAAAAATGTGAGATAATATGTTCATAATGATTCCCTCCTGTTATTTTATACTTTGTGATCCGTGATCCAGTACTTCTATTTGTGTTCCGACATCTTCTGTGTTTTAGCATGTCACCTTTAATTTTGACATCCAATTGGAGGACTTGATTTATCTTTGTCATATTATTGTTTACATGTTCAATTTTGAATTTTACTTAACTTGATTTCGCTTTCACTTAACGACTGGTTATCATGACAATTTGGGATCCTGAAATCGTAAGTTTCATTTATTTGTGTAACTTTTTAATCACTCATTTGTTTATAAATGTATGAATTTCTTTTGCTCTTGGGTATTTCGAATTTGGAATTTTCGAGTCCCTTTTATGTGATTCTCTCAATATAAATCTCGGATGAGGCTAATGCTCAAGCGATGCGGCCATAATCTTGAATATTCTGGTTAATACTGAGATGAACATATAACGTAGAATAACGATTTTTATATGGCTCGTTAACTTTCGTCCTTAAAACGAGTCTTATTCTCCTTGAATAAAATACGAATAAAATTTTCATTGATTGTTGCAAGCTCCAACGCCGCCCTGCCAGATATTGACGTTTTCGTGGATAACTTTTACACAGCACCACTATTATTTTATGTTTGCATCATAAAAATATCCTATGGAAGAGAGAGAGGGTAATAAGCGAAGGCGTTCGTTCTGGTCATAAATTTAATACGAGGATCTGTGTCAAGCTCTGCAAATTTTGAGGCCGAATCCACGTATAAGATGAATGTCCACTATAGTTGAGCCACGCCTCGGCAATAAAATATGTATGGGGCGAGACCTGAAAAAGTATTTCTGGAATCGACGGTCTTTATGAATGCATAGGATTTACTCACGGAATGAATTAAAACTTCCTGCCGGAATTCTTCATACAGACAAGGTAAACTTCGATAAACCATTATAAATTGTAGCGGAAAATTCAACGAACCTCGTCCTTTTCTTTTCAGGTATTATCACTTTCTGATATCCATTACTAAAAGTACTCGTCTTTTCTCCAAAAATGTTGAAAATCACAAAGGTTAGGTCTCGAACTTTTGCGTACTTGTTTAAGAGTTTTTTTCTCATACTCTGGAACAATATGATAATAATACAACCGCCATCATGAACGAACAAACCTCTATCTCAAATTAAGAGTATTATTTGAGGCTCAAATTTCCATCTCCTAAAAAACAATCAAAAGTAATCAACTCCTTCGAAAACCATTAAGAAAATCTTTCTTTTCCTAAACTGCTATCCAATGAAATACCTCATAAAATTACAAATTACAAATATCTTGAATTGAAAACAACCAAACTAATGTTATTCTACAGTTTCATTTCAATTCCAATCCTGTTCCACTTAAAACTAAAACTACTTCAAAATAAAATCGCACATACATTTTTTCAGAGCACGATTTTGTCTGGTCAATCCTATCAACCTCCCATGAACTTTAACTTCTGTTTTGATTACAAATGTAGCCTTTATCCAAGAATATTTTAAAAGGGGATGAGTGATTTTTAGTACTCACTGGATATATTCTTTATTTAAAATCCACTCTACTAGTTTCGCCATCCAGGCATCATCAGGAGTTCTAGAAGATTAATTTTACAATAGTCAATAAAATTCTCTACAGTAATTAAAATACAAACTATTCTTACTTGTCAATAAGTATTCACACTGAACATCTAAGAAAAATGGCATTCACAAACAAAATAAAACGACCGAAAAATTTTTCTAGAATTCTCAAAGAAGTACCTACTGCTTTTGGGGTTATGTCCTCAGATTATGGTTAGTCACAGAAAAAATAAAATGACTTGTCACTTAAATCATAGAGTCAAGTTTCTTCCAATTTCTTGGATTCAAATTAAATTTTCAAAAATGGGTTTGTATGAAAGATTGGTTTCAGTTTGGTTATTCAGACAAAGGGTTGCGTTATTTTTCAAATTTTTCTTTATTTCATATATTTCAAGTAAATCCAGCTTATTTCCTCTCCCAACGTTATGTAACAACTGTATGTCCTCTTTTTTGTCAATTCATGTTTAGTTGATTTCAAATGGTTCCCAAATGCACTCTTTTCATTATAATTTCTTATATGTTCCTTTATTCTAGTATCTAGTGACCTATATGTTTTTCCAATGTAGAAAGCATCACATGTTTTACATTTCAGTTTGTAGACTCCGTTTTTCTGTAATATTGGAGTTTTGTCTTTTGCAATTTACTTTATGGGAATGCAGACAATTTTCTGCCTTAAAAGCTATTTTCAAGTTCTCCCTATTGTATTTCATTGTAGAAAGGCAAAGAAAATCTAAGCTGTGTTGTGTTCTCTTTCTTTTGATTATTGTAATGTATATGTTCTCTAGTTAGTGTTCTGTAGATTAATTTATCTACTATGTTCGGATTATAGCCATTCTCCTGTGCAATGTATTCAATGATTATCTTCTCTTTTTCAAAATTCTCTTGGCTAAGTGGTAATAATCTGTTGATGTATGATTTGAAGGCCGCATTTTTGTGAGCCTCTGGGTGATTTGAAAGATTATTGATGGTGTTAACCGTTTGTGTATCCTATCTATGTCCATTGAGATCCTATTCTCCTCTATCTTTTTTTGAAAATCTTCTAGAGTGTCGATTCCTACGGAATTTTGCGAGCCCGTTTATTTCAACTTCATTGAAAATCTTGCAAGTTACGACTTGATTCGACGGATTTTCTAGGAATTTTTTAGGAAACCAAATTTCAGATGAGCATAACTCCTGAACCATTGGTCCAATAACGATCTTGACCAAGATATATGGCCAGTTAATTTATTCGGAAACTCACCTCTTCTAGATGATAGCGAGAGGGTATATGACAGGCCGAACGGATATTCTCACGTTTGACACTAGATTATTCATCAGGAACTCAAACCCAATAGATTGAGAACATATTCGGCTCGATATTAAAAAATAAGAGACATTTGTGCAAAACAGGGGCACGCTGTTCTATTAGAACAATCACGCAAAGACTCACATTCTATAGCAATAGTTTATTTCAATACAAAATTGAGGAAATACAATACAATCAAAATATTGGCCAAAGTCATTAAATTATTCATACCCTGTAGACGAAACTAATGGATTGATCGAAGGGCATAAAGATGGCAAGCGATGTTATTTCCGTTGAGATAAATTAACAAGAGCTCCCTTGAGTACCGGAGACAAAACACATGGTTTCGCAAGCATTGAACACATCAGATTACACAGTATTAAGCATTAGCTTCACGATAAGATGAGCAAGATTTACTTCCGTGTAATCTCATATCTTACCCTATGAAGATTCTATCTTTCATGACAAGGCGCCAAAGCATTACATTAATTATTCGTGAAAGTGAAAGTCACAAGCTTAATAACTTTGATCAGTAGTTCTGGAGAAACGGATAATTCTGGAGAACTGTTTTTGAGTTGTGGCACTCCCAATCCAAAATATCTTTAATTCTCAGGGATTGAGATATAAATTTGTTAGTTCAAATGCTCCTTGATAGCACTACTGCCAACTACCTTAAGATTTCAGGAAATATTGAATATATAATTTATTGGGATTTAGAAAAAATTTGGAACATGCAAGTATTACAACAGAGTACCATTCATACGGAATTTGTTTTCTTCTATGAATTCTTCTAGAAAGCATTGCCTGAACCTTGCACATGTGGCTGATGAAATGGCAGGAACTTTGCTTCCACTTTGGACCCGGAATCTAACAATGCAATTTCTGTCCCTAATTTCTAGCTTTCCGTCGATGGAACATAGTGAAAAATAAAGAGGTGGTCCTGAGTTAATCTTGAGATTGAAGAACCATCATTCCGTTAGTCGAAAATATATTTTTTCAGAGTTATCACATTCCTATTCTGATACATTGACGGAACTACTGTTTATTTTATTTTTACTTCTCTTCAACACTACTCCAGGATTGTATCAACATCTGTTACTCAGAACTACAGACCAATAAGCTTGACATCTTATGATTTCAAAATGCTCAATAGAATCATTGGCGATAATTGGATAGAGTTCCACCTGCAAAATAATTTAGTTCCCAGAGAGCAACACAGGTCGGTGTACCAACACAAACTCACTAGGTTGTTATGATGAGTGAACCAGTTGGACTGATTCTGGTAGTTCAGCCGTTGTTATCTATCTCACTAGATCCAGAGAAAATTTGAGTTCACGCCGATGTTTTCCAGTTAGAGTTGGCGAAGTTGGTGAAGTTTCTCAGGGTTCCTCCCAAAAGCAATAATTATACTCATTAACCAAATCAATTAAGTCTTCATCTCATACCTACTATGTTTCCAGGGGCAACCTCGTCTAGTCGATCCGAATTTTCTTCTTCTCAACGAATGCTCAATATGGCCTCCTTGCCGCCCAATAGAGGGCACCAGGATGCTACCCTCATACCCGCCTCGACGGGGTAGGGCTTTCCGTTTGCCATTGACGGCGGGATGGCGTGATGTCTACAGCAAAACGGTTGGTGCTGAGTTGGCGCGGAAGGAAACAGTCGCACGACAGCTCAGTCGGGCGACTTTGTGGGCATCATGGTGGCTTGAGTACGAGTGACAGCCACGAGCTGGACGAGATCGCAGTTGTCAGTAGCAACGCTGACCCTCTACATGTCAAATACGGAAGTGGCCCTCTCTCAACAGTGAATGGACCGAGACTTGTACCAGGTGAGTTTTTGTTGACGAGAAATATTTTGTGTAGAATCGTGTAGAATCGGCAATATTCATTATTTCTTATTGTTCTTTATGATTAGCTCATCTCCATCTAGTAAATATTTTAAGAAAGCAACTCACTCGTTTTATGAGTGATCATGAGCAGACAAACTTTATAACATACTTAAGTCTAAAAATCAAGTAATATAAAATCTGAGACGATATCACTCAGTTTTGCGAAAGAAAAAAAAATAATAACATTGCACATAAAACAAGAACATATACGAGCTACTGTATATTGTAAAAAATCTTACCCATTGAATTAATAGAATGGAATCTCCCCGAGTCCAAATTGAATATTGATTTGTCATTATTTCCAATGATGGTAGTATACTGGAACAGAACAACTAATAATTCGGATAATGAATATTAAATTTAGAGGTTGCCTGTTTCAAGGTTGATTCAGATGGAACTGAACAGTCAATTAATTTTGGTGCATTGTAAATGAATATTTTATTATTTCATTCGCTTTGGAAACTATATCTAATGTGTAAATTACACATGTACAAAAATGTTTTTCAAGTTCATTCGGTATTGCAACGTAGGTGACCGAGAAATTCTGAGTATCGATAAATAAAAAAAAATTATGCATGTGAAGATTGAATACTTACTAGGAATTGAACAATCCAAGCAATATTTGGAATTCTCTCGAATATTCTTTGTTCACAGCTATTTGGCCATCGAACACAACTATTGTCATAATAGTGGAACATCAAGGATGAAATGAAACCTTTCAGACAGATCAGTGTTTGAGTGAAACTATACAGAATTTTTTATCATCAGAGGAGGGTAGCATTATACCGCTTTCACCCTCTGTGGTTCACTTTACTATAGCTCTCATCTATATGTTTCATGACATCTTAGAGGGTACAGCTTTTTTGGAATTGCTGATATATGATAACAAACATGAAATTTCGTGTTCAGGCCAGACCAATGTATCAAACGTGTTCAACTTTTTGCCTATAATGTGTGTCAAGGTTCCTTGTACCCTGTGAAAAACTGGGTAAAATTATAATTTGGTTTTCTATGTTTGCATTCGATCAATTATGGCGTATAATGGCGTATCAGCGCCATTGATTACTCAGCCTTCACCCTTTCCTTCATCCACTGCCATCTTTCAAGTATTTTTCTTTTGCTACTCTTCTGTTTCACATCAGTGTCCCGAGTATTTCACACACGACATATGTCTCTACCACCATCAGATCAATAGGTAGTATTCTTTTAAGCTATACTGACGCTTCTCTCAACAGCGCTTTCCATTGTACTTATATTAATCTGAGTGCATTCAGCTATATACTATATACAGGGTGAGTCTCTGACCACTACGTTAATTTTAACCATAGGTTCTTGAGATCAAAAGAAACACTTTTTCCATTACAGTTTTTCCATATTCAGCTGCGTTAAAAAGTTATAAGCATTTTATGTTTTCACATTGGGAAAATACCCCTCTGTAGTCCAGTTTAGTTTGAATGAAAAATACCTTCCACAGCATCCACTATTGAATCTGAATTGTTTAAAAACATTATTTTCTGTCTAAAAAATGATTCACTCACTCATTGTTCATCCGATGAGGTCCATATTCAGATGGAAGATACATAATACTAATTTTCTGGTAAAAAGCAATCAACACCACAAACAGAGATTTTTGTTGTTCTACCATAATTTCTTTCTATTTCACGATAATAAACCATCTCTTTCTAGTCAGAAATTCCAAAAAAAACCTCAGAATTCTTGGATGTTATCATCATACATTTGTGATTTTCTTCTTGAGATTTCCAAATCATGAAAACCATCATTTCTATGAAAACTTCCAAGGCATGAGGTTGTCACATTGCTTTTTTTTTCACTCAAAGCCAGAAAAAATCATCTATGATTTTCCAAACACTGATATTTCTGAAGTGTCTTCTCCTTGACAGAGACCAGTGAACAGGTCTATGAAGTCTCTTGATATCATACTGTTAAAAATATGAAAATCTTTTTCAAAATCTTCCAGAACAATGAATGATGTCACTACGAATTTTAAAGTGATGTTACTTTGCTGGATGATTATTTTCTATACTGAATCCCAATAACAATTTACCTGGATAGATTACAAGTATTCCTAGATTTAGGTGTGCAATTATACTTGCTTGAAGAAATTGAGTTTGATCACCTAAATTTGCTTCTGGAAAACCAACTAGTTGTTTTTACATAAAAAATTTTTTGTTAGATCATTATTATGAATCTATTCTGATTAGACTATAATTAATTACAGAACATGCGTAAATTTTTGGTTTTTATAATCAGAGTATTTGTTTTAATCATATAAACAAAAACATAACTATTGAATAATGGTTATTCATAGATTATGTCAAATTTTAGTACCTTACCATAGAATATCAATTTATTACCGAACCCAGGAGAGAAAAAATTAATAATTGTAAAGTTTTTTCAAATGAAAGATAATATCTGTAACCATTATTGATATTAAGTTATAATTTTCCTCAGAAAAACTAGAGTGAATTATTATCACATTAAAATGTTATTATGACGTCTCTGTGGTGGGTAGTTCCCAATAAAATAGTGTTCTATGGTTCCTTGTTGTTTTGATTCTGTTTGAAACTGTCAACAGTTATTTGTACCTTTCTTCCGAAAAGAAATGTGAAAAATATTGTAAGGATAATTTCGATAGTTTGGAATGATTATGGTCAGAAAATGCATTCTATTCTAATTTTTCTTGTTTATGAGCCTATAGCTTCCGCTTTTAACATTGATTGAATTTTAATTATGCATGCATCATAACAAACATTCAGAAATATTAAAACTAAATCAAATTCTATTGTCTCCTAAGTTTGTGAACCAGGTTGAATAGGTGTATGAAATAAAGATGTGAAAAGACTTCTATGAAGGTACAGAACAAATCTAAGAGACTGGGTTCGAAGTTTTCAAAACTCATACGAGCTTAATTTGAAGCATTCCTATGTTAGAATTGATATAATTTGATGAACCCTGAAAGTCTGAAGCTATAAAGAACCAGCTCTTCATAAAGACAAGTCTTCAATTTAACAGGTCCTGACAGAAAATACATTACCTATTTCAACGCTTATTATGACAATATACAGAAGTACCTATGTGAGTGATGGAAAACTTTTTCTCTATTTATTATGAAATATTACTCTGGATTAAATATTGAACAAGGTGCTGAACATCATTAATAATGAATACAGCAAATGGCAATTTAGATTTTGTGATGAATGTAAGACAAAAATTGTTCAGTGGTTAATTTCATCTATAGTGTTTAGTGGTGGAACCATAGACTGGAGAGATTGCCCCAACCTTGTAGAAATATTTCATTAAGACATAAAATATGGCAACATTGAACAAATCTGAATTTTGAATAATTTCAGCACAGAGTTGGATTTGAGAAAATCAGAAAATTTGAACAAAATTATACCGATTTAATTCCTTTCAACTTCAAATATCTCAAGAATGGTGCAATTTAGGAGAAAAGATGATGAATGATTTTATCTACAAAAAAGACTAATGATTCCAGGAAGTACAAGATATGGACCTTTAGTTCAAGTGATATTTGTTTTTCATGCGATTTAAACAATCTGTAGAGTAGTAGTGAGAAACCCACAAGAAATGGAATAAATCTAATGATGCCAAAATATGCATGACTGTTGTCAAAAACCTTCTACAAGAGATCATTTCAATTGATAGTGTCATTTGAATATTACAGGTGAAAATGCAATTTTTTTATGAAATTTCAACACCATTTATCTTTTGAACGGGGCTAAATTTGGAAAAATGTTATAGCAAGAAAATGTTTCTGTGGTGTATTGAATAATTTAGCAATGATTAACAAAACGACTTTTTCAACAGACGTATACTTTAATCTTCATTTGCTACAATACAACTGCTTCTTTGTACATCAGA
Source organism: Micraspis discolor (assembly GCA_030674115.1). Lineage (NCBI taxonomy): Eukaryota > Metazoa > Arthropoda > Insecta > Coleoptera > Coccinellidae > Micraspis > Micraspis discolor. Next base: position 3,635,024 of record JARTUT010001309.1, on the reverse strand, counting down.
GCACAATAAGAACATATTCAGATTAAGTGGGGAGTCTGACGCATGACAATATAAAATGTTATTACCAATATATCACAGTTTCTTTTGACGTCAAGAATCTATGGTTAAAATTAACGCAGTGGTCCAAGACTTACCTTGTATATCGATAGATTGGGTTAGGTTTGGCATCAGTTTGCTAAGAGCAGATATTTACTCTACTGCTTTGCTGCATAATATATGTTAGCTGAGTGAACTCCGATTATATGAGTAAAATCTTTGGGACAGCGTTGCTATGAAGTAGTTAAGAAAGGTAAATAAAGAGCCAAAGCTCCATCATTCCACATTTTCATTCGATCCAAATTTTCAATATCACCAACCCAATATCGCTCTATGATGGCTCCTCGCACTATCAATAAATTCAGTAAAATCTCTTCAAAATAGAAATTCATAAAACGTTGGTATACGAACCTCCAATAAAACGTCGATGCAAAAGAAAAATCGGTGTCTTCAAGTCAGAGAGATTTCAGGATTCCAGCAAAGGGTAAGGCATTTTGTTCCTTTAACGTTTCAGATTAAAATTCATGCACTGCCAGTGACGTCAGCTGTCCGCATTCCGGAGCACGGAATAGAGCCCCAGGAGCTTTGTCTGAAAAGCCGGAAGATTGGAGAACTGAGGACTAGACTTTGACACATAGGAAAGCTCAAACATTTGGAAAACAATCGAAATTTGGGATCAGGGGTGCGCTGAATAATTGGCGTGGTAAATATGTGGAAGATTCAGTGTACGGTCCTTGGAAATTGGAGTAGGAATAGGATTGGGTTGGCCCTTCCAACGCGTTTAGTTAGTGCTCGAATCTGACGAAATTAGATTGTGTCTTAGTTTTGCGGGGAATTTATACAGTTATTATAAATGGTGGTTACGACGTAGTTGGCGTTGGAATTAACTGCTCCGGAGAGGGATGAACCTAGAAAATACACTCAGGCAAAATATATATATATATGCTAAGCTTATTAGTTCCTCAAATTTGTTGTAGAATTAATCTATGAAGAACATGTGATGGGTCAAGTCTAAATTGCATGAGAAACGCTTTGCAGTCATTACATCAAAGCATTCTTTGTCGATGATATTCATGTTATTTAATAATTTTAGGAACCTGATCCTCTTCAATCTAGTGTCTAATTTAGATTCATAGAAATAATTATTAAAGACTATGCTTTATTCACAGTTTAAAATCAGCTATAAATTTATACTATATAATAATATGTTCTTTTGACATTTGGTGTACAATTTTTGTTAGCAAACAATTTAGCATGTAGTAGTATTACCAGAGGTTAGTAATGGGCTGCCATAGAATTTGGCGTATGGCAGCCTAGTGAAAATACCTACCCACATATGTGTGCTTTAATATTGAATGCTGAAGGACTTCTTTCTGTAAGAGTGATTAACGAACACAGCCGTTTCTTTAAGTTTACCACATTGAATCTGAAAATAAAAGACAAAAGCGGAAAAAAGAACCGAGTACACTTTTAAATTGGGAATACCGCAGGGATCTGTTCTAGGACCCCTGCTGTTCCTCATTTTCATTAAAGACCTTCCGGAAAGTTTGAGAAGTGATTTGTTGCAGTTTTGCTTACGCAACGTTTTATCATCATGTGCCGTATGAATAATCTCGTAATTAACATCGACAAGACCGAAATTGTTCATTTTTCTATCGGTTCATGTAGTAGGAAACTTATTCTTCGTAACAAAGATGCAGTAACCATTGAGACAGAAATCTTAGATGGTTCAGTCACATTGATTCGGTTTGTAGTAAGTTGAGTCGTTCTTTTTTGCTATAAATAGAGTAAGGCACTTACTCCCTGTGTCATCATTGATCAATATCTACTACAGCTTAGTTGATAGCCACTTATCTTACAACGTCCTTCTTTGGGGAAATTCCTCAGAAGCCGATAGGGTCTTTATCATCCAAAAACGTATTCTGCGTATGATCTTTAGTATGAGTCGAAGGTCGTTCTGTAGACCAGTTTTCATACAAAATGGTATTCTCACAATATCTGCTATTTTTATTCTAAGAACTTTGTTTTATATCAAAGAGAAAGAGAATAGCCTTCCTAAGTTATCTAGTTTCCATAATTACCACACTAGAAGTGAAGGTGTCTTGTCCACACCTAAGCATAGATCCAGAAAATTTGAGATGTCGCCCATGTATCAGGGCATAAAATTATTCAATCATTCACCTTCCCAGATTCGATCCCTTAATATCAGAGAATTCAAAGGGAGTGTGAAGACTTTATTGTTTAAAATTTGTTATTCACTGTTAGTGAATTTTTGAATGATGTTTTTGATGATACTCTGTATTAGCTGATTTTTTCTTTTTTTGGCGCTCTTGTTCACCTGAACAGAGTGCTTATCAATTTGCCCAAATGTCTGTGACTTTCGAATTTTTGGGCAAAAGTGGTATCAATCGTTTTGTTTGGACCTACTGATGAATAATCCGTGGTCAAAATCAATTCTGTCCGTCCGTCCGTCCGTCCGTTGCGTGAACACGATAACTCTCGAACGGATGAAGTTAGAGAGTTGAAACTTTCAGAATAGGTTTGAGGTATAAATATCTCGGCTAAGTTCGTTATTCGGTCAAATCGGCCGAATAGGTTCGGAGTAACAAAAAAAAATTTTTTTTCAAATGACACTGTTCAAATAAAAATTTTTTTATGGTGCAGTTTTATCAGACGTATACAAAAATACCACTCTCGACTTCGACAAGCTAACAGTTCTGGGGATATGATTTTTCAAAATTTAAATAATTGTAAGTGGTTTACAAGAGCGCCTAAGCCAACTGACCTCACGTCAGTGCTTTCTAAATTTTTTTTTCCTGACCTGTCTCATACATTTTTCATGTCTTGTGGGACCAATAAATGATTTATTTATTTATTTTAATGAAAAATCACGTATTGAATTCTTTTGAATTTGCTGCCCCTTTCATGAAAGAATCCGAAATACCATGAATAGCCCTTAAGCCATCCTGAAATTTATACAGGGTGGCCATTTGAAAAAGAAGCAGACGAGATTACAGACGAAATAAGTTTTTTCGATAGAAATTCTCCGACAGGTCGATTTCTGTTTCGAGGAGGACATCTTAAGATGTAGGTTACGGACGCATAGCTCTTCAACCCTTGCTGCTACAACCCCCACCCCCCATTTTTGAATAGAGAAGATGGGGTGAGTGATACCTCAATTTAAAGGTTTTTAATACTGATTTCAGCACAGTAATTGTTTTTTCATTTTATGCATTAGTTCTCGAAATATTCATGCATTAGTTAATTTTATCACTTAAATTAATTTTTTGCAAATAATTGACTTTTCGTGCTTCCGAAACACCAAAATTTCCGTACTTGTATTTGAAATTGCAAAACATCTACCCCTGGGCCAATGAAGTCATACCGTACGAGTTAATGCTACTAGGGTCAGATGTTCGACTAGCTGTTTTATTCACTGAAATCATTCTCCAACTGTACGGTATCAGAACGATTTGAAGTATTGATCTAAGAAATAAGACTTTTCAAAGTAAAGTAAATAATTTATCAAAAACTCACATCAATTAATTAAATTTTCAAATTGTTCACCATTAGCTGCTATACAATGAAATAAGTTTTGTTCGAAACGATGGCGCACATTTTGCAGCATTTCTGGAGTGATTTGACGACATTCGTTCACTATACGTCTTCTTAAATCTTCTATGGAATCGGGCTATGTAGAGTAAATTTTACTCTTCAAGTGGCCCCAAAGAAAAAAATCTAGTGGTGACAGATCTAGTGGTGACAGATCTAGCGATCAGGCTGGCCATTCAGTGGGATCCCTTTTTCCAATCCACCTATTTGGAAATCTTTGATCCAGATATTCTGGAACACATTCTGATCTTCCACATAATTTACAGCATTGTTTTCAATAATTTCCGTCAAAATTGGATCAATGTGATTTTCCAATAAGTCCAAATACATATCTCCAGTAAGATTACCAGGTAAAAAGAACGGGCCGACAATGTTGTCACTAAATATTCCAGCCCAAACATTGAGTTTTTCTGGTTGTTGAGTATAAACTTCGTGGAACAATCTCGGATTAGCATCGGCCCAATAACAACAATTGTGTCGATTTACTGTGCCGTTTCGAAAGAACGAACCCTCATCGGAAAATCAAACATTGTACAGATAATTGGGATTAGCAGTTACTCGTTCACTCATTGTATCACAAAATTCAACAAGACGGCCAAAATCATCTTCGACTAGTGCGTGTGAAAGATGGATTTTGTAAGGATGGAATTTATGATGCTTCAAAATATTTGCAATTCGAGTTCGTGTAAAACCAGATTCATGTTCTAGCTGCCTCGTACTCGTCATCGGATTCAGAGCAATCTGTCCAAGAACAGCTACTTCAGCTGCTTCATTTCTTTCCATGTTTCGTTTTTTATTAGCCACGGACCCGGTTTCTTGAAACTTTGACTCTAATTCCAAAACATACTTCCTATTAACTTGATTATCTAAATGTCGTTGATTGAAGAATTCTGCGGTTCTATTCGCACATTGATTGTTTGCAAAAAAAAGTGAAATTATTTCCACCCGCTCTGCAACTGAATAAACCATATCGAACAATGAATTAGAACACATACAAGTCTCGATTCAAAACTAAGAATAATTCACATGTCAGAGAACCAGTAAGCCAACTAGGATCTGTTCGTAATGAATAAAAAATTCGATTCTCATTTTTTTGAAAAAGATATGAATTCAATAATCAACAAAAAGAAAACATATTGAAGCCAACTGAGAAAACACTTCATAATCAAGTCGGAAATCGTTTCACGAATTGGGACTGAAATATTTCTGTGGCATCATTAATGATTTTATTTTCTTACCTGGTAATCTAATTAGAGATATGTATGTATTTGGACTTTTTGGAGATTTCTATCGATCAAGTGTTACGGCATGTTATTGGAAATACTGCAAATTATATCGAAGATAATTTAGATTGAGTTTCAACAAGATTGAACTCCTTCGCAATACGCTTTGTTTGTTCGACATCTTGATTAAACATTTCTATGTCGGTGGATTGGAGGAAGGAGCCTCAGTCATGGTTGTTTTGAAGCTCAAAATGTCGATTTTTCACAAAAAAAAAACACTACAAGTGCCATGAAAACACCACTTCATTTTCAAATACTTAGTTAAGAATATTTCGAGAACTAAAGCATAAAATGAAAAAACAAATACTGTACTGAAATCAGTATAAAAATACCTTTCAAATGAGGTATCACTCACCCCATCTTCCCTGTTCAAAATTTGAGGGTGAGGGTTGTAGTAGCAAGGGTTGAACCGCTATGCGTCCGTAACCTACATCTTAAGTTGTCCCCCTCGAAACAGAAATCGACCTGTTCGAACATTTCTATCGAAAGAATTTATTTCGTCTGTTCTCGTCTCTTTCGTTTTCAAATGGCCACCCTGTATATAGGACAATGATTGATGAGGTGGTATATTGTTTCCTCTGCTTCACCAAATTCACAACTCAAGCTTGGAACTTAGTTCCATCTGAAAATCATGTTATTTAGAAGTGTCCAAATTTTTCTAGGAATATCAAATCCAGGAACTTTTTTTTTGGGAGATCAGAAATGAGATCTTTATCGAACAATTCATTGGAGTTCCATTCAATCTGCCATTATTCTATATCGCTTTTGTTTATGTTGAAGAACAAATTATGCCATAATGGTTTAGGTGGTATTTAATTGTGCATCGATTTGTTGTGTACGTACAGAGGGGGCATATTTCGATTTTTTAGAACTACAACTACAACAGTCTCGTTCTCTTCTTCTGCAAAAGTAGAAAGAGTAGTATTCATTTTTGGTTTCCTTCTTTTGTTTTCGAGGTTTAAGAAAAAATTGGTATAATGGCGATATCGAAAAAAATCTATATCTTCGCTAAAACTGATAGTAGAGTTCTGAAATTAAAACATTATACAGGCACCTTTTCACGTAGAATCCCTCCTTTTTGTACCAATCTCAATTACGAAGCCATGACCCAAAGTTATGTTTTTTTTTAAATAGAGACACTATATTTTTGTACCATTTATTGGTTTCAAAAATGTATAACATCTTATGGTTTGCATAAACATAAGTGATAGAAAATGATAAAAAATCTATTTTCATCTGAGTCTCAATATTTTATATGGTTTCAATTGTCGATAAACTCAGAAAAATCCAGCAACGTATTTTTACCACAGTCTCCTTCTAGTAGTCTTTTCATTTCTATGCTTTTTCAATTTCTCCAAGATCAAATAATAATGGACGGCTATCATTTTTACTGTCAAATCATTCGAAAGACTTCACCTCAAATCAGCGCAATTACTGTTTCGAAATACGTATGTATTTTTTCATTTGAAAATGAATTATGAAAATAATTAATTGTTCAACATGCTTGAATGTTACGTCAGATGCAATTACGATGAGGAAGAAGCATCACAGGACTATTTAAATAGGTTTCCAGAAAGAATTCAACCGCACTAGTCAATATTTAGACGACTTAAAAATAATTTGATTGAACATGGAAGTTTCGAAAAGAAAAGATCGAAAAAGTATAATATGCATGATGAAAAAGACACTGTATTGAGTATCAATGGTAATGTATCTACAATTCCCAATATTTTGAGTCGTCAGATAGAAAAAAACCAGTATAACTAGAAGGCGAGCTTTGAAAATATTAAGAAAAAAATAAATTCCGACCCTATACCTATAGGAAACAACCTGCTCTCCGACCATTTCCAGTTAGAAAAGGTTAAGTATTTTGGAATAATATGTCCATTGTCAAATTTTGTAAATATTAATTGAAAGCATAGAAATAATGAGATTGACGGAAGGAGACTGCTCTTGTTATAGGAAGGTACAGTTTTGTGTGCTATACTGAGACACAAGTTGAAAAACGTCTGACCACTTTCTATCACTTATATTTATACAAACCATCCGACGTTGCACATTTTTGAAATCTGAAAAAGTTAAGCTTTCAAAAATCGCACAGAAATAAAATAGATACTATTAAATCAGACCGAGGAACATTACCCAGCTGCAAAAAGATAAAAGCTATAGATGCTGTGCGTAGAATGAAATTATCAGCATCTTAAAATGATCCTGCGTTCTTTTGAGCTACTTGCTCCGCTCGTTTCACAGAAATAATGCTTTTTCCAACTGGTTTCAGAAATAACTAGTTCCTTCCTTGGCCCAGTTATCATTGACCTTAGTGTTATAGGTAGGTAGAATCTGGCTATATCAGGGATAGATGAATGTGAATGAATATAAAGAGAAATTTCATTGAGGTTTGAATGGGTAAATGCTGAAAATGCAAATTTCATTAACCTATCAAAACAAATCCTATTTATTATAGATTTTATTCGTAATTCGTAATAAATTCACATTCGGTACCGAAAGTATATTGAAATACGGAATTTTGAATATAAAATCGACAGAATATTATTCTGCCCTAAAATAGAATGATCGAATGGCACACAGGTGGCAAGCAATGTCACTTCCCCTCAGAAATTAACAAGAGCTCCCTTGAGTGCCGGGGACAATCACATGGTCTCGCAAACATTGAACTGATCAGATTACAGAGGATTAAAGCATTAGATTCACGATATGAAGGACAAGATTTACTTGTATGTAATCTAATATCTTACCCCTTTGAAGATACCATCTCTCATGACAAGGCGTCAAATATCAATCATCGTTTTGCGATTAGAAAAAGTCATAAGCTTGATGTTTTTGATCGGTAGGGATCTTTGATCAGTGGGACGTCGAACTCGATCGTTTTACACTATTTCTGATTGGATATTCGAAAATTAAACTCGTTTTTTTCCTGTTAGAACAGGAACATGCGCGCGAAAATAGTCAAATAAAACAAAGAATTCACTCATTTTTGGCGTTTTTATTGACCTAAACATAGTGGTATCAATCGTTTTGTTCAGACCTTCTCTTGAAGAATCCATGGTCAAAATCAATTATGTTTCTGAGCTAAAAAGATAAAAATTACAGGGTAGGGTCTAAAGATGAATATCATGGATGCATGCATACGGGATGCAGGCAAATCGACCTAGAATTTTCGCAGTAATGAAAAATTTTTTTTTTCCAATCACACATCTCAAAAATCAAGCTTTTTTGTATCCAGCCTTATGCAGATGGTTTAAAATAGTTTGGTGACTAACTCTCATCGCCTGGGTGAGGTCACGAGATGCCACATGCCGGTCTCACTCGATGTATTCCATGATTTGATCGGTATTTGTCGTCACAGTCGGCCGTCGGTTCGGTTGAAATTTCAGCCGTCAATTCGGCCGAACACGATCGTCCATTGCAACCGTTTTCGTCAGTCCAGTTCAGTAGTACGTTGCCAGAAAGTGGCAAGTTAGTTAGTACGGAAAGTAATATTTCTTTGTGTTACTTACAAACTCCGCGAGATTGTAATGGATTTCGATGAGATGATGTTACTTGAAAATACCTACGTGATGAGGAGAGCTCTGGTGTCTACTTGGTTGCCCAAGCATGCAGTTTAACGTGCGGCCTGAAGTTGACTCATGGTCGTTCTTTTCGCCAAACGTACCCCACATGAGGGCATTGGGCCGGAAATGTCCACGCCAGCACGTTAAGCCTCAGGCTTAACTTCTAGTTCGGTATCGGTTTACCCAAGCCTATCCACTACTAGTCAAGTCGCAACACTATCCAAGTCACTACTAGCTCTGCAGGCTAGCGCCCGAGCTGAGAACGCAGCTCACCCGTCGAGGTTTCACCCTCTCGCCCAGCATGCGGGCTTTCAACCACTGCCACCACGAGTCCTTCCTCAAGCGAGGCAGTATCCGGTCTAAGAGACAAAGCTCTTCCGACCTAGGGGCTTGGACTGCCCCCCCGTGGTACCAATCATCGCGTCATTGGCTAGGACATGCTACGGGAACGCATTCCCTTCTCAGTTTTGAATCTCGGGTATTCGAGCCTGAGCCAAGCTCCGCAATAAGATCAAGACTGACCTCTAGACCGTTCCTAGTACACCTGCAAGCAGGTCATAAGCCCTACACCGCGGCAAGGTGACGGTCACTACGTGATGAGGAAGGAGAGGAAAAGGAGTAGAAGGTATTGGGTGCATCCGATACTGACTGAAAGGAGCCGACTTGGCGAGTTTCATCATTTGCATAGCCGTCTTAAGGAAGATGAAATTAAGTTTTCTGAGTACTATCGTATGAGTGAAGAGACATTTAATTATATATTAAATAAAATTTTGCACTTAATAGAAAGATTTTCAAATTTTCGAGAAACTATATCACCGGAAGAACGATTGGCTGTCACAATAAGGTAAGAAATAACAAATAATTCTCCAAGAAAAAAACTCTAAAATTTAATTTAAAAAAAGTACAATAATCTGATATTAAAAAGAATTGAAGTACGTTTGGACAGGGTTACAATCCATTTGTGTTTCTTGATTGTACTCAAAAGAATTGCCCTACTGTGAACATACAGGGGAAGTTGTAGAGGAGAAGGAGAAGCCAAGGGACGTGTCACTGACGTGTAACTCGTTTGCCTGGATTGTTCGTCAATCTGAACGTTTTGTAATTTATTTCTAACTACCTGTTTTCTGTTCTCCGGAATCTTCATTAAATAAGGAAGCAGACTTTGCAGAAACAAATAATCTTGGTTTTGCAGAATTTTCTTGAAGCAGTTTAATTTTTTGTTTTTCTATGTCAAAAAAGGATCCTCAGATGAACTTTCAAGTTTTCTCTTAGGCTTGGTTCTAGAAGCTCTTCCACAGGCTGGAGGAGGCTGATTCCTGTGAACATCTCGACGATGATATCTTTTCACTGTCCATAGTAAGAACTTCATAAAACAGCACAACTTCAAAAAAACAGGAACAAACAAGAGTGTGGAACAATTTCAGATTAGGAACACTACACTAGGTTGTCTGGGCTTGACTAGTTAGTTCGGCCGAATAGGACCGAAAAATCCCATTTATTTCGGATCGAGAAATTCATCGGCAGTACACGGCCGTATGAATCTGTCGCAAAGGACCAGGGGGTGGGAACTCGCCTAATACAAAGCTGGTCACGTTTTTCTTCGACGAGCGGCAGAGACATCTGTTGTCGTCTCAAAGGCTCGGATCGGTAAATTAGGACTTCTCAGTAGTGATCGGTAAAAACGGATTTTATCAGACCTCACTCTTGGTGGAATGATATCTATGCCAGCGCCATTCTTCTCTCCCATGTCGTGTTCTAGGTTTATTCCATAAATATACTACTTATTTATTCAAAAAGTAGTATTATTCAGCTAGAGAGGTATTTATTTTGAACTTACTCAATTTAATTTCATTGAAATGGTTTATTGCTTTGTTCCCAATTGCTTCAGTGATAGTAATGTCAAAAGGTATGTGTATTATTGCATTCATTTAAGTAGTGGTTTTGGATTAACTTATAACTGTGAATTAATATTTTCTGTAGCAATTCCATATTCGTGTAGTAATTTCTGATTAGTAAAAATTTGGAACAGTTTCTAATACTGTTTTTATCCTAGGTTTTGCATTACAAAAATTGAGGATGTTAGAAATGTTTGGTTGGAAAGAATCGGAAATCCAAGTCTTCATTCATCCCAAAGCATAATTTGCATAAAGCATTTTCATATGGATTGTATAGACCCACATGGAAAGCTGAAAAGATTTGCTCTACCAACACTTAATTTGCCAAGTAATTCATTCTACTCCCTATGATTATCAGTTTTGTAATTTCAATAATCTTTCAGATTATGTAAGCCGCCCTCAAAATGATGACATATTTTTTTCTACCATCCAGAAGTCCTGAAAAAACTTTGAGGCAACAAGGTATTTATATATAAGTGAACTGCTCATGGTCATTGATTATAGTTTTGGGTATTCCACTAATAGTGGGTTTCATAAAAATCGTTTATCAGAAAATTCCTAGAATACTTCAAACGATATGTCAGATTTTATCGTTGGAATGCCAAATTCATGGAGAATGTCAGCTTTGGCCCTAAATCTCAGTATACCTTCATTAGTTCTCTTTGATTTAAATTCTTGTATTGCTTTCAAGTTCAAGAAGTAAAACTTTATTGGAAGGGGAGAGTGATTTTGAGATTATGATTCCCAAAAGAATATATGAAAGAAGAAGACATGTATCAGATACTGAATTTACTTGTGCAAGCAGAAATCCAGAAGGTATTCATTTGTCATTTTCAAAGTTCTCACTACCTTATATTGTCAGTTGAAAGACCGTACGTTCCAAATATATTGACAGTAATATATTAATAATAATATATAATATAACATATATTAAAATATAAAGAGATTACTTATGAAAAAATACATGTTATAATTTTGTTTACAGCCACAGTACTTTGCCTGAATGAACCCATAAATTTCACAGCAATTGTAAAATGATAAGGCCATCAAGAATATATAATAATATTTTCCATGATTTTTCTAAAAATGTTCTGCTACATATACCAGAGCAGGTAAATCAAATTAAGATAAAAAAAAATTATGAACAATATAGAGATAGAAGATATAAAAGCTCTGTTCTGTACAGAACATAAGAAAATTTTATTGATTTTGCCATGAAATTCATTCTGTACTATTATGACAGAACTATTAATAAAATTTTATCGGGAAAAAAAACATTAAGATCTTATAATCCAATAATGAAGATGGTATCCGAGAAAGTATCTAAAAGGAAAAGAAAATAGATATTGTTTCTGTCATAAAAGTATAAATCTAATGCATTTCATGCTTAAATTTATATATTTGTTACTAATATTCTAATTTATTCTTTTAATGTATTTTTCTTAATTTGATGAGTTATTGTTGGTTCGTTGATTCTGTCTCTCGTGTTGAAATTTTTGTAAATTGATTATATACTGCAATATATAAATTTCCAAAGTTTATTTTTTGTTTATTTCCTTTCATCCTCTAAAGATTAGTATGTTCTTTGATTTGAAGGGCAGAAATATTTGAAATGACCATAATTCTTTTAATCTACTGCAAATTGTCACAATTTTATGATCAAATGATATTTTTTTATCAAATGATATTTTTTTATTGAAATTGTGACAATCTACAGCAGATTAAAAGAATAATGGTCATTTCAAATGTATTTGTTTTCAAATCCAATAAAAATATGGGATTCAACCTGCGCTTGCGTGGAATCCTATGATAACTCTTATAAAATGCACTAGAGGGCGCCACGAGGCGGAACGTTGTGCGAATAGAATCTGTAATCAACTCTAAGATGACGAAAGATGGCGCTGTAAGTTGAGCTCTAAGCCGGTACCAAAATTCATGCCAGAGTTGCCTATCTATAGGTAGTCTATGCAAAGGACGCGCATCTATTCCTTTCTTTGTTGGGGGATCGTTCGGTCGAGTTCTGTCGTGTTCGGCCGATGCTAGTTCGGACGAAAACGGCTCCAGTGGACGACCCACCTTAATCTCACGGAACTTTTGTCTAGCGGATTTGCCTTTAACGAAGCAAAAAATTAAAATAGCGCGAATTTCGGCGTTAGTGAACTCCATGCTTACACGTCTATAAGTGTCGAACGCAATATACAAACTAATCATGCATATCGTCGTTTTGAAGGTTATGTCAAGACCTTTCAAACTATGTATAGTATTGCCAGTTACGAGCTCTGTAGCGCTTTGTACATAGCTGCGAAATTCAAAAGACAAAACTGCGGAAGGGAGATATTTGACAACCCATTAAATTCGACTCATTTCATCACAGGAATACAAACGAGGGTTGTCTTTTATATTAAGGGATTGGACAACTCTAGTGTTGCAATCTGCCAACAGACAGCTCTATCGTAAAGCTTGACATTTTGTATGCTATATAATAATAAAGGGCCTTTTTTATGTATTTTATAAAATACAAATCAGAGGCGGAGTTTAGCTTACGCTATTCCACTCAACCTCACCTTTACAATGGAGACTACAAAAAAAGAAAAATACAACATACATATATAGCAATCAGTAAAAAAAAAAACATGTACAAAAATGAAAAGAAAAAAAAAGAGATTTTTACTCAAAAACAAGATACATAACATATAATAATAATAATAATAATATACTTTATTTCAAGGAATATCCATAAAAAATCACAAAGATGCAAATGAAATCACGTCTTAACTTAACTTAAATGCATTATTCATATAAATAAAGAAAAAAACTACGAGATTCTCACTGCATGAAAAACTCTTTTAAGGAATATGCGGTTCGATCTCAATGGGAAGAGTTTTCAATGATTTCTTAAAGGAATTCAAGTTCGTCAACACTTTTACATTATATGGAAGAGAGTTAAACAGTTTAATGCACATAAAGGATAGATGTTTCTCAGTAATTGCTAATTTATGCAATGGAAAATGTAGGTCGATAGATCGTGTTGGATAGTGACGACGAGAAGTATGAATTGTAAACTTTTCCCTATTCTTTGTAAAGAACACCAAACATTCAAATATATAAAAGGCATACAAAGTCAGAATATTCTTTTCTCTGAATACTCCTCTACATGACTCTCTGAACTTCATATGGAACATGATTCTCATAATTTTCTTCTGTACTTTAAAGATAGAGTCAACTGCTGAGCTAGCTCCCCAAAACATTATCCCATATCTCATGACAGACTGTACATTGGCAAAATAAACTGATCTTAAGCTAATTGAGTTTAAATATTTCGGCAATACCCTTATTCCATAGCATGTCTTACTTAATTTCATCGATAAAATTTCTATATGATCGTACCATTTCAAGAACCTATCGATTTGAAGGCCTAGGAATTTAGGCGATTGACTCAAGATAATGCTTTTATCTGCCAATTGTATTGAATCGTTCAGCTCTTTACGGGATCTATCTGTGCTGAATACTAGAACTGCGGTTTTGTCTTCTTCATAAGAAGTCTATTCGAATCGAGCCAATTTTTTACGATTGCATATATCTCATCCGCTGATACTATGAAAATCCTTGTCCTCCAATAAAATATTAGTGTCATCTACGAAACAAGTAATGGTGACCATCAGGGCCTCAATCAAAAGACATAAATCATTCATAAAGAGAATGAACAATACTAGACCCAGTGTGCTTCCCTGGGGTACACCAATATTCACCTCTACCCGATCTGACTTCGACATTACACCATCCACTTGAACCGACACCTTCTGATGGCGACCTCCAAGGCATGCAAGCAAATTAACATTATTGGCGTAATAACTAGAAGCTCTCAAATGCTTCCTCAGACCATTCACCGAATAACATTTAAAAAGTTATGAAAGCTGTTATAAGCACTAACCGCCTGATATGTGAAAGATCGCTGAAACACGGCCGACCTAAACCTTGGCAACATAAGCCGATCCCTATGTCTCACAGATACATTATACAGATTATAGGTAGTCAGAACGTTTTGACAAATGAGCGCTATTTGTGTTGTTTACAGTAACTTAAACGATTAATCTCGCCCAAGAATGGAATTAAATCGTGAACATTTTCGTGCGATTATTTTTTACAACCTTCGACGTGGATTAACTCAATAACAGTGCATCGAATAACTTAATTCAATTTTTGGCGATGAAGCTCCATCAAGGACCAGTGTTTAGCGATGGTATGGTGAATTCAACCGAGGTCGTAGTTCACTCCAAGACGAATTTTGTGAAGGTCGTCTGAAAACCATTGATGCTGTGCGCCACTGATATTGCAAGAGCGTCATGTGACCTATCGTAAGATTGAGATAACCTTAGGCATTATTTGGACCAGCATACATTCAATATTGCATGAAGAATTGACGGTCATAAAATTTGTTCGCGTTGGATCCCACACAAATTGTCAATCGCTCCAAAAAAGGTTCGTGCCGATAATACGATCGCGGTGCTTCGAAGCACGTCTATGACGTCTTGGATTTACGCGAATGAGTCGAAAGTAAACAGCAGTCAACAGTATGGGTCTTTCAAGATGAGCCAAATCCAGCAAAAGTTGCTCGCGCAAATGCATTTACTATATTATACTGATTCTTTATGTCGCTAAATCCAGCAAAAGTTGCTCGCGCACGAAGCTGATTTAAATTAAAAATACATTTAACTAATATGGAATTAATGCATTTACTATATTATACTGATTATTTATGTCGCTATAAGAGCTAAAAGGAAGGCTAGCGATAAGACGGAACTTTTTGTCGATATCTGCCAACAATTTGTACTTTTTGAATACTTGATGTATTTTTTTATTATTTTTATGTATTACTGTTTGGTTTCAACTATTTCAATAAGATTCTTCATGAAACCGTTTCAGATTGAAAATCTGCTGATGAAGCAATAATGTCGGAGATACAATTTCTGAAGAAGTGGATTATTACAAGTACTTAGTTTAACAAGAGCACCAGATTCTTCTGAAACCTCACATTAGAAAATTTGCTGATGAAGCAATTGTCTTTCTGAAGAAGTGGATTATTACAAGTACTTAGTTTAACAAGAGCACCAAGGCCATCTGACCTCACATTAGTGCTTTCTATATTTTCTCTACACATGGTCTTCGCCATCATTTTATTCGAATTTGAATTTTGAACTTCGAGAATTACATGAAGCAAACATTCAAATTAAATTCTTTGTTATTAAACGTATAACAAGAATCTCGTTATCTTCCGGTTTTCCAGACAAAGCTCCAGGGGCTCCATTCCGTGGCTCGGAATCGGAACGGTTGACGTCACTGGTAGTGCATGAATTTTAATCCGAAACGTTAAAGGAGCAAAATGCCTTGCCCTTTGCAGCAATTCCGCAATTTACCCGACTTGAAGACACAGTTTTTCCTTTTGCATCAACGTTTTATTGGTGGCTCGTATACGTTCACTTCTATTTTGAAGAGATTTTACCGGAGTCACAGACCAATAGAGAGTGAAATTGACATTTTGATTGGATACAAAATAATATAGAAGAGCACTGACGTGATATATGGGGTTTTACCGTCCTTCTTCTCTAGTTATAATTAAGTCCCATTATACGATATTATCGAATGTTCTAGTATCTTGAAATATATACCAATATCTTATATTATATCCTCTTTAACAATTCGTTCCTAAAATGATTATATATTTATAGGGTGTTATCATTAAAATCATTCATTATAGAGTTATTATTTGGACAATAACCATCATCTACTATTGTTCTTATAACCAACGTATTAAGAGACATCTTCAGTCGTTTTCAAGGTAAAATTACTTTTTACAAAAGCTGGTGATTTCAGAAAAGTTTTTTCGTCAGCAACTAAAGTCATTAATTATTGAAAATTCACATTCTGTTACATAGGGGCATCCCAGAAAAAAATTATTGATCTAGGCGCTGACATGTTCTGTGACCTTATTAATTACGACATAGGTACCTCTTGATGTGTATTCAAAATATCAATCTGTGTGTGCTGTGCAGAGGGTTGGTGTGAAGTACATACCCAAGTGAATAATTTTTGACAGGAAAGGACAATATTTATGAAATCATTGCATCGTACAAATGCATATAATGAACATTTTTTGTTAATAATATACGTTTTTGTTGATAATATAATTGTTAAACTCCTGAAGCTCTTTTTTAATTCATTTATACATCATCTTGTATACACTGTAAAAAATAGTTCCTCATCTCAAACCATATTGATTTGTCTCAAGTACTCCGTACGTTTGAATACTGCCAAATGCATAAAGTACTTGACCCTACCGCCCTCTACGGTTGAGAATGGCGTTTACCCTAAATAAAAGTTTCTTGAGTTAAGAAACTGATTGGTTTCAACCAAGCTCAGAGTTTTTGACTCAGGTGGTAAAAAAAATTGATCCAACGGTAATATTAATTAGTAAGTAACTATTGATACTTTTCGTAGAATAAAAATTTTGGTTTCATGTAAATAAATATTACATTTCACTGAAACTCGATTTGTAGTTGATTTAAACGATCTTAGTTGAATGGGTCGAGAATTCAGTCGATAAAAATGATAATATCTCTTATGTCAAGTGAAAGTTTCTTGATTGATTTGAGCTAAATTGAAGGGTTTTTGACACTAGCAAGGGAATAATTTGATAAAAGAAAAAAAAATTTGTATGTAATCATTATTTTTCTTCACAGAACAATAATTTCTCTTTTATATTAATAAATATTGTGATTTACTTAAAAGTAATTTTTCTTTCGATTGAGGAAGGAATCAGTTTATTGAAATATAATTATCTTTTGTAGAAAACTTAATTGAAGAATTTTTATTTGATTGAGGGAAGCTTCGGTTATTTCCATGAATATCTATATGATATATAAATAAAATAAACATCATTATTTGTTCATTGATTTTTTTTATTAATCATTTCACATAGACAGTTTTACAATTGCGAAATTTATAAAATTACCTTAGACCTAGCATGTTTATAAAAAAGAACACAATTTGACAGTTTTACATTCTAACAAATTATATACCGATGTCCATTTGCGATCGTATACTCATCTTTAGGAATTGGATCAATGAAATCTCTGTACTTAAAAACACTCCACATTTCTGTTGCAAGTATCTTATTAGCATGATAATGTTGCTCGTAACTTACATCTAATAATACATTGACAAATATTATATCATCTTTATTAACTAAAATATACTTAATTTGACTAAATTTATTTGTTTCATTACTTTTTAAAATCATATTTTTCATATATTTAATACTGTTGATCATGGCCCAGGAAGTATTGACGAAAGTACCGCTCAAATTAAAATCAATATTTCTATTCTTCAAAAAATGATGTTCATTTAAGTCTGTTATTTTCATTTCCGTTGACGGACCAACAGAAATATGTTTCTCAAAACCTTTTCGAGAAGTAAATCTTTCATTAAGTACTAACTGGCTCATGAGTGCAAGGCTGTAACAAATATTTTTTCGATTTTTAATGACTTGAGGAGTAATTTCCTGCTCTACATAGAAAATAATAAAATTATGAAATTAAAAATAAAGAAGCTAAAATTAGAATTGTTTAATAGTAGAAGCCTATATTTTAACAAATATACAATCAGTTCTTACTCTACAGTTCAGATTGAATTTTTTCGATATGTAATGAATATTATTTCTATGATACTGAACACCACATTTAATGATGTAGTGGTACTTAAGAAAAATGAAACAATTGTATTTTACTGTCCGAGCGGAGTGATATACTGTTCTACGTGTGCTAGCTGCAATAAACAGCAGGTAGAGAATGGTATCCCAATGTCTATGACGGTATATTGTACTTTTCAAAAACGACATTATGTCTGTCACAAAAATGTTATTGTAGAGTTGAGACGACGAAGAATGAATAATTTTTAAAAATATTTATTATTTAATTACCGTTGGTCGAACGTACAAAGTGTCGTCGTGGACATGGAGAAAATTATCTAGCTTTCACCCGCGTAGAACGAAATGATTATTTAGCAATGACAGTAACGCATTTCAATAAGAGCAAAGATGTCAATAGATTGTATACGATTAAGTACTCAAATCATATTGTTGAGTCAAAAAAAAATTTTTATGTGACATTACAAATATAATATAATTATACAGTACTCTACTCAGCAGATATTGCTGACCTGCGAATAAATCTAAATACTGACCTGCGAATAAATCTACTAAATCACCGCATCCCCAATTGTTCAAGCATTCCTTTGTTGATTCATCCGCCATATTGAACAATCCACAATTACCTCTGTTGTCACCAAGTAATGTTGTTACACGATTTTTATCACTGACAACCACCGTAAAATAATTCGAATCACCAATATTGATCACTCACTAGACACATGTATCACTTGATCGTTCGTAATAGCGCGACAAGATAAACGTTTTGCTGAGATCTTCAACTGCAAATACGATCTTGACAGTTCAAGTATCGACCAGCGACTAACGAAAAATTATTTAAAATTGCTTTGTAGGACTTGAAATAATCCTTGTTCTATGTAAAACTCATCCTTTATTACTCTGGTAGATGCGTCTGAAAAATATGTCTAGGTATGTTTTATAGCTCTTCTGTTTTGGATTACATTTAGGGTTTTCAAAACATCTTGCAGTTCAACCCAACGGTTTTTGTTGTTTATTGATATGAGTAACGAACATTATTGTTGAAAAATATTTTTTAACTTAAAAATCAAAATAAACAATTTTCAATCAATGAAATCAAAAATGATAACGATTCCAAGGATCGGTAATTTATCCTATTGCAACTCTCATCGAGTAAAATGCACAAATAATTGCATTTAAATGGGATATATTTAATATAAAAGAGATAGAGTTTTGATTTAACTGCAGCCAATATAAAAAATTTGCTACAATTAATTCGTTTTATTAAATCAATTACGCAATATTTTTTTTACAAATGTCACTTCATATTGCTACAATTATATGTTCAATTTTATTCAAATATTTATAGTTTTCTTCAAGTAAATGAGGCGAATAATATAACCTCACGAGATTCTTGTCTCAAGAAACTGTAGTCGTTGCATCAACTGACAGAATTTACGACAACCGTTCTATTGAACAAATAAAAATGAAACGAACGAATGGTTTCGTTAAAACCTATTTAGAATAATGTATTTGTATCAATCAATTATGGATATTGAGACAAGTGCATAAACAATTTCTTGTAATTGTATGTTTATGTTGAATCAGTTGTTTCTTTCATTTCGCTGAAATGTAAAAAGTTTCAGGCGAATGTTTTAGCTGTTCTCTATAATCAACTAGGTTGTTTTAATCAAGAAAAATAGTTCATTTGGCGTAATCAATTTTAGATTAATTCAAATTAAAATGGTTTGATTGAAAAAAAAATTCTCAAACTCCTGAGGAGTTAGAGCGCAGTATTTTATTTTTTACAGTGTATATTTGCAGGTGTTGATAGAGCTTGAGATTCCCATTTCCCAAAATTCAGAAAAACTTTTCTACTAGAAAAAGCGAAGAAAATGATTAATGAACTTGATGATACATATTAAGCTCCACAATACTGTTGATTTCTTGGAAGAAGTAGAAAACCAAGTTGGAAAAATCTCATAACCTTGAGACAGTGATTTCAAACATTTTTGAAATGTGAAATCCCAATTTCACTCTTTAGGCAATGCAATTGCATTGAATTTGATGAAACTGCTTGTAAATTTTCCAACTTTTTGAATTTTAAATAATTAAATTAAACAAGTATATATTGTAGATGAATTGATAATAATGTAAAAATGACCTTAATGGTTTCACACATTTGATTGAAGTATAAATAATTTTTTCAATTTTAGGAATCACGGTTTTCTTGATGAATAAGAGAATATTTTTATTCTTATCATAATATCAAACCTTTCAACAAATCTACAGAACAATTTATTAAAATATGCTACGAAACACGATACATGTTTTTCGACTTTTGATTTTTCAGCTTCAGTTTCTTCAGGTATTCATATTCAATTAGAAATAATCTAAATAATTCTTGATAAAAACGTACTGCGAGATATGTTGAAAAGAATTAACTTCCACGTGCCACTTAGAAATCAGTCAATGTTTAAA
The DNA here is from genome assembly GCA_030674115.1 of Micraspis discolor. Classification (NCBI taxonomy): domain Eukaryota; kingdom Metazoa; phylum Arthropoda; class Insecta; order Coleoptera; family Coccinellidae; genus Micraspis; species Micraspis discolor. The sequence goes on along the minus strand of JARTUT010001309.1, from coordinate 3,614,464 downwards.
AGACTGATTTTAAATTAACGTATCCTTTCGTTTAACCAAATCGAACACTGAAAAATATAACTGCATTCTATGGTTTTCCATAGAATTGAGTTGATTATAAAAGTATGGAATTGACTGAAAATGAAAATCTTCTAATAATTTAAAATAATTAAATTGAAAAAGTCATTTAGAAAAGTGTAAATGAATTGATAATAATCTAAAAATGACTATAATAATCGTACTCTTCTGAATGAAATAACTTCGATACATATCTATTATATTATCATTACTATTCGTTCAAAATTCCCTGTGGTACATTTCTAAGATAATTTTGAATTTCCAGGGTTGCCAGCTGTATAGAAATTTGACAACAGCTTTCTTATTTTGAAAGGGACGTATTTCAATTTATCTCATGATTCCTTATAGCTCATTTTACTCTTCTATATCTATCTTCAACTATTTTTAATTAAAAATTATTTTTTTAAATTTCAAATCGAATTTGAGAATCACGAAATAGCCTATTTCTCGCTCAATATTTCAGATTTTAGTTCCAAATTTTGCATAACTTTAGATAATAGCTTGTTCTGCGACAACGTGTCCGAATATAAGATGTCAGTTATACAGAGTGGTCAAAAAAATTACCATTTGTCAATCCAAAAAATTATAAATCACTCTGTTATATTTTATATAACACCTGATATTTTTTTTCATTTTCAGAATGAGAACAACCAACTTCACAGTTTTTCTAAACCTCATAGTAAAATTTATATGAAAAAACATACTGGGTGTCTAGTTTGAAAAAACTGAATATTTTACAATTTTTTTGAGATGACAATTGATAATTTTTTTCAACACACTGTATTATCGACAACATAGATTTGTAAACGATGGCATAGATCTATCATCTAAATTCATGCCAAATTCCGAACTGAAATCCCTATTATCGAGAGAAATTTACTCTTTCAGGTGACTCCCAAATTTGGTTTAATTTTTTTAAAATTCCTAACTAAAAAACCGTTGAAGATAGATAAAGGGAAGTTAAGTTAGTTAATCTGAGTTATTTATGATGAATCATAAAAGAATACAAATACGAGGTCTGCCACTGTAAATTTGAAGTTATTCAAAAAATGTACCTTAAATAACAGTGGCGGCTCCTGACAATACAGTATGGTGAGGTACATATGAAAAAAATTTAATAATGTGATATATATTTCGTCCTCGATTTGTTTATTCACAACGAAAGCAACCGAATCAATTAATTCATTTTGAATGGTTTTAGATGTACCAGAAATTACCGATTTACTGTTGGTGTCATTTTCTAAAAAGGTTTTTAAATTCGTGTCAAATTTACTAACAAGAACTACCAATTCTTTGAAATTTCCGCGATTTAAAGACTCATTCGATTCATCGTGCCCCCTAATAGGTAACTCTTGCATACAGAGGTGCATCGTAATGTCTATTAAACTTCTTAGAATTTGTCGATTTTCTTTGACTTTAGCATTGAAATTTTCAATTTCTATTTGACGCGCATTATCTATTGCTGGGGCGATATTTTGTTTTTGCTTTCTCATAACGGTAAGCTTGCAATTAGATGAAATATGCTGAGCACTTTTATTGTGTAGCGATAGACCCCGAGATAAATTTTTCAAATCACTAAAACCACTTATCGACCAAACTCTGTCGGAATTTCCATTAGTTGCTGAGAATAAAGACACTAGAGATTTACTCAAATTTGGAACAGGTCGCTTAACTTCCTTAATTAAATATAATTTATTATCATACGAATGAGTCGAAAATGTTGCTTATTTATTAAAAAATTAACAATATCACAAGTACACCGAATATGTTTATATAATTTAATTTATATAATATTTATATAATTTCAAGAGATTTACTATTACTAGGTCCCGCTGAATCAATTTCGCGATCTGTTAGTCACTTTCGATAAAAAAGATTTATATTTCAGAAAAAATTCACCTGAAAAAGATGATAATCATACGCGATACCACTAAATAACGACAAAGTGAACTAACCCTATTTCTCTATTTCCCGCTTCCCGATTAACTCGAATGAAATCCTGAGGCCAGCCTCTAATTCCTCGAGAAGCCTCCTTCAAAGCCGTAGATATGTTCTCACCTCTCCGACGCAGATAACCCTCTGGACATCGCAGAAACGAAACGATCTCAGATCGGCTAAGATCGCGCAGAGGCCAGCCTCGGATTAATCCTAGAACGGGTTTCCATTACGTTCTCGTAGGTCATCGAAGTAGATAACACGCTAATTCAGTCAAAGAAGCCTGCGTTAGGTATGTCTCCAACCGTTTAGTCAAAGAGGATTTGATTTGTTATGAATATACAAGAAACGTAAGATTGGGAAAAATATTGAGGAAAAAAGTGATGATGAAAGGGAATGAAGAAATATACGGTTCAGAATTTTTTTGATGAGGCACTGCCTCACCTGTCTCATAGGACAAGCCGCCACTGTTAAATAACATAATATTGATTCAAAAAATTTGAATATTTTGCACGACTATTGTCCAAAATAATATAATAGGACACCCACCTTGGGATAAAGCATAATATCAAACTCTTCAATAACCCTACAGAAAAACTAACCAAACAATGAAATAGAGCACAACACGTATTTCGACCTTAACATTTTCAGCTTCAGTCTCATCAGGTATTCATATTCGATAACTCGAATAATTCTTGATCAAAAGTTACTCCGTGATATATTGCAAAGAAAAAAGTTTCACGTTCCACATGGAAATCAGTTTACCTTCTGAAAACTAACCTTTGCATTTTTGCGTCCCTAAACCCCGTGAGTCAATTCCTATTTTCGATTCACTCATACACTACCTAGTTAACTTCAACCAGCATTTCAGGTCATAATTCCTAGACTGTCGTTTTGAGTAGCGAACTTTTAATCTGGAGTAACTTCAATACCCCCAAATTCAAGAACGCAAACGGCACTGGAGGAGTGCATAAATTTCAATCTGAAACGTTAAAGGAGCAAACCGTCAGTTCCCTTCTAGAAATTTCCCTCGACTCGAAAACACTCTCTCAACCCCCCCAAAGTACGATAATCCGGCACACAGAGGCAGCAGTATTTTCGACTTGGCGTTTTATGAGTGGTTTGTTTACTATGGCAGCTGCCTGGAGAATGAATCAGTCGACGATGAGAAAATTTATATTCAATTATAGCCACGGCTGAAACAGGCATGAGGGGGAAAAATCAACAGGCGTGAAATTCGATATGAAAAACAATTTTCAGTGGTTCTTTAATAGCGGAAAACATTTAGAAGAAAAAAGTGTATATGCGCGAAAATTAAATATTTGCATTGGAGACGGTTCATATTTTAGCTGAAAATTCAGGATTACACACACCACCGAATATCATTTTGAAGAAATGTATCATCTCAATTAGTCTGTCATTTAATGCTTCGGGCCTCTATGAAATGAGACCCAAGTATCAAGAAGAGATCGAGGAACGCGACAAAGGGGTCAGAAAGAGACATAGGGGATGACGTTATATAAAGGAGTTTACGTACTGAACTACATATTCTGTCCCGACTCCCTATCGCGGCCGTAACGTCTTGCCTCATTTAAAGTGGTACATAAATAAGGCGCCTCTAACAAACTTAATTTTAAGAGACGTATAATACCCAATACTATTCGTCATTCCTCTCGTAATCGTCAAGTGTTTGCTGACAATACATATTTTGGGAAAGTCTAAAATTTTAAATCTATAGTACCACAGCCGTCTGCAAAGATAGCCTGGTACCCACTGTATCAATGTCTCTAGCAACAGCAATATGGAGAAATTCCAAATGATTCCAGCAATTATTTCGAGTCGCCCATATAAGCGAACCAATAGCTACTATACAGCTTTCAGGCCTGAGTATGATCAAAAAGGGGAATTTTTTCAAAAACAATAAGCCGGCAACACGAATGGGATGATTATAATATAATAAAGAGAAATTGGGGCAATTATTTCGGTGATATTGCTCGAAATTGCTGCATATACTCATCATTTCCCCATGCCACTGATACTAATTGCTAAATTTTCAACCGGTTTGAAGATTGGATTAAATTTGATTTCTATCTTGTATGCACTCATTCATTCTGCAGATTTATCATCACGCTGCTCAGGGAAATTGGGTGGAAGTAAAGCAGCATCAGAGCTGCTGATGTATGAATGCGTTGTCTAGTTCCTTGGAGTTGCCCAATATTGCTCAATTTCTCAATATTACCGAACCGATACTCGTAAGGCAAAATTTTCTCTCGCTGATTTCGACAATCATTGCTCATAATTGAGCAATTCTTGTCATCCATGAAAGAACACCTTCTGTTAACAGTTTTAGTTATAGGTACTGCTTTTATGCTTTGAAGTTTGCTTATACGAACAATTTCAAGCAATACTGGAGCAGTTAATGGAGCGATATGGAGGAATTTCAAGATATTTCGGCAATGATTTCAACGATATTGCTATGTATATTCAGTATCACTCCATGTCGCTGATACGAATTGCCTAATATTCAACTGCCATGGAGATAACTAGAAATTGAGTGAAAGTAGAGCAGAGCTAGCGTTGGTTCTGTAAGAAAGCATTGTCTACGTTCTTGGACTAGCCCAATATTGTTCCATATTGATCAATTTCCCAATATCGTTTCATGTTGCTCGATTTCTCAATTCTACCGAACTGATACTCATTGCCATGGATGTAAAGTGTTCAATATTTTCCCTCGTTGATATCGACAATGATTGCTCATAATGCAGCAGTGTGTGGCGCCCTTGTAAGCGCCCTTTTAGGAATACAACTTTCAGGTCCTATGCTGGTAGGTTTAGGTAATAACTGCCCGGCAATAAGAGTGAAGCCGTATGGAGTATAAATGGAGTGATGTGAAGCACTTTCGAAAAATTGCGGCAATTATTTCGACTTTACTGCTGAGAAGTGCTCCGTAGACTCCGTATTGGTCCATGCTGCATATATGAATTGCCGACGTATGTATGAAATTTTTCTCTAGTTTTTTGGAGTTGGTCAATATTGTTCCAAATCTCACAATTTGTTATTTTATTGGTGTTGCCGTAAATTGCAAGATATTTTCTCTTGACAATTTCGGCAATGATTGCGCTTAATGGAGCAATTTTACTCACTTATGTGAGCGCACCTTCAAGTATACCGCTCCCATGCATTAAGCAGCTGTTATGAGGGCAATTTTTCAAGCAGTTATTAGCGATATGGATCGATAAATGGAGCAATAAGGGCCGATTTGAAAAAAGCGGCAATTGTTTCGACGATATTACTCGAATTACTTATGTTAGACAATGTCTGGAAACCTGAAAACGAGGACGAATCGACGATAATGATCCTACCAAACCAATAACTCCTCTCATACTATATGTTGAAAGATTATCTGATAAAATAAGAAGAATTTGTGATAGATACAATTTAAAAACCTCGCTGAAGTGGAACCCTACAACAAAAAAGGATAAAGTCAGGTTTCATGTAATACAAAGGGAAAAGCCCGAATATCGTACTTATAATCAGAAAAAATCACCAACATCATGAATAATGAAAACAGCCCAAAAAATTCCTGCAGCAAGTGGAAATATTTAACTGAAAGAGATTTTTGACGTGAACATAACTGAAACAAATTCCCCTGTTCTTCGTCAGTGTCCCTCCTCTCCTTTCCAGTTTCGCTGCTTGTATCGTTTCCCATTCCAAATACCGTCATTCTAAAACTTCAACCCCAATCAGACCCTAATCTACGTACGGCTACAGTACCTCCAACAGGAAATCAATTTCCGACTTCTGTAAAATATCTTTCCAGACCTCATCTGCCGTGGAAATCCTTAGCGATTTATGTTCCTACAAATTTCATGACAGGATGATTAAATATTGAACCTTGTTAGATAGTCAAATATGGCGGGTTTCTGCCGCAAAATAAATATGCTGGAACAGGGGTACTCCGTCTCCTCCCGCGAAAAAAAGCAATTTCCAGGAAGCGGGAAATGATCGAATATATCATATCGCGGATTGGAAACTGCGCATTCATTTTTACTTGGGCGGGAAGGAACAGTTATCAGGAATTGTTTTCTCAAGGAGGGTAATTTACTCAGGCTGTGAAACATTCTGAGGGTCGATCTTGAAATATCCTGGTTTTGTTCATCTGGGAAAATTTATAATAAGTTATAATTTTTTGTTACAGTGGGAAAATATAATGGCCAAAATTTGTTCATAGCATAATTTCAACTGTTTTAATATATTGAATTTAGTATATATTTATTTTTAAAGATTAAATTTATTTCGGTATTCGGCAATGTTGGGAATGATCAATAATCAAAGTTGTAAAACATCTATATTTCGAACTTTTCTGTAGTTCTTCTTCAGGATGCTATAGAGGAAACAATGAATATAAGAAACTGAGCACAATATTACAAAATAACTTACTTACATACAAAAGATTATTCGAACAACTGACAAGAACTTGAAATATTAAATTTGACAATTTATTATCATAGATGAACTAGATTAAGTGACGTCTAAAGAAAGTAGGTATTCATAGATAATATTTAAATTTTGAATGTATGTTTTTTTGTTGATGTTGTTCTTATTTTCATTTTACAGGGTGTCTACTATAATAGGTGCCAAACTTCAGTAGGTGATAGTTCGAGTCCTTTGTAACAAAAAATGTCCTATAACACTTTTTCGAATAAGTGATAGTTATCGAGTTATTCAACACTTCTTGGTTTTTCGGAATTTTTTGCTTTCCCCTTTAAAAACAAGAATATCTCTGTTATTCTTACAGCTACATCAAATCTGACCATATCATCGCAAAGGGCAGTAAACATGCTATAAAATAGGTAGTTACTTATTTTAAAAAAATATTTTATACCGGGTGTTGTAAAAGGGTGAATGTAAAAATTGAAAAGAGTGCAAACTTAGTGGTATTTTCTTGTTAGCTGTACCATTGAAAATTGGTCAATAAGTAGTTGTTTTTTTTCTAGGAAAAACTAGTACCTGTTATAGACTTTCAAACGGTATATCAACTTTTCACTGAACTTTTTGTTTTTCCAACAATATTACGGTTTCAAGTCTGAAAGACATAAAAATCAGAAACGCAAATTTTATGATAATTCATTTCAAAACATTGTAGGTTCAAAACAGTTTTAAATATTATTAATAGTAACATAAAAACAGCAAGTTGTAAACAAAGGTTTGAGGAGGGGCCGCCGGGAATGATTATCACGAATAAAAATGAACAATATAGCGGAATTTAATCTCAAGTTTTTTGCATGGGTTCGAGGATATACAAATTAAGTTAAATTTGACAAAATCTGTCATTAAGTAAACTTAAGAAAAAGATCATTTACTTTAACGAATTAATTCTACTTATACGCATCTACAAAAAAAAATATACCTGTTTTCTCAAATATTGAATATCGGGATATGCAGTGCGGGAGTACGCGTTACGTTTCCCCAATAGACAACAACCTTGCAGAAAGGCATTTGTAGAAGTTTTTAGGCGCTCTGGTGAAACTGGATCGTTTCGAGGTTTACGAAATAGGATAGAAGGTGGTCGAAATGCTCAGCACTGGAGGCAAGCACCAGCAATACTTCGCGCTATTAGAGAAGATCCCACTCGGAGTGTTGGTGCCACATTAGGGCTTCACCATTCCACAGTACACAGAGTTTTGAAACAAAATAATTTACACCAGTATCATTTAAATAAAATCCATTATTTGTTACTTGTGGATGATGAGGTCAGATTAGAATTCTATAGGTGGTACCTAAATAAGTTGGAAGAGTGGGGATGTGATCAACTATTATGGACTGATGAGGCAACATCGACTAAAAGGGGAATAATAAATTTACGAAATTCCCATATGTGGGAAACGGAAAATCCATATGCGACTGTAATATCTCATTATCAGCATGAATTAAGAGTCAATGTTTGGTTGGGATTCATGAGAGAGCGGCTATTCGGGCCGGTAATACTTCCCGATCGCCTCAATTCCAATGAATTCACAAATTTACTAAATAATAACGTAGTTCACATTCTTGAAGATATTTCCATAGCGGATAGATATGAACTTTATTTTCAACTGGACGGGTGCCCTGCTCATAATAGTCGATTGTGAGGGACTGGATGAATCAACGCTTTGGGTAGAAATGGATTAGAAGATACGGTCCCTTGAGATGGCCACCTAGAAGATGGCCACCTATCTCACCGCATTAGACTTTTATGTTTGGGGCACTTTGAAAGAAAATGTGTATAAAAATCGCATTAATGATCGAGAAGAACTAATCAACAGAATTCAGGAATGTTGTGATACAATGCATCGAAAACGTAATGAACTTCTAAAGGTTGTGGATTCTGTACGAAAAAGATGTATAAAATGCATTGAGCAAAGGGGTAGGCCATTTGAACAGTTTTTATAACTTTTAATTCGGTTTTGCAATAACATTGATTTTGACGACGTTCATTTAGTTTCATTCAAAGTTAATTTAATGTTTTTATGTTACTATTAATAATATTTATGTCTGTTTTGAATCTACAATGCTTCGAATTGAATTGTTATAAAACTTGCGTTTCTGGATTTTATGTTTTTCTAACTTAAAACAGTGATATTGTTGCAAAAACAAAAAGTTAAGTGAAAAGTTGATATACTGTTTAAAAGTCTATTACATGTACTAGTTTTTCCTAGAAAAAAAACCTCTACTTATTCACCAATTTTCAATGGTACAGCTTACAAGAAAATACCACTAAGTTTGCACTCTTTTCAATTTTTACATTCACTCTTTTACAATACCAAGTATAAAACATTTTTTTAACATTAATGAGAACCTATTTCATAACGTGTTTACTGCCCTTTCTGATGATATGATCAGATTTGATGTAGCTCTAAGAATAACAGAGATATTCTTGTTTTTAAAGGGAAAAGTAAAAAATTTCGAAAAACCAAGAAGTGTTAAATAACTCGATAACTATCAACTTTTCGAAAAAGTGTTTAGGACATTTTTTGTTGCAAATGACTTGCACTATCACATACTGAAGTTTGGCACCTTTAGACACCCTGTATAACACATTTCTAGATCTATAGTCTCTTTTATTAGTCATCTTTGTTACATAAAATTTTTATACCGTCAAAATCGAAAGAATGATCGAGGGTTGATGAATGGTTTAGTAATGCACACCTTTCAGGTCTCAATCTGGTGTGACTTTTGTGTAAGGCAATGCGTTTTTTTGAAATTTGTGACGTTTATCCAATATACAGGGTGTCTACTATAATAGGTGCCAAACTTCAGTAGGTGATAGTACAAGTCATTTGCAACAAAAATGTCCTATAACACTTTTTCGAAATGTTGATAATTATATAGTTTTTCAACACTTCTTGGTTTTTCGGAATTTTTGCTTTCCTTTAAAAGCAAGAATATCTCTGTTATTCTTACAGCTACATCAAATCTGATTAATCATCAGAAAGGGCAGTAGAGGTGCTATAAAATAGGTAGTTACTAATGTTAAAAAAATGTTCTATACCGGGTGTTGTAAAAGGGTAAATGTAAAAATTAAAAAGAGTGCAAACTTAGTGGTATTTTCTTGTTAGCTGTACCAATGAAAATTGGTGAATAAGTAGTTGTTTTTTTCTAGGAAAAACTAGTACATGTAATAGACTTTTAAACGGTATATCGACTTTACACTTAACTTTTTTGTTTTTCCAACAATATTACTGTTTCAAGTCAGAAAAACATAAAAATCAGAAACGCAAATTTTATTATAATTCATTTCAAAACATTGTAGGTTCAGAACAGTTATAAATATCATTAATAGCATTGAGTATAAATCTTGTGGTAGAGTAGATTTATACTCAATGTTAATAGTAACATAAAAACAGCAAAGTTGTAAACAAAGGTTTGAGGAGGAGACGGGTTGGAGGGTGTGTTGGTGCGTATCTGGCGGCCCCGCAGGGGCCGCCGGAAATAAATACCACGAATGAAAATAAACATTATGGCAGAATTTAATCTCGAGCTAAGCAAACTTGACATTTGCATGGGTTCGAGGATATGCAAATCAACTTAAATTTGACAAAATTTGTCATTAAGTAAACTTAAAAAAAAGATCATTTAGTTTAATGAATTAATTCGACTTATACGCATCTACAAAAAAAAATGCCTGTTTTCTCTAATATTGTATATCGGGATATGCTGTTTATTTACGGGTTCGCTAACGGAAATTCGCGAGCAGCAGTGCGGGAGTACGCGTTACGTCTCCCCAATGGACAACAACCTAGCAGAAAGGCATTTGTAGAAGTTTTAAGGCGCTCAGGTGAAACTGGATCGTTTCGAGGTATACGAAATAGAGAAGGTGGTCGAAATGCTCAGCACTGGAGGCAAACACCAACAATACTTCGCGCTATTAGAGAAAATCCCACTCGGAGTGTTGGTGCCACATTAGGGCTTCACCATTCCACAGTACACAGAGTTTTGAAACAAAATAATTTACACCCGTATCATTTAAAAAAAGTCCAGAATTTGTTACCTGTGGATGGTGAGGTCAGATTAGAATTCTATAGGTGGTACCTAAATAAGTTGGAAGAGTGGGGATGTGATCAAATATTATGGACAGATGAGGCAACATTCACTAAAAGTGGAATAATAAATAACTTTACGAAATTCCCATATATGGAAAACGGAAAATCCACATGCGACTGTTATATCTCATTATCAGCATGAATTAAGAGTCAATGTTTGGCTGGGATTCATGAGAGGGCGGCTAGGGCCTGTAATACTTCCCGATCGCCTTAATTCCAATGAATTCACAAATTTACTAAATAATAACGTAGTTGACATTCTTGAAGGTATTTCCATAGTGGATAGATATGAACTTTATTTTCAACTGGACGGATGCTCTGCCCATAATAGTCGAATTGTGAGGGACTGGATGCATCAATGCTTTGAGGAGAAATAGATTGGAAGATATCCCTTGAGATGGCCACCTAGAAGCCCCGATCTTACCCCATTCGACTTTTATGTTTGGGGCACTTTGAAAGAAAATGTGTATAAAAATCTCATTAATGAACGAGAAGAACTAATCAACAGCATTCAGGAATGTTGTGATACAATGGGTCGAAAACGTAATGAACTTCGAAAGGTTGTGGATTCTGTACGAAAAAGATGTATAAAATGCATTGAGCAAAGGTGTAGGCGATTTGAACAGTTTTTATAGTTTTTAATTCGGTTTTGCAATAACATTGATTTTTACGTTCATTCAGTTTCATTCAATGTTTTTATGTTACTATTAGTAATATTTATGACTGTTTTGAACCTACAATGCTTCGAAATGAATTGTTATAAAATTTGCGTATCTGAATTTTATGTTTTTCTGACTTAAAACAGTGATATTGTTGGAAACACACAAGGTTAAGTGAAAAGTTGATATACCGTTTAAAAGTGTATTACACGTACTTGTTTTTCCTAGAAAAAAAACCACTACTTATTCACCAATTTTCAATGGTACAGCTTACAAGAAAATATCACTAAGTTTGCACTCTTTTCAATTTTTACCTTTACCCTTTTACAACACCCGGTAGAAAACATTTTTTCAACATTAATGAGTATCTATTTTATAACGTGTTTACTGCCCTTTCTGATGATATGATCAGATTTGATGTAGCTGTAAGAATAACAGAGATATTCTTGTTTTTAAAGGGTAGAGCAAAAAATTTCGAAAAAACCAAGAAGTGTTAAATAAATCGATAACTATCAACTTTTCGAAAAAGTGTTTAGGACATTTTTTGTTGCAAATAACTTGTACTATCACCTACTGAAGTTTGGCACCTATTATAGTAGACACCCTGTATACCGCATTGCAATCTTTACATGCAATTTGATAAATTCGGTGTGATTTGGAGAGTTTATTTATATTATCTTTCATTTCATTAAATATGCTTCCTACCATCAATGGATTGTATTTGGCAATTTTTATGTTATTGATTTATATATATATATTTATCTAACGGACGTGTTCAGTCCCGGTACGTGCGACAGGCTACCTGAGACCCATATGATCCAGATGGTTTTTGCGTGTATATATGTAGAAAACGTACTTTAAGGAAATATAACTCCTCAGGCAACTTTAGAGGGGAAAAAATTTGTTTCATTCAAAAAGTGATATACTTGATTCACGTTTTGAAGCCCGACATCCTAAAACGACTTTTCATTCCCACATACACACCGACGGGATGTTCTCCAAACCTTTTCAGTCCCTGCGGTGTTGTCAGATCGTTGGGACTGACCGCGTCGGTTAGTTATACCGCAAATAACTCTAATTGCATATCTTATGTTGAGAAGTGACTGACGAGGATCTTTTACTTTTTTCAGTAGAAGGTCACATGAAATGTATCCACTGAATTCTCCCAAAATCTATCGCTTCTAACAACTTATACAATCCCAATAGAGAGAAACGTCGTATAGAGGATTGCTTTATTTAATTCTTCGAACCGGACCGATAACCAAATAACTCATCTTCACTGGTATTTAAATCTTCAACAGAATCATCATTGAAGTACATAAAAATCGGGTACAATTGCTCATCGTCAGAAAGTATGTAAGAAATTTTCCGCATAAAAAAGTTTTTCGATAACAACTGACATATGAATCATATTTGAAAAACTATTATAATAGAAATTTCAATCTATCTCTAAAGGATTTTGTTAAGGAAAATTTTCAATATTTTACGACATAATAATAATATAAAACTTTTTCATTATTGAAAAACAAAATTATGAGTAATATATTTTACATTTTGGGCTCAATAATTGAAACACACTGTGATATGTTTGAAAATTTCAGTAATTGAGAAATATTTGCAGTTTTTCAGTTTGTTTCCGATATTTTGTTAAACAATTTGACGAATGCCGTTATGAAACTAGATCTTTAAGATATCATTTACGAAGAAAAAACATCAGAGAGATAACTTCTTCAAATTACTCATTTTTTTACCTGGATAACTAGAAGTATTCGGGCTTCGAGAAAATTCATCAGGTGTTAAAGTTTTTAATGTTCAATGTTTCAAATAATTTAAGTTCTTCAGAAGTGCTTTATAGGCACTCGGAATGCCCTATTCCAAAGCTGTATCGGAAAAAATTGTTTCATTGGGATGAAATTAAATGACCTTATTTATATCTTCATAAACCTAATCGATTGGAAATATTTTTGACTCGCTAGTCGAAAAGTTTATCTATTTTGGTAGAACAATAGCTTGCTGTTCTACTTGGAACAACCGAACAAAAGTAATAAACCCAAATCTCATTAATATCCTGAAACCAAATGCAATAACCCTCGTAATTCTTTTAGGATTTATCAGGAAGATCGCATCAAACCGTTTGAAATTTGCATTTCCTATGGGGATATCTCACTCTACCGAGACCAAGAAAGTTGTCATAAATGTGAAATTGTATTAAAAAAACAGAAATGGTTTAACATCTCATAGTGATACCGTTGGTTTTTGTGACCAGCATGTTGGGATATATTGAATTTTAAAACTCCGCGTTACAGGCCAGAGCGCTGACCCTTGGACCCTAAGTAGGTAGATGATTAACAAGGGATAAATAGAGTTCAGTTTCACCCGTATTTATTCAAAATTTGAAAAATCATATCTCGGAAACTATTGGTTTGTCAAAGTCGAAAACGGTATTGGTGTATACGCCTGATAAAAGTGCACCATAAAAAATTTTTTATTTGGAAAATTTTATTTTGTTACTTCGAAACTATTATATACTATACTATATACTATACTATAATATCAGCCGAGATATTTATAACTCAAATCTACTCTGAAAATTTCAACTCTAGTTCTATCGTATTCACGGAAACATTTGATATTCAAGATTGACGGAGTCAATCCTCCTGGAGGATGTGATAATAATTATCTTTATCAGCGACTGAATTATCCAAGTTTAAGTCTAAAAGTAACTTTAGGATCAGTTATGTTTCTGTAGAAAATCTTAAATAATAAAATCGACTGTGCCGAAATTCTCAGTAGATTAAATTTCCACCTACCATGTTTCAATTCGAGAAATGCTTCAGTTTTTAAATGTGAAAGAGCTAGAAAGAATATTACTGCGTAAGTTGTGATATTTTTTCGTGCTCTCAACAAACTCTTATGAAAATTGCACTACAACATCTGTCCGATTCATAGTAAAATTTTGATTTTGTGTAATATATGTATGTAGGTGGTTATGGAGCAGTTATCCTTAATAGTAACATTTATATCCCTGTATAGTGACTTGTTCTGTAAATGGATTTTCTGTTGACAATAAAGCTATTATTATTATTATTATTAGAAATTTGGTTTTCAATATTAAAACCAGATTAAATTATGTGGGAAAAAAGTGATAAGAATCAGTATTTACTGAAAAAAATTGTGGTTAAGATGACGAATGAGGAAAGCATTCAATTTCTGAAATCGATTCACCTTTAAATCTTAAATTCAGTAAACAAGCGAAGCAGGAATTTTTACGCGCTTTTTCCTAGTTGGACAGCGAGCTATCGTTTGTTAAAATGCCTGTAACTTTCGAATCTCGATTGATTGTCCATTGTCCAAATATCTGGGCCAAAAACGTCGGATAGTTCTGCATTAATTATGCATTTGGAATATCGTTTCCTCAACATTTCCTAACATACTAACATATCTACCATATAAACTTGTAACTAGGAAGATGTTCAGATAGCGTTTAAACAAAGAAGATTGTCAAATTTCATAGAAACCGTTCCTAAATACTTGATATCTCGTAAGATATTCATCAGCATTAAGTATAAGCACGCTGATGCTCATGACCTCACGCCAGTGCTTTTCTAAATTTTTAAGATCCATCCAATATTCTTGTACATTCCTCAAATAAAATTTTGTCCAGATTCATTTCATTTCGGTGAACATAAAAAAATTTGAGAAGACAAATTCAGACAAATATCGAAAATTTTCCGTAAAGACTCCTATAAAGGGTGATTTAAATTTCCATGACTCTTATGAATATGATTCGTAAGTCAATTGTTATCCAAAGAATGATAACAAAATTTTTATGCGAAAAATTTTCCAGGTAGTTTTCTTCACTGGTGTGAAAACAGCCGAGTAAGATAGCCGAGTTTTGTACAGAATTTTTCGTACGCCACTGGAATATTGGCCGGATAGCGATGCAAAAAATTTTGATTCGCCGAGATAATTTGGGATTTTTCTATTTTCACGTTGGAATCTGGATACGGTACGTTCTCTATACGATGGCCCATGATAAATCCATCACCAGCACTCATTCCACAGCACCCCCGGGTCGAATATGCCGAATGACGAACGAGTTTTCAATAAAAATATTCTTATCTGGCAAACTAGACATAGGATTGATGTAAAATTTGACAATAGCGTCCAGGAAAATGAACAGATATTAACTTCATATGCCACTTTTACTTGCACCCCCCAGGGGGGTCAGTAGGTAGTCGGCCTACTTTTAAAAATTCATAAAAATCAACCATACATCAGAATGCCATCAAACTGCTGCAGAATCATATACATTTCGACCAAAAAATAATTCAGTAGTTATCTCTGACTTGCAACCCCTTGGGGGGCTAAAATAACGGCTTAATGATTATTCAAGCAGATACGAATATCTCGAGAACTAGACATAGAATCGACACGAAATTTGGTATTTATTCTTCCCTCTTAATACAGAGAATAACTCTATGACTCGCTTCCACTTGCACCCCTGAAATGGGCTAGCCAGAGTTCCAGCCGAGTTTTCTGTGAGTAATTCATACCTGGGAAACTAGACATAGGATTGGGGTCAAATTTCACAATAACATTAAGAAGCATCAACTCACAATTTCTGCATATGCCTCATTCACTTGCACCCCCAGAAGTCAGTAGGTACTCGGCTTAATTTTTAAAAATTCATAAAAAATCAACCATACATCAGAATGCCACCAAAGTCCTGCAGAATCATCTACATGTCGACAAAAAAATAATGCAGTAGTTATCTCTGACTTGCAACCCCTTGGGGGGCTAAAATAACGGCTTAATGATTATTCAAGCAGATACGAATATCTCGAGAATTAGACATAGAATCGACACGAAATTTGGTATTTATTCTTCCCTCTTAATACAGAGAATAACTCTATGACTCACTTCCACTTGCACCCCCTGGGGGGAGCTAGTCGAGTTCCAGCCGAGTATTCTGTGAGTAATTCATACCTGGGAAACTAGACATAGGATTGAGGTCAAATTTCACAATAACATTAAGAAGCATCAACTCACAATTTCTGCATATGCCCCATTCACTTGCACCCCCCAGGGGGGTCAGTAGGTACTCGGCCTACATTTAAAAATTCCTAAAAAATCAACCATACATCAGAATGCTATCAAACTGCTGCTGAATCATCTACATTTTGACGAAAAAATAATTCAGTAGTTATCTCTGACTTTACAACCTTGGGGGCTAAAATAACAGCTTAATGATTATTCAAGCAGATACGAATATCTCGAGAACTATACATAGAAACGACACGAAATTTGGTATTTATTCTTCCCTCTTAATACAGGGAATAACTCTATTACTCACTTCCACTTGCACCCCCTGAAATGTTGCCAGCCGAGTTCAACCGAGTTTTCTTTTAGTAATTCATACCTGGGAAACTAGACATAGGATTGAGGTCAAATTTCACAATAACATTAAGAAGCATCAACTCACAATTTCTGCATATGCCTCATTCACTTGTAGTCCCAGAAGTCCAGTAGAGTACTCGGCTTAATTTTAAAAATTCATAAAAAATCAACCATACATCAGAATGCCACCAAAGTCCTGCAGAAACATCTACATGTCGACAAAAAAATAATGCAGTAGTTATCTCTGACTTGCAACCCCTTGGGGGCTAAAATAACCGCTTAATGATTATTCAAGCAGATACGAATATCTCGAGAATTAGACATAGAATCGACACGAAAATTTGGTATTTATTCTTCTCTCTTAATACAGAGAATAACTCTATGACTCACTTCCACTTGCACCCCTGAAATGGGAGCTATCCGAGTTCAGCCGAGTTTTCTGTGAGTAATTCATACCTGGGAAACTAGACATAGGATTGAGGTCAAATTTCACAATAACATTAAGAAGCATCAACTCACAATTTCTGCATATGCCTCATTCACTTGCACCCACCAGGGGGCCAGTAGGTACGTTATTTTAGCCCCCAAGGGTTGCAAGTCAGAGATGACCACTGCATTATTTTTTTGTCGACATGTAGATGATTCTGCAGGACTTTGGTGGCATTCTGATGTATGGTTGATTTTTTATGAATTTTTAAAAATTAAGCCGAGTACCTACTGAGCTTCTGGGGTGCAAGTGAATGAGGCATATGCAGAAATTGTGAGTTGATGCTTCTTAATGTTATTGTGAAATTTGACCTCAATCCTATGTCTAGTTTCCCAGGTATGAATTACTCACAGAAAACTCGGCTGGAACTCGGCTAGCTTCCTAGGGGTGCAAGTGGAAGTGAGTCATAGAGTTATTCTCTGTATTAAGAGAGAAGAATAAATACCAAATTTCGTGTCGATTCTATGTCTAGTTCTCGAGATATTCGTATCTGCTTGAATAATCATTAAGCCGTTATTTTAGCCCCCCAAGGGGTTGCAAGTCAGAGATAACTACTGAATTATTTTTTCGTCAAAATGTAGATGATTCAGCAGCAGTTTGATAGCATTCTGATGTATGGTTGATTTTTTATGAATTTTTAAAAATTAAGCCGAGTACCTACTGGCCCCCCTGGGGGGTGCAAGTGAATGAGGCATATGCAGAAATTGTGAGTTGATGCTTCTTAATGTTATTGTGAAATTTGACCTCAATCCTATGTCTAGTTTCCCAGGTATGAATTACTCACAGAAAACTCGGCTGGAACTCGGCTAGCCCCCCCCAGGGGGTGCAAGTGGGAGTGAGTCATAAAGTTATTTTCTGTATCAAGAGAGAAGAATAAAAACCAAATTTCGTGTCGATTCTATGTCTAGTTCTCGAGATATTCGTATCTGCTTGAATAATCATTAAGCCGTTATTTTAGCCCCCCAAGGGGTTGCAAGTCAGAGATAACTACTGAATTATTTTTTTGTCGACATGTAGATGATTCTGCAGGACTTTGGTGGCATTCTGATGTATGGTTGATTTTTTATGAATTTTTAAAAATTAAGCCGAGTACCTACTGGCCCCCCTGGGGGTGCAAGTGAATGAGGCATATGCAGAAATTGTGACTTGATGCTTCTTAATGTTATTGTGAAATTTGACCTCAATCCTATGTCTAGTTTCCCAGGTATGAATTACTAAAAGAAAACTCGGCTGGAACTCGGCTAGCCCCCCCCAGGGGGTGCAAGTGGAAGTGAGTCATAGAGTTATTCTCTGTATTAAGAGGGAAGAATAAATACCAAATTTCGTGTCGATTCTATGTCTAGTTCTCGAGATATTCGTATCTGCTTGAATAATCATTAAGCCGTTATTTTAGCCCCCCAAGGGGTTGCAAGTCAGAGATGACTACTGCATTATTTTTTCGTCAAAATGTAGATGATTCAGCAGCAGTTTGATAGCATTCTGATGTATGGTTGATTTTTTAGGAATTTTTAAAAGTAGGCCGAGTACCTACTGACCCCCCTGGGGGGTGCAAGTGAATGGGGCATATGCAGAAATTGTGAGTTGATGCTTCTTAATGTTATTGTGAAATTTGACCTCAATCCTATGTCTAGTTTCCCAGGTATGAATTACTAAAAGAAAACTCGGCTGGAACTCTAGCTAGCCCCAGGGGTGCAAGTGGAAGTGAGTAATAGAGTTATTCCCTGTATTAAGAGGAAAGAATAAATACCAAATTTCGTGTCGTTTCTATGTATAGTTCTCGAGATATTCGTATCTGCTTGAATAATCATTAAGCCGTTATTTTAGCCCCCCAAGGGGTTGCAAGTCAGAGATAACTACTGCATTATTTTTTTGTCGACATGTAGATGATTCTGCAGGACTTTGGTGGCATTCTGATGTATGGTTGATTTTTTATGAATTTTTAAAAATTAAGCCGAGTACCTACTGGCCCCCCTGGGGGGTGCAAGTGAATGAGGCATATGCAGAAATTGTGAGTTGATGCTTCTTAATGTTATTGTGAAATTTGACCTCAATCCTATGTCTAGTTTCCCAGGTATGAATTACTCACAGAAAACTCGGCTGGAACTCAGCTAGCCCCCAGGGGGTGCAAGTGGAAGTGAGTCATAGAGTTATTCTCTGTATTAAGAGGGAAGAATAAATACCAAATTTCGTGTCGATTCTATGTCTAATTCTCGAGATATTCGTATCTGCTTGAATAATCATTAAGCCGTTATTTTAGCCCCCCAAGGGGTTGCAAGTCAGAGATAACTACTGCATTATTTTTTTGTCGACATGTAGATGTTTCTGCAGGACTTTGGTGGCATTCTGATGTATGGTTGATTTTTGATGAATTTTTAAAAATTAAGCCGAGTACCTACTGGCCCCCCTGGGGGGTGCAAGTGAATGAGGCATATGCAGAAATTGTGAGTTGATGCTTCTTAATGTTATTGTGAAATTTGACCTCAATCCTATGTCTAGTTTCCCAGGTATGAATTACTCACAGAAAACTCGGCTGGATCGCGGCTAGTCCCCCAGGGGTGCAAGTGGGAGTGAGTCATAGAGTTATTTTCTGTATCAAGAGAGAAGAATAAATACCAAATTTCGTGTCGATTCTATGTCTAGTTCTCGAGATATTCGTATCTGCTTGAATAATCATTAAGCCGTTATTTTAGCCCCCCAAGGGGTTGCAAGTCAGAGATAACTACTGAATTATTTTTTTGTCGACATGTAGATGATTCTGCAGGACTTTGGTGGCATTCTGATGTATGGTTGATTTTTTATGAATTTTTAAAAATTAAGCCGAGTACCTACTGGCCCCCCTGGGGGGTGCAAGTGAATGAGGCATATGCAGAAATTGTGAGTTGATGCTTCTTAATGTTATTGTGAAATTTGACCTCAATCCTATGTCTAGTTTCCCAGGTATGAATTACTAAAAGAAAACTCGGCTGGAACTCGGCTAGCCCCCCCCAGGGGGTGCAAGTGGAAGTGAGTAATAGAGTTATTCCCTGTATTAAGAGGGAAGAATAAATACCAAATTTCGTGTCGTTTCTATGTATAGTTCTCGAGATATTCGTATCTGCTTGAATAATCATTAAGCCGTTATTTTAGCCCCCCAAGGGGTTGCAAGTCAGAGATAACTACTGCATTATTTTTTTGTCGACATGTAGATGTTTCTGCAGGACTTTGGTGGCATTCTGATGTATGGTTGATTTTTGATGAATTTTTAAAAATTAAGCCGAGTACCTACTGGCCCCCTGGGGGGTGCAAGTGAATGAGGCATATGCAGAAATTGTGAGTTGATGCTTCTTAATGTTATTGTGAAATTTGACCTCAATCCTATGTCTAGTTTCCCAGGTATGAATTACTCACAGAAAACTCGGCTGGAACTCGGCTAGCCCCCCCCAGGGGGTGCAAGTGGAAGTGAGTCATAGAGTTATTCTCTGTATTAAGAGAGAAGAATAAATACCAAATTTCGTGTCGATTCTATGTCTAGTTCTCGAGATATTCGTATCTGCTTGAATAATCATTAAGCCGTTATTTTAGCCCCCCAAGGGGTTGCAAGTCAGAGATAACTACTGAATTATTTTTTGGTCGAAATGTAGATGATTCTGCAGCAGTTTGATGGCATTCTGATGTATGGTTGATTTTTTATGAATTTTTAAAAGTAGGCCGACTACCTACTGACCCCCTGAAGGTGCAAGTAAAAGTGGCATATGAAGTTAATATCTGTTCATTTTCCTGGACGCTATCGTCAAATTTTACATCAATCCTATGTCTAGTTTGCCAGATAAGAATATTTTTATTGAAAACTCGTTCGTCATTCGGCATATTCGACCCGGGGGTGCTGTGGAATGAGTGCTGGTGATGGATTTATCATGGGCCATCGTATAGAGAACGTACCGTATCCAGATTACAAAGTGAAAATAGAAAAATCCCAAATTATCTCGGCGAATCAAAATTTTTGCATCGCTATCCGGCCAATATTCCAGTGGCGTACGAAAAATTCTGTACAAAACTCGGCTATCTTACTCGGCTGTTTTCACACCAGTGTTTTCTTCTAACGACGAGCTATTGTACCCCATTCTTGGCGCTCTTGTTCACCCGAACAGAGTGCCTATCATTTTGCCCGAATGTCTGTAATTTTGGAATATCCAGCCGAAAATGGTCTCAATCGATTGGGTTCGACTCCTGATGAAGAATTCGTGGCGAAAGTGGAGTCTGTCCGGCCGGCCGGCCGTATCCTCTCTAGCATCCAAAAGGAATCAGCTAGAGTTTTCATATTTTCAGAATAGGTTAATTGTCCAAATATCTCGGTCAAGTTCGTTATTGGGCCAAATCCGTCGGATGGTTCAGTAGTTATGAGCATCTGAAATTTTGTTTCCTCAATAACTACTAGAATATCCATCCGATCAAGTTGATACTTGAAATGTTATTGAGGGAGGCTGAAAGGAAACGGCTTGCAAAATTTCGCAGAAATCGTCACGCTAGAAAATTTTAAAAAATCCCAAAAAAATTTTCAATACTCAATATCTCCTAACACTTCACTTAGATTTAAATAAAAATCTGTATATTTATTGAGGTTACCGATATCTTACTCATCCTCAAATTTCATTGTCGTAGCTTTCCCCCTTCTGAAGATATGATCATTTTTTTCATTTACTCAAGAGAAAAATAGAAATGTCATGAAGTCCGAGCTTTGTCATTGAAAGATATGCCATCACAGATCGATATTCGTTTGACAACTTGCGGACCTAGATATCAGTGTCAGTTGGCGTAATATCAATCAAAATTTTCATAGAATTCATAGAGGTAGAATTCGATGTCGATGACGTTGTCAAAATTCAGAAAAGCACAGACGTAATATTAATCAAAAAATTTTTTATCATAGGGAAAAAATTTGATGGCGTTGTCAAAACTCAGAAAAGCAATGACGTAAGTTTTTAGGAGAAGCATAGAACAAAATTTGGTGAAAATTATGAGTAGTTATTTTCAAATTGAGATAAAGCTTGTTTATTCATTAGGCTTTCATATTTGCATCACATTGTCCCATAGTACGGAAAAAGACTATTGTTCACCCGATCAGAGAGCTTATAGATTTGTTAAGGTTTGAATATTTACTCGCATGTAGCTCAACAAGAGCGCCAAAGCAATCTGACCTCACGTCAGTGCTTTCTAAATTTTATGACTTTCAACTATACTCGTTTGAAGAATGAAATATCAGTGAGATGAGAACATACTTTCGGTCCGCTTGGAAAAAATGAATAAACTATCTTCTGGAAGGCGGTCTCCTATATCGGGTTTGTATAAGTTGTAGAAGAATGAGAATTTCGGGTTTATACACAAAGCACAGCGTTGCCAGATTTAGGATTGGAGACGTTGATCGAGTATACCGTTTACATACAGCAAGACGAGGTCGCCGGAAGCGCCCTCGCACTGGCCGTTCCCGAAGTATTTCTGTATAAAATATGATGTTTCATCGACTTTTCGGACCCGGCTCAAAATTCATATCTAACACCCCTGACCCCCTGATTATGATTCCATTGAAAAACGTTGTCAGACCCGGAGCCGGGTCTGACAACGTCACTTTGACCGAAAAGTCGGTAGAATATACCGATTTGGGTCTGTGTAGGCGGTCAAACAAATCTATTTGAAAATATTTGTTAATTTTGGGGTCAGGTCTGGAAGGAAGGGTAAGCTAACATACAGGGTGGCCACTTGAAAACGAAACAGACGAGATTACAGACGAAATAAATGTTTTCGATAGAAATGCTCGGACAGGTCGATTTTTGTTTCGAGGGGGACAACTTAAGATGTAGGTTACGGATGCATAGCGCTTCAATCCTTGCTACTACAACCCTCACTCCCAAATTTTGAATAGGGAAGATGGAGTGAGTGATACCTCATTTGAAAGGTATTTTTATACTGATTTCAGCACAGTTATTGTTTTCCATTTTATGCATTAGTTCTCGAAATATTCTTAACTAAGAATTTGAAAATGAAGTGGTGTTTTCATGGCACTTGTAGTGTTTTTTTGTGTAAAATCGACATTATGAGCTTCAAAACAACCATGACTGTGGCTTCCTTCCTCCAATCCACTGACATAGAAATCTTTAATCAAGATGTCGAACAAACAAAGCGTATTGTAAAATGTTGTAGCGTGCTACATGTTAATTGTGCCCCTGTACATATATTCTTTCTTTCTGAGAAGAGAAATTAACGTTCCTCAAGTAATTTTGCCCCTGTTTATTTATTCCTTCTATCTCAATTATCAATTGAATAAGACTTGTCCGGCGAATGTATATGTGCGATATTGATAAGCGCATCGGTTAACTAAATGTACCTACGTTTTTCCTTTTCCTTTGTCTACCTTCAACCAGTGCAAATGATTGAAATAATTGTGTCTTGAAATATTCTCGATTTTCAGTTATTTCGCTGTTGTTAATTAAAATAATCAGTTTATCGTGTTTGGAAAACCGTCATAAAGGGTTTTTTCTGGAGGATAATTTTTCTGGAAGATAAATTTTTCTGGGAGATAAATTCTTATAGACTCCCTTAAGCCTAACGAAACTTTTGGATTCCTTGGAATGAATTATGGAATGAATAGGATTTTCGAACATCGTGAACCATTGACTACAATACTTTACCAGCAGTAGTAATTGAGATACCCCACTAGAAACTGCCTCCAGTATCACAACCATCCTGATATTAATGTTCACCACCTTCAGACTATCTACAGGGAGGTCACTATAACTAGAGAGTTTTTCACCAGCCATTGTATCCATCAGCGACTGTACACAGGGTGTACAAAATTATTAGGAAGTTTCGCCGACATTTCCAACGTCGCGTCGAGAAAATATACAGGAAAGTTCATTATTATTGTAATTGTCTCCAATATCGAAGTTTCTACCTTTTTCTTGTTCAATTATCAAATATTTGGTGCCGGAATAACTGTGTAAATATACGCTTGTATATAATTGAAGATTGTGATTTGCCTGTCTGGATTTGGGTTGCTTCTATTCTGGAAACTCAATTTTTGGAATCTACTCCCACTCTCCAGACTGAGCTCGGACATTTCGAAATATTTGAAGCCGGAAAGGCTGCAATGTGCGCCATCGTTTCGAACAAAACTTATTTCATTGTATGGAAGCTAATGGTGAACAATTTGAATATTTTATTAATTGATGTGAGTTTTTGATAAATTATTCACTTTACTTCGAAAAGTCTTATTTCTTAGATCAATACTTCAAATCATTCTGATTCCGTACAGTTGGAGAATGATTTCAGTGAATAAAACAGCTAGTCGAACATCTGACCCTAGTAGCATTAACACGTACGGTATGACTTCATTTGCCCAGAGGTAGTTGTTTTGCAATTTCAAATACAAGTACGGAAATTTTGTTGTTTCAGGAAGCACGAAATGTCAATTATTCGCAAAAATTAATTTAAGTGATAAAATTAACTAACGTATAAATATTTCGAGAACTAATGCATAAAATGAAAAAACAATTACTGCGCTGAAATCAGTATAAAAATACCTTTGAATTGAGGTATCACTCACCCCATCTTCCCTATTCAGAAATTGGGGTGGGGTTGCAGCAGCAAGGGTTGAAGCGCTATGCGTCCGTAACCTACATATTAAGTTGTCCCCCTCGAAACAGAAATCGACCGGTCCGAGCATTTCTATCGAGAAAACTTATTTCGTCTGTAATCTCGTCTGTTTCGTTTTCAAATGGCCACCCTGTATTTCTAGAACTAATGCATAAAATGAAAAAACAATTACTGTGCTGAAATGAGTATAAAAATACCTTTCAAATGAGGTATCACTCATCCCATTTTCCTTATTCAAAATTTGGGGTAAGAGTTGTTGTAGCAAGGATTGAAGAGCTATGCATCCGTAACCTACATCTTAAGTTGTCCCCCTCGAAACATAAATCGACCTGTCCGAGCATTTCTATCGAAAAAATTCATTTCGTCTGTAATCTCGTCTGTTTCGTTTTGAAATTGCCACCCTGTATTTCTTTGCTTCTATGGGTTCAGTTGGAACGATATTATTTGAGACAATGGTATTTAAACCAAGTTCTTCACTATTGAGATCTTTTATAATAGAATGGAAACATTTTTGAACAAAAGATTTGGGATAACCATTATCTTTGAATATATTGAATAATTTTTTTCAGCATTGTTTAAAAATTCGGGATGACAAATATTTCTGATTCTTCGAAACATTCCTTTTATAAGATTTGTTTTTATATTCCAAGAATAATTGGATTTGTAGTTAGTATAACGACTTGATGAAGACGGGAGTGATCTTAGCCACAACCACAAAACCGATAAAGGTCGCACACACGATCCGACTTATATATGTCAGGATGCGAATATATAATAAATCTATTCGAAATGTTACTTGAATTAGGGTTAATCACTGTGGTACTGATGTGGAATATGCTTTCAATTTACCAGAAAGCTTATCGAATGAATTAAAGTGAGGAAACTTGGAAATTCATATATCTCGAGATACAAGGGGCGAAGAAAATCGATATATTCGAAATTTTCACTGAATGTCGAAGATATAACGAGCTCAAATTATATCTTGAAACAAGCTAACAGACGAAATTAGAAAAAATGGACATCCGTCAGTGACATGCTATAGGGGTCGAAAGTTCTGTTATGAGTATTCAAAAAGTTCGAAATTTTCGATGAAATCGGTTTTGTCAGGCAAAAAACGCAATTGAATTATATTTTTATCGTTAGAAAAAGCTCACAGACGGAATTAGAAAAAATGTACATCCGTCAGTGACGTGCTACAGGGGTCGAAAGTTCTGTTATGAGTATTCAAAAAGTTCGAAATTTTCGATTAAATCGGTTTTATCAGGCAAAAACGCAATTGGATTACATTTTCATCGTTAAAACAAGCTCACAGACGAAATTAGGAAAAATGGACATCCGTCAGTGACGTGCTACAGGGTCGAAAGTTCTGTTATGAGTATTCAAAAAGTTCGAAATTTTCGATTAAATCGGTTTTGTCAGGCAGAAAAAGCTATTGGAATATGTTTCTATCGTAGAAACAAGCTCACAGACGGAATTAGAAAAAATGGACATCCGTCAGTGACGTGCTACAGGGGTCGAAAGTTCTGTTATGAGTATTCAAAAAGTTCGAAATTTTCGATGAAATCGGTTTTGTCAGGCAAAAAACGCAATTGGATTATATTTTTATCGTTAGAACAAGCTCACAGACGGAATTAGAAAAAGTGGACATCCGTCAGTGACGTGCTAGAGGGGTAGAAAGTTCTGTTATGAGTATTCAAAAAGTTCGAAATTTTCGATGAAATCGGTTTTGTCAGGCAAAAAACGCAATTGAATTATATTTTTATCGTTAGAACAAGCTCACAAACGGAATTAGAAAAAATGTACCTACATCCGTCAGTGACGTGCTACAGGGGTCGAAAGTTCTGTTATGAGTATTCAAAAAGTTCGAAATTTTCGATGAAATCGGTTTTGTCAGGCAAAAAAAGCTATTGGAATATTTTTCTATCGTAGAAACAAGCTCACAGACGGAATTAGAAAAAATGGACATCCGTCAGTGACGTGCTACAGGGGTCGAAAGTTCTGTTATGAGTATTCAAAAAGTTCGAAATTTTCGATTAAATCCGTTTTGTCAGGCAAAAAACGCAATTGGATTATATTTTTATCGTTAAAACAAGCTCAAAGGCGAAGAAATTAGAAAAAACGGACATCTGTCAGTGAAGTGCTACAGGGGTCGAAAGTTCTGTTATGAGTATTCAAAGAGATCGAAATTTTCGATGAAATCGGTTTTGTCGGGCAAAAAACGCAATCGGATTATGTTTCTTTCGTTGAAAGAAGCTAACAAACGGAACTAGAAAAAATGGACATCTGTCAGTGACATGCTACAGGGGTCGAAAATTCTGTTATGAATATTCAAAAAGTTCAAAATTTTCGATGAAATCGGTTTTGTCTTACTGAAAACTTCATTTTGGACAACTGTTCCCTCCTTATTTTAATCTCACGCGTTCAGTAAGTAAGATATCAGTTGATTTGGAGTAATGAGAAATCCAAACAATACCTCTTTAATATATATATTTTTTGATTCATTACTATGATGCATTAAATAAATAAATAAATAAATAAATATCAATGGATGAGTGATTCTTAAATATTTTATATACCGGCTCATCACAGTCAAAATATGAACTTCATAATTTGTTCTTCAAATTTTATTTATTTCACTCATGAGTCCATTTTGAACAAGTTTCTCTCTATTCAATTTCATCCGTTTCGAATAATTCGTTAGATATCACCGGTGTTGTTATAGTGTGGTTCTTGAAAAGTTGATATATCGGCTTATTGCGATCTAAATATCAACTTCATTTTTTGTTGTGTGAAACTATTTTTTCATAAATATGTATTTTTCTTGTGCTATATTATATATTATTTAGAAGTATTCTTTTTGGGATTAGAGCACGGGATCAAAAATTAGGACTTCATCTATTTTTTCTATATTAATTAACTACATATGTTTCGGCGTATACTAAGCCTTTTCAAGTTTACGTGCTACAAACATAGTGACAATCACATCTGTCCAACAATTCATCTTAAAAATCAGAAAATTAAAATCATGTTCATTGTGTTGTGAACGCTGTCAACTAGCTATTTTTCATACTCAAAACTCCATTTTGAACAACTTTTTTCTTACTCATTTTTTTCTCCCGAGTTTTGTTAGTAAGATTTCAGTGGCTGAGTGGTTCATGAAAATTTGATATACCGACTTACTACAATCAAAATTTCACATATCTGGTTTCGCCAAAGATTTTTAATTTTCTTGGGTTGAGCTGATCATTGCGCAAGTTTTTTCGTCTCATTTTAGATTTTTCTGTTTAGTTTTCTAGATATCAGTGGTTGTGTAATATCTTTAGAATATTCATAACAGTACTTTCGACCCCTGTAGCACGTAACTGACGAATGTTTTTTTCTTTTTTCGTCTGTGAGCTTGTTCTAACGATAAAAATATAATCCAATTGCGTTTTTTGCCTGACAAAACCGATTTCATCGAAAATTTCGAACTTTCTGAATATTCATAACACCACTTGCGACCCCCGTAGCACATCACTGACGGATGTCCATTTTTTCTAATTTAGTCTGTGAGCTTGTTTCTACGATAGAAACATATTCCAATAGCTTTTTTTGCCCGACAAAACCGATTTAATCGAAAATTTCGAACTTTTTGAATACTCATAACAGAACTTTCGACCCCTGTAGCACGTCACTGACGGATGTCCATTTTTTCTAATTTCGTCTGTTAGCTTGTTTCAAAATATAATTTGAGCTCGTTTTATCTTCGACATTCAGTGAAAATTTCGAATATATTGATTTTCTTCGCCGCTTGTATCTCGAGATATATGAATTTCCAAGT
Organism: Micraspis discolor; assembly: GCA_030674115.1. Lineage (NCBI taxonomy): Eukaryota > Metazoa > Arthropoda > Insecta > Coleoptera > Coccinellidae > Micraspis > Micraspis discolor. The sequence continues at coordinate 3,585,898 of JARTUT010001309.1, read as the reverse complement.
TTCCTCACTTTATTTATTTATTTATTTATATTATTTATTTATTCAACAAGTAAACATACACAGGTAAACAAATACCCAGAAGAATGTTCACAAATAAATTGAATACTTACAGAGGTACACAACAATTATTCTAACTAAAGTAGTGTAAACTTAATACTATAGTGTCAAAAAAGAAAGAAAAAGAAAACAAATACACTGCATTTTCCACTACATAATTTCACCCCCAACCATTTGAAAATCTCATGTAGTAACGTCTTAAATATTTCCTAACTGCCTTCTCATCAAGAAGAAAAATATCTATTGTAGTTCTAAGATAGTTGCATCGTTCAAGTACTCTTATAATAGGGGAATTTTTGGAGCTGTTAGTAGCCCTCAAGGGCAGGACGAAGGTGTCCAACTGTCTTAACCTCCTCAATGGAGCATGTAGGCAAAACTGTGATATAAGCCAAGGCGATTCCAACCGATTACTGAGCAACTTATGAGCAAATAATACATCACTCATCACTCGGCGGTTTTTCAAACTTATCATATTGAAATGTCTCAACCTTATAATATAATTTCCAGGATCACCCCTATTCAAACGTAAACCACACCTAAACGCCATAAAACGGAGAAATTTCTTTTGGACTTTTTCAAGGCGCTCTATATAGGTTATATAGTGGGGATTCCATACAACCGAAGCAAAGTTCAACTTAATGAACACATATGAATAATAAAGGGCGATAACGGATCTATTGTTGGAAAACGATCTACTCTGTCTCAATATGTAGCCAAGCATCTGTGCTGAAGATGTTACAATATTGTCAATATGTAAATTGAATTTCAGTTGGTAATCAAATGTTACACCCAAATCTCGTACGTGATATAGACGCGTCAGTGGTGAATCCATAATTGAATAAGGGAAGATCACTGGATTTTTATTTCTGGTGAAACTAATTATGTGACACTTGCTAACATTTAGGAACAAATCAGCCCCCCCACAATACATCGAAAAACTTTCAACGTCCTCCTGCAAAAGCTGGCAGTCATCTGAGTTACATATCCTCATGAAAATATTCAAGTCATCGGCAAACAACAATATTCTGCATATCTTGAACCATTTTACCACATCATTGATGTAAATAATGAACAATAAGGGTCCTAAATGAGATCCCAGCGGCACCCCAGAGGATGCAGACATATACCGCGACTCAAATCCCTCAACAGATACATACTGTGACCTATTGCTCAAGTAGGACTCAAACCATCTCAAGAGAGATCCGCACACTCCAACCCTGTATAATTTTGCGATAAGTATCTGAATAGATATTTTATCAAAAGCCTTACTAAAGTCTGTATAGACAACGTCCACTTGAGCTCCCTCATTGAGGCTACCCAACAAAAACTCAGTAAAAGTCACCAAATTAGTCTCAACGGAACGCCCTCTGAAGAAGCCATGTTGCTCAGGAATTATTTGAGATTTCACAAGATGGAACAAATGGGGATATATCAAAGATTCAAACAACTTTTCAAAGATAGATAGCTTACTTATTGGTCTATAGTTCTCAACGCACAGCTTACTACCCGATTTAAAAACTGGAACTATGCATGCCAATTTCCAGCGTTCCGGAAACACCCCCGATGTCAGAGATTTGTTAAATATAATGCACAGCGGCTCCGCAATTGACACACAACAAGATCGAACGAATATGGCAGGTATACCGTCAGAGCCAGGACCCCTATTAACATCCAGAGACAGTACAGCGCGTACAACATCATCCGTAGTAACACTGATTGAATTTAAAATAAAAGAATCAGGAGGATAACACCCCATACCACCATCACCACTTCGAGTTGACGGGCCGTAGATGCCCTCAAAATAATCCGCGAATAATTCACATACATCTTTACCACCCTCCGCAGATCGGTTGCCGTATGACATATAATCGGGACAGTTGAACACCCTATCCTTGACAGATACAAATTTTAAAAATTTTCTTGGATTAGTTCTTAATTCACATTCAACAGATGTTCTGTATTTGACAAAATCTCGTCTGATCATCCTCTTAATCAACTTAATTAACTCTTTAGAATAATAAGGTGGATAATGCTTATTAACTCTGTATTTAGGTACTAAAAAATCAACTATATCATAAATAATATCATAAAATATATCCACAATACAATCAATATTGTTGGAATGAAATAGGTCAGACCATGAAATTCCGGAAACTGCACGATTGATCGCATCATAATCAGCACGTCTGAAATTACGTCTGAGACGACATTCATTATTCCTCAAATATTTGCAATTCTGAACATCTAATAAAAATTCAATGGAGGGGTGATATTTATCCTCAGGCACAACCGGAGTGTTACATCTATTTATATTACAAACAATTTGAAAATTACATAAAATTAAATCAAGAATTCTATCATTACAATTATTAATTAAGTTAAATTGCAACAACCCCCAAAATGAAAATGTATCAATAAGTTCTTCGTATTTACTGTGGACATCGATGGCATCAAAGACACCCACACTGTCACCCTTAACCCATTGTAACTTCGACAAATTAAAATCACCCAATATGAGAACAGAATTATTCTTTATCTTAGCCATGATTTGAGATAATTTATTTCGAAAGAATTCATTCGATAAGCTTTCTGGTAAATTGAAAGCATATTCCACATCAGTACCACAGTGATTAACCCTAATTCAAGTAACATTTCGAATAGATTTATTATATATTCGCATCCTGACATATATAAGTCGGATCGTGTGTGCGACCTTTATCGGTTTTGTGGTTGTGGCTAAGATCACTTCCGTTTGATGAAGTTGGTTTTTGATACCAGTCTAATTTAATCTGGTTATCTACAGATCTGACTACTTTTGTGTCAAGGATTGGGATACTATTGTCAGTTTCTTTTTCAACTGTAAATTGGATGTGTCGGTCAAAACTGTTGAAAATTCTTAAAGTCTCAAGAGTCATGTGTTCAGGAATCGAAAAAAGAAGATCATCTACATATTGGTAAGCAATTGGAACTAAGAAGGGTAGTATTTTTTTATTAGTATTATTTTTTAGTAGTGTTAACATGACAATCTGGGCAAGGATAGGACTGAGTTTGCTACCCATTGAGCATCCGAAAATTTGGGAATAGAAGTCTCCTCTAAACACAAAATAGCTGGAATCAAACAAAAATTTAATGATGGACATGAAATTTTTCAATGGATGTGACTTGACTTATTCTGGTCCACTCAGACTGAATAATTCTTGAAACTAAATCAATTGAGATATTTGTGAATAAACTAACAGCATCAAGAGAAATGAGTTTATATCTTTGGGGTAACATGTAATTGTTAAATTCTTTGCTAAATTGAAATGAATCGGTTATAGAATACATGTGAAAATCTGAGAAGGTTTCCGTGAGGATTTGTGCTATGAACTGATTTAAATGGGTTGTTGATGAATTAATGGTAGAAACTATATTGGACAAACGTCACAAATTAAAAAAAAACGCATTGCCTTACACAAAAGTCACACCAGATTGAGACCTGAAAGGTGTGCATTACTAAACCATTCATCAACCCTCGATCATTCTTTCGATTTTGACGGTATAAAAATTTTATGTAACAAAGATGACTATAGTAAAAGACTATTTCTAAAAATGTGTTATATAAATGAAAATAAGAACAACGTCAACAAAAACATAAATATTCAAAATTTAAATATTATCTATGAATACCTACTTTCTTTAGACGTCACTTAATCTAGTTCATCTACGATAATAAATTGTCAAATTTAATATTTCAACTTCTTGTCAGTTGTTCGAATATTTTTTTGTATGTAAGTAAGTTATTTTGTAATATGTGCTCAGTTTCTTATACTCATTGTTTTCTCTATAGCATCCTGAAGAAGAACTACAAAAAAGTTCGAAATATAGATGTTTTACAATTTTGATTATTGATCATTCCCAACATTGCCGAATACCCAAATAAATTTCATCAATAAAATAAACGGCAAATCAAATTATATATTTATTTTTAAATATACAGTTTTTCTTTCGACTTTTATACTAAATTAAAAATTGAAACTTTGAACGTTGGCATAAATTTGTTGATAACAAATTCTGGATAGAACAAACAATTGAATAATTGATTGAAATAAAAATTCAGCAATTAAGAAATGTGAATGCTGAAAATTAAATGATTTTGCAACTCTTCAATCCTCAAAATAATATAATATAAAGTAATTTAACAATTGCTTCAGATAAGATGATTTTTCTAAAAATATAGTTCTGTTGACAACGATGGATCAAAAAATATTATTCAGAAACAACGTCTCAATTCGTAAAAAAAAAACTACACTTTCGATTGAAGTATCTTTGATGCATACATTTTCATTACAGAAAACACGGTTTCCATGACGAAAAAAAGAGATAATATTTTCATTCTTATCATATAATCAAACAATTCGAAAAAACTACAGAAAAACTCCTTGAACAATCAAATAGAACGCGATACGTGTTTCGACTTTTGCCATCTATAGCCTCATCAGGTACTCATATTAAATTAAAACTATGTTTGATAGTTCTTGAATAAAACTAACTACGTGATATTTTGAAAAAATAAATACTTTCACGTGTTACTTTCAAATCAGTCAATGTTCAGAAAACTATACTCAAATATTAGATTATAGTATTCTTTCGTTTCACCAAATCGAACAGTAAAAAATATAACTGCGTTCTATGGTTTTCTGCAGAATTGAGTTTATTATGATAAAATAAAATTGACTCAAAATGGAAACCTTCGAATAATTTCAAATAATTAAACTAACAAGTTATTTTATGAAATTAAAGTAACAATAATCTAAAAATGATTATAATAGTCGCACACATTGGACTGAAATATTTTCGATAGATACATCTCCATTTCAGAAAACATGATTGAAAGATCTGGTATGAAATAAATGTAAAGAAGCTACTTCAATCGAAAATGTACGAATATTATGATTATTTTTAGATTAATATAATCAATAAATAAATTATTGATAATTTAAATAATAATAACTCAATCCTATAGAAAACCATAGAATACATTTATATTTTTCAGTGTTTGAAAAGAATGAAACAAGACTCTAAGCTCATATTTAAGGTCATCTTTCGAACATTGACTGATTTCCAAGTGGCACGTGAAAGTCATTAGATTTTAACATGCATTTAGTTTCAACCAAGTATTATTCGAGAATAATTTTTAATTGAATATAGATTCCTGAAGAGACTGAAGAAGAAAGAACAAAAGTTGAAATGCTTGTAATCCATTTCATTGTTTAATTAATTTTTATGTAGATGAGCATGAAAATATCCTCTCTTTTAGTCATTATGGAAATCGTGTTTTCTGGAATGAAAAGATATATATCGAAGATACTTCAATCAAAAGTGCAAGAGTATTATAGTCATTATTATTAGTTACAATATTTTGCGAATAAAAAAATCCTTCAAGAAGGTAATCACGAAGGATCCCTATGAGCTATTCCTTATTCTTTTCGAATCTTCATCTCTAATATTCACTTTTTTCATCTAGACTACTAATTGTTAGATTTCCAACAGTCAAAACTTAATAAGAGAAGAAAATAATATATTTGGATGAAATTTCTATCCCTGTGTAATCAGAAATGCTCGGACTTCAAAAATATCTGTGCGGGTACAAAATTAGCATTAATAATAATCACCCGCTTAATGAGAGAGAAGCACACTTCCTGAGTCGCTGGTTATACACTAACAGTAGATCCAAAAATTATCTTTGGTAGAAAAGATGTTTGCAAGGTGAATTAAAAACAAGTTTGTAGTTATAACAGAATTATGTATTCACAGATAAGAATAGTTTGCAGATTTAGAGCACTTGATTGAGTGTTTATGTAGAGTTTCTAGGTGCCTATAATAACCAAGGATTAGAACTTATTTGCTCAATCTTAGGCACTTCGAGTATTACTTGATAATAAAGAGATCTGATGCAAAGAACTGTGCTTTGGCGATATGTAATTGCGTCACAGGTTCACAATTCACAACCTTTTTCTTTTACGTGGAAAATTTCAACTGAGTAATTCATATACACAATGAACTAGGGTAGCTAACTGACCCAACCGGAGAAAAATGTATAAGACAGATTATTTTAAGAGTAGTTTTGAGTGCCGTTATAAACTGGTGAAAGTAAATTGGTAGAACTTACTGGTAGAACTGACCACCTTGGTAGTTAAACGAGAACTGTACAGAGAGAATGTTCCTGAATAATTGAGAAAGGTCGGAGAAAGTACAGGTAGCTGAGCTTAGAGATTCCCAAAATTCCGTCCTTTGTTGCGAGAATATCGCAACAATATCTTAGCTCTATAGATTATGCCGTAATCCCAATTTTAAGACTCCAACTTGGTCCAGTTCTCCAGAATCACTCAATAGGCAACTTTAAACACCTTGCATAATGAAACTATTTGATCAAACTCCAATCTTTTGATAACGTTAACAGTCTTAAATAATTATTGCCCTTCGAAATGGAATCAAACTATCTTCCCTAGTTCGTTATTTCAGTCATTAAGGAATGGCAAGTCTGAGATTCTCAGGTGACTTTCAATTTGGGAAGTCATCAGAAGTTATCCGTTGTCGATTGATTCTCATTTCTCACATAGAGAGCTTTCCCCAAAGGCAATTACGACATGCTAATTTGATCTGCTCCGGGAAATTTAGCGAGATTTAGGACTCTGTGGTTGGTTGTTGTCGAGGTGAACATCTTAAGGACAAGGGAAGGAAGATTATTGTATAAATTAACCCTCAAATTGAAAACTCAAACCCTCATCCTTGGGAAGTTAAGGTCTAGAGGTGGGATGATGTACGCTGAAACACTTCTGATAATTTGAGAGGAGTAGGGGGTTGTTTTGATCCGACATAAACAGGAGGTTGCAAACAGTATAAGAGATCTAATGAGGATAATCGCGTAATCTAAGGGGATCATCAAGTCGTGTGACGTTTTGATATTCCCAGAAGAGAGAATCTTCCAGTGTACTTTTCATCTAAATGATAGATTTATTACAGGGGGTGGTAGTCCAAACTTGTATTTTCAGATGTACTTGTACAGAGTGGTCCAAATTGGACACTTTTGATAGGAAACACCATTTTCTAGAGGAGAAACACTAGCCTGCATGTGGATTTTTGTGAAAAAATGAATGCCGGAAACCACACATTGATATCTTGAGTAACTCATTAGATACAAGGAGCTCTTCAAATTTGTGCATTTCTGACCCAACCACGTAACTTGTTTATTTTTTAATATTTTTTGTTATTGTAAGAACATTCTTTACACACTTTTTGAATGTAATCCAATGGTGTTCTTTATTTAAAAAAATGGTTTTGAAGCTGTAACATAAACTTAGATTTATTCTTATAGACCACCCTACATTATTTGAATGATCATGTTTAAAAAGAAATTCTCTCTCTCCAAATATACATCATAGTTATTTGTTTCTCTTTGAAAGCATTCATTTTGTGACTGTTTTCAAGTTATATTAGATGTGTTTTCAAAAACTGAATTGCCTAGCCTATTAAGTATCAAAATGAATTGAGCAGCATTCGAATCACAGCATAATTGACTTCGCTTCCAAACATTAGCGAAAATAAGCGAAATCCACCATGGGAAGGATGGTTTAGCGTGAGTAATCAGCCAACGAAACAAAGAGAATTCCAGCATAAAGAGACCTATTAATAATAAACAACAATGCGATCCAACAGAAGACTTAACCAATTATATTCTACATTACAATTAATTCTCACACCCTAATTTTTATCTGCTTATTCATGGAGCGAATACAATGCAAAATACTGGTAAGAAATTATCAATCAACAATCACAACTATTTCTATTGTGTTTGCTTCCAAAGGCCCGGTTACGACAAACCGATCCATTTCATCTCGAGGATCCAGTCTCTAAAGACTGAACTAGTCACCTCGAGAGATCGAAACCCGGGTAAAACTTGAACTGCAAGTTGCGTATATCCAGTCCTGAAGACCGAATCATCTGGGTGGAACCCATGGTACTAGAACTACAAGGTATTCTCACGCGCATATCGGTAGTGACGTCATCAAGAGACCCCTGGTTGGTTGTTAGAACTGATCAGAGATGTCTCTACATGCTGTGTATAACCGGAGGTCGTCTATGACGTTGATATTCGTGTTCTGTGACGTTTAACCTTAGATATAAATAACTTTGCGTTTGACATCTGATATTTATTTTCGATCAGCTGAATTTGTTCGCGAAAAATTTAATTTAGGTTTAATTGTATTGTATATTTTTCGTAAGTTCATTCATGAACCTTTATAAATATACAATTAATAAGTACATTTATTTATTTACTGAAATATCTACAACTTCAAAGCAAACCCTAATAGCAAACAAAATTTTCATTCAAATAACTTGGATTCATTTTTCATCATATACTATATCTTGTTGTATTGTGAAAGATAAATTATATTCACATTATTCGGCGAATCCAAGAAAACGACGATTTCGAATAAGCCAATAGGATTCTTATCTTATGTAAATCTATGCTGGAGACATCTCTGTCTCCTCTAACGAACCAAAGGGGTCTCTTGATGACGTCATGCGCGAATTTGTTCAAAACTCGTACCCCAAGTGAGAATACCTTGTAGTCCTAGTACCATGGGTGGAACCAGTTGCAATGACCGACTCATCTTTTTGCTGTGCAAACTCGTTTTTTATACACCTGCCTGGGTCGCCCACCTGGGCACATTCATGCGCGATCAAGAGTGGGGCATCAACACGTAAAACTGCTCATAGATTGAAGAGAACAAGATGGAAAACTGAGCGACTAACTTTATCTGAACGCCATCTATTGCCTCAAGGCTGAAGGACCTCAGGTCGATGGCCAATTGCTTGCAATAAAGGACAGTAACTACTACTGCTAGGTACTACTATTGCCTCAGAATTAACAGTAATAGTTCATGTGATGAAGGATGGTTAACTCGTATTAGCTGAGGTTATTTGTTATATAGAAACAAAGTTGAGGTTAGAGGTGGTTTCGTTTACAAATAATTGTTTCGTTTTAAATTTCGAAAAATTAACATTACGTTCTCAAATTTTATTTTCCCGATTCGCAAATGGTTTTTCTACATGATGGTGCATATTACACGATCAGAAATTGTGGCAGTGACAAGATTAACAAACCAGAAGTTACATTCTTCAATTCACCAAAGAACACGTGAATATGTAACTATTTAATTCAATAAATTATTACAGAATTATAAATAATTGTGTGCAAAGAAATAGATTGAATTTCGTCAGGATATTGATCTGTAGGATTATAGTTAATATTTCAGTATTTGATTCTTAATGGGCCTACGAAAGTGGTTGAAAATGTCAAGTAATGAAAACATGAAGCATCTAATTTCAACGCAGGTGATTTTTTTCACTATTTATGTAAATATAAAATCAAATTAGAAGCAAGAAGTTGATGAGGTACTACATGATTTATTGTGTTGACATGAAGGATACCTACAATTGCCATGACCTTGCCGGATCTTAGAACCTTGTATTCTACTCAACTCTTAGTAAAGCAAGATTCCTTAGAAAATTTGTTTGCAACAGTACGACAACAACATGAATTTATTATGAGCATCTCTAAATTATCAGATAATTGCAATTGTGTAGAAAATTTTACCTTTTCCTTTAAAAAATATCAGAGTTGAGTGATATAACTCGAAATGAATCGGAGCATAAATCACATTCTCTTTTTATGGACTCAAAAGAATTAGTTTATACTTCTCAAATGCTATTTGATTATGTGAAAAAACTTTTTTTATTTTCAACAGTTGTTCTGCAGTAATCATATAGTAGAGGACCTAATTAATAAAGTCAAAGAACAAGATATTATATTTAATGTTCACCAGAAACCTTTTTCTAGAGTTATTCATGTCCATGCGTTACTCATGGGGTGCACGTTTGAACAATCAGAACACAATTCAAAAAGTTCGTACGCAAAATCGAAATCTTATGCAACCAACAAGGAAATTATTCATCACATACCTATTTCATGCATCATGAATTATGGTATTTGATGAGATATATATTTAATTGTGAAACAAATATTTACCTAAATAGGATATGTATCTATTAATTTTGAAGATATATGTAATATTTTAGTATAATATAATCGCCTTTTAGTACTGGCAATACAAGGCAGTTTCCCATCTTTATTCTTTTTTCTCTACTTGCCCAAGGAGGGAACCATCGCCTGATTACCGACTCAGCGCGATGTGAAAAAAATGCACCATTACAAAATTATCAATAAATCATCATTCAACCACTATCTGATCTATTAAACTCTTCGACCATGTGCCGCCAAACGTTTTTCTGACAGAAACATTTCACAATATACTCATCGAAGCCTCCAAATTTCACTTATTCCCCATTCAGAAATATTTAACGATCCCGTAAGAATATCTTAGAAAGCTCACAGGTTTCCATCGTCGCACTATATCGGATTAAACCATCCCCTAATCCTCATCAAAGATAAATTCACCCAGATTTTTTTCTCCAGACTTCCGAAACCGATCCGCCCTTCGTAAAGGGTGGAATTACAGAAAATACGAAAATACGGTTCAATCTGCGAAAGCCTGGAAAGGGAGACGGTGCGGTGAAAACGGCGGATCTTATCCGGATATTGGAGGTTTATCGCTCGGGAATTTGTCCAGTCGCCTCGATTGCAGCGTTGCCGACTTTGCGATCGGCAATAAAGATCTAATTAAATAGAGAGCGACCGTTTATAAGTTTGTGCAACGAAGTTAGCGCCCCTGGCTGCCGAAGAAGGAGAACCAGAGTCCAAGACAAAATGAAACCCTTACGCTAAATTTTTCATTAAGGGGAAGTAAACAACGTTTTTCTGGGCCTTCATATTGATCAGACGAAAACTCTTGTTCAGAGAAAAGAAGAAAACACTTATTGAACTGTGCACTTCTTATATTGTTGTATAATGAGAATCATGAACGACTAGAATCGAATAATAGTAATCATATTGATATCACCATTATTCGAGATAATACGACTGGAAAAATCACTGTAAAATTTTGATCACAGTAATAGTATCAATAATGCGGCCAACGGTGTCTAATTTTCAACTTTTTCTTAAAATTTCATTTACAAAGTCACTAGGGTACAAGGATATTTTCTTATTTTATACATATTGTAACACCCTTTTCTTATCTATTATATATTTTTCGGGCGCCAGCTATTCTTTGCTTATCAGGGAGAATAGCAAACCTACCAAGGTAGCTTCTAGTCGAAGACAGAGTTTTATCCAAGCTATTAGCGATAATTTGAGCAATCAAAAATTTGATATGATTTATTCGGAATATAGGAACAGAAAATTCCCTCGGTATGTTGAATAAAAATAACGTAAGTAATCAGCTATATTTCAACAAAATAATAGATTTAAACTGACAGTATGAAATGTGAAAATATATTAATTCGGTATACAGGTACAGAAAATCACCTCGGTATGTTGAATACAAATAACGTAAGGAATCATCAATATTTCAGCAAAATAACAGATTTAAACTGACAGTATGAAAGATGAAAATAAATTAATTCGGTAAATAGGTACAGAAAATCACCTCGGTATGTTGAATACAAATAACTTAAGGAATCAACTATATTTCAGCAAAATAACAGATTTAAACTGACAGTATGAAAGGTGAAAATAAATTAATTTGTTATATAGGTACAGAAAATCACCTCGGTATGTTTAAAACAAATAACGTAAGGAATCAACTGTATTTCAGCAAAATAACAAATTTAAACTGACAGTATGAAAGGTGAAAAAAATATAAATTAATTCGGTAATCAACTGTAAAAATTTAAACAGAACGCAAGAATTCAGTTATACTTGTGAAAATAACACTTTCTAAGGACATTAACAATTACAAGTGAAATGCATAAAAATGAATTAATTCTAAATCAAAATCAATCTGGCTGCGAACGCTAGTTTCTCGCAAATAGGACGCAACAAATTGTGATTGACGGTAATCTGAACAAAAATTTTACTGGCTCGCGAGAAGAGCTAAGAATAATTATTAACTACAGACGGAGGGTTGCTAACTGTCCACGTGGACTGAAAGTCTACAGAATTCCTGTAAAAGGAATGAAATCGAACTCGGAAAAATAGGCGATTTTGATGAAATTGAAATAAAGGGGTTTCGGCAATGGGGTTATCGTTTACTCACTTTTTCTTTTCTTTCGTCACTCAGGATACTGACGTCCGGCAAAACCACACTCTGTGCACTTATTAAAAAAAATAAAATCCCTAATACTGAATAACAAAATAAAAATCCACTATGAATACTGAATGAAGAAAAGAGAAAACTAGGAACTGAAAATTAACGCATCTACCATCTACCAAAAATCTTAAAATCGCATGCAATCGCATACGGAACTATAATCGTCTAAATCACTAATAATCAATACCGGGGGCAACACGGTCTTTTATACTCTCCCGGGGGGGAGATAAAACGGACATACACAGATGTGGTATTTGCCGCCTAAAATCATCTTCGATTTTGGTTTATCGCGTAAAAACAGATTTATCGGATTCTAGCGAAGAGAAATTTATGTTTTCATGCCTTTTTTGTCTCACTGAAAAACTCTGAAACAACACTTCGAATCTCAAGGTGTATACAGGGAACGGAAAATATATATAAAATAGTCGGAATACTTAAAATGAAGAATGATTTTCCTATACAAGAAAAATCAAACTTCATTACAATATTTGATGAAATTTTTCTTCTTTTGTGGCTATTATTGAGTTCCAGAATACTCATCCAAATTTGATATCATGTGATATCATTCGAAATATGATAAGTTCCTCTTTATTATATTCAAACATCTTGATTCCATCTCAACAAAACGCCGTACTTAAGTTACCTGCTGTAATAAAACCTATGTTTTGTTCGAGATTTTATGTATCTGTCATTCAAACATAACCCCAAATTCGCAACAGAGTTTCCGAGTCTCGTTTCTTGGCGAAATAATTGTCGAGATCTACCTAATTTTCATACCAATTTATATGCAAATACCCACAGAAGTTTCCAAGAAATGCCCTAGATAGGGAAATACAGAAAATCGATCTTCGGAGTTAGTTTGCCTCGAATTGTCAACTATTGAAACTTTATGTTACGTAGTATTGGACTTTCGGAAGATTAAAATTCATTACTTCCCACCTTGCAAGCTCTTAAAAACAAAGGGTATGATGAAAAGAAAGCTGAATGGAATCATGTTGGAGTGACTGTGTCCGTACGTAGCTCCGGTGACCACAGGGTGGTGGTGACAATAGAGGGTCAAGTTTTTGATTGGTTAGCAGCATTAAATTGATAATTTTTTTTGTTTCACTATTGAATACACGTGTTTTCGGTATACAGGGTGAGTCTTTGACCACTGCGTTAATTAAGAACCATAGGTTCTGAGATCAAAAGAAACACTTTTTTCCCATACCGTTTTTCTATATTCAGCTGAGTTAGAAAGTAATAAGCATTTTAAGGTTTCACATTGGGCCAATACCCCTCTGTAGTCCAGTTTAGTTTGAATGAAAATTACCTTCCACAGCATCCACTCTGGAATCTGAATTTATTAAAAACATTATTTTCCCTCTAAGAAATGTTTCACCAGATGATTATATCGATTTAATTCCTTTCAACTTCAAATATCTCAAAAATGGTGCAATTTAGGAAAAAACATGACGAATGATTTTATCTGCAAAAAAGACTAATGATTCTAGGAATTACAAGCTTTAGTTCAAGTGATATTTGTTTTCATGCAATTAAACCAATCTGTACAGTAGTAGATAGAAACCCACAAGAAATGGAATAAATCTATTGATGCCAAAATATGCATGACTTTTATCAAAAACCTTCTACAAGAGATTATTTCAATTGATATTGTCGTTTGAATAGTACAGGTGAAAATGCAATTTTTTTATGAAATTTCAACACCTTATATCTTTGCATCTTTTGAACAAATTTGGAAAAATGTTATAGGAAGAAATCAAGAAGTCAAGAATCTGTGGTTAAAATTAACGCAGTGGTCAAAGACTCACCCTGTATATTATCTTGATTAGTTACGTTTTCGATTGGTCAGCCTTTTTTTTGATAAACGCATTTTATCGTGAAAGGACACTTTTTCTTGTCTGAAGAGATTACCGCCTCTAGAAATTCTCCTGTATATTTTCGAAATCTCTTTATTGAACTTTTTTCAAGAAACTGTATTTCATGGTGTTATGAATTTTCAAATGAATTACCCTGAAAATATTGGTATTTCTTACATAATCTACAATGTGGGCACTGTCAGACTAATTGTTAGACGTATTTTGGAAAAATTCAAAAGTAAATAAAACATGGTACGTTGATGAATTTCATTACAGAGGCGTGAAAACTGCCTAAAAAATTATTTGACCCTGTATAATTCATTATAAATCATTGTACATAGTTTGTTGTACCAAGATTGGTATAGAGTCTTGGAACAGAAAACTCTTCAATAAATCTTTGGTACTTAAGTCGACACATGAAATTGTGTAAAACAATTTCATCTAATAATTTCTTATACTTGTTGACGAGAAATTTGTGATGGTGGATCTCGTGCAGAATTATTATTTGGGCAATAACCACTCATCTCTAATCGTTCTTGCTACCAATGTTCCAACGCTCAAAATGAGCTTTTGAAAAAGGCAAAATTTTTTTTAAATTTTAATTTGGTATAAAATTTACAGAACTTTGAGACTAGATTAAAATTGTATTTTTCTCTAGTTTGAGGATCTTATATCAGAGAAACATAGTGACCCTTGAAGATAATAATTAAAGAACATCTGAAGCTTTCTCAAGTGTTGGATACCGATATATGGAAGTTGGCCCAGCATGCCGTGAATGAGAATTATCAGAAGTAATGTCGAGGAATTGCACAGGAAACTTTGGAGTGACGTATCTGTTAGATGAAACTGTTAGTGAAACCAAAGCTCGGCTGCCGACGAGGGCGATATAAAGAAAGCATGTCATGTTGAACTAAATAAGATGTACTGTCATGGTACAAGTTGAAAAATGAGATATACAGCGCAGAGGAAAAGATACAAGAGGAATTGAATATTGAATCAATCATGAAGGAGAAGTTTCTAATAATAAAATTTTTATTTTCAATTTCTCCATCTCGATTATTTTTCGACTCCGCATACCTTGACGAGGCGTCCCTGATATTATGATTCAATTTACACTCTGGATATGATCATTCTTTGGTGTGGTCGTAAAAAATAAATTCCATGTTTATGAAGCGAAACGAAATTCGTCTAGGCATTCAGTTATTCACAAAATTACAGAAAACAAATCCAATTTCCTTATGGAGAAATTGAATTCCTCCCATCCAACCGCATCCACAAAACCTACGCAAACATGTAAAGAAAGTAGGTAGCACATAAACAGCTTAGAAACGTTCTGTGTGAAACCAGTACCAACGTGCAGAGATCTTGATGGTAACGATAAAACCCGTATCGTGTTGAAAGCGAGAAACAGAGCGTGGCGGAGGTGGAGGGGGAACAAACATCAGAGCATCTTCGAAATTCAAACTGACAGCCCTTCAATTTTTGATTTATTAGCTGAATCAGGAAGCTTAATGAAATTTTCCATTGAGAGAGTTTCGTGTCTGTTTCTTACGATCTCGAGACCGAACAAAATTCACTCCATCAACGTTCTGTCCTTTGAATCGTCTTGTACTTCACTCTTTCGCTCGTTAAGTCTCGGTTCGTTGTTCCTGAGTGGATTTCGGGATTGGATTTGAAGGAAAGATTAGGATTGCGTCTTTGGATCGTGCACTAAACTATCGATCTCTCCCGTTTATTGAAACACATCGCCAGAGATTGTTAAGACGTGTCTTTCCTCTCGAGCTTAGACCTTGAAATGGAAGGACAATATTCTAGGTTTATTACATTTCAATACAAATTCATCAATGATTTTGAGCGCTTGTTCCATCTCTGTGTTTCGCCCAAACTTAGATTAAAAAACGAGGGCTGTATTTGGAAGACTTTCTGGCTGGGATAATTCTTTCCAGGCGGAAAAACTTCTGCGTCTTTTCAAGATGCTACCATCAAAAATTTCAAATATTCAAAATACCATGTACATTCAAATGACTACATGTTTCCAATGTATGAATATTGGAAACATGTAGTCATTTCATGGATGAATAAATATATATATATACATATACAGGGTGAGTCTTTGACCACTGCGTTAATTTTAACCATAGATTCTTTACATCAAAAGAAACACTTTCTTCCTATAACATTTTTCCAAATTTGGCCCCGTTCAGAAGATATAGGGTGTTGAAATTTCATAAAAAAATTGCATTTTCACCTGTAATATTCAAACGACAATATCAATTGAAATGATCTCTTGTAGAAGGTTTTTGATAACAGTCATGCATATTTTGGCATCGTTAGATTCATTCCATTTCTTGTGGGTTTCTCACTACTACTCTACAGATTGGTTAAATTGCATGAAAAACAAATATCGTTGAACTAAAGGTCTGTATCTTGTACTTCCTGGAATCATTATTCTTTTTTGCAGATAAAATCATTCTCCATCTTTCCTCCTAAATTGCACCATTCTTGAGATATTTGAAGTTGAAAGGAATTAAATCGATATAATTTTGTCCAAATTTTCTGATTTTCCCAAATCCAACTCTGTGCTGAAATGATTCAATAACAAGATTTGTTCAATGTTGCCATATTTTATGTCTATATTAAATATTTCTTCAAAAGGTTGAGGAAATCTCTCCAGTCTATGGTTCCACCACTAAAAACTAATAGATGAAATTAACCACTGAACAATTTTTGTCTTACATTCACTACAAAATCTGAATTGCTTTGCTGTATTCATTATTAATGATGTCTAGCACCTACAATATTTAATCTGAAATAGAGGAAAATATTTCCAACTTAGGTACTGTATTCATTATTTTCTGATGTCTCGGTTCTGTCTTTATGAAGATTTGATGAAGATGAAGATGAAGATTTCTTTATAGCTTCAGACTTTCAGGGTCCATCAAATTATATCTATTCTTGTGCTTCAAATTAAGATCATATATTTAAAATCTTCGAATCCAGTCTCCTTGTTATTTTGTAGTTTTATAGTTTTTTCACATATTTATTTCATACACAGATTCAACCTGGTACCTACACGAACTTAGGAGATAATAGAATTTGACTTAGTTTTAGTATTTCTGAATGTTTGTTATGATGCATGGTTAATTAAAATTCAATCAATATTGAAACTGGAAGCTATATTCATAAACAAGAAAGATTAGAATAGAAATGTATTTTCTGACCATAATCATTTCATACTGAATTGAATAATTTCAAACTATCAGAAATTATTATTATTATTTTATTGTTATAATAATAATATTCTCCACATTTTTAAATAACTATTGACAGTTTCAAACAGAATCAAAACAACAAGGAACCACAGAACACTTTATTATAACATTTCAATGTGGTAATAATTCATTCTGAGAAAAATTATAACTGAAGATCGATAATGATTACAGATATTATCTTTCATTTAAAAAAACTTTGTAATTATTAATTTTTTTCTCTCCTGGGGTAATATTCTATGATTAAAATTTGACATAATCTATGAATAACCATTATTCAATATTTCTGTTTTTGTTTACATAATTAAAACAGATATTCTGATTATAAGAACCAAAAATTTCAGTAATTATTTATAGTCTAAACAGAATAGATTTTTACTAACGAAAAAACACGTAGTTGGTTTTTCAGAATCAAATGTAGGTGATCAAACCTAATTCCTTCAAGCAAATATAATAGCACACCTAAATCTGAGAATACTTGTAATCTATTCAAGTAATTTGTTATTGGGATTCAGTAGAGAAAATAATCATCAAGCAAAGTAACATCACTGTAAAATAATTATTCGTAGTGACATTATTCATTGTTGTTGAAGATTTCGAAAAAGATTGCCATATTTTTAACAATCTCACAGACCTGTTCACTGGTCTCTGTCAAGGAGAAGAAACTTAAATAATATCAGTGTTTGGAAAATCATAGATGATATTTTCTGGCTTTGAGTGAAAAAAAAGCAATGTGACAACCTCTTGCCTTGGAAGTTTTCATAGAAATGATGGTTTTCATGATTTGGAAATCTTAAGAAGAAAATTACAAATGTATGTGATGATAACATCCAATAATTCTGAGGTTTTTTGGGAATTTCTCACTGGGAAGGGATGGTTTATACTCTTGAAGTAGAAAGAAATTATAGTAAACAGCAAAAATATGTTTATGGTGTTGAATTTTTTTTACCAGAAAATTAGTATTTTGTATCTTCCTTCTGGATATAGACCTAATCGGATGAAACATGAGTGAGTGAATCATTTCTTATAGGGAAAATAATGTTTTTAAACAATTCAGATTCAATAGTGGATGCTGTGGAAGGTATTTTTCATTCAAACTTTACTGGACTACAGAGGGGTATTTGCCCAATGTGAAAACTTAAAATGCTTATAACTTTTCAACGCAGCTGAATATAGAAAAACCGTAATGGAAAAAGTGTTTCTTTTGATCTCAAGAACCTATGGTTAAAATTAACGCAGTGGTCAAAGACTCACCCTGTATATTCTTTTGAACTATTGGCTTACAAACAAATGTTGGCTGGGGTTGGTGTCATACAATTCGGTGTATGACATAAAAGTCTAGGGAAAAAACCCCAGTAAAAAAACCCTGGCTCCCCGAATAAGTATTGTGTGTACAGAAATTAACTTAAAAATATTTCAGGGACTTCTTTCTTCAAGAGTGGTCTTCAAGTAATAATCACAGAGGCTTCTTCAAACTGCACATATCAAATCTGAAAATGAAAAGACTAAAGCAGAAAAAAGGACTGAATACATATTAAATTTGTTTAAAATTTATAACACATTCCAAGAAAGAATCTGAAACATTGTGAATAGCCCTGAAACTATCTTGAAATTTATATGTGGGTCAATAATTGATGAGATGGGGTATTGATTCTTCTGCAAATCCACATTCACAACTTGCGCTTGGAACTGAATTCCATCTGAATAGCATGCTATTGGTACGACCATAACCTGTTCTCAAACGGTTAAGAAATGTAAAAATTCTTCTTGGAAGATCAAAGCCCGGAACTTTCTTTGAAGGATCAGAAATGAGATTTTTATTGAACATTTCATAAGAGTTCCACTCAATCTTTCATAATTCTTTATCGCTAATGTTCATTTTGAAGAATGCATTATACCCGAATGATTTACGTGACTTCAATCTGGGAATTGTTTTTTGCGTAATTGGAAATAATTTAGGAAAAGATTGAATATGTATTTGCTCCAAGAATTCAGAGCTGCAGTCTATCTGCGAATATGGGGAGGGACAATGGTAAACAAAACTGGTAACCAATGAACCGGTGTAGATCTTCTGGTGCCAGTAACAATTCTCATGGATGTATTCAATTGTGCATCGATGTTTTGTGTATGTGCACTATTAAACCAAACAGAGCATCAATACTTAGCTGCAGGAAAGACTAGGGCTAGGGATGCTGTGCGAAGAATGGAAGCATCAGCACCCCAAGATGATCCAGCTAATTTCTGAAGAATATTATTTCTAGTTTACAGTTTTAGGCTCAGATCATTTAAATGAGCCTTGTAATTGAGAGATGAATCTAATTTAACTCCTAAGTATTTTGGATAGAAATTATGTTCGATAGGAGAATCACAGAATCACAGAAGTTACAGCTAATTTACTATATTTTTCATGATTATTCAGATGGAAACAAGATACCTCTGTTTTGTTAGGATTTTGACATAATCGTTACTCAAAAAAATAATTCTTAAAAATTTCCAAATCAGATGACAGTATGTTTTCCAGAGTATGAAATCCGAATGTTGGTAAGCAATAGCAATGTCGTCGGTATAAACAAATTTCCGAGATGATGTCGTGGGTAAATCACTTAGATATAAATTGAAGAGTGAAGGAGCTAGAACTGATCCTTGAGGAAGACTGTTTTTCAATGTTTTGAAATTGCTACTCTTATTGTCAATAAAAACACGAAACCTTCTATCGTATCACATATTTTCTAATAATCGGACCATTTTTCCACACTTCACATCTGAAATAAAAAATAAAAAAATACCCATCGGTATAGAGTTTCAAAATTAATCCATCTTTCCACACAGTGTCATATGCCGAAGATAAATCAATGAAAGCAGCTCCTGTTTTCAACCATTCATTGAAGCCTGATTCTATGAAATTTGTAAGGCTGAGAACCTGATCTGAACAATTTCTATTTTTCCCAAAGCCTCCCTGGAAATTTTGTAGAGCATTTTCTATAGAAGATTCAATTCTAAAAAGAATTAACCCATATATCTTGAAAGGAATACGCAATAAACTGATTGGTCGATAACTACTAGGATCACAAGGATTTTTTCCTCGTTTCAAAATACCTAGTACTTTAGCCTTACGAAATTCGGATAAATTTGGTCAAAACCTGCTGTTTTTAGAGATTTGGTAGATTTGATTGCAACCCTCAATTGATCCATATTGAATGGTTGTGACACATGTTCTGAAGTAAAGCTGATCTCTTGATTATGTGTAATTTTTTCTGCATATTCTTCATTTTAGATTGGGATATATTAACTGATTCAGATACATCAACTAGGCGGCGAGCGATTAATTTTGGATCAATTTTCGATGATGATGAGGCAGGGGGAGTAGCTTCACCTAATTTTCTTAATATATCCCATGAATAAAAATAAAACGTTTGTATTAGTTTAGACCCTTCAACAAGCACTCAGAAGCTTCAGACCTTACTTCAGTGTTTTTCTAAATTTTTGTTATCTGAGTTTCATATCATCTTTTCGATTTTTTTCTCCAGTATGTGATCATAATGATTTTTTTTAATTTCTTCCTATTGTGTTTCAAATCGAGTGTCTCACATACTTGGTACTATCAGGATTTCTAGTCAACTCTTTATATTATGTTCACGATTTTTAGATGGTCCTTCTCCTTATTGTTGTTGTTTTGTTTTTGGTAAATGTTGCATTGAAAATTTCGAGAAGTTTCGAAAAAAACTTCATACTCAGGATGATTACATCTTCTCCTTTTATATTGTGTATTTCACTAAAACTCTCCAACTTCTCTGATTTGAGATTAAAATGTATTGTGTATATGATGCATTTCTCTTCTTCATTCTTCATTATATTCAATTTTGTGCACTGTGATAAAAATGTTGAGTTGATGATTTGCAATCTTCAGTTTATTTGATTACACTTTTTAAAGATATTCTTAGAATCAACGTTCTTCTATCCCTTTCAAGAAAAATTATCAAAAGAAAATAGAAAGAAACACTATAACGCAGTTCATCATCAAGAATACCTTGTCATCTTGAATGAATTTTCCAATATGCAAAAGCACTCGTGATTCTTCGAATCTTGTCCGAATTCAAGGTTGGATATCCCGAATATCCCAAATACAATATCGGGAACTTCTTCCCCCACATTTTCTATATTTAAGCAGGAACCACAACCTTTACGAGCACGCTTGGTTGCATTTTCCACCCACACGAATTTGTTCATCATCAAAGGACATAAAACTTGAGGACCCCTTCTTTACGATAGCAGCTTCAGGAACATTATTTTCGTAATATCGGTTGTAATAACGACGGTCTGCTCGTACAGTCGAGGTACCCTTTTATTCGTTTCGCAAAATGCAAATACGTTTTCCATTATTTGCAATAAATGGCCCCTCGAGGCTTACACAATAGATTCCTCTTTCACGGAACAAAATATTGAGATACAAGGGAGGACTGGGAATAATGCTACCTATCGGGAACATCTACAACGTGAACGTTGAGCTGAACAAAGTTCAATAAATCAAAGTCGGTGACTTGTTCGTGAATGTTTATCGAAAATAGTTTGAAAACAAATGCCCGCTAGTTTTAAGGACGAACAATATAAAAGAATCGACGATCAAATATCTTGAATTTAAAATAACTAAACTCAGTTTTCTTTCAATTTTATTTCTGCCACAATATTATTCCTCTACGAACTCTAATATAAAATCATACTAAAAATCCTAAAACGGGATCATGATAAGTCATTCAATACAATTTCAAACCAAATAATTAGGTATTATTATGATTATCTATGCCCGAATTATAAAACATTTTCATAAAGTGGCAGGCTGTTTACTATTTTACTGAAGTAAATCAAGCGCACAAAAAGAATCCCCTTTAATGTCTCGTGGGTTTTCTTACGAAGATGGAATTTCAGAATATGCGAAATATCAATAACTACAATAAATGTACAGTTTTTTACTGAGATCCAACGAGGATTTTAAATTTTTTAAAATTTTAATTAAAAAAAATTCTAAATTTTTTCTCAAGTTTTAGACAACGATAGATCCCAGTTATACCAGCATAGTGTTAATGAGAATAATCAAATGAAAATAAATTATGCAACTATGACATCAAAGTAAAAGAAACTTTCAAGAAGAAAATTCAATTAAGTAAAATTTATGAAATTCACTAACACATAAAATCTTCAAAACTTGCTGGAAAATATGCAGTTTCGAAACACATCCTAACATTTTTTGTATGCTTGAACATTTTTCAAGAATTCATTATTCAATATTTGTCTCCTTCAAATGTATACATTTTATGTTGAATTATTTGAAATTTGGAAAAAAATTGGAAATATTGCTCTTTTTCCTGGATCCAACCCTGGCCGAAAAAAGTGAATAAAGAATGAATGAATAAGATACATAAGGGAACCTCTTCTAGTATTTAGGGAGGGCTACAAACAGCTTCAAGGAAATTTATTCATCTTACATGTGATGAATGAATGATGGATGATCCAAAATTTTTTGGATTTCTTAATCTATATTATTGAAAGTAATTCAAAAATTGACATTTGTATTTTATGCATTATTAAATCACTTTGGAATTTACAGGTTCATAATAGGACATAGAAGATCAAACAGGTAGAAATATTTGACACTTATGGAAACTAAAAAACAGCAATAGAGTTGAATTGATAATTTAATCTATCACAATCATCTAGGAGACTGGGTTCGAAGTTTTTAAAACTCATATGAGCCTCAATTTGCAGCATTCCTATGTTAGAATAGATATAATTTGATGAACCCTGAAAGCCTGAAGCTATAAAAACCCAGCTCTTCCTAAAGACAAGTCTTCAATTTAACAGGTCCTGACAGAAAATACTTTACCTATTTCAACGGTCAAAATATACCGAAGTACCGAAGAGTGATGGAAAACTTTTTCTCTATTTATTATGGAATATTATTCTGGATTGAATATTAAACAAGGTGCTGGACATCATTAACAATGAATACAGCAAATGACAATTTAGATTTTGTGGTGAATGTAAGACAAAAATTGTTTAGTGGTTAATTTCATCTATAGTGTTTAGTGGTGGAACCATAGACTGGAGAGATTTCCCCAACCTTTTGTAGAAATATTTAATAAAGACATAAAATATGGCAACATTGAACAAATCTGATTATTGAATCATTTCAGCACAGAGTTGGATTTGGGAAAATCAGAAAATTTGGACAAAATTATATCGATTCAATTATATGCAAAAAAGACTAATGATTCCAGGAAGTACGAGATACGGACCTTTAGTTCAGGCGATATTTGTTTTTCATGCAATTTAACCAATCTGTAGAGTAGTAGTGAGAAACCCACAAGAAGTGGAATAAATCTATTGATGCCAAAATATGCACGAGTGTTATCAAAAACCTTCTACAAGAAATCATTTCAATTGATATTGTCGTTTGAATATTACAGGTGAAAATGCAATTTTTTTATGAAATTTCAACACCCTATATCTTTTGAACGAGCCAAATTTGGAAAAATGTTATAGGAAAAAAATGTTTCTTTTGATGTCAAGAATCTATGGTTAAAATTAACGCAGTGGTCAAAGACTCACCCTGTATATATTTATATATACCATCGAAATAGTTAGTTTCGTATAGTCGGTTCTCTTCGACGAAGGTTTTTGATAACAATCATGGATATTTTGGCATGAATAGATTTATTCCATTTCTTGTGGGTTTCTCACTACTACCGTACAGATTGGTTAAATTGCATGAAAAACAAAAAGCACTTGAACTAAAGGTCCGTATCTTGTACTTCCTAAAATCATTAGTCTTTTCTGCAGATAAAATCATTCGTCATCTTATCTCCTAAATTTTGAGATATGTGAAGTTGAAAGGAATTAAATCGATATAATTATCTGATGAAACATGAGTGATTGAATAACTTCTTAGAGGGAAAATAATGTTTTGAAACAATTCAGATTCAACAGTAGATGCTGTGGAAGGTAATTTTCATTCAAACTAAATTGGTCTACAAAGGGGTATTTGCTCAATGTGGAAACTTAAAATGCTTATAACTTTTTAACGCAGCAGAATATGGAAAAACGATATGGGAAAAAAGTGTTTCTTCTGTTCTCAAGAACCTATGGTTGAAATTGTCAGTGGTCAAAGACTCACCCTGTATCTTCAGATATTCGTGAAAATAAAAATTACTTGATTGAAAAAAGACAGTTTCAATTTCCAAGAAATGGAAATTGGTACTGTCTTTTATTAATCAATTAATTAAAATGAATTTCCAACAAGTAATGACCGAATCTATCAAATAATAATTGTTCGTAAGATTATTTGGCTGTTTACATTATTGTGATTATTGTTAATTCATTACAAAAATTTTTAAGCATTTGCGCGAAGTAGTTTTTATATGATGACAAATAAAACTTACTCAATATTCTCCCATACATAACCTGAACTCTTCCACATCGATCTTCTTCGTTATCGGCAGATGCTACCATTGACCCCTCCTCCCACGGGGTCGCAAAATTTGAAGATCTATCATTCTGCCTCAAAATCCCTCAGGATACGAAGTTCCGCGACCGCTCGAACTCAAATTAAATGGCGGCCGCGAATTTTTCGCTATAATGGATAAGCCGGATTCGGTTAGATCGGAACTTTCGTAAAAAGGATACTGGGAAATTGTTATTTATGACCTCTTCTACATCCCCACGAAGGCATATCCATCATGATGAATATAACGTATGCCGTGTACGCCACTGTTCATTGAATCAAATTTAATTACCCGCACGATTAGGAGGTAATACACTTCTGGTGAGCTTTCTGTTCGTGCTGATGTTAGATCACGTTGGATGAAGGTTCTGATGAACGAAGGGCAGATTTAGATTTTATGGCTTTCCACGTTGCGCCACCTAAAAATTCAATTACCCAATAATTGCCCGGCCGTCGGACCGTTCAGTGTATGCATTAACTTTCGATGAAGATGGGCTAAGACTTTAATTTTCATAGAATAAAGGGTTATAGAAGGTGAAATAACTCCAAGCGATGTATGCTGTTTACTGTAGAGCGTAGTCGAATTTTGAGATGACGTCACGAAATTCATGGACGTATAGCAAAACACGATATTATACCTGCACCTTAATTCAGAACATTTTGTAGTGCTTGCCTGAACGAGTTCAATAATGACCTCGAGATTTTTTTCAGGACATTCTGATATATGGGAGTGGACGCCTTTCTCATTGTAGGTAACATAAATATTATTATCAGGGATAATTTGAATATTTGAACATTTTATACGAATGCGGCTTTGTATTCCTGGTTAACAAATACACCCGAGACAATGAAAGATCCTGTATAGACCACATTTTCATCAGAACAGGAATATTTCTAGCCAAAAATATTGTGGCAGGTGTTGTCAAAACTAACACCCACTGATCATTACGCAACGTCGATAAAAATTTGTCACAGGGAAGTAAAACTTGTTTCTTTTACTGATGTGGGCTTCGCCCAAAGAATAAACAGGCAAAGGCTCACACGGTTCCAGAAAACAAAAACATGGATTGACATGTACGCTCCTCATAATGTAAAGACCAGAACATCTTCGTTCCTAAACAATTTAAAAACACTCATTTCATATTCTACCTACTTCAAGATATAAATTGAATCAGGGTAAAAAAATCGTGGATGGTAGTCGGCCTAATCAAATCTATTCAGCACAGGGACAAGCTTCACAGAGATTACATCAGCAACCCAACCAAATTCACTAGACGTAGATATCTTGGTGTTAAAATATACAGAACTCTGATACAAGATCAAATTTGTACTTATCTGTTTGTATGTGTGTTAATTCGAACAATCAGACTCCAAAGTCCCGGTTACTCAATTGATAGTGCACATATAGGATCAGAAGCAGTTTATACAAATGCTGATACCTTTGTTGAATGATTATTTGGGCTATTACCATCATCTATTGTGGATGTAATGTTTTCCGACGTTTCGATAGACATCTTCTATCTTTATCAAGGAGGAAAAGTAAAAAACCTTTCGAAAATTATCAATTTTCAAAAAGTCAATATGACAGAAGTCATAATAATCAATATGACTTCTGTCATATTGACTTTTTGAAAATTGATAATTTTCGAAAGATTTTTTACTTTTCCTCCTTGATAAAGATGGAAGATGTCTATCGAAACGTCGGAAAACATTACATCCACAATAGATGATGGTAATAGCCCAAATAATCATTCAACACGAGCTCCATCATCAACAATATCTCGTCATCAACTGCTGATACCTTGATTTTCCTTCTTGTGCTCTTTTCTACTTTGGATATGTTAGATGTATCTGGTGATACTCATTCACAGCATGTTGCTGATTTCCTTCATCCTAACTGTCCAGGGGCGGTTTTTTTCCCATATAAGATCTTCAGTATTTGCAGGGTATCTCATATATACAATTCTCTGTTCTTTGATTCTTCGCTAGTGTTAACTTTTGTGAGATTAGACCTGATGGTAGGTATATTGTGTCTTGAATGCGGTTGTTATGTCGTATTTATTTTCAATTTTCTGATGATCCTTTCACATAAGGAATGACGATTTTTATAATTTGGCCTAATTCTTTTTTGGGATTGCCATTACTTGTGAGTGTTTTTGTGATGTTGTTTTATTCAACTACTTCAAAACCCAACAGGGGGTAACGTAAAGAGTAGACAACGTTTATGGTGCGTGGCGTTATTCCATATTCCATATATTTCATAAATGCTGCCTTCTTGATTCCCTTCTTGTAGGTTTTTCATCTTTAGATTTTATTTCTGTCTCCTGCCCCTAACTTGGATCTATTGGTATTCAGCAATTGATAAGAAAAGGAGTTACCTTGATATACACCCCTGAGCACCACAAGTATAAGCCACGAACTCATCAGATCTGGATATCAAATCCGCATCGCGTTAACCCTCATGAAATGACAAATTTTCAGCAAATCGAATTCCAAAGAAATTAAGGAAATGAAGGTTATTCGATTATTTGACTAAGCATTTTCACCCTTGAGTTAATGAATGTATAGTTCAATTAAGCCCCGTTACCTTCTCTCGACCTAGTTTGTACCAAATACTCGATGAAGCAAAAAACGTTACACTTGAAACAACGAGGGTAGAAAGTCGCAAATTCCCATACAATGAGGGTCCGACACCACCACAGGTCGTGCCACAACCACTAAGCAAATATCCATCCCTGAATTGAATGAGAAAGCCAAAACGAATCTGCCTAATGTACTCTACCCATTCTGAAATGCAGAGCGGAGCTTTCACAAAAATTGCTAACAAACGGAATATGCTAATGGAAACGATTTCCATCGTGCTTGCGAAAACAAAAGTGAATCTATCACACCCCTTTAGAACGTCCGAAAATAGGGGGGCGTTGAATGTGATTGCTCGCTCTAAATGATCAGGGTTGAGTTTTTATGACTCTTCTTCTCGGAAATGATTGGTGTTCGGATTGTTCCAACTTTATTTCAAATTCAGCAACAAAAACCTTCCGGGAATCACTACTGGGGGAGCGGAGCAGAGGGTTTTCGCGTCACAACACAGGGTGGTTTGACCTTCGAAGACAATCACCCCTGAAAGATTGTATTTATGACACATTTTTCTTGTGAAAATCCATTATAAATATTGAATGAAACAAGCATTATCTTATTTTGAGAAAAAGAATGATTTCTACTGTAACGAAGTAGTTTTATTTGCGTGGCAGAAACCCGTTGACCTTGATCGACTCCAGCGAGATCGCGCCGAGCGGTGGGGACACCGACCGATCATTCCCACCTCCATCTGCAGTGCGCACGACGTAGTTGGTGGAGGGGACCGAGAATGGTATTTATAGGCGAGTCGAGCACTGGAACGGCAGTTCCTCGCACGGCGCGGAACTCAAATTAAATCAAGGCCTCTACCGTATGGTGGAAGGTCCAGCCAGTGTTGTTAGTGCTGGTAGTGAGTTCAGTGGCAGGCAGACATACCAAGGTAGGAAAGGGGTATAGAGAGGGGACCGGAGGACCACTTGTGGAGGACGAGATTCCAGGAGGTGAGTGTGAGGTTCGATCGTTGAGACCGAACGACGGCTGCAGGAGGGCGTTTAGGCATCGCGTCCTTTACGAGTCCTTTAGCCGGTATTGCGGATCCGACATCTGGGTGCCGAGATGAGGAAACTCAATCGTCCCTAGATTGTGGGCCGTTTTATCTTGGCGGACTCCTGCTGTCCATCTCTCGGAGCTGACGTTGATGTACGAGATGAGGAAACTCAATCGTGCTTAGATCGAAGCTTTCCGTGACGTGGGCTGCTGCGCGGTGAGGGTCGTGGTGTGCCCCCCCCCTGTTGTCGTTTGTCGAACCGACCCCTGGAAGGCACGGGTTCGTCACGGGTGTCGGCTGGGTCCTTCAGCCGGTATTGCGTTTCCGCCGTCTGGGTGCCGAGATGAGGAAACTCAATCGTCCCTAGATTGTGGGCCGTGTTACCTCGGCGGACTCCTGCTGTCCATCTCTCGGAGCTGACGTTGATGTACGAGATGAGGAAACTCAATCGTGCTTAGACCGAAGCTTTCCGTGACGTGGGCTGTTGCGCGGCAGGCACTGGGTTGGCCCGATCTTTGAGGGTGCGGGATTCGTCACGGGTGTCGGCTGGGTCCTTTAGCCGGTATTGCGTATCCGACATCTGGGTGCCGAGATGAGGAAACTCAATCGTCCCTAGGTTGTGGGCCGTTTTACCTTGGCGGACTCCTGCTGTCCATCTCCCGGGACTGACGTCGATGTGCGAGATGGGCAAAGCTCAATCGTGCTGAGACCGAAGTTTTCCGTGGCGTGGGCTGCTGTGCGGCAGGCACTTGGTTCGACCTCGGTCCTGTCGTCATCGCGGGTGGACGCGCGGTGGTTTGCGCATGCGCACACCATACCGCCGGTCACTCCGATTTGGGCTGGGCCTTGGCAGTTCTCTTCGAGGGGTTCTGTTGCGCACGGACACTAGTTGCGCCGTGCGGAATCGTGCCCCAGTGACCCCCCCGCTTGGATGGTCCAGGTTGGCCTGAGTGAGGCTTTGGTTTTCGCCCCCCCCCTCTCGCTTTTACCCCGAGACATTCTCATTTTTTTATCACACGGCCTTAGTCATTCTTATACATTGAGTAACTCGCCACTGTAATCGCTTTGTGTGCACTCTAACCCCTTCACGGAATGTTACTGGACTTTTGGTGATTGATTAGTAGATTTGGGACTTGGGTTTTTAGAGGTTGAGGACTACGAGGATTTTGTGATTTAGATTAAGGACTGTTGTACCGAATATGAACTGTTGATTTGTTTTAAGGACTGTGAGACGTATTATTTTGGAAAGTTTGTTTATTTAGTACGAATAGAGAGTATATTTTTAGTTAATCGCGTGTTTTATTGGTGACACCTCCACCTCCAACAGCTACCCACTTCATTCTCCACTGAAGTCTACCTAGGCTCGAGCTTCTGGACATTCCGGAGGAGCTCGATAGGTGAGGGTGACGCCCTCAGAAGCAAATAGTCTGGCGCCCGAGTTTACTGATAAAGGAACTGCACGTAAGGGCGTTACAATTCTGGCGCCCGAGCAGGGACAGCAGGTTGTTGGAGTTTGAGGTTGTTGGAGTGTGGACGTTGTTGGATATCCTGAGGAAGTAAGGATGGATGTGAATATGCTTCGGAGTGACGAACTCGTATGGGAGTTGCGTGCCCGGAGGTTGGAAGTTGGATCCACTACGGATGAGGATAGGCTGTTGCTGCGAAGAGCGCTGTCGAGAGGGATAGACATTCCCGAGGATGTGGAGCTGAATGCCCGATTGGAGCTGGCGATCTGTGGAACGAAACTGAGCAAATTGCTGGATGATGTTCCGGAGTTTGACACTGGAAATGCACGAAATGTATATAGGAGGATGTTCAGCCGTCTGGAGCATGTTGAGCATAGATTGAGGTTGGTGAAGCCAGGCACCATGGAGGAAGGACTGACGAGAGATAGAATGATGGAAGTTTTGGAGGACGCTCGAATAGCGTTAGAGGACGCACGTAGCATCGCTAGATTGGCCACGGAGGCGACAGAGACGCCGTCTTTAATTGATGCGCCGATACCTGTAGATAATACGCCGGTTTTGATACCGAGGACCGATAGGACTTACCGAGCAAGAGAAGTTAGAGACCAGAGGCTGTCATTCGACATCGACGGCAGAGACGAGGAATTTCAAATGATTGGGACGAACACACGACCTTGTGGGACACGAACGACGACTGGTTCCATCAATCGCCGGATTTTTGATTCATTACGGAGCCGGGTGCGCAGAGAGACTGTGCCAACGACGACAGAGATACCAAGACGTGGATTCACTGAATCAACGAGGAGAGCATCAGTACCGAATGCAAACATCGTAGGAGAGACAATAGAGTCAGTAGAGTCTGTGGTTACCCCACTACCGGTGCAGACAAGGAGACAAGAGAGAGAAACACCAATTCCCCCACCACGGGAGGACGAGAGGAGTATGTACCACATCTACCCCACTCGTGCCCCCATAGTCCCATTGTACATGTGGAACGTACATTATGACGGCTCGGGAAGTATCACAGCGTTTCTGGACGAGATCGAACAACTAGCCGAGTCGAGAAACCTGACACACGGAGATTTATTTAAGTCAATTTATGAGATATTGAGGGGTGATGCACGAGATTGGTATGTACCACGAAAAGCAAACTTAGAGAGCTGGGAAGATTTTAAGACCAAAATCAAAGAAGCCTTCTTGCCACCAAATTACGAAGAGTTGCTTCTCGAAGATATTAAAAAGAGAACGCAAGGCAAAGATGAAAAACTTGTAC
Source organism: Micraspis discolor (assembly GCA_030674115.1). Lineage (NCBI taxonomy): Eukaryota > Metazoa > Arthropoda > Insecta > Coleoptera > Coccinellidae > Micraspis > Micraspis discolor. The sequence continues at coordinate 3,554,597 of JARTUT010001309.1, read as the reverse complement.
TGTACGTGACTCGAATGCAAAACCTATTTCGAAAGCTAGTACATAACTGTGTAACTGAGACCGAGCAAGTCACGATTATCCGACGAGGCTTGTTGCCACATCTTCAGAGAGCACTCGTATTCCAGCATACCGATACAATTGAGGAACTACTGAATAAGGGCAAGGTGTTTGAGTTGGTACATTGGCAGGCACAACAGTACAAACCACCTCTAGTACAGAATGCCATAGTAACACCAGAGCCTCATCTCGTGTACCAAAGCCCGCAAACCAGACCGAATGTGTCAGACACAAATAGATCTGAGGTACCGACTAGAACGTCGATGGAGTTACCACACGGGAATAGTGACACGGTCGTTGGATCGAACGTTGTCGCCCAGGAACCACGGCCTAGTTCCAACCGAAGAACTGTAAGATTCAAAGAGGACACGATGGTATGTTTTAGATGTGGAGAGACAGGACATATGCGAATTAACTGCCGAAACCCCCCCAAGATTTCCTGTCCACGGTGTGGAAGAGATGGCGTTTCTGCAAGAGAATGTGGTTGTTCGGAAAACTAAGGGAGGATTGCGCGAGGACGAGGCATCCGCAATCCTCTGAAAGACTAGCCTCGAAGCTAAATACCATTCAGAGACATCCGCCAGATAACCGACCTATAATTTATGTCAGTGTGGAAGGGAGAAACTTTCGAGCGTTACTGGACACTGGTGCTACGAAGTCATTCTTGGGAAGAACTGTGGCTGATTACTGCGATCGAATGAACATACCATCTTTCACACACCAGGCTACGGCGAAGATAGCTGATGGACAGTCAGTATCGATTCCCAGATGCTATAGACTTCCATTGCAGTTGCACGACGACTATATCACGGTGGATATGCTGTATATGGAGAGTTTACCGATAGACATAGTAGTTGGGATGGACGTGCTGAGTGACTACGATTTTAGCATTGAACTAAGAACTGTGTCCTGCTACTACAAGGGTAGATTACTAAGATCTGTCGGAGAGGAATCACTGTCCTGCTCGAAAGCCGATTACGACCATGAAGAACTGGAACTACCTGAGGAAGAAAGACGAGAGCTCAACCGTTTTCTGGACAGGGAACTTGAACAATTTGACGATATCCAAGGAACGACGAGCCTGGTCGAGCATAAGATTCAGCTCAAACCGGGGACTGAACCCATTAAACAAAGATACCAACCACGTAATCCTGCGACACAAGAGATCATCAATGAAGAGGTCGACCGAATGCTAGAGGAGGGAGTAATAGAGCCATCTAACAGTCCATGGAGCTCGCCTGTGGTGATAGTTAGGAAAAAGGATGGACGAGCTAGATTTTGCGTGGATTACCGAAAATTAAACGAAGCCTCTATAAAAGATGCATACCCACTGCCGTACATCTCACATATCCTGGACAAACTACGGCGAGCAAAGTATATCAGTAGCCTAGATTTACGGCAAGGATATTGGCAGGTACCCCTGAGCAAAGAAAGTAAGCCCCTAACAGCTTTTACGGTACCTGGGCGAGGTCTCTTTCAATTCAGAGTAATGGCATTTGGTCTACATTCTGCGCCAGCGACATTTCAGAGATTACTGGATCGGATCATCGGACCAGAGATGGAACCCTTTGTTTTCGCATACCTAGACGACATAATAGTTTTGGGTGACTCGCTGGAACATCATCTGCAGATCCTGAGCGAGGTTTTTCAAAGGCTTAAAGCAGCTAACTTACAGCTGAATTCAGAGAAGTGTCGGTTTGGGTGCAGAAGCCTGAGATATTTGGGTCATGTCGTGTCCTCGGACGGAATCAAGACCGATCCTGACAAGGTGGCGGCGATACAAGCAATACCAGTACCTCGAAGTGTCCGCGAAATTAGAAGATTTCTCGGAGTGGCATCTTGGTACCGACGGTTCATACCGGAGTTTTCCCAGATTGTGGCACCGTTAACTCGCCTACTACGTAAGAAGCAGAAATGGCGTTTTGAGACAGAGGAACTAAAATCTTTCGAACTGCTAAAGAAGAAACTCACGGAGGCCCCAGTTTTGGCATGTCCTGATTTTGAGCAGCCGTTCGTGCTGCAGACTGATGCTTCGGACCTAGGATTGGGCATAGCGCTGACCCAGAGTGTTGATGAGGTCGAAAGAGTTATAGCCTATGCTAGTAGAACGTTGTCACCGGCTGAACGAAATTACTCGACAACAGAGAAAGAGTGTCTGGCTATCGTATGGGGCGTTGAGAAGATGCGACCCTACCTTGAGGGATACCACTTTACAGTATTGACAGACCATCAGTCGCTCCGATGGCTGAATTCAGTAAAGAGCCCTACAGGACGTATTGCCAGATGGATAGTCTACTTACAACAATTTGATTTCGACATAAAATACCGAAAAGGATCCCTCAATAGAGTGGCTGATGCCCTGTCAAGAAGTCCATTGCCTGGCCCAACCGAGGGAGAGATTTGCTTGTCTGAGGAGACCAAATGCAAATGGTATACAAGGAAGTTGGCCGAAGTCGAAAATAATCCCGAGGCGTTGCCTGACTATTGCGTGAGCGATGGCAAATTATATCGACATTTCTTCGAGTCAAACGACTTGACTGAACCCGATATGTCCCGACCCTGGAAGCTGTGTGTGCCCGCCAACCAAAGAGAGGCTCTTATGCGGGAAAACCATGATGCTCCAACCGCCGGACATATGGGAATAGCGAAAACTAGTTGCAGGATGGCTAAACTATACTACTGGCCAGGAATGTTTAGGGATATAGCTAAGTTCGTGAGATCATGTCAGTCCTGCCAAAGATATAAAGTTTCGCAGCAACAGACTCCTGGAAAGATGCAGCCAAGTATAGGAAAGGGACCTGGGATAAAGTCTGCGTTGACCTGATTGGTCCATTACCGCGCTCTACCAGAGGGAATACTTTTGTATTTGTGGCTCAGGATAAATTCACCAAGTGGGTGGAATTTCGTGCTCTACGCAAGGCGACAGCACCAGCAGTAACAAGGGCTCTCTTCGAGCAAGTGGTTGCAAAGTTTGGTTGTCCTCGCACGGTGATATGCGACAACGGCAAACAGTTTGTTAGTAGAGAATTCCGGAGCTTATTGAGGCAATTGGGAGTTCGAGTACGGTTCACACCGGTGTACAGCCCTCAAGCGAATGCGGTCGAGCGGGCGAATCGTACGTTGAAAACGATGATAGCGCAATTTTGTGAAGGCGATCATCGTAAATGGGACGAGAGACTACCCGAGCTGGCTATGGCGACGAATTCGGCGAGACATGAGTCGACGGGATTTACTCCGTCGTTCCTCAACTTCGGCCGTGAAATGAACATACCAAGAGTGGTTGTTGATGACGATGGTCCCAGAGAGGAGCCAGAGGACTCCGTAGTGGATGAAGAAGAGGCTCAGGATGCCGGTCGTGAGGAGGTACAAAGTCACGCGAGTCGGGTAAAACGGCTACGCGAAGTGTTTGAATTGGTACGAGTGAAGTTGGGTCGGGCATTCACCCAGCAAAGCCACTATTATGATCTCCGGCGACGGGAATGGAGATGTAGAGTGGGAGATGAAGTCTGGCGCCGGGAACGACCACTGTCCTCAGCGGCGAACCAGTTTTCGGGCAAATTAGCGCCGAAATTTTCGGGGCCATATGTGGTGACCAAAGTAGTTTCACCGGTGGTCTACGACTTGCGAGACGGATCGGGCAAGAAATTAAGGCATATCCATATAAAGGACCTGAAGCCCGCTAATGCTTCCTATGTTTCGTGCGCGTCTTTTCCGACATGACAGTAGTGCGCGTCACCGCCCTCCCAAATGAACGCACAGTGCACTTCCTTTTTCCCTACATGACAGTAGTGCGCGATGACAGCCCTCCCAAATGAACGCATAGTGCGCGTCCTTTTTCCCACATGACAGTAGTGCGCGTCCTTTTTCCCCACATGACAGGAGTGCGCGTCCTTTTTCCCCACATGACAGTAGTGCGCGTCACCGCCCTGCCAAATGAACGCATAGTGCGCGTCTTTTCCCTCGCATGACAGTAGTGCGCGTCACCGCCCTCCCAAATGAACGCTTAGTGCGCGTCTTTTTCCGACATGACAGAAGTGCGCGTCACCGCCCTCCCAAAGGAACGCAGCGTGCGCATCACAGACGCCGACGAACAGTAGAGAGAATTGCTGATTTAGGCTAAGATTTCCTCTTGTATGTTATCGCAAATTTAGGCTAAGATTTTCTCTTATGTTGTTGATTGAGGCTAAGATTGTCTCTTACGTTGTTGATTTAGGCTAAGATTCTCTCTCATGTTGTTGATTGAGGCTAAGATTTTCTCTTATGTTGTAGATTTAGGCTGAGATTTCCTCTTATGTTGTTGATTTAGGATAGGATTTTCTCTTATATTGTTGCTTTAGGATAAGATTTTCTCTTATATGGTTGATTTGGACTAAGATTTTCTCTTGGGTTTTATTGGGCTAAGGTCCTTTCTTCTTCTTTTTTTTTGTGGTCAGGAAGGGAAGAGAAAAAAAAAATTCTTTTTTTATGGAAGTAAGGGGAGAGTGTAACGAAGTAGTTTTATTTGCGTGGCAGAAACCCGTTGACCTTGATCGACTCCAGCGAGATCGCGCCGAGCGGTGGGGACACCGACCGATCATTCCCACCTCCATCTGCAGTGCGCACGACGTAGTTGGTGGAGGGGACCGAGAATGGTATTTATAGGCGAGTCGAGCACTGGAACGGCAGTTCCTCGCACGGCGCGGAACTCAAATTAAATCAAGGCCTCTACCGTATGGTGGAAGGTCCAGCCAGTGTTGTTAGTGCTGGTAGTGAGTTCAGTGGTAGGCAGACATACCAAGGTAGGAAAGGGGTATAGAGAGGGGACCGGAGGACCACTTGTGGAGGACGAGATTCCAGGAGGTGAGTGTGAGGTTCGATCGTTGAGACCGAACGACGGCTGCAGGAGGGCGTTTAGGGCATCGCGTCCTTTACGAGTCCTTTAGCCGGTATTGCGGATCCGACATCTGGGTGCCGAGATGAGGAAACTCAATCGTCCCTAGATTGTGGGCCGTTTTATCTTGGCGGACTCCTGCTGTCCATCTCTCGGAGCTGACGTTGATGTACGAGATGAGGAAACTCAATCGTGCTTAGATCGAAGCTTTCCGTGACGTGGGCTGCTGCGCGGTGAGGGTCGTGGTGTGCCCCCCCCCTGTTGTCGTTTGTCGAACCGACCCCTGGAAGGCACGGGTTCGTCACGGGTGTCGGCTGGGTCCTTCAGCCGGTATTGCGTTTCCGCCGTCTGGGTGCCGAGATGAGGAAACTCAATCGTCCCTAGATTGTGGGCCGTGTTACCTCGGCGGACTCCTGCTGTCCATCTCTCGGAGCTGACGTTGATGTACGAGATGAGGAAACTCAATCGTGCTTAGACCGAAGCTTTCCGTGACGTGGGCTGTTGCGCGGCAGGCACTGGGTTGGCCCGATCTTTGAGGGTGCGGGATTCGTCACGGGTGTCGGCTGGGTCCTTTAGCCGGTATTGCGTATCCGACATCTGGGTGCCGAGATGAGGAAACTCAATCGTCCCTAGGTTGTGGGCCGTTTTACCTTGGCGGACTCCTGCTGTCCATCTCCCGGGACTGACGTCGATGTGCGAGATGGGCAAAGCTCAATCGTGCTGAGACCGAAGTTTTCCGTGGCGTGGGCTGCTGTGCGGCAGGCACTTGGTTCGACCTCGGTCCTGTCGTCATCGCGGGTGGACGCGCGGTGGTTTGCGCATGCGCACACCATACCGCCGGTCACTCCGATTTGGGCTGGGCCTTGGCAGTTCTCTTCGAGGGTTCTGTTGCGCACGGACACTAGTTGCGCCGTGCGGAATCGTGCCCCAGTGACCCCCCCGCTTGGATGGTCCAGGTTGGCCTGAGTGAGGCTTTGGTTTTCGCCCCCTCTCGCTTTTACCCCGAGACATTCTTTTTTTTTATCACACGGCCTTAGTCATTCTTATACATTGAGTAACTCGCCACTGTAATCGCTTTGTGTGCACTCTAACCCCTTCACGGAATGTTACTGGACTTTTGGTGATTGATTAGTAGATTTGGGACTTGGGTTTTTAGAGGTTGAGGACTACGAGGATTTTGTGATTTAGATTAAGGACTGTTGTACCGAATATGAACTGTTGATTTGTTTTAAGGACTGTGAGACGTATTATTTTGGAAAGTTTGTTTATTTAGTACGAATAGAGAGTATATTTTTAGTTAATCGCGTGTTTTATTGGTGACACCTCCACCTCCAACAGCTACCCACTTCATTCTCCACTGAAGTCTACCTAGGCTCGAGCTTCTGGACATTCCGGAGGAGCTCGATAGGTGAGGGTGACGCCCTCAGAAGCAAATAGTCTGGCGCCCGAGTTTACTGATAAAGGAACTGCACGTAAGGGCGTTACACTACTAATGCCTATTGAGCTGTCATGGCATGACAATATGTTAAAAAAGAACGACAATTGAAAAGAACCATTGTTCTATGGTGCGAGCTAGTCATTATTGTTGCATGGTAATCTCAGAGAATCAAGACCTCAAGTGCAACTGTGGACCGGTTTCGAGGTGACTGCCTCTCATCAGCACAGTGTGGCACTGACGATCTTGAAGGAGGCTGCCAGTCTCAACAAAGAATGTGATGAACCTTCCAGAAATAGCGCCATCTACATCTTGAAGACTGGAACCAAACTCACTTTCTCTGCAGATCCATACGACAACATATGATTTCCAAATTCAAATACCACTGGTCATCGACTAAACATAGTGAGCGGGTTGAAGTCAATAAAGTGTAAACGAATAGTAGCGGAATTAGGAAAGACGGAATCGGGACACTCTTGAGATAACAGAAGAAGATCAGTAGAGATCAAGACAGAGTGTTGATGGTTAGACGATATAGACGTAGTTACCAAAGTGACAAATAAGAAGGTAGTTTCGGAACTAAGACGGAAACTCATAATCGGCCTTTTACTTTGTTAAACTTTATTTATTTCTTTGTGTGAATAAACTGTGAATAGAAAAGCCGTGTTTGTTTTGATGTGAAAGATTATTAGTAGGCGTAAATCTATCATAACCCTAGACAACTAATAAAACAGAGCTTACATTACTCAAAATCAAAACTGAACCCAGCCAAAACTGCACGTATTTAAGAAATTATTTTTTGAGATTCCAATGCTACATTGTTGGCCAAACTGGCAGAAACTTTGAGATTAGACCGAAAGAACACCTGAAATCATACAAACACTCAGCAGTTTATAACAGTATCAGTACTGAAAAGAATCATATGGAGACTGTCAATTTGGAACTCCTCCACAGATGGAAGAAACGCCTGAAACTAAATTTGCTGGAATCGATAGAAGTGACAAATCTTTATATGAACCCCAATCATTTACATAATTAAAGCACCAAGTCTTATCTGCCATACTGTATTTAACCCGGAAATAGAAGAAGAATTAGGGGACACCATTAAGAAAATGACCAACGTCGCTGGATGCACTCAAAATAGAATAAAATTAGCAGTATTTGAATACGCTGAAATTTTGGAGCTAGCTGGACGAGTGAAGTTAGATGGATTAGTTACCAAGAATAATATTTCTGTTTGGAATTCTAAAGCTACTAGCATTGTCAGGTTTACACCCACCAGTATAACTGATAATCAAAAATACAAATTTTCACCAAGAAATATTTACAATGTGACGAAAACGATATATCTACCGTTCAATTATATATGCGATATGTGTTGATCACTACTGCCAAATAGTGATCACTATTGCCAACCAATGTTGATAATGGAGATCAAACTTTTTTCATTTTGTTGATTGTACCCTCAATTAGTAAACTTATGTGATAAAAGTTTATCCCAGTTGATAATTAAGAATGTTAAGAGGTTTATGGCTAGAATCGAATAATAAACAGTTGATTGATGAACATGTTTTATATTTGTTTATATTTCGCTGTGTAGGGTGGTCAAATTTAGGACCTCAATTCAAGAAATGAGCTTCTCATTTCATAATTGTTTTCCTGATCCTGCATGTTATGTTCCATCATAAAATCGACAACTTGAGAGAGACGAGTACGATAAACAAATAGTGCCCCATATACTTCGAAGTAAACAGTGTATACAGTTTCACAAAATCAGGATAACAAGATTAGACTAAGCTCACAGACTAACCAACTTCAGCGAAAGTTTCGTATGATTACAGTTTGTGCAGCGTCAGTTTCCCATTTGAATCCACCAGTAGCTAACAAGACTAAAATGAGGCGGGATTGTGTAAATAAATGAATGGTGCAAGGCTTCAATCTCTCACTAACAATGCTGCGGCCGTTTCCTTTCAATCGAATATAGTTTCTGAGTCTCGAACGTTTCATCGTTCGACCTCATATGAGAGGTTAACGACGAGATGAGAGAGGTACATAATGCGAAAATGGCGTGTTCAGAGATGGCAACTAAAGTATTTTCCATCGTAACGTTCTGGAAAAGATCAAAGGTGAACGTTTTTCGATTTGTGCAAGGACGATTATGTTCACATACGTCTGCACAGTTCGGGAAGTTGAAAAACGCTTAGGTGGATCTGTAGAGAACATCTGCCGCATTGACGGACTCTTCAGATATACTCGATGGTGGGGAGAACTGCCAGCCAGATATGAGGGTCCACTTGGAAATAGGGCGAATGTTCTGTTTTCAACACCAATGTTTTTTTATTCAATTGAGTGCACTTCTGAATATTCATGGAGTTCTCTGAATTTACCAACAGATATTTTGTTATCTACTGGGACATGAAAAAACATTTTTCTGGCAACCTCTGAGTAAAATTTCGTTACCGGACTATACCATGAACTAGGTTATTACATTATTACAACTCTTTATAGGATTTGCTTTTCTCCAATGAGTGTTATGAGGTAGTTTTCAGGTTATGGCTTTGTGTGTTAATAAAGACATGCTTTCTCTTTGCGCCCTTGTTCTGGACAAAAATGTCCAAATGTCTGCTTTCTTTTTACGTTTTGGTTCTAGACAAAAATGCCCAAATATCTGGTACTTTCAAATATCGATTGAGTTTGACTTACTCATGAAAAATCCGTGGTCAAATTTGACTATGTCCTTCCGTCCGTATAATCTCTAGCTTCTGAAGGAAAAGGCGGAAATCTCGGCAAATATCTACAAAACAGAATTGATATTTGGCACTAAGAAAAGAAGAAAGTAGTAAGAATTTGGTGCATCTGAATCAATTTTTTTCTCAACTATTATAATTCGGGGGTTTTCTGACCTATATAGCAACTTTTAATATCTCGGAAATTACCCGGTGAAACATTTTGATTATCGGGATGAAGTTAGATGACAACAAAGGAAACTCAATAGTGAAAAAATTTTCGACTGCCCGATGATCCATCATGTGGTTTTTCCGATATATATATAGCAAATTTCAATATCTGGGAAACAACTCGGTGGAACATTTTTATTTTCGAGATGAAGTTAGAAGACAACAAAGGAAACTCAATGTTGAAATATTGCCAAATATCATTTGTTTCTATAGATATTTCCCGAGATTTCTGCCTATTCAATAAATAATTTAAGTCCACCAGCACGACACTGACCATGCCATTCGGGTATTTCCGACAAACGGTCTGCTGGAATTTAGTCTGTTAAGTTCACAGCCGTATTTGAGCAAATCTATAATCAATCTGTTCAGCTGAACAGAGGCGCCAAAAAATGAAATCATCAGATATTTTATATATTTTGTAACAATGGAGAAAACAATAGAATTATAAGCAGGAATTGCCGAGCTTCCGATGAAAAACTTCTTGCGTTGATAATGAGGCATAAATAGAAATCAAAACAACTGAACAAAATCACGACGATTGCAAAAAATCATTTAAAGCCTATCATTCATACCATTGGTGAAGCCTTCGGTATTCTCACAACTCTACTAGCTGGAACCGAATATTTTTGATACGGTTGACATTTTTCCAATTAAAATTCCTCGTTCAGCTCCAACAGGGTTCTTGCTTTAGGAATATGAAGGCTTACATGTTGCGTGGCGGACGAAACATACATAATATGCGTATAATTCGATATTTTCTGTGACCTATTTCTGGAGTAATGCAGAGATACTTTCCCTCACGTCTCTCTGTGGACGTGCCTTCCACCGTAAAATGCTCAGGCAGGGCCTGAATGAGATCATTTAGATCTCTCTAATTTTCTCGCACGCCTTCATGTTTGGTATCAGGAGAAGATCAAGTCCGCTGAAACGATTTCAGGGATTTTCACTCGGTGGTCAACGACTAACAGAGCTATTCGAAGATTTTTATTGGTTGTTCTACGAGCTTTATAAAGATAAACATGCTTGGGTGAAGCAAAATATAAAATTCATGAAGATTACTTGGGCTCTTCCATTGTATAATATTTTTCATTAAATAAACCAACGCATCGTGACAATTCTTTAATTGTGAAGTTTGACAACGAACGTCATTAGAGTGGAAAAACCTGCGATTCGTCAAATTCTCAACTTGAAATCAATGTTGTTGACGAGAAACTTTTGATGATGAAACTCGTGTAGAATTATTTTTTGGTAAATAACCACCATCTCTTACTACCGAAGTTCCGAAAGACATCTTCTGTCGTTTTCAAGGCAGAATATTAGCTTTTAGAAAAGCTAAAAATGTCACAAAATTGTTTAATTTAAATGTAGTGCCAAGGTTGATGGAACTCTAAAACTAGATGAAATTGGTACTTATCTGTAGTTCAAAGACATCTTCAAGTAACTTGATACAATCGGCTCCCAAACTACTAGCAACGGCGCACCTATGAGTTTAAAAGAATACTGCTTCCTTGATTTTTCTTCTTGTAGGTTTATCCATTTTAAGATATACTGGTTCATAAGAATAATATATTTCAGGATGAGAAAAACCATGTTCAAGAATTGCCTTCAATGTTTTTTTCAGATTTGTTGTGATTGTGGATTCTTTTCTTGATAAAAAATTCCTTTGTTTATTTGTAGGCGAATTACAGATATCTCTGAATAAATCTCTCAATGGCGCTAGTGAAAAGCAGTAAAAAACTGAATGAATAATCATTACATTTGGAACATTAAATTAAAATCGTTAATAACGGTAACACAGTACCGGAATCGAAATTTTTTTGTAAATTTCTTCCTCTTTCAGGATACTTTTTGAATTCAGAGAAAATTATTACTTTACTAATAAAAAACCAAACACTACTTTTTACCAGTCTTAAATCGTTTTTAACTTTCGAAATCCTGTAATCCACATTTTTTTTCCAATATTTTCACCCGGAATTCATTCTATAGTGCGAGAAATTATAAGAAATGGGTGATCCATAGTGGGTCTCTGAATAATAACTTGAATCGGCAAAACTATAATCCGTTTTATACAATTTGATGGCAATGAATAATTACCAAAGGTTTGCATAATTCCATATGAATATTTTTGATAAATATTGTTCCCTGCAATGCTCGTCCACGATACCCTTGATTAAAAAATCCATTTCTCTTAGGGAAGTGATGATGTCATTTTTGAACAAAAAATTTTAAATTTGACATCAATAGTCACATTTTCAAATACAGTGATCACATTTTTATTGTGCTCTTCAAATAATGGACACTCAAATAGCAGTGCTGCCAATAATAATAATAATAATAATGATAATGTATATTGATTCTCTGAGACATGTTTTTTCATTACATGTATAGGATAAGTCATAAAAGAACAAAAAATAATCATTCATTAATACAGTCATCAAAATAATCTTTTACTCTATAATAACACTTTTGTAACAATAGATTTTTGACAAATTTCTTAAATTTTAAATAACTTAGAGATCGAATTGAACGTGGCAAATGATTATAAATTTTTATACTTTGATACATTGGTGACATTTCAAACTTAGTGGTCTTGTGTTTAGGGATATAAAGTGTTCCCTCACTTCTGGTGTTATAACTATGGAAACTAGATAACTTAGCTATGCTTTTATCATTTTCTTTAATATAAATAAGAGATCTTAGAATAAAGATACAAGACAATGTAAGTATTCCATGCTTAATGAATAGAGGTCTGCAGGACGAGCGAGGTGGTATATTGAAGATCAATCGTAAAATCCGTTTCTGGGCTACGAAAGTCCTTCGAGCATCAGAAGAGTTTCCCCACAGTAGGATATTATACGACAATCGACTATAAACTAAACTGTAGTAGATGTTAATCAAAGACTCTTTGGGGAGCAGATTTCTAACCCTATATATAGCGTAATATGCACTGTTCAATTTACCACATAAAAATTCAACATGCGTAGCCCAGTTCAAGTTGCTATCCAGACAGACGCCAAGAAATCTAGTGCTATCATTAGATAATATTACATTATCGAGATAACGAGTGACCAACTTAACATCATTCTGCCTCACTGTAAAATAAATGCACTCAGTTTTATCAACGTTAATCATCAGGTTTATGACACCAATTCACGAAACTCTGTATGAGAAGCTCACACAACCCCTGAAGCTCCTCAAGAGATGACGCTGTAATTGCCACAGATGCGTCATCAGCGAATAAGCTCATCATGAAGTTGTTAGGCGGAAAGTTGAAGCCGCGAGAAGCTACCAAGTTAGTGAAAACAACTCAAAGATTCTCAGGAAGATCGTTAACAAAAAGGAGAAATAAAAGGGGACCCAGGACGGAACCCTGTGGAACTCCTAGGTTCACATTATGTTCAGTTGATAGAGAACCTTCAACCTTGACACGCATAGATCTACCCTCCAGGTAACTATGAATCCAATCTAAAAATATACCTCGAAAGCCGAGGTTATAGCATTTATCTAAAATAAATTGAAAGGAAAGACTGTCAAATGCCTTGGAAAGGTCAAAAAATAGCCCGGCTACATGAAGTCCGTTATCAAGACAATCATAGACGTAGTTAACAAAGTCAACTGCTGCAGTCTGAGTTGAGCGACTGGATCGGAAACCATGCTGGGAGTCAGCCAGTATATTGAAACGGTCAAGGTAGTTCATCATTCTGTTCAGCACGATTCTCTCGAAGATCTTAGAGAATATGCTGAGTATGGAAATAGGTCGATAATTAGTGATGCTGTGAATGTCCTGTTTTTTGTGAATGGGTACGACTAAGGCTTTTTTGAGGATAGAAGGAAATATTCCTGAGCTAACAGAAATATTGATGCAGTGGGCGAAGTGATGGCAAATATCCGAGCCAACTAACCTCAGAATCCTTGCAGATATTGAATCCACTGCCGAGCTCCTATTTTTCTTAAGGGATTTTATCACATCCAATACCTCACACTGCAACACAGGATGAAAGAAAAATGTGGTATTCAATAAACGTGAGCTAGTACATGAAAATGATGTCAAGCATTTATAATAACTTTGAAGCGTGGACTCAGTCACCGTCGAAAAGTGTCCAGCAAACATCTCCGCCAACACGCCAGCATTATCCTGTGAGACACCATCAATATTGAGTGAGATGGTTTCGCTTTTAGCACCTCTTCCAGTCAGGCTACCCACTATTGACCAAATTGTTTTATTTTTGTTGTCTGAATTATTTATTATTGTACTATAATACTTCTGCTTACTATCATTGATCATTGAAATATACGACAATTTGGCATGTTTGTATAGACTATAAGAATTCTGACTTTTTATATTTGAGTGTAACCAGTATTTGTTCATCAGTTCACGTTTAGCAAGTACTATCTCTTGGGTAATCCACCCCTTCGTTCGCTGATTACAATGGGTTGACCTTACTAGAGGACAACAATATTCAAAGGTGTCACGAACTGTAGAAACAAACGCCTCGAAACACTTATCGACATCGAATTCCTCATAAACTTCATTAAAGTCGCAATTTGATATCCGAAAAACAAAATTGTCAAGATTTTCCTGGCTTAAATTTCTGAAATATTTCAGAGAACTTCGATTTCGTATATTGATCTCAACATGAAATTTCAACAATATAGCTCGGTGGTCACTAATGTTAGGTTCGAAAACGTTGACCTCATAATCAGATTTGTAAGCATTGGTAAGTATATAGTCGACTTTGGAAATGGACGTATGACCAGTTGAGTCTGTAAATACTCTAGTTGTATCATGTGAGGTGAGACTTAGTTGAAAGCAGTCAATCAGATCAAGAAATAATTTACGGTTCATACAATTCACCTTTAGGTTATCGATGTTAAGGTCACTGCATACAAAAATAACATCAACTAGTTTTAAGCAATGATTGAGAGTATATGACAAATTGTTAAGAAACACGTCAAAGTTGCCGCTACCTGGACGGTAAACACTTATAATACCTAGTCGGATATTATTGGATGTTACAATAATTCCACTAACCTCAAAATTCATTTCATCAGAGAAAACTGAGATGCACAAATGTCGATACTTTACACCGTTCTTAACATATATCAGCGACCCACCGTGTTCTCGATTTGGGCGACAGTAATAGTCAGATAGAGTGTAACCTGCCACAGTCATAGTTTTTATACTGTAAGAATTGCACCAGTGCTCGGCAACACACACAATGTCAGGACCAATTTCGGAAAAAAACAACTCCAGAATGTCCAATTTGTTAGATAAACATTGAACATTCAGCTGTAAAAGTTTCAGTTTTTCGGCTTCATCAACGATTATGTTGTTTGGTAATTTAATAGAGTTCAAATGGGTTAATTTAATTTCTGTCATTTCATGTGACTCAGTGTAATCATCATTTAGACAACTAGTGGTCTCAATGGACGTTTTATTTTCGAAAAAGGTTGCGAAATGAGAACTCTCTCACCAATATTCCCTCTGGCCAGAATTCAGAGGAACAGATCTTGTTGAATAACTCCTCCGATGTCACACCAACGCTAAAAGCTGAATTCTGTCCTTTAGTGTTCAATTTACGTACTTCAACGTCATCTTTGTCGTTATCTTGCTTTATATAAACCTTAATATCCTGCTCTGAGACAGTATTTCCAGCTATTCTTCCTACATATACCCACCACTTTTTGCAAGCACCTTTTATGCCACCTACAACTGTGTCAACTTTAGAACCTGTACATATAGTGTTACCTTTTATTTTTTTTGTCGATTTTTGTTTTCTTGCTACTGTTTTCCATTCATTTTCAGGTAGTTTGAGTGAATTTTCTTCCACTTCCCGATCATCCGGTTTGTTTTCATTCATGTCTTGTTTAGGATAAACATTGAGGTTAACCTGATGTTTTGAATTGTTGTCTGTCACCGATGTCAAATTCGGTGATTGCTTCTTTCGTTGTTGGGTAGAAGTTTTGTAATGGTTTTCGATATTAGGTGGAATGTATTGTAGTTGCTGTGTACCTTTCTCTTGACTTTTCTGTTCTATTTCAGAATTGGTGTTGTTTGTTGATGTAGAAATGTCAAATTTTTGATTTGACATACCTTTTCCCTGCATTGTTTTGATTTTTTCTATTAGAAGTTCATTATTTTGGATCAAGATTGTATTATTTTTCCTTGTTTCATATAGAAGTTCTTCGGTATAATGTAGTCTCATCCTGAGGTAGGTAATTTCCGTCTGCATGTCGTTAAATCCTGCTTGCTCTAGGTTTTCCTCCAGTTTTTCATTCTTAGTCTCATGAATGCAAATTGCATTTTTTCTATCAGCCGCTAACATCATGCAAGAATTGTGGAATATTTCATTGCATTTGATGCATTGGACACTGTCAGTTACTTTTTTGTTGCAATAACTGCAAACTTTATCCACTTTGCTATTTGATCTTAGCATTCTCTCAGAGCGTTCTACAACCAATTGTTCGCCGGTCGCCATCTTAAACACAATAACAAATTAAAGAAATATCATATTTGATTCAGTGAAACATATTGTTTTCAACCAACTAAAATTGAATTTGCCGAGTTTTGGATTAGAAAATTAAAGTCTGTTAACTTCGACACTCAATATACTACATCACCTTTGGCAACTTTTTTTAATCAGTCTAGATTTTGAAATGATAAAACAATTGCCACTTTTCTTATAAAGAAAGGTCTTTGAACTATCGTCCATAAAAAACGGCAATCGGCAAGAAATTGTGAAGTAGGGAGAAAATCGAATTTCGGGCTGTCATTGAGTTCCTTACCAAGCAATCAAAATCAGTTCAAATAAAATCTGAAAAATTTATAATGGTTGCAGATGAATGTATATAAAAGGATACTTTATTTCTATTTCTTATTTCCCATTCCGCAAAGACTGAACACCAGTTAGTAGCTGCTGACACAGCACAGAAAAATTGTTTTATCTATAACTTAATAACTTTCCCAAATACTATTCAAGTTTTTAGTTGCGACAGTTCATTATATAATGAACCGATGCAAAGTCTAAACAAATTAGTGGGAATTCCACCATGCCTTCAATTTATAAAAAAAATGGAGACAGAATTTATGAGGTTAAAATCCATAAATAACAATTTTTCGAGCAAGACAAACATCCGCAAGATGCGGAAGATCTAATACTCAACTCGAGAGCTCTCAAATTAGACTTCGCCCTCCAACTGACCATTATCAGAGTTCATAAATTCCCCGAAACACCACCGTTTCCAACTTTCCTCGCCTGTGGCCCCCCCGAGAGAAGATTTATTCAATTTGACAGCCCAACTAAGCGGGTGATAATTTATTGCGAAATACCTTGTATTCTAATTATATTTCCAACTTCTTCCCACAATGGATCGGATGACTTTTATGTTGGATTTCATTAAACGGTGACTAAAACTCAAGGCAACGTTTCGCACTCGACTTTTCTCAGAACTTTTCCAATTACATCGAGAGCATTTCCAATTATTCGAATCGTGAAAATGAGTAAAGTGATCGTCTCGATATTTGTAGCAACGAAAAACTGAATTTATCGCACCATAAATTTCGAAACTGGCCTTTGTATATTCGGTTTATGTTCTCTGAAATACTTTTCATATAATAATTTTTTAAATTATGTAATTTCCTATGAACATGAACATGAACATGACACCGATCCGCAGAATCGTTTTGGTAACTGGTAACTGGTAACTTTTGCACGCTGGTTCCTCTCCATCTTCCGAAGCAGATAAGCTAGAGTTTTCATATATTCAGAATCGGTTAATTGTCTAAATATGTCGGCCCAGTTCGTTATCGGGCAAAGTCCGTCGAATAGTTCAGCAGTTATGCCCATCTCAAATCTAGTTTCCTTAATAACTATTGAAATATCCATTCATTCATTTTCTAACTTGAAAGATGTTGGAATGATATCGAAACAAATAGATTTACAATTTTTTTTTGGAATCATTAAGCTAGAATTTTTTTTTATTCTCGAATCTTTTTTTAAGATAATTGATATCTCATTAAACATTCGTACTTGAACTTCTGTCATCAAATAGTTTGGAACCTTTGCAGGGCAACACTTTTACATTTACAGTAAAATTCCTGTTGGCGTATGTTTTGAAGAAACAACGACTGATTATTCTACATTATATCATAAATATCCAGTTATCTGGTAAACCGACACGTTTATTTTCTCCAGGGAAGGTTAAAGTATAGCATAAGGCGACGACTATATTTTTCCTTTAATTCCTCGATTTTCTCGATCTTGCATTAAATTTAATTCCTATAAAAAAACAAATAATCTAGGTTTGATCAATTCGAACGTTTAATGGTTTTGCCAAACGGCGAATTCGCCGGGTAAGGTCGTCGTTGTATTCAATTGAATATTGCGATATCTGCATAGTTTTCTTAGTTTTTCATTTGAAACTATAAAATAAGTTCATTGAAACTTTGTGATTGATCATGAAATTTCTAGTTTTCTTACGACAAGTACAATTCGATATACATAAATCTCTTTGTGTGGTTTGGAAATCTATGAGCAAATTGGCGAATGCGCTAGTTGTACTTTTAATGAAATTTTCAGAATATTTGAACTGCCTGTGCTCTTTCCTTTAGTTTTTTAAAGCAAATACTCTTTCGAAACTGTCAATTCATAGGAAAGAAACCTTAGCTTCATTTAAAGCAAAAAAATGATCTTTTTGTCGATGAAGCAAAAGTTGAAAGAACAATCTTTGTAATCAATCAGATTGATTCCAACTCCACCCACATTGGGCCACTTTGCCGTTGTATTTTGTTGAGCGGTTACTTCAAATAAAGGCAACTTCCGGCACCCTACTTATCCGAAAACTTTCTCAATTACACTGCAAGCATTTCCCATTATTCTAATAGTGAAAATGAGAATACTGAACGTCTCGTTAATTAAAGCAAAGAAAAACTAATTTGATCACACAACAGGATTTCAGAAAGTTTCCCATCTCCGAATTGATATTATCAGAGGCAAACGCATATGCTTGAATTGTAAAATTCGATATTTAGGATGAAAAATATCTAAAAAGAGGGATATTAAATTTTTTTCTATAACTTGCTGGTTGGAAATCAATTTTGTAGTTAGATAATCATGGAGCTAAAATGTGTAAATAAATATTAATTGAGTATTTTTGAGAAATATAGTATATTTTCAATGGTGATGGGACTCTTAGTCATCAACCAATTCATTAGATTTTTGACAAAAAAATATACATACCGAATATGAAGGAAATAATCCGTATAGTTTATTTGCTGCGTAATTCACAAAACATTATTGCCTATGGTTTTAGAAACAGAATAATCGATTGTAAAAAAGTCAAAACTTGTTTTCCATATTATTTCAGGTATTTTAATCCACTATCGAATAATTTTAGATGCAACACCCTGTAAAATTTAAAATATGTCGCCTCACAAATGAGAGGTAATAACTGACATTCCAATTAAATAATCAATAATTCTGCATGGCTCTTTGTTGCCTTTGTTGACATTCCATAGCGCGTTCGGAATTTCCATACGTACTCCAGATAACTATACCTTGCATATTCTACCTTGTGTACAATGAGATTCACAGAGGGTTAAATAGGCAATATGAAATTCCTGCACTGAAAATAACCAACCGTCACACGAATACTGGGTCTTGAGAACCCGTTATCTTGCACGGATTTCGTTGGAGGATTTCGATTTTTTATTAGTGAGACTTGCTTGGCAATAGATACATTTCATTAATATATCTGATTATAAAGAATGTTTGTGAGGAAATTGGAATTTCAAATTTATGATTTTCTTCTTCTTTTCAAGGGATCCAAATTGGATAATGGTGGCAGGTTACGTATTCCTGTACTTTTTTAAGGTCTGAATGACACAAGACAAGATACTTTTAGTAGACAAGATTGGAATAGCCATGGTTTTACCACTGTCTGATTTTAATATAGAAAATTTCTGACAAAAAGATCTCGCTTAATATTTACTGAAATCTGAATTATGCAAGAAAATTATAGAAAATACTTCCATCATTTGGCATTATGGAAGAGACTATATTTATGGATACCTTAAACACCTAATCATTAAATAAAATGTATAAAAATCACAATTGAAAACAGAAAACTTTGACAAAATTCATTTTTAGAAGTACTTTTATACATGAACAAAATGGAATTCCAAGAAACATTCTGTAAAAACAACCATACAATACGGGATAATATCTACATTTCAATTCTATCCATGAAGTCGATACCTAATTGGGAGAAGCAAAATTCTTATATGATGAAACAACAAATATATGCTCTGCCCAAGAATGGGCGGTCCATGCCACATTCTCCTTGTAAAATATTGATTGATATCTTTATAATATTTGAACTATCGGTCGAAATCTTTTTTCATATATTCAAAATGAACATTTTTTGCAGGGATTATCACGAGTGGAGGTGGATGCATGGTTGGAGAACGTCTTAACTCGAGTGGTTCACGCCTGAATGTAGCATCGCCAGTTCAGTCAGCCCAGCCCTTGGCTATCCACCACAAGTCGACTGACAACATTCATGGCAGACTGAAATCTGTTTCGAGGCAGAGCTTGCTAGGTGAGTTCTTTCATGTGCCCTTAAAAATTTGCTAATTAGACGTTTTCAAGAAAACTGCTGAGACAAATCGTTACTAATATATATTCGAGCGCGTTAGATTTCTCTTGATCTGAATGTTCGGCAGTGAAAAGAATATAAAAGGTCAGTATTCGACTACTAAACTAATTTTAACTATAGATTTCTGATACCTGAATATACACTTTTTTCCTACATTAATTTTTTTCAAATTCAGCTCCGTTCAAAGATTTTGAGTTTGCAGTTTCATGAAAAAAATTATTTTCTGCTTATATTTCTGCAATGAATAATCCAAATGAATTGAAATATTTCGGAATGCTTTGAACAAATAGGACAAACTATTCAGATTAAAAGCATTTGGTTTATCCTATAAGGTTTTTGAATTAATGCATCGCTAAAACCTTCAAACCTTGCTATGAAATAGGTGGTTACGAAACAGATCCCGGCTTTCTTTGTATACTCGAATATCACAGAAGAATTTATTATTCCACATTTATCTTCCAGAAATGTACAGTTTCCAAGGTATTCGATGTTGAAACAATTATAAATTTTGAAAAACATTGAGATGATTGCTGTATTTACTGCATCTGACTTTGACCAGAAAAAATCACTTTGCCGAAATAACTCCATTTTGCCACCAGTCTTTCTTTTTCGAAATTATTATCATAAGTGAGAATTTTAAATAAGATTGAATTTCACCTTGTCTATGAATCAATGAAAATTAGGAAGATATACTTATAAGTTTCTTCTAAATGGTGAAAATAACGTAAATTTTTCTCTCGTTTTCCATTCAATATCATAAAAGACACTTTGTGTATTCAAACCATTTTTAGGAACTTTCATTTTTTGAAATTTAAAGGGATATTACAAACTTTGACGTTACCGTTTGATAATAGAACAGGTGAACTACTAATTACGATGCGAACTTAGGCTTACCAAATTTCAAAACTGAGTTTCAGAATAAATTTTCGAAATGATTACATGCGCACTATTATATTTGTTATTTGATTAGTTATAATATTCCAATCTGCAATACTAAATATTACATCCCAAATTCTTAAAAATAAATTATCAATTTCTAGTTACAATTTATACTCTGTTCTATTACAGAAAATGTAACCTTCAACTTGAAAAGTCTTTTTTCCAAAACATACAGAAACAGTTCCAATTTGATGAGTACAAATGAATCACATAAAATATATCTATGACAATCTTGAAGGTAATTTAAAAAAACTGATACCTAACCCTTTGGGCAGCTATATTTACTCTCAAAATAAATACTTCCAGTAACTTTTCTACAGTGAAATGAATACATCACATTCATAAAAGTACGAGAGGTTGAAAGGGTAGCAAACAGCTCCAAGGAGAAGTAATTATCTTGTAGAAAAGTGATCGAAGATGTTCGAAATATCTTAATCTCTCCTCACTCGTCTTGAATGTAATTAAAAAATTTATTATATATATATATAAATATATTAATCTAACTAATTCGTCTGTTGAGAAACTATTTCGACTTTTAAACATGAGAAACTCCTTGAATATAACTTTGATATTTGTATTCTTAATTATTAAATCACTATGGAAATTTCAGATTCGAAATAGAAGATAGAAGATCAAATAAATGGAAAATAGTGTTATAATAATGATTTAAAGAATTGAAAAAAAAAATATAGGATATAGAGTACTGAGACACTCGATATTATATATAAATAAAATTCTGAAAAATTGATATTCAAAAATAATAATAATACGGATAGAGATTTTCCAACCAAGAACTTCCGTATGATTTTCTGCTGATAAAATCTTTTTATTGAAAAATTGAGAATCATTCTCCTAAGAACAAAAAATATGTATTTTTGTCATAAAAATTACACTTTGTAGTTTTTAACAGGAATATGGTGCATAATCAAGTATGTCTTTACAATATCTCTATCATAAAGCAAAAGCTGAATTTTTTGTGAAATCTCAAAGGGTATCCAGAGTTAGCGTAGTCCAATTTGTGATCTCAAATCGCTTATTATTATGCAACGGGGTAGAATTGGAAAAGTGTTTCTTATTACTTCAAAAATCTGTAGTTAAAATTAACGCAGTGGTCAAAGACTCACCCTGTATAATTATACAGGGTGCCCATTTGAAAACGAAACAGACGAGATTACAGACGAAAAAAGTTTTTTCGATAGAAATGCTCGGACAGGTCGATTTCTGTTTTGAGGGGGACAACTCAAGATGTAGGTTACGGACGCATTGCCTTCAACCCTTGCTGCTACAACCCCCACCCCCAATTTTTGAATAGGGATGATGGGGTAAGTGATACCTCAATTCAAAGGTATTTTCATACTGATTTCAGCACAGTAATTGTTTTTTCATTTTATGCATTAGTTCTCGAAATATTCATGCGTTAGTTAATTTTATCACTTAAATTAATTTCTTGCGAATAATTGACATTTCGTGCTTCCGAAACAACAAAATTTTCGTACTTGTATTTGAAATTGCAAAACATCTACCACTGGGCAAATGAAGTCATACCGTACGTGTTAATGCTACTAGGGTCAGATGTTCGACTAGCTGTTTTATTCACTGAAATCATTCTCCAACTGTACGGTATCAGAGCAATTTGAAGTATTGATCTAAGAAATAAGACTTTTCAAAGTAAAGTAAATAATTTATCAAAAACTCACATCAATTAATTGAATATTCAAATTGTTCACCATTAGCTTCCATACAATGAAATGAGTTTTGTTCGAAACGATGGCGCACATTTGGCAGCATTTCTGGAGTGATTTGACGACATTCGTTCACTATACGTCTTCTTAAATCTTCTATGATTTTACTCTTCAAGCGGCCCCAAAGAAAGAAATCTAGTGTTGACAGATCTGGCGATCTGGCTGGCCATGCAGTGAGACCCCTTCTTCCAATCCACCGATTTGGAAATCTTTGATCCAGATATTCTAGAACTGGTAAGGCGTAGTGTTGAGGAGCTCCATCCTGCTGAAACACAATCTGATCTTCCACATAATTTCATCATCTTGATCAAAGATTTCTATGTCGGTGGATTGGAGGAAGGAAGCCACAGTCATGGTTGATTTGGAGCTCAAAATATCGATTTTTCACAAAAAAACTCTACAAGTGCCATGAAAACACCACTTAATATTCCAATACTTAGTTAAGAATATTTCGAGAACTAATGCATAAAATGAAAAATCAATTACTGTGTTGAAATCAGTATAAAAATACCTTTCAAATGAGGTATCACGCACCCCATCTTCCTTATTCAAAATTTGGGGGTGAGGGTTGTAGTAGCAAGGGTTAAAGGCTATGCTTCCGTAATCTACATCTCAAGTTGTCCCCCTCGAAACAAAAATCGACCTGTCCGAGCATTTTTATCGAAAAAATTTATTTCGTCTGTTTCGTTTTCAAATGGCCACCCTGTATATACCAACTTTACACAAAAGTTGTTGATGTAATAATTCCATACAACTTTCGTCTGAATCAGTTTGACATACTCATCACCATTTTGTAGCAAATGGGTGATGAGAGCTTACAAGGAGTATATCTGAACCAATCTATCTGACGAGCTAGAGCATATATCAATTCTTCTTCTTGGTTTCCCAAAATACACGTTTACTTCGATGTCAAACGTTGTTTCTCAGCAGGAAAGCATTAATATCTTTCAGAAATTTGTCATGAATGAAAGAAAATACCGGATGTACCGGATCAATTCAAATTGCTTGAAAATGACAGATATCACGTTTTAATCTATATCGGAACGAACACAAATTAGTCCCTTCCCATCCAGGGACTGCTTCCATGAATTACTCCCGACAAATTGAAAGTCCCGGAGCCGGTTGCAGAGCATCCCCCGACGCCGTATCTTTGTAATTCTACTTCGAACTTCGAGCGGAATCAATTTTCTCTCTCCGGACGTCTCCCCGCCACCCGTCTCCCAAGTCCTCCCTAGTCGGATTATCTGTTTTCGAATAATGGCGCTGAAAATCATAAACAAACCGAAAGTTTTTCCATAACTCGCGTTCGTGCCGATATAGTCCGTACCCCAGTATATTTTGAACTGGTGTGCTCGGTATGCCAGAAACGTGCTGTGAAGTTCACCTGCGGGTTTGAGATTGGGCATGACTTGATAAGATACGAGCTTGTTTGTGTTTTTGCCCTTGTTTCATATACTAAATATCGTGATCGTTGTAGGTCGGGGCCTTAGAGAAGAGTGATATACTGTGATATAGTCAAGGTCGGGATTATCATCATCCTCATTGGATGAGCCTTACGGTTGGAATATTTGAAGATTACTCGAAAATTGATTACTTACGAGATTGATTGTGTTTTGGTCTTCTTTTTCATACTGAATGTCATTTTCGTTCTTGTTGTAGGTCAGGATCTTAAAATAAATTTAAAGTCTTAGTATGGGTTAATTACTTACATTTTCATAATAATCCTCATTGAATATATTTAACGGCTGAAATATTTGGCACTTGACAAAAATTAATAATTACGAGTCTATCCTTATTTTTTACTTGTTTCTTATATTTAATTATGTATTATAATTATTCTATTATATTATTGTCACGTAATTTTCTCCTTGACTATTTGATGTTAAAAGGACACAAAGCGTATGGCAGCTGTTGGCCGGAGAACATTTATGGGCGTAGGTTCATTTGACTTGAATAAAAATTTGTGATCTTTTCTTTGTGTGATAATATGGGCGCCAATTAGTTTAGACACAATTTTGAGTTCTATTCGAATAAAAACTAATAAACATACGAATGTTATCTCAGGATGACGGTGTACGAAATTGAAGAAGTAATCTCACTCTGATGAACAATCTCTTTATTCAGGAAGGCGATAAACTTCAACATATAGGTACTCACTTTTCTTCAAATGATGTTAGTTGTTGAGAAAACTTCGGTGATAGTGTCGAGAAATCTGGGATTATATGAAACGAAGAATTTAAGGAGACGAGAATAAAAGAATCTAAGAATACGATAATACAGGAATCCCTAAAAACTATACTTAAATCAGCAAAACAATTCGCTTAATTATTTTGAACTCACCTTCTAGAAAGGGATACACGAAAAGAATATTATAAAATTCCTTGGATAATATGTAAACGTGAATTAACAAATCCTTAATTGAGAGATAATGTCTGCATACTATAAGTTTCAAAGATGGAATGAATTAATTCGCGATAACAACATCTAATTCCAGACACCCCCACCGAAAATATCAATGAACAGATTTCTGTAAAGAATAATACCGTATGTACAGGAAATTTTATTATTCAACAATAGATGGTATAGCAAATTAATTTGAAATAAATTATTTTCAAATAGATCAAGAGACGATAGAATCTAAATAAATTTTGGGATAGTAATTTCAAAATATTACATTATAATGCAGTCATCGTGTGTTGTAGCTCGGGAACTCCAGGTACATTCGATATCTAGGTCGGGATTGATTTTATCTTTATTATAATCCTGATTGGATATCTCTAACAGCTAAATTAATTGGGGATGAATCAACAATTTATTAGTTGATGACGAGATATTGTTGATGATGGAGCTCGTGTTGAATGATTGTTTGGGCTATTACCATCATCTATTGTGGATGTAATGATATCCGACGTTTCGATAGACATCTTCTATCTTTATCAAGGAGAAAAGTAAGAAACCTTTTGAAAATTATCAATTTTCAAAAAATCAATATGACAGAAGTCATGAAAGAAAAATGAACGATGTTATATACTCATCTGTGATATGATGATCTTTTTAAGTTGGATCGAACTATCGGCGTCCAAACTTCTGGCAGATCTATAGATGGAGCACTTATAGAATCAGGTGTTATTTTCATAAATGCTGCTTCTTTGGTTTGTCGGAGAAAATGAGAAGAATTGGAAATAGATACAACATAACGACTGCATTCAAAACTCAAGACACTATCAGAGCTAAACTTACAAAAGTTAAGCCTAATAATGAGACATAAAGGACAAAGAACTACATATATGAATTACCTTGCGAGTGCGGAAGATCTTACATCGTAGAAACTAAACGCCCTCTGAATGTACGAATAAAAGAACATCAGAAGCTTCTACGAGTACTAAACAGCGACAAATCCAGGTTGGTCCAACATGCTGTAGATGAGAATCATCGTATAAAATGGGATGAAGCATCAATAATATCCAAAGAAGAAAAACTTGCAAGAAGAAAAATCAAAGAAGCAGCATTTATGAAAATAACACCTGATTCCATAAGTGCTCCATCTATAGATCTGCCAGAAGTTTGGACGCCGATAGTTCGATCCAACTTAAAAAGATCATCATATCACAGATGAGTATATAACATCGTTCATTTTTCTTTCATGACTTCTGTCATATTGACTTTTTGAAAATTGATAATTTTCAAAAGGTTTCTTACTTTTCTCCTTGATAAAGATAGAAGATGTCTATCGAAACGTCGGAAATCATTACATCCACAATAGATGATGGTAATAGCCCAAACAATCATTCAAAACAATTTATTAGTTACTAGTCTATTTGTGCAAATTTGGCATTATAAAATAGGTAGAATGTTTGGGGATTATTTAATTACTGATTCATTTTCTTAAACTGGAAACCGTATATTTAAATGAAATAAAATATAAAAGCTTATTAAGGTATACCAAAAATTCCATCAGAAATAAACCTGTGCCCATAAAATTAAAATCTACAACTCGACTGAATATTACTTGAAATGGAGCAACGAACAAGAACGCGATGCATCTCCATTCAATCTGATTCAATTATTTCAGTGAAAAGATTTATTTTGGCATAATATCTAAGAAACTAAAAAAATCGCTAGATTTCCTTAACTTCCTGGTATATCGATATGACTCCAAATCGGTTAAAATACCGATAAATCGGTAGCATTGGCAACAATATGCAATAAGTCTATAATCATTACGGATTATAATATTCAAATTGGTCTATGCGCATGAACCTTCTGTTATTCTATACTCTATGAATTATACATATCTGATAAATGTTTTACATTCTTAGAAATGTAAATGTTGCATCAGCTTTCAACGCTTCCCAACACTTGTTTGATATAATTTTTTTGTCACAGACCTCGTGGGCTGCAAGCTAGGAATGTCAAAGACCCCAAATCGTCCCCCAGAAAGCTACCACCAGAGTTATCAGCATCATCCACCTACTCACTACTTCTCTTCATCTCACGACAGCATCTCAGCGCCTTACGTCAATAGAGCGGCGAACGTTGGTTCTGCAGCTAGTGAGTTAGATCTATCAAGGAAATCTAGAAGGAAAGACCTGAGAAATAGGCTGAAGCTGCCTTCAAGTGTAGCCTTAGCATCTTCTGGAGAAGCTCCACTATTAGGCGCTTGGAGGACTGCTCCTGGTTCTACGGCTGGCACCAACCCTCCATCTTCCAATCATTTGAATTCGACGAGCAGCTGCAACGGTACTGAGAGGTTCGGAAAACAGAATATGTTATTTGCTATTTTGTTTTGATTGAAGCAACTTATGCTTTGGATTCAGATCTGTTGTGCTGAGTGAGATATTACGAAGGTTCACTATCTTGAGGGATATGCGAACTTCTCCTCCTATCCTTTCTTATTTTATACATCTGAATTTAGTTACCTAGCAGTTTCTAGCAGTTTTTCACCATTTTGAGTGCGAGTAGTGTTATATTATATGCTTCTTCTGATCGATGGAAAACAGAAATCATTAAAATTCAAGCAAATATATGCAATTCTGAATTATAAGCTGCAAATAATGTCAAACGTCTGATTATTGACGATCCATTAGTCCCAAGGACAAAAAACAAAGTAGCACGATGTATTAACCTAAATCGTTTAAAATTCCAACTTACCTGAAAAATGGCATTCCCTACAGAATTCATCGATTTGTGTTATCATACTTGAACAGATCTGAAATTCAAAGTATCTCCCTCACCCTTACAAGGATCTCGATTTCAATGCAGTTATTCTCTACGTGATAAGAATTCACAAACCTCCAAGAAAAATCCAGAAGTCTCCGTTCATTAGCCTCCATAGGGTCAGTTTGTGCCTCTTCTTCATGAATTCAAGAAAATGAAAATTGATTCACTAACTTAATTATTCACTAAGATTTGATTCAATTATTGATATGTCTTCTGAAAATGTATTTATACATCAGGCTGGCATGTACGAGGGACTTTTTCAAGTTCGCGGAATGGGGGTAAGAAATATAAATAAAAATACAGAATTATTTTTCCTTTTCAATGAATTCACCTTCAAGTCTTATACATTTTTCAGATTATTTAATTAATGTATTTATGCCCTTCAAAAATAAATGTTTAATCTTTGTCTGAAAAATAAGCACAGACTGTATCATTCACTTCTTCATCACTTGAAAATGGTTACCCACGAAGTTCCTTTTTGAAGTTTGGGAAGAGATAATAATAGGAGCCAAGTCAGGTCTGTAAGGTGGATGAGCCAGAATTTCGAAGCCCACAGTACAGCAATCGCAAAGCGGCTCTTGTGAACGGGTCCATTGTCGAATGATTGTTTGGGTTATTACCATCATCTATTGTGGATGTAATGTTTTCCGACGTTTCGACAGACATCTTCTATCTTTATCAAGGAGGAAAAGTAAAAAACCTTTCGAAAATTATCAATTTTCAAAAAAGTCAATATTGACAGAAGTCATGAAAGAAAATGAACGATGTTATATACTCATCTGTGATATGACGATCTTTTTAAGTTGGATCGAACTATCGGCGTCCAAACTTCTGGCAGATCTATAGATGGAGCACTTATGGAATCAGGTTTTACTTTTATAAATGCTGCTTCTTTGATTTTTCTTCTTGCAAGTTTTTCTTCTTTGGATATTATTGATGCTTCATCCCACTTTATACGATGATTCTCATCTACAGCATGTTGGACCAACCTGGATTTGTCGCTGTCTAGTACTCGTAGAAGCTTCTGATGTTCTTTTATTCGTACATTCAGAGGGCGTTTAGTTTCTCCGATGTTAGATCTTCCGCACTCTCAAGGTAATTCATATATGCAGTTCTTTGTCCTTTGTGTCTCATTATTAGGCTTAACTTTTGTAAGTTTAGCTCTGATAGTGTCTTGAGTTTTGAATGCAGTCGTTATGTTGTATCTATTTCCAATTCTTCTCATTTTCTCCGACAAACCTTTTACATAAGGAATTACGGTTTTAATGGTCTACTTTATATCTGTTGGTTCAGGTTGACTTTCTCTTGTTCGTCTAGCTTTTTTTAATATCTTTTTGGGGTAGTCATTGCTTCTAAGAGTTTTCGAGATGTTATTTATTTCTTCATTTTGGTCTTCTTCAGTGCAACAAATATTTATTGCTTTATCAAATAAACATTTTGCTACTCCCAATATAGTGTTCAGTTGGTGGTTTGAATCAAAATGTAGATATTGTCCTGTGTTCGTTGGCTTCTTATACACAGTGGTTCTTGGGATTCCATTTTGTTTATGTATGAGTACATCTAAGAATGGAAGTTGTCTGTCTTTCTCGATTTCCATTGTGAATTTAATTGATTCCTCTTGATTGTTTAGATATTGAAGGAATCCATCTATAGTGTCTCTTCCATGTTGCCAAATAATGAAAGTATAATCTACATATCTTTTCCACAGTTTGGGTTTAAGTACATATTTTTCAAATGCCTTCTGTTCGAAAATTTCCATATATAAATCAGCTACAATTGGTGATAGTGGTGAACCCATGGCCATTCCAAATTCTTGTTGATAAAAGATGTCTTCAAATTGGAAATATGTTGTTTCAATACAAATAGAAAGCATTTCCATAATTGCATTCACGCTTAGTGTAGTTCTTTCACTAAGGGTTTGATCTTCTTCAAGCTTTTTCCTAACTATGATAATGATAACTATGATAAGTCTTTTATCTGTCGGAATATCAGTGAACAAACTGGTGATGTCGAAGCTGACCATAACGTCTTCTTCCATGATTTCTTGATATTTCATTATTCATCTATAGATCTGTCAGAAGTTTGGACACCGATAGTTCGATCCAACCTTAAAAGATCATATCACAGATGAGTATATACCATCGTTCATTTTCTTTCATGACTTCTGTCAATATTGACTTTTTTGAAAATTGATAATTTTCAAAAGGTTTTTTACTTTTCCTCCTTGATAAAGATAGAAGATGTCTGTCGAAACGTCGGAAAACATTACATCCACAATAGATGATGGTAATAACCCAAAAAATCATTCAACACGAGCTCCATCATCAACAATATCTCGTCATCAACTGGGTCCATTGTCGTGTAGAAGAAGAACACCTATGGCCAATTTTACCTTCCTCGTTTTTTTTTGATGGCTTCTTTCAACCGCTCTAGCGTAGTATTTTTCGATAATGCAGACACCTGTAATGGATCAATTGATTCCCTCCGGATTTCCAAAAGATTTATCAAAATATTCACGCCGACTCTGACACCATAAACTCCTTAGGTGGTGGTGTGACCTTTTTGTGTCTCAGTATAGAGTCCTGTTTGGATTCAGATTCATAATGATGAACCTATGTTTCATCCTCAGTAACAATCCGAGTTAATACTTCATCTGTGTCTTCACTACAGAGATCCAAAAACTCGTATGAACAATACACGCGTTGTTGTTTTTGAGGCGGTTTGAGCATTCTCGGCATCCATCTTGCACTCACTTTAGTCATGCCAAGATAATCGAGAAGAATTTTAAAAATGGTCGTATCCGATACTCCAACCAAGTTGTTTTTTCTTCAGATGGAGATATCTTAATATTATTTTTACCACTTTTTGAATAATAACCGGAGTGGGTGCTGGTCATCTTCAAGAGAGTCCCTGCCATGCTTAAAGAGATTATGCCACTTGTAACCCATAGTTTTACCAGGGCAAGAGTCCTCGTAAACGAATGGTTTCTCTTTTAATATGGTTTGAACCGATTTTCCTTGCTCCGTAAGCAATTCAATCACAGCGCGAAATTCGATTTTCTCCATACTTCACAATTTCTTCTCGACGATAGTTCAGAGTAATGACCCAAAAACAATGAAACATGGTATTTATATTACGAGTTACTTCGTTCGTAAAAATTTTGGTAAGTACCCTCACTAATCATCTTTCCACCAATTCCGCGAACTTAAAAATTATCCCTCGTAAATAAATCATACAACCAACTTTTTATGAATTGTCTGAAGAATAATAACTTGTTTCTGGAAAATAATGGCTTAGAAAATCTGGAAATAGAACCGGCTGATAATGAATAAGCAATGCACGTCAGAATTATGGAATTAAATCATTTTCTCAGAAGAAAATCTTTGGCAACAAAATCCTGAAACAGGTCTTGTGATATTTTTTCACCAGCGTGTAGAAATTTTCAAGATATTTTTTAATGAGTTCAAAGAGGTTTACAGTATGTCCACACTGTCATGGTTCATTTACTTTGAGACGATGTTACTCGATGAAATTGGTCATCAAATGAACGTCAACCCTCACAGTTTTGTTCGTGCATAAATGTTTACCCCTTTTCAGAGTGGCGTTCAAATGCGCCCGGTATTATTTCGTAGGATGATAATTTTTGGCGCTCTTGTTCACCCGAACAGAGTGCCTATCATTTTGCCCGAATGTCTGTAATTTTGGAATATCGAGCCGAAAATGGTCTCAATCGATTGGGTTCGACTCCCTGATGAAGAATTCGTGGCGAAAGTTGAGTCTGTCCTCTCTAGCATCCAAAAGAATTCAGCTAGAGTTTTCATATTTTCAGAATAGGTTAATTGTTCAAATATCTCGGTCAAGTTCGTTATTGGGCCAAATCCGTCTGATGGTTCAGTAGTTATGACCATCTGAAATTTTGTTTCCTCAATAACTACTAGAATATCCATCCGATCAAGTTGATACTTGGAATGTTATTGAGGGAGGCTGAAGCGAAACGGCTTGCAAAATTTCGCAGAAATTGTCACGCTAGAAAATTTTTAAAAAATTCCCAAATAAAAAATTTTCAATACTCAATATCTCCTAAGACTTCATTAAGATTTAAATAAAAATCCGTAAATATATTGAGGTTACCGATATCTTACTCCTTCTCAAATTTCATTGTCGTAGCTTTCCCCCTTCTGAAGATATGATCATTTTTTTCATTTACTCAAGAGAAAAATAGAAATGTCATGAAGTCCGAGCTTTGTCATTGAAAGATTTGCCATCACAGATCGTTATTCGTTTGACAACTTGCGGACCTTGATATCAGTGTCAGTTGGCGTAATATCAATCAAAATTTTCATAGAATTCATAGAGGTAGAATTCGATGTCGATGACGTTGTCAAAATTCAGAAAAGCACAGACGTAATATTAATCAAAAAATTTTTTATCATAGAGAAAGAATTTGATGGCGTTGTCAAAACTCAGAAAAGCAATGACGTATGTTTTTAGGAGAAGCATAGAACAAAATTTGGTGAAAATTATGAGTAGTTATTTTCAAATTGAGATAAAGGTTTGTTTATTCATTAGGCTTTCATATTTACATCACATTGTCCCATAGTACGGAAAAAGACTATTGTTCGCCCGATCACAGAGCTTGTAGATTTGTTAAGGTTTGAATATTTACTCGCAAGTAGGTCAACAAGAGCGCCAAAGCAATCTGACCTCACGTCAGTGCTTACTAAATTTTTTTTAATTCAATTCACTCCATGAAATGACATACCAACTCTATTTCTCACAAGCTCACTGTTAGGTTAGTTGAGTGGGTCATAGTAAAAGGAGAATAAAAACAAGAGTTGTTGAATATGTGCGTCAGAGAAAACAAAGATGAAGAGATCATTGTTGACATTTAATTATTAATTTCAGTAGTTCAAAGATTAATTTAAAATTTTTCCATTTCACCTCATCTTGTATCCTGTTCAAAATAGAGCAGAACTTGATTTCTATCTTTGTCAAACACTGCTTGTTTGGATCAGAAGGCAATTTTGAATCGCATTGAAACTTTTATACTTCGAAATTAAAGCCAATGA
This sequence comes from Micraspis discolor, assembly GCA_030674115.1. NCBI lineage: Eukaryota > Metazoa > Arthropoda > Insecta > Coleoptera > Coccinellidae > Micraspis > Micraspis discolor. The sequence continues at coordinate 3,521,652 of JARTUT010001309.1, read as the reverse complement.
AATCTTATTCTTTGCCTTGGTGCTTTAATGGTGTACTTATCTATTTTTTTTGTTTCAGCCGATACGGTCTTAGGCGGGTGGATTCTTACAACACTCGGCTGAGGAAAGGATCATCGAATTGGTCGTTTGTCTTCGATCCGGCTGGCAGACTTTGTTATTACTGGTCAATGGTAGTTTCCTTTGCGTTTCTTTACAATTTTTGGGTCATCATTTACCGCTTTGCCTTTCGAGAAATCGACAGTAAGTAAAACAGACTCTGTTTGTATTAGTCATGTATATTTTGAAAAAAAATATTTGTTTTTTTTCAAAATTTTCTAGATTGACGATTTTCACTAAATTTCAACAATTCTTCGAACGTTACCAAGTTTCAAAATAATCATATGGATACTCATTGAGGAAACCGAATTTCACCTACTCATAACAGAGGAACCATAAGGCGGACTTCGCTCAATATCGAACTCTGCTTCTGTGATACCGTAAAATCGCGTCTTATAATCGAATACCTCAAAACCCAATAACGGATAAGGTAAATAGCATATGACACTAACAGGACATGATGTTATTCCATCTCCCGTATCTCTCAAGTCGAATCCTTTACTGCCGCTTTTCTGTAGAGCTACCTACCTAAATATAGAACTTTTTGTTGTTGTGGTACTTAATTTGCCTACAAGAATAATTACGATCCATAAAGAATAATGCCGTTTGCTAATTGAATTAGATTATAGTTACTACTCTTGGACTTAATGTGCGTCGCAACGATAATTTGGAAACCTGAATATTGTTTAATTAGTCCGGTAATTGGTAGATAACCTGTGGAGGGAGACGAATGAGTTGTCACTGAAACGATTGAAATTAATCAGTTCAGCGTAACAACGCTGAAATTGGCGTCTGGAGCCCTGAAGGTAAATCGCCTCTCAACTTGATGCATGAATTTAGACCATTCGAATTATTCTGCATAATGGGTTTGACTAGAAGTTGATGAAGGTGAAATGATTCTACTGCGAGAAGATTGATGATTATGGCTGACGCTTGAATATTCGTCAAACGGAGCGGTTTGTTGAATGTGCAACAGGGTTATTTTTTAGCTGTGAATTCAAAGTACCTATTTCGAATAGAGAAGTAGAATAGGTGGTAGTAAGAAACGAATTCTGATGTTTTTCCTGGTAAAATATATTCCGTAAATTTTTCTATGCAAAAATTCATACGCACGACCGAAAACCTTAGTGTGTAAATTAATAAAATGGAAAATAAATAATACCTCTCCATTTCATTGAAACAATTCGTCGTTATGAACAAATACGGGAAAAAGACAATCCTTATACTTCATTCATTTTTATCTAGTCACCGGGGTGCAATGGCAACATAGTAGAGTTGGACGCCTTGAAATATGTAGGATAGTCTAAACTGCTCAAGCGCAAACGAGTCAACCCTAATGCCGTGTTCGGAAACTCGAATCGCTCATTTCATAGTTCGGAAGGAATGTCATTTATATTGAAATACACAGGTATGTAAATTATGCTTGACGCCATGGTACTAGGACTACAAGTAGTCCAGTCAATAAAGCCTGGGGAACGAAATAATTAGCGGCAATGAAAATTTTTGCTTTTATTGTTTGGGACAAAAAATAGGATACCCAAAAAAATTTTCAACCCTCTGGAGGAAAGGCTTAAGAGGGAAGGGAGTAAAAAAGGCTATTTTTCTTATAACTCTGGCTAAAAAAATTCCGAACGGGTTGAAACTTTTAGGGATGGTTAAGTAAATAATTATACATCTTGTATTAAAATTTTAACCTTCTGGGGTGACGGCTAAGTGGTGGAGGGGGTAGGAAAGATTTTTTCTCATAACTTTGTATAAAAAATTCCGAATGGGTTGAAATTTTAGGGAATGGTTAAGCATACAATTATCTATCTATCTTGTGTTGAAATTTCAACCCTATGGAATGAAGGCTAAGCGTTGGAGGGGGTGAGGAATGAGAAATTCCCAACGGGTTGAAATTTTGAAGCATTGTTAAGCTTATGATTACATAACTTATATTGAAATTTCAACCCAATGGGGTGAAGGCTATTCGGTGGAGGGGGTGAAAAAGTCTTTCCTCTCATAAGTCCGGATAAAAAATTCCAAATGGGTTGAAATTTTAGAGCAAGTTTAAGTAAATACTTATCCATCTTGTATTGAAATTTCAACCCTCTGGGGTGAAGGCTAAGCACTGGAGGGGGTAAGAAAGTTTTTTTCCTCATAACTTCGGATAAAAAATTCCGAATGGGTTGAAATTTTAGGGAATGGTTGAGCATACAATTATCTATCTTGTGTTGAAATTTCAACCCTGTGGGGTGAATGCTAAGCGGTGGAGGGGGCGAGAAAGGCTTTTTTCTCATAAATCCGGATAAAAAATTCTGAATGGGTTGAAATTTTAGAGCATGGTATTTTTTCTTGAATTAAGTGCGGAAAATAGCTGGGGAATTTAATTGATTGAAAAAAACAATTTCACTATGATTTATGGTTTGATTGAGAATTTTTGTTCGTTTTGAATCCCTTAACCTTCACCTCAGAGAATTGAGATTTCAACACGAGATGAATGATATTCTGCCTGACCATACTTTTGAATTTCAACCTGTTCGGAATTATGTCTGGAGGGGGTGAGTAAGGTTTTTTTCTCATAACTTCGGATAAAAAATTCCGAACGGGTTGAAATTTTTAAGGATGGTTAAGTTGGTACTTATCCATCTTGTGTGGAAATGTCAACCCTCTGTGGGCTAAGCGGTGGAGGAGGTTTTCTTTCCATAACTCAGGATAAAAAATTCGTTAAGTTACTGATTTTACACCTCGTATCAAAATTTCAACCTTTTGCGATAAAGGTTGAAACAAAAATGTTTCCGAAAACATTTATAAATAACTCCGAACAGGTTGAAATTTGAAACTATGGTCAGGCAGAATATCATTCATCTCGTGTTGAAATCTCAATTCTCTGGGGTGAAGGTTAAGGGATTTAAAACTTACAAAAATTCTCAATTAAACCATTTATCATGGTGAAATTGTTTTTTTAATCAATTAAATTCCCCCGCTATTTTCCGCACTTAATTCAAGAAAAAATACCATGTTCTAAAATTTCATCCCATTTGGAATCTAAAGTGTCATTTGCTGTATTCATTATTATTGATGTCTATCACCTTGTTTAATATTTAATCCAGAGTAATATTCCATAATAAATAGAGAAAAAGATTTCCATCACTCACATAGGTACTTCGGTATATTTTCATGATGACTGTTGAAATAGGTAATGTATTTTCTGTCAGGACCTGTTGAATTGAAGACCTGTATTCATGAAGAGCTGGTTCTTTATAGCTTCAGACTTTTAAGGTTCATCAAATTATATCTATTCTAACATAGGAATGCTTCAAATTAAGCTCATATGAGTTTTAAAAATTTCGAACCCAGTCTCCTAAATTTGTTTTATACCTTTATAGTTATAGTTTTTTCACATCTTTATTTCATACACCGATTCAACCTGGTTCACAAACTTAAGAGATAATAGAATTTGATTTAGTTTTAATATTTCTGAATGTTTGTTATGATGCTTGGTTAATTAAAATTCAATCAATATTGAAACTTGAAGCTATATCCTCATAAACAAAAAAGATTAGAATAGAATGCATTTTCTGACCATAATAATTTAATACTGAATTGAATAATTTCAAACTATCGAAATTGTCCTTACTACTTTTCACATTTTTATTTTTAAAGAAAGCTACAAATAACTGTTGACAGTTTCAAACAGAATCAAAACATCAAAAAATTTTTCATTCAAACTAAACTGGACTACAGAGGAGTATTTGCCCAATGTGAAAACTTAAAATGCTTATAACTTTTTAACACACCTGTATATGGAAAAACCGTAATGGAAAAAGTGTTCCTTTTGATCTCAAGAACCTATGGTTAAAATTAACGCAGTGGTCAAAGACTCACCCTGTATATGTCCAGAGGTCGTTTATGGCGTTGATATTCGTGTTCTGTGACGTTTGACCAAGGATAAATAACTTTGCGATTGACGTTTTATATTTATTTTCGATCGGTTAGTTAAATTTGTTCGCGAAAACCTTATTTTTGATTTAATTGTATTATTTATTTTTGGTAAGTTCATTCATTTTTAAAACTTTAAAGCAAACCATAGGAACAAACAAAATTTTCATGCAAATAACTTAGATTCTTTTTTCATGGGATACTATATCTTGTTCTATTGTTAGAGAAAAATTATATTCATATCATTTCGAGAATTCAAGAAAACACTGATTTTGAAATAGCCAATAGGCTTTTTATCTCTTGCTGACGTCATGCGCGAAGTTATTCAAAACTCGTTCTTCTAGACATCAAAATTTATCTATGGAATGTAAATCTATGCTGGAGACACCTCTGTCTTCTCTTACGAACCAAAGGTCTCTCGATGACGCATGCGCGAATTTGTTCAAAACTCGTACCCCAAGTGAGATTACCTTGTAGTCCTATTACCATGGCTTGACGCAGGGATCATCATAAAGTCATTCCCCGAAATAATTATATTGCTTGTCAAGATCGTCTGAAAAATGCTAGCCAAATTTCAAAAAGCGATGACTAGACCGTTCAGTTATGTGCATGAGCAGTAATAATGATCCTACACATTCATTCTGGCATCCATTTCCAGTGCGTTCGGAATGACATTCATAATACATGTATAAAATTTATAAGTATTTTCCTCTCAAATCGAAACGCACTGTTGTCTATATCGCAAAAAAGTCCTGTTAATACTAGAAAACCTGTGATTAAATTGACATTCGCCGAACTGATAATAAAATTAAAACTAGTCTATAATAAATTTAGTATATCAGAACATATAATGAATATGTATTCCAAAAAAATGTTGAAAAACAACGATACCAACGCAAGAATTAGTTCATGGCTGATTTGGTGACGAAATAATATCAACACAGTATACAAGCATAGCATAGATAATATACAGCATAGCAAATTTGGGGGCTGGGATGGTTCGCGCATTTTGGGCTGCGCTACCGGCTTGGCCAGCAAAGTCTAGACCGACTGATCCAAATCAGAGATATAGAGTGGGTAGAATACGCTTCAACCACTGCGCATCCAAAATTGGTGGCTAAATTCTTATGTCAAATTTCGACCATTTTTATACTTTCGTAGTCAGCTGTTCTAGGTTGACATACCTGTCAGGTGAGGTAGAAATTGCTCGAATTATACATTGTGCTGATAGATACTTCGATACTTTCAACATGCCTTGTATTGTTAAAACGTGTAAAAACTATAAAACAAAGTAGGTCGAGGGAATATTATTTTATACGTAAGTTTTTATTGTAATTATCCAACTGATCATACCGCATGGCATTGTTCATCTGCTCAGTGGCGTGTTGTTTACTTTCCACAGTAATATGATTCTTTTTAGTTTCCCAAAATGGATTTATCTAAGAAATTGATATGCTCTATACATTTAATTTTCATTTTAATTTCATACCAACTATGCCTTAGATACATTACTTTCTAAGCCAATGAACCGAAATTATAGAAATGGCGGACCAAAAATTAGCCACTTCGCGCATCTCGAAGATCATTCTCCCCACTCTATATCTCTGATCCAAATCGGTCTAATTCATTATCGTCCCTAGGAATTGAGTAGTGGGTTGTATAAGGTGAGACATAGGCGTAGAGTTCCAAAGTTTTCATTTGAAACGTACTTTACCGTTGTGTTAAGTGCCAATTCCAGTAAATTTTTATATCTTTGTACATTTATAGAAAAGTACCCTTTTCTATTTCGAAAAACCTTTGTATAAACTCCACGTAGAAAATTTGCAATTTCTAGGTTCATAAGGGTTAATATTTCTCAAAAATTGATCGAAGTATATATTACAATTAATATTATTTTAGTCACATCACATTTGTTCGAAAATCACAATGAAATACTAGACAAATATTCGGAAAACCAAACAAATCAAATTATTTTAGGTTAGAATCATAGATAAATACCAAAATAAATATACATTTACCTTTCATCTATGGGTAGAATGCACCCTTAAATAGTTAAATGGCCATGGATGAGCATCTAAATTTAAGTCTCGCTTAAGGGATTTCAGTGTCGCGTAACAGATGGTGCAACGCGATTTAAGTTAAGGATTCATTTTAAGGGACGCTTAACGCTAAGTGTGGTTGGTGCAAACGGGCCTAATTTCGTTGTGTATATATTAATGATGGCTGATTCAAAAGAAAATAAGGGCAACTATTGTTCCTTCAAGAATTGTGGTAATCGTGAAGGAAGTTATTAAGAGAGTTTTTTCAGATTTCCAAAGGATATTGAGAGGTAAACTTTAATGGAATGGTTTCAATAAATCTGGATGTTATATTTTTTTTATTTTCAAGGGCAGCACAATGGGCACAAGCATGTAAAAGAGATGATTTGTCGCAAACATTAGAAATAAATAAATGAAAAATACTTTTGGGGCAATACCAAGTGAATCTATGTACACTTCACAATTCGTTGAAAGAATGGATAAGCTATTCGATTTATTGAATTCATCGAATACTTCATCTACAAAAAAATTTAATAGATCATTTAGGGGGCTAGATTATCAGCTGAAGCACTTAACATCTTGTTATAATTGTAATATAATGTTTCAGAAGCATGAGATTGCATGCATTCAAACTCTTTATACAATTTCTTAGAGTACCCCCCTGTCGCTTGTAGTATTACCAACCGAGGCCGTTCTCAAAATTTCTGAATACGGCCCTGACTATTGGTCCGCCGTAATAGCACAGGTAATATTTTCAAGGTCACAAATTTTGGAACATTAAATTCTAAGGGATGAGAGCAGACATTCTCTACTGTATATTATCTATGCTGTGATACAAGCATACCTGTCCTAGATAAAAAGAAGCTTCATACTTCTCTCGGTTTAGGTAGTTCTGTGACAGTAGGTATAAAGCTTTGTTCGTTGATATAAATAAGAATACAGCGTTTAGAAAATTCATTCCGTAAAAGAAATTGACGACCACATTCAAGAATTCGTAGAAGTACTTAACAGTTTCCAAAAATATGAACTTGAATGCTATCGAAGATGCCGCAGTCAGGAGAGAACTCACATGCGGTTTCTGCCAAGGCGCCCTTTACACACCTTTACGTCAGTGCAACAGAGGTCATCTTCTTTGCAATGATTGTTTTCCGACGCCATACAGATGCAATTTTTGCAATGCTACAATAGGACAGTCAAGACTATATGCCCTGGAGATGATACAACAAAGAATGAATTTTCATTGTAAATACAGAGATCATGGATGTAATGATGTTATATTGGGAGCCCAACTGAGGGAACATCAAGCAAATTGCCGATACAATAGCCAGTTAAGAAAATGTAGCCTAGAAAAGGTGATATTGTTGGTTCTATTCATTATTTATTTATTATTTTTCTCGTTCATTTTCATATTTATGTGTTCACATTCAAGCGAATGATAAAATAAAGATTTGTATTGTCATTTATTTATTGAATTTTATGTTAATGAACTGAATTAATTTGTCATAAAGATTAATTATATTATTTTAAACAAAAAATCTTATCTCTCATTATTGCTCCCTCCCAAAATTTCCTTATATATGAATAGAAAAAGACTGCTCGTATTTGTACATCGCGTGTCCCAAATTGGGCGATTATTGAATTATTATGATGTAAATTCCTGCAAAAATTTCAAATTTCGTAGATTCACATTAGGTTAAAAAATTGAAATAGAAATACTTCTAAATCTCAAGTATCACCAGCCAGATGTATGTAAATTTGGCAACACCTTTGTTATTTTAAATGAAACATTAATGATTCTCCGTAAAAAATTTAATTGATTAACTCTTACTTGCCTTTATCATCTTATGACTATATATGAAATTTGAGAGTTACGAAAATGACTTTATTTCTCTCAGTATATGAGATTTGAGTACGGAATTTGGCTTGACCTTGATTATAGTTTGATCTGCGCCATATATATTACTTATAAGAACAATACTGTGAATGTAATGAAAATTTTGATTCTAACAATGTAAGATTCGACGCTTTCAATTATGAAGGATAGTCTAAACTGCGCATGCGTAAACGAGTCCACCCAAATGCCGTTTTCGGAAACACGAATCGCTCATTTCGGAATTTTGAAAGAAAGTCATTTATATTGAAATGCACAGGTGTTAATTATGTTTGACGCACTGATATCAATATTACAAAAATACACGTACACAACCATCATAAAGTTATTCCCCAAAATAATTATACGTATATATGTATGTAATATTGGTTATTCTTCAATCCAAAAATTATTGGGAGTTAGAAATAAAAACTCAATTGCGTTTCGTCTGTCACCAAAAGTTTTTTTTAATCACATCATTTACAAATTAACTTAAAACTAATTTTCATACCTGTAAACAAAAGAAAAAACATTTACAGCTTTTATTGACATATGATTCAATAAACAAAAATTATTCCAATAATCAACTTGTCTTACACATAATGGCGAGGAGAAGGAAACTCCCCTGTCACAGAGTTCCGGCTGCTCGGTCGATATCACAGAACACTATTATGTCGATATGCTCGATCTTGTGCTCAGTCGTTAGGGCGGCAGAATTCAAAATTAAGGAAGGCAATGACCCACATATATGGGTGTCTTGTTTTTCTTTACATTTATTATTTGTCAAGTTCGCTTGAGAAATGTGTGCCAAATATCAAAAAGCGGTGATACAGATCCCTCAAATTTTGCGCATGCGCAGTAGTCCTACACATTGATTCTGGCATCAATTTTCTGTGCGTTAGAATTGATGGTCTAATATATTTATATAGGGTGAGTCTTTGACCACTGCGTTAATTTTAACCATAGATTCTTGACATCAAAAGAAACATTTTCTTCCTATAACATTTTTCCAAATTTGGCCGGTTCAAAAGATATAGGGTGTTGAAATTTCATAAAAAAATTGCATGTTCACCTGTAATATTCAAACGACAATATCAATTGAAATGATCTCTTGTAGAAGGTTTTTGATAACACTCGTGCATATTTTGGCATCAATAGATTTATTCCACTTCTTGTGGATTTCTCACTACTAATCTACAGATTGGTTAAATTGCATGAAAAACAAATATCGCTTGAACTAAAGGTCCGTATCTCGTACTTCCTGGAATCATTAGTCTTTTTTGCAAATAAAATCATTCCTCATCTTTTCTCCTGAATTGCACCATTCTTGAGATATTTGAAGTTGAAAGGAATTGAATCGATATAATTTTGTCCAAATTTTCTGATTTTCCCAAATCCAACTCCGTGCTGAAATGATTCAATAATCAGATTTGTTCAATGTTGCCATATTTTATGTCTTTATGGAATATTTCTACAAAAGGTTGGGGAAATCTCTCTAGTCTATGGCTCCACCACTAAACACTATAGATGAAATTAACCACTGAACAATTTTTGTCTTACATTCACCACAAAATCTAAATTGCCATTTGCTGTTGTTAATGATGTCTAGCACCTTGTTTAATATTTAATCCAGAGTGATATTCCATAATAAATAGAGAAAAAGTTTTCCATCACTCTTCGGTAATTCGGTATATTTGGACCGTTGAAATAGGTAAAGTATTTTCTGTCAGGACCTGTTAAATTGAAGAGTTGTCTTTATGAAGAGCTGGTTTCTTATAGCTTCAGTCTTTCAGGGTTCATCAAATTATATCTATTCTAACATAGGAATGCTGCAAATTGAGCTCATGAGTTTTAAAATATTCGAACCCAGTCTCCTAGATTTGTTTTATACCTTTATTATCTTTATTTCATACACCGATTCAACCTTGTTCACAAACTTAGGAGATAATAGAATTTGACTTAGTTTAAATATTTCTGAATGTTTGTTAATTAAAATTCAATCAATATTGAAACTGGAAGCTATAAGCTCATAAACAAGAAAGATTAGAATAGAATGCATTTTCTGACCATAATCATTTCATACTGAATTGAATAATTTAAAACTATCGATATTATCCTTCCAATATTTTCCACATTTTTCTGAAAGAAAGCTACAAATAACTGTTGACAGTTTCAAACAGAATCAAAACAACAAGGAACCACAGAACACTTTTTTATTTGGAACTACCCACCACGGAGACGTTATAATATTTTAATGTGATAATAATTCACTCTAATTATTCTGAGCAAAATTATAACTAAAGATCAATAATAGTTACAGATATTATCTATCATTTAAAAAAACATTGCAAATATTAATTTTTTCGCTCCTGGGGTTCGGTAATAAATTAATATTCTATGGTAAGGTATTAAAATTTGACATAATCTATGAATAACCATTATTCAATATTTATGTTCTTGTTTACTTAATTAAAACAGATACTCTGATTACAAAAATCAGTAATCAGTAATTATAGTCTAAACAGAATAGATTCATATTAATGATTTAACAAAAACTTTTTTATTAAAGAACACCTAATTGATTTTTCAAAATCAAATTTAGGTTATTCCACTCCTTGTGGAACAGATTGGTTAAATTGCATGAAAAACAAATATCGCTTGAACTAAAGGTCCGTATCTCGTACTTCCTGGAATCATTAGTCTTTTTTGCATATAAAGTCATTCCTCATCTTTTCTCCTAAATTGCACCATTCTTGAGATATTTGAAGTTGAAAGGAATTGAATCGATATAATTTTGTCCAAATTTTCTGATTTTCCCAAATCCAACTCTGTGCTGAAATGATTCAATAATCAGATTTGTTTAATGTTGCCATATTTTATGTCTTTATTAAATATTTCTACAAAAGGTTGGGGAAATCTCTCCAGTCTATGCTTCCACCACTAAACACTTTAGATGAAATTAACCACTGAACAATTTTTGTCTTACATTCACCACAAAATCTAAATTGTCATTTGCTGTATTCATTGTTAATGATGTCTAGCACCTTGTTTAATATTTAATCCAGAATAATATTCCATAATAAATAGAGAAAAGGTTTTCCATCACTCTTCGGTATATTTTGACCGTTGAAATAGGTAAAGTATTTCCTGTCAGGACCTGTTAAATTGAAGACTTGTCTTTATGAAGAGCTGGTTTATTATAGCTTCAGACTTTCAGGGTTCATCAAATTATATCTATTGTAACATAGGAATGCTGCAAATTGAACTCATATGAGTTTTAAAAACTACGAACCCAGTCTCCTAGATTTGTTTTATACCTTTATTATCTTTATTTCATACACCGATTCAACCTTGTTCACAAACTTAGGAGATAATAGAATTTGACTTAGTTTTGATATTTCTGAATATTTGTTATGATGCATAGTCAATTAAAATTGAATCAATATTGAAACTGGAAGCTAGAAGCTATAATCTCATGAACAAGAAAGATTAGAATAGAATGCATTTTCTGACCATAATCATTTCATACTGAATTGAATAATTTAAAACTATCGATATTATCCTTCCAATATTTTCCACATTTTTTTGAAAGAAAGCTACAAATAACTGTTGACAGTTTCAAACAGAATCGAAACAACAAGGAACCACAGAACACTATTTTATTTGGAACTACCCACCACAGAGACGTTATAATATTTTAATGTGATAATAATTCATTCTATTTATTCTGAGGAAAATTATAACTAAAGATCAATAATAGTTACAGATATTATCTTTCATTTAAATTAACATTGCAAATATTAATTTTTTCTCTCCTGGGGTTCGGTAATAAATTAATATTCTATGGTAAGGTATTAAAATTTGACATAATCTATGAATAACCATTATTCAATTTTTTGTTCTTGTCTACGTAATTAAAAAAGATGCTCTGATTATAAAAATCAGTAATCAGTAATAATAGTCTAAACAGAATAGATTCATATTAATGATTTAACAAAAAATTTTTTATTAAAGAACACCTAGTTGATTTTTCAAAATCAAATTTAGGTATTTCTTCAAGAAAGTATAATTGCACACCTAAATCTGGAAATACGTGTAATCTATCCAGGTAAATTGTTATTGAGATTCAGTACAGAAAATAATCATCAAGCAAAGTAACATCACTTTAAAATGATTATTCGTAGTGACATCATTTATTGTTGTTGGAGATTTCGAAAAAGATTTTCATATTTTTAAAAGTATCAAGAGACCTCATAGACCTGTTCACTGGTCTCTGTCAAGGAGAATAAACTTCAGAAATATCAGTGTTTGGAAAATCATACATGATTTTTTCTGGCTTTAAGTGAAAAAAAAGCACAGTGACAACCTCTTGCCTTGGAAGTTTTCATAGAAATGATGGTTTTCATGATTTGGAAATTTTAAGAAGAAAATTACAAATGTGTGATGATAACACCCAATAATTCTGAGGGTTTTTTGGAATTTCTCACTAGAATGGCATGGTTTATAATCTTGAAGTAGAAAGAAAATATAGTAGAACAACAAAAATCTATGCTTATGGTGTTGAATTTTTTTTACCAGAAAATTAGTATTTTGTATCTTCCTTCTGGATATGGACCTCATCGGATGAAACATGAGTTAGTGAATCATTTCTTAGAGCGAAAATAATGTTTTTATACAATTCATATTAAATAGTGGATGCTGTGGAAGGTATTTTTCATTCAAACTAAACTTGACTACAGAGGGGTATTTGCCCAATGTGAAAACTTAAAATCTCAAGAACCTATGGTTAAAATTAACGCAGTGGTCAAAGACTCACCCTGTATATGATCTTCGCCTGTTTTCAAATCTTAGTTATCAGAGTGGATAAAAAACAATAATTTTAAAAATTGTAGAAAATCTAGAACACCAGACATATTGCCCAAACAATGTAGTTAACAAAATATTGGCCGAAAAAAAGATATTGTTGATTTCATTCATTATTTATTCATTATTTTTCCCGTTCATTTTTATATTTTTGTATTCACATCCGAGTACATAATTAACTGAATATTTATAACGTCATTTATTTATTGATTTTTGTGCTTTTTAAGGAAATAAGGTTATCATAAGGGTTATATTAATTTAGAAAAAAATATCTGATCTTTAATTATTAAATTTTCCTAAAACTGTTTTCGAATATCCAGGTCAGTTATGAAGAATGGCCAGAAAAACTATTTATCAACTTTTATTTTTTTTATTTATTCAAAGGAATATAATTTGATTTGTAACATGACTAGTTATACCGAATATTTCACCAAATAAAATTTGAGAAATCCATATCTATACTGAGAATTAGTTCCCCATTCTTGAAGCCTTCATTGGAAAGCAATATAACCTAATTATAAAATTAATATTTCCAGAGCACACCATCCTGGTCTGGTTCTGCCTAGACTACCTTGCTGACTTCCTCTATCTCATGGACATACTCTTCCACTTCCGCACTGGCTACCTGGAAGACGGAGTCCTTCAAACAGACGCAGTCAAGCTGCGGAACCACTACGTAAACTCCACAACCTTCTACATCGACTGCCTATGTCTTCTACCTTTGGACTTCCTCTATCTCTCGGTCGGTTTCAATTCGGTGCTGCGCATGTTCCGTTTGGTGAAAATCTATCGATTCTGGGCCTTTATGGACCGGACAGAACGTCACACCAACTATCCCAACCTTTTCCGTTCTTCCAGTCTGATCCACTACCTCCTAGTTATATTCCATTGGAACGGTTGTCTGTTCCATCTTATCATTAAGAATGACGGCTTCGGGTCCAAAAATTGGGTGTACAGTGATGCGGACAGTACTGATCACGTGAAAGCGTATTTGCAGAGTTATTATTGGTGCACGTTGGCCTTGACCACGATCGGTGATCTGCCCAGGCCTAGGAACAAGGTGGAGTATATGTTCGTCATAGCTCAGCTTCTGTTCGGGTTGCTGCTGTTCGCCACAGTACTCGGTCACGTGGCTAATATCGTTACGTCTGTCTCTGCCGCTAGGAAGGAATTCCAAGGTGAGTGTGATCTAATTTCAACTTTTTTTCGATGTAATTAGAGCATCCTCCACATCAATAAATAGATACAATTTGAAGGAAAGATACTTGATCCAGGTCAGGAAAAAAAATCCGAGCTCTCAAGTGCTCAATAGGGATGATGCATTCATGAGCACAGGTTACGTTTCACTTGAAATAAATCCGTGAAGATGTTATGTGTGTTGCCCAGAACTTTTCTATACTAAAAAAAAATTGTTGTTAATGTAATACAAAAAATTTAACTATATAACATAAATTAACAAAAAAAATATCTACGTATCAACGTATAAGTATAATAATATGTCTAGAATAAAATTAGTCGAAATATTATGAGAGAATTGATGTAAATATATATATATATATATAAATGAAAAAAATACGAAAGGGAAACAAAGTATATTACCGAAAATAAAAAAAAATTAGAAAGGGTTATCTAAGGATCTTGTATTATAAATAAAAATTTCATTACAGAACAGTAAAAGTACAAAAATAATACTGAGAAAATAAATTTCAATAAATATATTCTATTCAATATCTGATTCATCAGAAGTAGAATGGCCATTCTAGAATTCATCGGATCAATTAGGTTTTTTCACATTAACTTCCATTTCAATAATTTCCTGAATTCCCAATGGAGTTTGATCTCCAATAAAACATGTAGTTTTAAAAAAACTATCTAAATGCCAACCGTAGTTTTCGGTATTTAACCTCGTACATACATAATTAATTGCATTAAGCCACATGGAATTTACATTTACATTGTTCTTAAAATTTTGTGTAGTATCTAAGGAAATCCAAAATGGCGCTACAAAGTAAGTAATTAAATAACGGAAGGTGCAAACGGATGCAACGTTGCTATTGGATTTGATTATTGATATCTTGTTTTATTTTTTATTAATACAGTATAGAGAACCTATGTTCCTATTCTAACTAATCTATCCTAAACCTAATAAACACTTATCTATCTTATAACTATGGTGAAATAAAATTTTGAGCATCCTCTGTACGCATTAAAAAAACCGGAATTTATGTCTATGATCTAAGCAGTCTTAAGCACTAAACTAAATGAACTGTGATGAAATATATAGCCATCATTGATGAAATGATATCCTGATGATTAGCCAGGAAATGGAAGGCAATGGGGTGCTTAAGTCCGATAATCCGGATGCCAATCATAAGATAATGAATGAATAAAAACGTTAAAAATACAATATTTTGTATCTTATCCTCAGAGAAGAATTCCAACGGACCGTCTTATAAAATTAACTTACATAAGCTTGAATGATCTGTGTATACATTTTTTAGACCTTCTGAGACCCATTCCGGAATTCCCTCGTTAATGCACCAACTCCCCTGAAGAGAATTTCTCAAAGAGAGTGAAGAACAAGCCGGTTGCCGTAAGGGTAACTCCAGCTGAAACTGAGGCACAAAAACACTGCTAATTAACGATTGGATGTTCTTGCGTAGACATTAATGATTTATCTTTTATCAACGTTCTTTGTTGCGCAGTAACTTGATGACACTTAATTTCGGATTTCGGTACTGTAACTAGAGTAAAGTTGGAGATAATTAGAGACTGTAACATTCCACTTCTCCAATTAACTTGACACTGAATAACCGTTCAATTGGGATAATCTTCAGGGAACCCTAACGCTCACGAAACAGAAGATTCATGTTTCAAAGTTTCATCTAACTTCTCCAAATATTTCTACTTTATATCTTCATATCCTTATATACAAGAAGTTAACATCCAGTATAAGATTGATCGATTGATGAAGATACAAGATAGATCAGCAGATGTAGAAGGCTCTGGCGCCGCCAGGGGGACATTTAGGGCTACAGCCTCACTCAGGTATACCAACATTCTTCATGAAATTGTTATCAACATTCGTGGATTTCGGGAAACATTAAAAGTAAACCAAGTAAAGTGGTTTGATTACCACAAAAAAACACATACAGTTATCTCTCGTCTCGTTCGGACGTCTAAATTCCCTTCTCATAAAAATCAATCAAAAGTAGGCATATCAACTCCATCGAAAGCCGTTTAATAATAATAATAATAGTCTTTATTGTATATAAGGCATGCATAATCATGCATTTACTCGTCAGATATGAACAAATCAGTATTACATGCAAAAAGATTGAAAACGAACAAGACAAAAATAGTGCAATATAATAAGTACAATAGAATATTCTGAATTAGCAACTACATGAAAATCACAATTACAAACCATATACTAAGTCTAGACAAAATGAAAAATCATTGTGTCATAGTCATCTCAAATTGCTAAAGACATTCTTCTCATTGTAGAAGGAAATTTTATATTATGGTCATCCATACTCAAACCTACTCTTACATCTTCTCACTCCGGCAAAACAATCAGCGCACACATCAAGTTATATCTTACATCATTTACGCCTATCATCAAAAAATTCTTCCATAGAGTAGTAGCATTTTTCTTGAAAGAAACCCTTGATATAACTTTTAAATTTTGTGTAAGTCATACCCCTGACACCATCTGGCAGACAGTTCATAGGTATTTTGCCTATATAGTCCGGAGAATGCTCAAATTTAGTAGATCTGTGGATTTCAAGAACATATCTACTCGAGTGCCGAGTTACATAATGATGGAGATAGGAGTAACGGAGGTGCTGATCCGCATTTAATTTTATATGTAGTAGAAGCTTATACATATACAAACTAGGCAGGAGCATAATTTTGTGCTTGACGAAATACGGTCTACAAGAACAAGTACATTTCAAACCAAATATTAAACGTAGTATCCGTTTTTGACTAATGAATACTCTTGTCCAACCAACACCACCACCCCATGGTACGATGTTGTAAGCCAAATGGGAATATACCAATGCATAGTAAACAGTGATGAGCATCTGAATATCGAAACTATTTTTGGCGCTCTTGTTCACCCGAACATTTTGCCCGAATGTCTGTAATTTTGGAATATCGAGCCGAAAACGGTCTCAATCGATTGGGTTCGACTCCCCGATGAATACCCAAGATTCAAAACTGAGAAGGGAATGCGTTCCCGTAGCATGTCCTAGCCAATGACGCGATGATTGGTACCACGGGGGCAGTCCAAGCCCCTAGGTCGGAAGAGCTTTGTCTCTTAGACTCGTGGTGGCAGTGGTTGAAAGCCCGCACGCTGGGCTAGAGGGTGAAACCTCGACGGGTGAGCTGCGTTCTCAGCTCGGGCGCTAGCCTTTAGAGCTAGTAGTGACTTGGATAATGTTGCGGCTTCAATAGTAGTGGTTAGGCTTGGGTAAACCGATACCGAACTAGTAGTTAAGCCTGAGGCTTAACGTGCTGGCGTGGACATTTCCGGCCAAATGCCCTCATGTGGGGTACGTGTGGCGAAAGAACGACCATGAGTCAACTTCAGGCCGCACGATAAACTGCATGCTTGGGCAACCAAGTAGGCACCAGAGCTCCCGATGAAGAATCCGTGGCGAAAGTTGAGTCTGTCCGACCGTATCCTCTCTAGCATCCAAAAGGAATCAGCTAGAGTTTTCAAATTTTCAGAATAGGTTAATTGTCCAAATATCTCGGTCAAGTTCGTTATTGGGCCAAATCCGTCGAATGGTTCAGTAGTTATGAGCATCTGAAATTTTCTTTCCTCAATAACTACTAGAATATCCATCCGATCAAGTTAATACTTGAAATATTGTTGAGGAAGGCTGCAACAAAACAGCTCGCAAAATTTCGCAGGAATCGTCACGATAGAAAATTTTTTAAAAATCCCAAAAAAAAAAAATTTTAATCCTCACTATCTCATAAGATATTTTTCGGATTTCAATAAAAATTCGTGAATATATTGAGGTGATCGATATCTTACTTATCCCCGAATTTCATTGTCGTAGCTCTTTTTCATCTAAAGATATGATCATTTTTTGGCGCTCTTGTTCACCCGAACAGAGTGCCTATCATTTTGCCCGAATGTCTGTAATTTTGGAATATCGAGCCGAAAATGGTCTCAATCGATTGGGTTCGACTCCTGATGAAGAATTCGTGGGGAAAGTTGAGTCTGTCCGGGCGGGCCGAACCTCTCTAGCATCCAAAAGGAATCAGCTAAAGTTTTCATATTTTCAGAATAGGTTAAATGTCCAAATATCTCGGTCAAGTTCGTTATTGGGCCAAATCCGTCGATTGTTTCAGAAGTTATGAGCAACTGTAATTTAGTTTCATCAATAACTACTAGAATATCCATCCGATCAAGTTGATACTTGGAATGTTATTGAGGGACGCTGAAACGAAACGGCTTGCAAAATTTCGCAGAAATCGTCACGATAGAAAATTTTTATAAAATTCCCAAAAAAAAATTTTCAATACTCAATCAGGGCTATTCACTAACTCAAGTTGCTATGAATAGCCACCGAAAATCGTGGTCATCTTCAAGGTCAGTTGCTAAGCGCGAAATCGGTATTCACTATTCAAGAAAGTGGTTATGAAAGTTACTTTGCATAACGACTAGTGACTATCCCTAGTAGTTTACTGGCAACTGCTTTTAGGTGTAGCTATCGATAACCACTCTTGTCGGCTACTGTTTGTTTATTGTTTTTTTTTTCATTCATGTGAACAATTAGAAGTTTTAATCGAATAAGAATGACATTTTTAGTGCAAATGAACTTTTTAATGAATTTGGAATTACAAAGGTATTAATATAGAGTATTGTAGGGTAAATGCGCCACTGCTGCAAAGGCTTAACGCTGTCTTCATATTATTCAACTCTTTTGTGAGTTGCATTCACCGTTCTCCAACTTTTACTGATTCAGCTGGTGATAGTTTTACTTTCATCATCACTTTATGTTCGCACAGGAAATTCATCATAAATTGATATCTTCATTGCTTGCCTTTTTAAACCTGTTATGTCTAAAATAAGAGATGTTAAATTAAAAATACCGAAAATTGTCTTTTATATAACCTCATCCTTCTTCCATAGTAACAGTACAGATTCCTCGAAAATAATTGAAATCTTTTCCCAACTTTCTTTAACGGTCATTTTTCGTGATTTTGAAGGTTATGTATGTTATTCCACACAGACAAATCCATATCATTTGTCTATGGTTAAATCGAGAAAACGGACATTTGAACTATTTTGCGGTGTTGCCATGACTCTCTTCACAAAAAGTAGTTATGATAACAACAGTTGTTAATGGTTAGTTAGAGAATACCAAAAAGGGTAGCAGTGGCTATCGAAAGTTGTTCTACGAGTTGCTTTGGATAGCCACGGCGAAAGCAACTTGAGTTAGTGAATAGCACTGATTATCTCCTAAGACTTCATTTAGATTCAAATAAAAATCCGTATATTGATTGAGGTTACCGATATCTTACTCATCCTCAAATTTCATTGTCGTAGCTCTCCCCTTCTGAAGATATGATAATTTTTTCATTTACTCAAGAGAAAAATAGAAATGTCATGAAGTCCGAGCTTTGTCATTGAAAGATTTGCCATCACAGATCGATATACGTTTGACAACTAGCGGACCTAGATATCAGTGTCAGTTGGCGTAATATCAATCAAAATTTTCATAGAATTCATAGAGGTAGAATTCGATGTCGATGACGTTGTCAAGAAAGCACAGACGTAATATTAATAAAAAAATTTTTATCATAGAGAAAGAATTTGATGGCGTTGTCAAAACTCAGAAAAGCAATGACGTAAGTTTTTAGGAGAAGTATAGAACAAAATTTGGTGAAAATTATGAGTAGTTATTTTCAAATTGAGATAAAGGTTTGTTTATTCATTAGGCTTTCATATTTACATCACATTGTCCCATAGTACGGAAAAAGACTATTGTTCACTCGATCAGAGAGATTATAGATTTGTTAAGGTTTGAATATTTACTCGCATTCAACAAGAGCGCCAAAGCAATACTCAAGAGTGCTTTCTAAATTTTTTTCATTTACTCACGAGAAAGGAGAAATGACATACGTCCCGATGATTTTCTTTTAACGATGACCATCACAGATCTATATTCGAATGACAAATGCCAGGATCATCAATAAGTGTCAGTTGGCGTTATATTAATCAAAATTTTTCATAACGGGAAATCATAGAGATAGAATTCAATATCGGTGGCTGAAATAATATACGTAGTCAAAATTCAAAAAGCACTGACATAAGTTTTTAGGAAAATTATAAGTAGTTATTTTTAATTTGAGATAAAGGTTTGTTCATTCATTAGGCGTTCATATTTGCATCACATTGTCCCATAGTACGGGAAAAGACTATTGTTCACGTGATCAGAGTGCTTATAGATTTGTTATGGTTTGAATATTTACCCGCAAGTAGCTCAACAAGAGCGCCAAAGCAATCTGACCTCAGGTCAGTGCTTTCCAAATTTTTTAGTTTATTGATCGCATGAAAACCTGAGCTAATTTTTTTACAAACATGGTCAATATGATTTTTCCAGCTAACCACATCGTCAACATCCAAACCTAGAAAGCATGCTGCCCCCGACATCGGAACATTCCGTATACTGACAGCATGCCCTCCCAAACTAGATCGAAAGTTGACACAGATTGTCTTCTCCATATTCAACATATTGTGGTTTCTTACACACCATTTCTCAAATTCCTATCTAACTCTCTCCAGCTTGAACCCGAGCTCCGCAAGAGACCGCGCCAAAACCACCACTGTTGTGTCGTCTGCATACATGATCACAAACCCATCTTTAATATAATCTGGTATTTCATTCACAAAAATTAAGAACAGCAGCGGTCCCAACACGGAACCCTGAGGAACCCCAACATCCACCTCATACTCTTCAGAGATTACATCACCAAGTCTAACGCGTATTTTTCTCCGGCTTAAGAAAGATTCAATCAACCTTAGAGCCTTCCCTCTGATCCCATAACCATGAAGCTTGTCGGACAGAAACCTCAAGTTGAGGCTGTCAAAAGCCTTTGACAGGTCGAAAAAAATCGCAGCAACGTACTTCCTATTATCCAGTTCTGAATATATAAATCTGAATAGCCCAATGGCCGCGGTCTCCGTCGACCTGCCACGGCAGAAACTGTGCTGTGCCCCCGCCAGCAAATGCCTCGACTCAAGAAACGATATAATTCTATCATACAGCAAACGTTCAACAATTTTACTAACTGTGCTGAGCAATGCAACTGGTCAGTAATTCTCTATTACCTCCGGATCCGATTTCTTTAAAGTAGGGATCACTACCGCTAGTTTAGAAAATCTTTTTGCACTAAGCTTAAGTCCTTTGAAAACCTCATATATTCAAGTCCAAATTACAGTTATCTTGAATTGAAAACAACCAAACTAACAGCCTCAATCCTGTACCACATGAAACTGTACTACTTCAAATTTAATAACTTGAATGCGTAAGTAAACATAATGCGAAAAATTTATCTATGGGTAAACAAGGTCTTGTTTCATTATACCCGAATTTCGGACAGAAAACACTTGTTCTTACCCCATATTTCAAATCCAAATTACACAAAACGGTGGTTTTTCGGAATCGAATCTTCTGAAACCTCTGAATGTTAATTAATTATAATTACTTACGAGCGAATTATACCATATGGGTTTACGTGACTTCAATCTAGGAATTGTACTTTGTGGGATGTAAAAGTAATTGGAAATAAATTGGGAAAAGAATTCAGAGTTTGTCGTGTAATATATGGCGAAACAAAACTGGTGTCCAATTGATTTGTATGTATCTTATGGTTCCAGTATTTATTTTCATAGACGTATTCAAGTATGCATAGATTTTTGAGTATGTCCATCGTTAAACCAAACAGAGCAACAATACTCAGCTACAGAAAAGACTAAGGCTTTTCGTAGAGTGGATACAGCAGCGCTCCTAGAGGATCCAGCTAATTTCTGATGAGTTATTCCAAATTTTCAGTTCAAGGTCCAGATCTAAATGAACCTTGTAATTGAGGGATCAATCTAATTTAACACCTACGTACTTAGGATAGAAATCATATTCGACAGGAGAATCACTGAAAGTTACAACTGATTTCTCATGATTATTGTAAAGAAAAAACAATATACCTCTGTTTTATTGTAGTTGAGACAGCCATTCAACTAAATAGTCCCTTGAAATCTCGAAATCAGTTGATAGTATGTTCTCCAAAATATGGAAATCCAAATGGTGGTAAGTAGGTAATAGCAATATCATCTGCATATATATATATTTCTGAGGTGATGTCTTAGGTTAATCCTTGGGATATAAATTTAATAGTAAAGGCGCTAGAACTGATTCTTGGGGAAGACCGTTTTTAAATGTTTTCAAATTGCGTCTCTTACTGTAAACGAAAACACGAGACCATCTATCATAAAACAATCAAAACTCACTAGTCAGTTACCACCTGAAGTCCTTACGGGTCTCCAATTGAAACAAGACATGTTCCTTACTGACGTCATTGATGACGTCAATCGGGACCAGACATGGCTCCCTAGCAGGGACTCCAGTCACTGCCAAAAAAATGTTTGAAGGTTTCGTTAGAGATTGTCCATGTGAAAGGGAGCCATCAAATGAAAGATTTCTACGCACATACGCATGGATTTTCGGGTTGCATACGAAGATCAACAAACCGAAACCTTCACAGCCTGAAAGATAACTTCGAGACCGTATTGCCTATTCAAATAGGATAAGAATCCAAACGAACCCCACAATTCCCGCGTCACCGGGTCTGGAATAATATTCCTCCCTTTCGGAGCTTTCTGAAAGACGACGAGGAAGGGAAACGCCTCCATTCAAACTCAAAGCCTTCCATTGTTGCCGAGTCGATCGACTCGCGTTGATCGTCTGCCAGCCAATTATCGTTACAAGCTATACATATAATAGGAGGAACCAGGAATCGACTTTTATTTCATTAAAGAGAAATTTATGGATTTTATTTCAGTATTTCCAATGGTGGATATCATAAATGATCTATTCGAAATAAGTTCTGAGTATGGGAATATCGAACCACAAAAGGAATGAGCTTTTATCAATTTAGCAGATAAATCTCAAATGATACCAATAGGTTTTTTGAGAAATGCTAATGCAAGTGATCTGAAGCCGATCAAAATTGACGATTCGAAATATATTATAACAAACACTTGTGCAATAGATTGCCTCCTGCAAATTCTATCTACGGCATTTTGTGATTCCTCTGAGTTCAATTCCAAAATAGAGAATTGGTGTGAAATTAAACTGAATACTGCTGATAATATCCTTTTAAACATTCTACAAAAGCTTGCAGCAGGAAAAATGAGTGCTCAAGTATATGAGCTCAGAGGTAAAGTTATGAAAAAAATTCATAAAGAAGAACTTTTGCCTAATAATTTGAAGTTAATATCCTGCGTCACAACACTTGTCGAGCTTCTGAACAATCTTATGAATGAAAATTTCCTACCTTGGTGCAAAACTGCTGAGGTACTATGCACTGCATGCGAACATAAAGAAGTAATTAAAACGGCTACAATTCCAGTAAACAATATTGACGATTTTGAAGCAAATCTTAATCGTGCACAAGCAGAAAAAAAACTTATTTATTCCGAATGTAATTGTTATTCGATGAAAATAAAATACAAAATTAATGATTTTTTGATATTCCTTGAATGGACAGATGACAAGGGGTATGACATAAGATGTAAACTTTGTGATATACCTAATTATATACATATACAGGAAGAAACCTACTCTCTGAGAGGTGTTATTCAAATAATTGGAGGAGAAAAAAGTTCTGTGGGTCATTTTGTGACTTTCGCGAAGAGATTACGTGGTAAATGGTCAAGTACGATGACTTGAAGAAAAAAGCTGAACGACGCGTAAACGAAGATAATTATGTTTCAACAACCCTCCTGATTTATTCTGTCTGAAAATGATAATCATCTTCTCATGTTGATTCTATACCTAGTTTAAAGTCATTGTTTTATATTTTATGTTTATGTTAATTGTTATTCTTTATTTATTTTATTTTTTTTGATTAAATATATTTTTTGCAGAAAAGGTTTTTTCGCTTATTCATTCTGATATAAGGAGAAATTTATAATAAATTTTTTTGTTTTTGTCGAAAAATGAAGGTATAGTTTTTTTCATTAACGCCCCTTCGAGTATTTCATAGAAATTTCAATTCATTTGGGCCGTACTTAACTTACCCAAAAAAAAATAGTGTTATTTCAACTTATACCAGATGCATTAAGTTAATCATTGATTTTTGCACTAGTGTCGAAGATATTTCGACTTCGTATTTAGCATTCATCAGCATTTAGCTAAGCATTCAGTTTAATCAGCATTTCGATGAAGAATTCTGTGGTCTCCAGACTGCACAGTAATTAGCTCGGAAACTTTAACTATCGATTTTTCTACTACAGTAGAAGATATTAGGAAATTTTCTTTAAAATTTAGCTATCATTAAATTTTGTCAGCATTTTATCGATTTTTCCACTATGGTAGAAGATATTTCGACATTTTTTTCAGCATTCACCAGCATTTAGCTAGCATTAAGTTTCGTTATCATTTCTATGGAAAAGGTCGTCGTCTCCGGGCTGCGCATAAGTTGACCCGGAAAATTCAATATGCGATTTTCCACTACGGTCGAAGATATTTCGATTTTTTTTTCAGCATTCATCAGAATTTCGCTAGCATCAATATTTGTCAGCATTTCAATGAAAAATGCCGTTGTCTCCGGGCTGCACATAAGTTGGCCCGGAAAATTGAATGACCGAATTTTTCACTACGGTCCAAAATATTCCGATTATTTTTTCAGCATTCTGCAGCATTTGGCTAGCATTGATCTTCGTTAGCTTTTCGATGGAAAATGCTGACGTCTCCGGGCTGCACATAAGTTGGCCCGGAAAATTCAATCATCGATTTTTCCACCACTATCAAAGATAATTATTTTTTTTCTACAGCATTTACTAGCATCTATCTAGCATTCACCGTGGAATTTTTTTTTAAGAAATGCTGAAACTTCCGAGCCAACTTGATAGACCTGTGGAAAACGTTTGGAAACACTTTCTTTCGTCACTCGCGTTCTTTTTTTATTTTGGTCAACGAATTCCACATGAAGAGAATTTTCTCAAAGGAGAAAAACGAAAAACGAGTTGACAATTCAGTGATTGATCTCGAACAATTCCTAACCAATGAAAAAAAAAAAATTAGTCACGATTTGTGACCATGAGCCGAAAAAATTCAATCCCTTTTTTGTGACGCTGTGGAATCACTATGGTGATTATTTGCTGGCTACTGCTTGACACAGCAGTTGACGTCTGATCCGCATATGTCACGCAGTGTTGCCGCTATTTCAATTTGAAGTTCTCGCATTTTCTTCCATAATTTGTTGAATAAAAGCATCAATTTCAAATCAATCCAAAGAAACCCCTATTGGAAAAGCGGTAAGTTAGCTTTATCCTAAGTATAAGACCGGTGTGGCAACATTGTCCTGATGCCGATCCGATAGGGTCGAAGGCACCGTAAAAAGCGAAGAACTCCGTGGAAATTGATATGTCTTACAACAGGTTATCACGTTCTTGTTGACGTTTCGAATGCTTTCTCCCGCTGTCTCGCAGCTTTCAAGTGATTTGAGGACAAAGAGTTGGCAGAAAGATAGGACTTACGGAAAATTCTCCCAACAGAAAACGTGTGAGGATTCGTTGAGTGATACCAATTCTCAAGGAAAAAATGAGATGAGCTTTTGAAGGGCACCTAAAAATAATCGGGCAGTAGTTGATCATTATTACTGGAGTTCGATGGAAAAGAGTTATATGATGTTTCCTGATGTATGGAATTCCGAGTTGCTCCAATCTCTGAAATATAATACGGGCAAACTTTTGCTCCCTTTTTAATCTTAGTTTTATATTCGATTTTCTTCGAATTTTGATGCCGATGGCTTAGAAAGGTTGAATTTGTTCAAAACATATTATTTTTGGGAATTTCTAGCTTGAAATAATTTCCCTTTACTTTTTTTGTATCAAGATTGACAGAACTTTGAAATAGGATAATTTTAGTTGTTCGAAGTCTTCTTCAAGCCAGATGGTACAATCAGTGTCTAAGAGAATTGTATTTCATATATATATAATATTCTCTAGATAAGGGTCGTTGGATATTTCTATTATCATGGGATAAGGGACGTCGACCGAAAACAAAGATTCTGGTGTTTACTCT
This sequence comes from Micraspis discolor, assembly GCA_030674115.1. NCBI lineage: Eukaryota > Metazoa > Arthropoda > Insecta > Coleoptera > Coccinellidae > Micraspis > Micraspis discolor. The sequence goes on along the minus strand of JARTUT010001309.1, from coordinate 3,495,532 downwards.
TTATTCATATAACCAAGCATTCGGAACTTCTTTGTTCCTTCATCAGGGTAACTGTAATCATGCATGCGAGGCAATTTTTCGATCCTCTGAAGTCACTTCAAAGATACATATCAGGTATGAAATGAGTGTTTTCTGTTAAAATAAAATACTAATTATTAATGGGAAGATAAAAAACATTTCATTCAAAGTATTGGTCATTATTATCTAGGGTTTTTTCCCTAGGCTTTTATGTGATACGCCCAATTGTATGACACCCCGTCACTAACCCCTGATCTGTATGCTTTATTGTTTGCTAACTAAATATTGTAAGCCAAAAGTTCAAAAGAATATATATATATATATATCTACACATTTTGACCATCTTTCTGGCAATTTGTGGATACGACGCCAATAAAATGGTTGTCTTTTAAAGCAAACCAACCAGACACCCAATTTTCGACCTTCTCGTAGGAATCAAAGTAATGATGAAAACAAATTGTAGTCGGAAGGAGTCAAGTCCATTGAATACGGCGGGTGGGGTAGCAGCTCCCAGCCAAGTGTTGATTGTATCCTGAACCGGTTTCACTTTGGGTGCAGGTGCATTGTCATAGAGCAACATTACCTTGCCGTGTCTTTTGGCTCATTCTGGTCGTTTCTCGATCAAAGCATGGTTCAAATTGATCATTTGTTGTCGGTAGCGATCAGTATTAACGGTTTCACCAGGTTTTAGAAGCTCGTGGTACACAACACCTTTCTGGTCTCAGCAAACACACAGTATTACCTTCTTGCCGAATCGATCTGGTTTTGCAGTCGATGTTGATGGTTGTCCTGGATTAACCCATGATTTCTTCCATTTAGAACTCTTATAATAAATCTATTTTTCATCGCCAGTAACAAAGCAAAATTTCACCAGTGTTTTTTTGGTTTTTCATCTGTCTTTCATTCAATTCATTTGGTACCCATTTTTCACACTTTTGGATCTTTTCCATAGATTTTAAACGGTCAGACATTGGTTGTTGTGCAACATTTAACATTTCTGCTATTTTCTTTTGATTGTCTTCTCCATCCAATATCGTCTACAATTCGGTGTCTTCAAACTTTTTTGGTGGTCTTCCACCATTTCTCACATCAAAATCATTATTTCTGAACCAGTGAAATCATCTTTTGCATGTTGCTTCTGATAGAGCATGATCAGCATATGCCTCGACAAGCATTCAATGCGACTCTGCGGCACTTTTCTTCAAATGAAAACAAAAAATTAATGCTTTCCACAAATCATTACTTTCTGGTACAAAATTCGACATTTTTAACACGAAGAAAAAATATGATGTTGTCTGTTCAATGACTTGATGTATATTAAATATGTTTCACAGAAGTCATAGTAAACAAACAAAAAAAATAAAGCCTCATTCACAACAAATGTTCCCTATCGGTATACCGGGTAATTTTTAAGGTTATAGAATTTTCGACAGGGATAACTGCCGAAGGTAAAAGCCATGTAGTTTTGACTTTTATGTCCAGGAGCCATTCACAAAACTGAAGTCGCCATAATGTTCACGATTTTCAGGAATTCATTGTCAAAATCAGAGTTCTATTCGCTAAGCTATATGAGCACTTGGTGAAATTTATGGTTCACATAATAGTCTATCAGACGAGCTTATTCATCATTGCAGAATTTGTTTGCTGATCGGACCCAAGAACACCTTGAAGTAGATCCACTTTTTAGGGAAAAATCGTGATAAGTGATGAACCTAAATTCTGGTTGAAGGGCTACGTAAATAAGCTAAAATTGGTGTTTATTGAATAAATCCAATCCTCAAGAAGTTTTGCAGGTTAATTGCATTCAAAAAAATCCCTTGTATGTTGTTGTTCACACGCTTACACGCATTCTTGGTTCATATTTCTTCGAAAACGATACTGGTGCTCGTTAAAGATCGATGATCAATAATTATTTGTTTGAAAATTAGAAAGATGTCAACCTGGAATGTTTCGCCATCATCACCTCTAATTAATTTGTTTCCAAGTTCATGCGACATAAGTCCAATTGATTTAAGACGTTGCTGTATGCTGATAATCCAGAATCAATACACGCTTCGGATGCCAACATAATTTGTGTTACTGGTGCAATATGGGCCAATAAGGTTCATAGTTGGTCTGATCGAATGAGAGCTACTCGTGCGGAAATATGAGGAAAATTATTTTCTCTATTTCAGTGTCGTAATGAGTTCATTACATTACTAAAAGCAGTGCTGTAATGAAATTATTACAGCATTGTTTTCAGTTATATTTTTCGTTTTGTGGTTGACAACACTGACATCCTATCCTTTCGAATGTCAACACGCGTTCATTGCATGTCAATATTAAACCATGTAGAGATTTGAACGCCCTATTCAAATTCTATAATCTGTCAATTTTCGTAACAGTCACACCAACTGCGAAAATAATATACAAAAGGCACTAGGAGGTATTGTCTGAATTTTTCATTGGATTCCAATAAATTTCTCACAATTCTTGGCTGAAAAAGAGAAAATATCGTCTAATACAAGTTGCAGAAGGCAATTCCAACACTCATGCGTTCAATTTCGCATTCGTGTTGGAATTGGTGCCCATTCTGCAACTTGTTTAGAATATACTATTTTGAACATAAATATCATAAAACATCTTTCAAATAGAAAAAAATGGTCTCAATCTCAATTTAAATGTGCTTTACTTCAATTTCAAAAACAAACGATAGATATCGATATATCACATGATTGTCCACATCCGGTCTACCATAGAGTGTTCTCCTTTTCCACCACCGTGGCTGACGTCGCCGTGGAAATTCCCAAAAGGTCGCTGCTCCACTTGAAACAAGCGCACAAAAATTAAACTAAATAATCTTTCTCCCTGCTAAATCAGCTCGACCGGTAAAACACCTTCCGACCAAATTCGGGGGATAGTATGGGACTTGTGCTATCAGTTTTAGACTGAGGTATTTAATTTAGCCCCATGCGGATACGGAATTGTGGCATCATTAATTATTCAATGAGTTCCGGTTTCGAGAGAATCAACAAGTCCCTTCAGTTCCTGGGAGGGTTCTAGTTCGAATCCAGAGTGCGCCCTTTTCAGAACTTCACTCTCGATATCATTATGAAGTTTGTGCAAGGTCCAGTTTGACTCATCAAATATAAATAAAATCTGCAGCGGATGAGAAAATTGTTTCCAGTGAGCCCTTTTAGTTTACCTTGAACAGAGGTGATTGGCTTCTCTTTAGGGCTTGGTTAAGCCATGGGGGAGCATAGACTGAAGAGACTGATGTAAAGCTCCCTTGAATTGATGAAGATGAAGATGAATTTTCGATGAGAGAACTCGAGTAGAATGATTTTTCGGTCTATTTTCACAAACTGTTATTGTGATCTTCTTCCTTCCAACGTTTTAATATAAAATTTTGTAGGTTTTAATATTTTTGGACATAACTAAGAGCCAGTGGGATGCTGAGCAGTGAAATCTAGTGATTGCTCGATTTTGAAGCAAGGGCGGAAGTACCCATTGGAAAAACGATTGCAGTTTATTTTCTTTCGTCGCTGTGACCGATGAGTCCATTTAATGAACTTGTTTCGTATGACAGTTTAGGTGGTTCATAAGATGACTAGTTGCGACACTTATGCCTGGATTGTGTTTTGAAGTTATATAAAACTTTCAAAGGGTTGACATTTGGAATAAGGGATTTATGTGAGTGCTTATTGTATGTCCTAGTGATGAGATGACACAAAGATTATTTTGTATGCAGCCTAGGGTCAATACTACTTGTTTACAGCTAACCAAAATACAGTTTAGGTGTGTATCTGAAATCGTTAGGAATGAAAGTGGTGAAGACGCTATTTTCAGATCAAGACGGTGTATGTTGACGCTAAGACGATCAAGACTTCATTACTAAATTAGAATAAAGACGGTTCTTTTGGCACTCAGTATCAGCCTTTTCATTTGAAGAAGTTTTCTTCATTTATTTCTTACTGTGAATGAATTGTAAATAGATAAGCCTTGTTTGATTTGACGGGTTACAGTATCAGTAGGAGAAAATTATTATAACCCTCATACCATTGATATAAATGCCTACACCTTTTTGAGGTCTATTCGCTTTGAAAACATGAGAAATTGTTTGACAATTTTTCAATTATCATTAATTGTCAAAATTAACAGAGGTTTAAATTCAAATAAAATTTTTACTCATCTGTGGTTTGAAAACTTCTTCAAGTTAGATCAAACAATCGGCCTCCCAACTATTGGCCATTCTATTGATATTGCTGTTTCCTCGATTATTCTTGTTTTAAGTCTCTTCTTTGATTTATTTCTGGGCTCTGAAATCTCTGATTCAATGTAGATCATCACAATTTTGATATAGGGTATTTCCACTTTTCAACCAGCATGAGTATCATAGACTACCTATAGATAGGCAACTCTGGCATGAATTTTGGTCCCGATTTCGAGAGCTCAACTTACAGCGCCATCTCACATATCCGTTGAAGTATTCTTGGAATCTTCTGATAAACGATTTTTATGAAACCCACTATTAATGAAATACCCAAAACTATAATCAATGACCATGAGCAGTTCACTTATATATAAATACCTTATTGCCTCAAAGTTTCTTCAGGAGTTCTGGAAGGTAGAAAAAATATGTCATCATTGAGATTATTGAAATTACAAAAATGATAATCATAGGGAGTAGAATAAATTACTTGGCAAATTAAGTGTTGGTAGAGCAAATCTTTTCAGCTTTCCATGTGGGTCTATACAATCCATATGAAAATGCTTTATGCAAATAACGCTTTTGGATGAATGAAGACACAGATTTCCGATTCTTTCCAACATTCATTTTTAACACCCTCAACTTGTGAAATGAAAAACCCAGAAAGAAAACAGTGTTAGAAACTGTCCCAAATTTTTACTAATCAGAAATTACTACACGAAAATGAAATTGCTACAGAAAATATTAATTCACAGTACATTTTTAGTGAGTTATAAGTTATTCCAAAACCACTAGGTACTTATAAGAATGCAACACATACCTTTTGACATTACTATTACTGTAGCAATTGGGAACACAGCAAGAATAAACCATTTCAATTAAATTAAATTGAATAAGTTGAAAATGAATACCTTTCTAGCTTAATAACACTACTTTTTGAATAAAAAATAAGTAGTCTATGTATTGAATAAACCTTGAACACGACAAGGGAGAAAAAAATGGCGTTGGCATAGATAACATGAAAGTTCATGCTCGTCAAAGAATAGTTTCTTATTCGTCATAAAGTCTATCAAGACCGAGATCCGATAAAATCCGTTTTTACCGTTACTGAGAATTCCTAATTTACCGATCCGAGCTTTGGGAATAACTAAAGATGTCTCTGCCGTTAGTTGAAGAAAAACGTGACCACCTTTGTAGTAGGCCAGTTCCCACCCCCTGATGAGTATACCCACTCTCACTCAGCAAGTCATGAATTCCAATTTACATGTGTCAAATTTTTTTCAATATGAATGGAACAATCTCTTATCATTACACATTTAAACCTGAAGCATAATTCTTGTTAGAATAGATAATTTTATTTCATTAATTCCCTGGGGTTCAAATAAAAGATTTTATTTTTTACGACAATTCCAAATTGTTATTGTCTCATTCACTGTATTGAGTTGAAGAATAGGGTTCATTTTAAATAGTTGAATAAACTCTTCTGATTGAAGTAACATGTAACTGTAATAAAACTTTGGATATGATTTTTGGTACCTTAAACTAATCGTTTTCTAGTGAAAATATTTTTAAATATTCCAAAACGAATATCAGATTACACATGACCTCGAGTGATTTTCTTCCATAATAACGAAATGCCACTTGACAACCGGCAACGCAGCGATCCGAAGAAATGTCGGAAAGCAAAATTAACAACACTAGAAACTGGAATCATGGCTAACTGAGTCATTAAATAAATATGAATACAATATACTTAGTAACCTGAATTCAGTGATTTAAAAATTACTGAATCAGCTATTACTAACTTAATTTCGAGGGTCCATAGCGCATCATAACGTCTTGAATGGACCATTATGTGTCAGGCGTAGAATGAAAGAACTCTAGTTGCTCTTCTAGTGCCAGTTCACCGTCAAGAAAATAAAACTAGGAAAATCCCTCGAGATTTATCGTTTCCTTGGAAGGCGCATTGTCTCTCTTTCCAGAGGACCTGAAGTGTGATTCACACGATAAGTGTGTTCCAAAAACCCCTTAAAGCGATAGGACGGTAATAATTTCTGATCTCATTCATCATCATGTTCCACTTCTCGATTAAAGCACGGAAAGATAATTATTTCGAGCGTTATTACTGTTCTTTTTACGGTTTTTTTAACTTCATTTTTACGATGATGATGGAGCATGGGTTCAGCCATTCCCACTCGTTCCAGTTTTTTAAGGAGTGATTTATAGTTCGAACCCATCCTAGAACTGAAAAATTTACGATGAAAAAATAAGTGATAAAAATGTGGAAAAGCAATGAAGTGAATTCAGGAGCTTTTGCGCCACAAAAAAAATGTGAAAGAAACACAAACCTATATCTTAAATTGAAAATATCACTTCACAGTTTTCCTTCAATCTTATTCGAAGCTCAAATTGAAACCCAACCCAAAGGAAGGTTTATAATTCCTTTCGAAAATCATATACAAATAAATCTTCCCTATAGTAAATTCTCGTCCTCTGAAAAACCTTATTTATCCGAGTCTAAATCACGAAAAAATCGCCTTTGGCCAATTGAATCGAATATTTTGAAAATTTATACCGAAAACTGAAAACATTGAAGTACCACTCGTTGATCTCAATGAGAATAGTAACCTAGGCTCCGTTGTGAAATCAAAATTTTCAATCATTTGATGTTGATTGAATTGGAATAATTACCCCCATATTCGTTCAAAATTTTGTGGATCTCTGATTAATATTTCATTGGATATCAGTTACATAAAAAAAACTTAAAATTTTCAAAAAAATTTCTATTTTATTTTCTTTTGAATAAATAAATTAATTAACCTATAAAAACTTTAGTGCGACTCCTTCGAGAGATTATGGGCAACATATTCAGCATTTTAATCTTCACAATTGATTTTACAAACACCTTAAGTTTTGACAGAATTAGGTTTTCAGCCATATAACATTTTTGCTAAATTGGGACATCTTGAAAATATTACTTGTGAATTATATTTATAGAAATAATTCTGAATTCGTGTTGATAGATCTCAAAAATAAGTTACATGAATGAATTCATTTATAGGTTTTATAAAAGAGTTATGTTATTTTGGTTTTCTTTTATTTTCAATCAGTTTTTTCACAAAGTTATTAGGAAAATTATAATTAGTTGCAATTTGTTTGATTAAGTTAATTTTTAATTGTAATTTATTCTTTGACAAAGGTACTGTAAATGCTCTGTTTAGCATAGATTTCAGTGCTGTCAGATTATAACTGTAAAGACTGGAAGTCATATGGTATTATGGCATCTGAATTGTTACTTTTTCTGTAGATGTTAAAATCAAATATGTGTCCATCCCTTCGTATGGTTATGTTTTATATTTTATGTATATTCCATTGATTCCTACAATTAGGTTTAGCATCAACATACCGGAACCAAGAAAGTATCTACTCGTATTTATGAAATACCTTGAAAATGAATACATAAAATCAATGGTCTAGAAAAAAAACATAATCTTTATATTTCGATATGTTCATGATATTATCGTGGAATTCAATGGAAAATATCACCCTTAAATCAAGTTTTCGGTGAAGATAGCTTTGGCGTTCATTATTTGACAAAATAATATCAGTATAAAATAATCATATAAAGCTATTTTAATATTCCTAAACATATTTCATGTTTATTCATTGCAAATATATAATGAAAATGGCATCTTATCGAATTACCTTTACTGAATGGCTCTCTGCGTGTTCGAAACTTGTCCATTTATGAAGCAATCTATGTTTTTCCCGCTCACCACACTCTAATTGACAGATACGTGTATCATATATCACCACCTCGATATAGCATCAATCCTGGGCCCATAACCTCGCGTGAATCCTCGTTCACGTCAACATGTCAACTCGTTTTGAAGGGCTGTTAGTGTTCTTTCATTCACATCCCTACTGTTGAGCTTCATATCCCGGGTGTGCAGTTATTTTTGAGTTCTCGGAAATAAATCTACACGAAACGATTTTTTTACTATCTAGAAGTCCACAGAAGAATGTATGAAGTGGTTCCTATATAAGGTATCGACAGTTCTATTCAATGAGTGACATCAACTTTTTTCTTATTTTACCTTGGCCTCTCGCCCAGACCAGTTCATCATTGAGTTTGCGGATAACCTGTTTGTATAGGGACCCAATTGGTTCGTGATCTTTCACCAAACCAATTTGTTCGTGAATTGCATATTTCAGTGCTATGAAAAATTTGCCTATAAAAACACAACCAGGGAAACATTCAAGAAAAACTAGTTTCTTATTTGATTCCTGAGATTAAAAACATTAAAAATATCCTCATTGGACTCGTAATACTCGAGTCAGACTAACTTGTGGAATTTTCGGTCCTGTGAATTGCTGTTGTTTCATCAAGTAATAGTAAAACCTCAATAACGTCAGCTGATTTTGTATTCATTAAAACTATGAAAATACAAAATGCCCCTGACGTAACTAGTACGTGTTTTGCAGGATGAGAGATGAAAATTGGCTACGTCAACGTACTGCAGTGGGTTGCGCAGATGTCTGATGTGGATTTATCTCGGGTCCTGTGCACAGTAGCGTAACAATAGAAGTGCAAGGCATTTCAAATCGGACTGCTTCAGTCTCGGGAGTCAGCTGTAACTGAGCAAAAACCATAATTCGAAATCGTGATTATTGAAAATCTATTTTAGACAGCTTTTATGCAAAATCTTCGAATCATATTCATTATTCTTTGACTTGAATCAGTTACTTGTTATTTAAATTTTCGTTGTCCCAAATATGAGAAACTTTTTTATTGCCTCACAATCAGATGCTGCGATGCTGAAATTTCCGGATATTACAAATATCAATAACCTCCAAGCAAACACAAAGTTTCGTTGAGACCTGAGAATTCGTTCATGAGACTGTTTTCATAAAAAGTTCTGAGAATTTTCCAAAACTTTTCTAGCCTAACGAATTTCATTAAATCTTGCCAACTTTTCTATATTTCAACCCAATTCAAAAAAATTTTCAAGTTGCCAATTGATCAGGAGGATATTTTTCCACTTATTAAAGAAACAAAGTTTTGGCTCACAATAGCTGAACCATTGGACTGATTTTTGTGAGCTTGTTCCTAATGATACAGTGTTGTTGTAAAGTCCAAAATAATATAATTTTTCCCCACAGTAGTTCGTAGAATATCTGTCCCATCAATTTGTAACTTAGGTGGTATTTGACTGATGTAAAAACATTGTACGTTGTACATTGTTAAATTTCAGGAAATCGTCAGGCTCGAAAATTGTCAAAAAAAAATTTCGATATCTCTGAAGATATTTATTTGGGATACCCAAAATTTTGAAGGTATCTCAAGATTTTTGATTTTCAGAACATCCTCAACTTTGTCGATATATGAAGACGACACAACATAAATTATTTTCCTTTCAGTGACAACATAAACTAAGATTATCTATGCTTGGCAAATTGCCAATTAAACTAAGTAGAGAATTTTACGTTTGTTTATACTGAAGAGTCTTATACCAGACATTCTCCTTGGGAAGATTTCAATTACTATTTTCAAGAGAATGAGTTTTGAGTAGAAGTAAAACTGTAAGTTTATTTACTGTTAATTAATTGTATACAGGCTTATTCATTCTTTCAAATTCTCTATGTTGGTTGATTCTGTATCACAATATTCCAGAGTTCAAGATAGTACTTTTTAACAACCGCGTGTACGTTCCGGCTTCCGGCCAGTGCTTTACTTCAGTATATTTTGAATATACACATAGATTTCACCGAATTATATATTGCTATTTCAGTATGGAAAATCATACATTTCATAGAATGTTTCCCATGGATATAAACCTAAAAGTCATGTGTCTACTTTACTATGGCGATTCTTTAATTCTAATAACCTCATTTTAGTGAATAAGAATCACGAAGAATGAAGAGTATCACTGTTCTTTTTTGACATATGTAAAACTATTCTTCATTAGAAGAATCACTCAAATATTGCTATCAAATTTGTTGAGGGAACTTATATAATTATCAAAATTTATCGTTATTGTAGTTAGGTAAGTTGGTTATCGATGTAACAATAGAATATATTTCTTGCGCTCGTTAACAATTAAAATTACGAAATGGCGGACGCGCAAGTCAGTTGAGTTGCTGAAAAAATTTGAGAGGATGCAATAAAATTTTGGAATTGGGATAATTTGGACACATATACTGTCTTCACATCATTTTTTCATTGTGCTGATATATAATTGCAAAGATACTCGTAAAATATGTTTAGTTATTGAAATTCTTACTTCATAATAACTGAAGTTACGAAATGGCGAATGAGTTCGATTTGACGAATCGTCGAAAGAAGTTATTTCATTTATTTTTTTATTGAATCGAACGATAAATTGTTTTCAACATGGCTCTTACTGTTCTGACATGAAACAATGTTAATTCTTCGGATACTTGAACAATAATTTTCAGTATTTTGCAGTAGACCTCGCATCAGCGCTTTTATTGATCTAATTTACGAGCATGTTAATTCACTGGGTATTTGAACAACATTTTTTCCGGGCAATATTCTAGTCACATCTCTTCTGCTTCCTATAGTTAAGGCCTATAGTTCAGCCCTATAGTTAAGGAAGCGAAATGGTGAATGCGCAAGAGTACGCTCAATGTTTTATATATAGTCTATATATTATTTTAAACTTTTGGCATACAGAACAAAGATTGGTGACGCGGTGACAAATAATTCGGACATGAAATCCTAGGGAAAAAATTCCAATTTGATAGATGAACGAAAACATTCGAGGTGACATAAAAAATTTACTTCAGTATGCGAATATGAAGCAAATTGGCATCACATCATTGATCACGTGTAAATTCTCGATGGCTATTTTAGTCTGATCGATCTTAGTGTTAAGGTTACGCCACTGACACCCACATCATTCTGTTCCGCAGAACCCCCATCGGTGTTGCGTCAAGAGGGTGAGCATTATGATAAATAATTTAGGGACTTCGTTTAACATCCTCCGATTGCGCTGGAACTCTACCAATTTCACCTTTTTTTCCACTGACGTAGAATCGTGGATGAACACGTACGCTGATCCTATAAGCGTACAACCTCATTCATTTTTAATTGGGATGCTCGTTCATCTGTTCGCAATGCTGCATTGTGGTATTTCGGCATCATTTGGCTCATTCTCGTAGACTTGCACCGATGGGTCTCTTGAATAAGTAGAAAATTGTAATCGGAAAATGATGAATCCAATGAGATTTTTCACGGTTATATTGATTAGCTTCTGAGTTTTTTCAATTAATCCAATTACGAATAAAAAATTGTATTCTTCTGAACTATCGACTATCTACTAGAAGATTATTTATTGTCCTGTTTTTTTAATAAGTAGATAATCCAATCTATCGAATTCCGTATTCGTCACACAATAAATTTTTTGAAATTTTCAAAAACTTTTTTATACTACATATTTCATAAGATATTTTTCGTATCTCAAAAAAGTTATGCATATACAGGGTGAGTCACCACTGCGTTAATTTTAACCATAGATTCACGACGTCAAAAGAAATACTTTCTTCTTATAACATTTTTCCAAATTTGGTCCCGTTAAAAAGATGGGGTGTTGAAATTTCTTAAAAAAATTGCATTTTCACCTGTAATATTCAAATGACAATATCAATTGAAATGATCTCTTGTAGAAGGGTTTTGAAAACAGTCATGCATATTTTGGCATCACTACTACTGTACAGATAGGTTAAATTGCATGAAAAATAAATATCACTTGAACTAAAGGTCCGCATCTGGTACTTCCTACAATCATTAGTCTTTTTTTGCAGATACAATCATTCATCATCTTTTTTCCTAAATTGCACCAATTTTGAGATATTTGAAGTTGAAAGGAATTAAATCGATATAATCATCTGATGAAACATGAGTGAGTGAATCATTTCTTAGAGGGAAAATAATGTTTTTAAACAATTCAGATTCAATAGTGAATGCTGTGGAAGGTAATTCTCATTCAAACTATACTGGACTACAGAGGGGTATTTGCCCAATGAGAAAACTTAAAACTTTTTAACGCAGGTGGATATGAAAAAACGGTATGGGAAAAAAGTGATTCTTTTGATCTCAAGAACCTATGGTTAAAATTAACGGTGGTCAAAGACTCTCCCTGTATAAAGGCTATTCATTATATCTTTCTTATTCTCAAATTTCATAATAATGCTATTTTATCACGAGAAAAGAGTTTTTCCATTTATAAGATGAAGTCACTACAGTTCGTAAAATAAACTGAACTGGATATGTTTATGAATTTCTTTGAATGATAAATGGTACACATTGAAACGGAATAAATTGAAGTTTATGCATTCTTGAATAGAAAATAATATAAACATTCATTGTCATTGCACGAACGTCTATGATAAATGAAATTACTTTATCTGCAGATAATTTATGATTTAAACGTAGATGATCATAATGATCTGAAGATTAATCGAAATACATGAAGTTTCACTAAATGACTCGTCTTAATCCTGAGTAAGGATATTTAGTGAGATAATAAATTTCAGTTTAATGTAGAAAAGGGTTGTTGTTGAAATGGAACTAAAGAAAAAGTAGATATGGTTGTTGGTAAATCAAGATATTCATTCGTTGATTCTTTCATAAAATCGTTGTTTGTTTTTTATATCACTCCGTTGAAGAGTCGAAGAAAATTCTTCAGGAGCGCGCAATAGTTCCTAAACTCACGTCTGTATTTTTTTATACTTTTCGTTGAGCTCGTCAATGAGCAAAATCCGTTAAATGGTTCCGAAGTCTTCTACCACTAGAAACGTGTTTTTCAATTGCTTGAAAATATATTCATCTGATTATAGAAAAACTTAAATAGCTGATACCGAAAAATTTTTTATGATGACGCTTGTATTGACTTATTATCTCGGCAATATCAACCAACTGTTATTGTTGTATATAATTTTGTAAATAAGTTTTGTGATTGCCATTCTATTAACTTCATCAAGTTCGGAGTGCCAAAGATGAATCTATGGATGTTATCGTGTGACCTGCATTGACAACAGAAGTCCGTCACCTCTTGTTCGCCTGCTAGGCATTTGCAATGCGATGTTGTCGGGGGGTAAAATTATCGATTACTTTAACACCGACAGGAAAGAAATTGAGCAAATTTGTTGCTGCATCAAGAGGAAAACCCAATACAATGTGTTATTTTGTTTCTTTGAACTTCTACAGTTTTGTCTATTATCCTGTTTAATTGTTTTTTTTCTGTTGTTGTTTTTCTATTTCTTATTATATTTTTAATGTTAGACTGTAAATTTAGCGTATTATTGAAAACCTTTGCATGTAATTACCTTTGGTGTTTGTAAAGTGAAGATAAATAAATAAATGTAAGCAGATATAAGACAAACCAGAAAGAAGTCATTTCTTATGTGAAAGATTTATCAGAAACAATGAGAAAAATTGGAAATAGATGCGATATTACAAGACACAAGTTACTATCAGGCCCAGCCGAGCAAATGTTCCCGATAACGGAAACCAAAGAAGAAAAATTGCAATTATGAAATACCATGTGCGCTAGCAACTTTTGTTGGATTTGGCTCGTCTTGAAAAATATAGTCTATTGCTGTTTACTTTCTGGCTCATATACGTAAATTCACGCTTTTTAAGCAAATGACAAATTCTGTGGAATCCAACTCGAACAAATTTTTTTGACGGTCAAATGTTTATGGTATATTGAATGTATGCTAGTTCCACTAATGCCTAAGGTTGTCTCAGTCTGACGATAGCTCACATGACGATCTTGCAATATCAGTTGGCGCATAGCATCAATGGTTTTAGGAACAACAAGTGATTTTGGATGGACCCAACCAAATTCGTCTTGGAGTGAACTAGGGCCTCGGTTTAATTCACCATACTATCGATAAATACCGGTCCTTGAAGGAGCTTCATCGCCAAAAATTGAATTGAGTTCATCGATGCACTGTTGTTGAGTTTTTCCACGTAGAAAAAGCTGTGAAAAAGAATCGTACGAAAATGTTCAAGATTTAATTCCATTTTTTGGGCGAGATGAATCTTTTAAATTCCTGTGAACAACACAAATAGCGCTCGCATGTCAAAACGCTCTGACTACGTAAAACCTCAAAAATGTCAAGCTTCACGATAGAGCTGTCAGTTGGCAGATTGCAACACTAGATTTGTCCAAGCCCGAAATATAAAAGGCAGCCCTCGTATTGAAAGATGGAGATCAAGTTTAACAGGAATAGTAATAATTTTCAGAAAATGTAAATCCTTGTCATCGACGACATCATCCATCATTGATTTTAATCATTGTCGATATCCTCAAAGGCTTTCGATCACATCTCGAAAACCGATATTCAGTAAACGTCCCTCGTATTCTGGTAAATCTGAATTTCGATTAGGAAATCGAAATCAATCGTACCCTGAATAATATCCTCTCGAACTTTGAACTTCATGTCATACCAGAATGTCGAAAAATCATTTCCATGTTATTCACAGATGAAGCGTATATAATTTATAGCCTATCCTGGTGGAATGTGTCCATATAATACTCGTAATATTCGGCAAAACTCGTGCATGGGCCGCTTCATGATGGATTTTAGGAAAAATTGTATTTTTTCCATTTCCGAACTAATCGATCTATGAGTTTCCATCAAAATTTTCATTACATGAATTTTATATGGAATTGTTGGTTTTATACATGATTGGGATGAAGTAGGCTGACAAATTGATACTACATAAAAATCGATGTTTTTGCGCACTAAACAGATACCCACTGTTTTGCCTAAATATCTGTAATTTACAGGATGGTTTCATACCTGTCTAAAAGCAGTCCTCAACCAATGATATCTTACTTTTCAATCAATTCTTGGACAAAACTCTTCAAAATATTTTTCTTTTATCTCTGCGAATTTTCAAGCATTCAAGTCTACAATTCAAGAAAATAATTATGAAAATATTGAAATAGGGCTACTTTTTATGAGTTCGGCAAATTTTATATCCTTATATACAGGGTTGGGATAAAGTTTGGCACCAAGTTAATATATTTAAAACGGAACGGATAATAATTTTGAAATTTGGCCGGTGAATGTAATGGACCACAATGCATTTGATGAGCAGATTTTCATTAATGAGATACTTTCGTTTTAACCGGAAATGACCAATTTTTTTTTTATTTAAATGGGATACCCTGTATATTTCTGCATATTCTGAAAGAGCACCTTGTTTCGGATCTGTCCATACCAGGTTCCATGTAAAAATTATCTGTAAAAAGAAGAAATACAGTTTTTTGTCCCATTGAGGAAAAAGTCGTTCAGATATAGTACATTGTTTACCGGGTAGGAAAAGCTTAACATTCCTGGACGACTGTGAAGATTGCTAAGTCGAGGCGCAAGCTGAGACTTAGCAACACAGAGTCCAGGAATGTGGCTTTTCTACGAGGTAAACATACTATTTTTCCGCAAATCGTTTAAAATTCGACAGATATTGATTGATTTAAAAAAAATGCGATAATTTTATTCCCAAATAAATAGTGCTTTGAAATTCCTAATAAAATTACTTGAGTTACTATGGAAACGTATTGAGGTTGAATTGTCAAACTTGACGCTTATAAATTTAATTGCTGGTGTTCTCGAAAGTAAAATGATAAGTGATGATGAAATTTCCATTCCTGGGACTCCTCCAGAGCTGGTTGAGGCAGTGAATACTGCTTCATTAGAATTATTGCCAAAGAAATCAAGAGAAAAGTACGAAAATGCATACAGACGTTTTATGGATTATCGCAGGAGTAAAGATACGAGTTCTTTTTCAGAAAATGTTGTAATGGCATACTTCCTAGACCTTTTTTTAAAGATGAAATCTTCAACATTATGGGCCAATTATTCAATGCTGAAGTCAACCCTTGCACTTAAACACAATGTAGATATATCTACATACTCAAAACTTCGTTCTTTATTGAAACGGCAAGCTCAAGGTTATAGGGCAAAGAAATCTAAGATTTTAACGAAGGAAGAAATTGAAAAATTTATCCAGGAAGCTCCAGATAAAGAAAATTTAATGATTAAGGTAATTTACAAGTTTTTAATTTTCTATTTAGATTATTGCTTTATTTATTTTTTAGGTGGCTGTAATATTTGGTATTTCTGGGGCCTGTAGAATGGATGAGTTAGTTCGAATGACTGTACACGATATAGAAGACTTAGAATCTAAGCTTTTAATCAGCATACCTGATTCGAAAACCAACAAACCAAGATCATTTGTAATTAATCAGATCTACCTGAATGTTTATCGAAAGTAAAACAGTGACCGATTTTTCTTTAAATATCAAAGCGGAAAGGGATGTAGACAAGTGGTAGGAATTCATCAATTTAGAAAAATGCCCAAAAAAGTTGCTACTTATTTGAACTTGGTAAATCCGACAGAATATACTGGTCACTGCTTTCGTCGGTCTTCTGCAACAATATTGGTTGACTCTGGTGCCGACATAACTAGTTTAAAGAGGCATGGCGGATGGAAGTCTTCAAACGTTGCTGAAGGATATATCGAAGAATCGCTTAACAATAAGGTTGAGGTGGCAAATAAAATTTTCACAGTACAAAATATTCAACAAAATGACCCTTCCACCCTGCATGTTGTCCAAAATGTTTCTCATAGTTCTAAGAGTGTTCCTCCAATGTTCAATAATTGTACTAACTGTCAAATTACTGTATATATAACAAATTGATCTTAAAAATGTATTCAGCAAAGACTTGATGTTTTCAAAATATAAATTAATTCCTTATAAGCAATGTGTTTTCTATCATTTATGTAGAACACTACATATAAGGAAATGTCATTTCCTTACTGTAAGGAAGTCCTGACTTCTTCTACAAGAAATTTTGACAGGAATGTCAAAATTTCCTGGCGATTTGTAGAAAAATAAATTGATGTTCATATCCATATTAATAGATAAAATGAAATATTTTGTAGTAAGTAACTGTCTCCACGTTTTTTGAAGTTTAGTTTTTGAAAATAAATCATAAATACGTTTGAAAATGGTCAATTTGAGTGAAAAAGATCGTATTGAAATATTAATGATGATCGGTTATGGTATGATCATGAAGAAGTGTGTAATATTTTTAATGATTTGCATCCTGAATAAAATCCAATATCACGATCAACAGTTACTAGAACTTTACAACGTTTTAATGCATCTGGAATGGTCAAGGATTTGCCAAGATCTGGAAGACCACGGGACATAACGAACGAAGCGATGAGGCAAAATATTGCCATTGATTTAGAGGAACCACCTCAAACATCTACCACAGTTCTGGCGCGGAACTACGACATAAGTCGACGTTCTGTAGGAAAAATATTAAAAAAGGAAAATTTTTATCCGTATAAGGTATGATTACTCCAAGAATTGTCAGAGGATGATTTTGATCGACGGCTCGAATTTTGCGAACAGCTAATGAACATCTGTTAGCACGACGAACGTTTTGCTTTCAATGTAGTTTTTCTGATGAGGCAACTTTTTATTTGAATGGAACGGTTAACCGCCATAACTCAAGATATTGGTCAACTGAGAATCCTCATTGGATTGATGAAGCACAAACCCAGCGACCAGAAAAATTGAATGTTTGGATGGGAATTGTACGAAATAGCTAATAGATCAATTTTTCATAAACGGGAACTTAAATGGAGAAAAGTATCTAGATTTACTGAATATTCAAATCATTCCTGCACTGCAACAGAACGGGCAGTTACCACCGAACGTTTGGTTCCAACAAAATGGAGTACCTCCTCCATATGCTAGACGGATTTTTCTAGATGCTGGTTTTTGAAAACAGATTGTCCAAAAAAATATATATATAACAAAAGAGCTCTCCGTACTTTTCGGAATATTATTTTCCTTCTTTTGATATTTTGTGTCCATTAATGTAATATTGAATTAAATTTCTTTCTCACTTCTACTGTTTCGAAAACAAATATGAAAATTAAAATTAAAAAGATGAGACAATCTTCTGAAACATTCAATAGTTTCGTGAATTGTAGGCATAAAAGAACTCGATATCGCTTTTTTTTTTTGAGGGTAACAAAATCACTGTTGAACTGTGTAATCAATATTTTACTTATTCATCGATCGGCATTCTTCGAAAACCTTCTGGTTGCTGAAGATTATAGGGTGTATAGTCCATCAAAATCTAATCCCCTGTTCTATTCGAGTTTGGAGGAAAAACAAAACTGATATATTAACGAAACGTTTCACATTTTTTTTTTATATCAATTATAGTCTCTTCGAATAAGAAAGTCCACAAAGAGCCTTTAAGGCAAACGTTGTCCAGTTTTTGTGACCGCCGTAACAAATGACTACATTCGACTACTCTACTATATTCTATAAAGTAGCTGATGACACGAAAAAACTATCCAAAGAAAACAATATGATGAAGACTTCCACAATCGACAAACATCACGGAAAAACTCATATCCAACAAATCAATGTCTACTTCTTCCTGCTGCAATAAAAAACCCCACATTCGGTGCAAATACCGGTGAAAGAACCCATTTGAGTAACTTTAGAATCAATTCAATGCAAAATAGTTCTGATGGAACCGTGCTCCGCGAAAATGGAACATTAAACTGCATGACCCCTCTAAGAAATGAATATTCGGCGCTGTTGGGAATAATGCCCAAGAGTGCAGGAGAAATTCTCTGAAAACACATAAATAGGAGACAAAAGCCAGACGGCTCCAACATCGAGATAGAGGGTAAAAGGCACCATTTTGTGGCACAGGGTCGAAGTCAGGATTTGAACGTTGGTTTATGATAAGTGGATAAATCTGGCTTCTGCTCTCACGAAATCGTATCCTTATCCCTCTATAAATGTTTCCATCGATCAATTCCACCATCCATTTTTCCATCTATACAAAGCCGTATTAATCCTAATCAACATGGATTTGTGTCAAAAGATCCATACTAATCTTGTACGAGGGTTGCCTCCTATATTTCGTGATTGGACAACCCTAGTGTTGCCATCTGCCAATTGGTAGCTCTATCGTAAAGCTTGACTTTTTTGAGGTTATACGTAGACATAACGTTTTGACATACGAGTTATTTGTGTTGTTACCAGTAACTTAAAATTTTGTAGAGCATTTTCTATTGAAGATTCGATTCTTAAAAGAATTAACCTATCTAATATCTTGATAGGAATACTCAATAAATTGATTGGTCTATAACTATTAGGATCACATGGATTCTTTCCTTGTTTCAAAATACCTATTACCTTACGGAGTTACGGCGTATTGCCTTACGGAGTTCGGAATCAAAGTTTCCTGAATTCAGAATATTGTTATACAGGGTGTTTCAAAAAAAGGTGACCACCTCTTTAGGATAGATAGAAAACTGAAAAATAATTGAGGTTTGCTCAGTAAAAAATTTTCGTAACACCATTCGTATTCAAGATACAGAGCCTTGAAGAAAAAAAAATTATACACAGTTTTTAAAATTTTGCAGAAACTACTGCCAACATTTTACTGAAATTTTATATATCGTATCTTGAATACGGATGGCATTATGAAAATTTTTTACTGAGCAAACCCCAATTATTTTTCAGTTTTCTACCTATCCTAGAGAGGAGGTCACCTTTTTTTGAAACACCCTGTAGAAAGACAATATTCAAGTCAAGGGCTTTCTTCCTAAATGTTTGAAGAATTCAGGATAAATTTCGTCAAAACCAGCTGCTTTCCGAAATTTGGTAGACTTAATTGTAGTGCTCAATTCATCTATATTGAACTAGCTGACCCGACAGACTTCGTCCTGTCAAAAAGATTTGTAATGTGGCAGTTTTTGTGCCTACACTGTAAAAAATAAAATTCTGCGCTCAAACTCCTCAGGAGTTTGAGAATTTTTTTTTCAATCAAACCATTTTAATTTGAATTAATCTAAAATTGATTACGCCAAATGAACTACTTTTCTTGATTAAAACAACCTAGTTGATTATAGAGAACAGCTAAAACATTCGCCTGAAACTTTTTACATTTCAGCGAAATGAAAGAAACAACTGATTCAACATAAACATACAATTACAAGAAATTGTTTATGCACTTGTCTCAATATCCATAATTGATTGATACAAATACATTATTCTAAATAGGTTTTAACGAAACCATTCGTTCGTTTCATTTTTATTTGTTCAATAGAACGAAGGTACGGTTGTCGTAAATTCTGTCAGTTGATGCAACGACTATAGTTTCTTGAGACAAGAATCTCGTGAGATTATATTATTCGCCTCATTTACTTGAAGAAAACTATAAATATTTGAATAAGATTGAACATATAATTGTTGCAATATTAAGTGACATTTGTAAAAAAAATATTGCGTAATTGATTTAATAAAACGAATTAATTGTAGCAATTTTTTTATATTGGCTGCAATTATTATAAATCAAAACTCTATCTCTTTTATATTAAATATATCCCATTTAAATGCAATTATTTGTGCATTTTACTCACAATATTGTTGTATCCGGTGATAAAGATGACATGGAATACATGATGCGCAAGCTAATTGAAGAATCCGAGAAGTGGGGCTTAAATGTCAACTTAGAGAAAAACAAATTGTGTTGGTGGAGAACCGGGATCTCTTGGCGGCACTCTATATAGCCACGCATAGCTTAGTTCACAGCGCTTCGGTAGCCTAGAGGTTTGCGCTCAAGTTTCACACCGACTAGGTACTAGATGCCGGGTTCAACTCCCGGCGGCTCCTCAAAACTTCTAACCCCTGCGTCTATGGCATGGCGCACACAAGCCATACTGATGAGTCCAAATGTGTGCGCCAGGGACGAAACGCATAAGTAGGGATAAATTCCTTGGATTCTACATTGGTGACCCCGACGTGATGGGAACGGTTGTCTTTACGACGTGTCATGGAAAAGCAGACGGTTGACGCTTGAGGTATACTCGCTCCTCTCTCTGCAACTTCTAACGAAACTCTAGACGCCTTTATGATTTTTATCGACTGAATTCTCGATCCATTCAACTACAAATCGAGTTTCAGTGAAATGTAATATTTATTTACATGAAACCAAAATTTTTATTCTACGAAAAGTATCAATAGTTACATACTAATTAATATTACCGTTGGATCGAATTTTTTTACCACCTGAGTCAAAAACTCTGAGCTTGGTTGAAACTAATCAGTTTCTTAACTGAAGAAACTTTTATTTAGGGTAAACGCCATTCTCAACCGTAGAGGGCGGTAGGGTCAAGTACTTTATGCATTTGGCTGTATTCAAACGTACGGAGTACTTGAGACAAATTAATATGGTTTGAGATGAGGAATTATTTTTTACAGTGTACGTATTTTGAAAAATTATCCTGAACAGAACCGTCACCCTGGTGATAGGGCGTTGTGAATAAAAAATAATTAAATAAAACATATATAAGGATTTAAAAGTAAGAAAATTTTGTTCGCTAAAATAATTATGAGTAACTGCTATAATACATACCTTGAAAGTTGGCATAAAATTTTCCCGAACTACATTTGTTGCCCCAAATGAAGTTATTTGAGAGCAATTGTTGGATATGTGTCAAAAAGTGTATAGAATCTGTTCCTATTCCTGAAACCAATGAGTACAATGGTTCTGGTGGTTGATCCAATGGTATCAATTTCACAATACCATTTGCGCAAAACAATCCATTGGCTTCGTTTTTGTATTTTAATGCTAAGGCATTGTAAGCAGTGTGAGCAAACCGAGTTAATAGAACCAATAGCAACACATTGGTAGTTACTGTAGTCAATTGACACATCGTAACTGAAAGCAGCTCGATTCAAACTTGCGCGATTATAAGTTGAAAATCGCGCTCGCGCTTCACGCGTTTGTGATATCCGAATTCTTTCACGTTCATTTCCTTCGTCACGTTCTTGTGCAGTACGATTAGATCGGTAATTAGCTTGGTTTGTAGCATTTCTGTTTCTTCTACCTAAATTGCTTCGTCTTATAGGAGGCATATCAAATATAAATTATTTTTTCACTAATCACGAACAAAACGTACACTAACTAACCAAACACTCTGTACAAAACACGATATACGAATTTGTTTCGTGTATCAGTTGACAAAAGCAAACTCAGTAGATTAGGTAACAGACAACTTTTTTTTTTAATTTGATATGACTTGAAGTCAAATCCTTTTTAGCCGTACGAATTATTTTATTTATTTAAAATTTGGATATTAAAAATAATAAAACACTGTTGGTAACTTGATTTTTGTTTGACTGATGTAATGACGTGGAAACTGACGCATTTTATCTCGCGTGCTGAAACTAATACAAAAAAAACGCGAGCTTCGGAACGCCACATTAAACTCCTCCAACTATGTATTCTGTGCTCCAACGCACAATGTTTTGATAGATATTGTTACGAACTTGGGGTTCGATAATATAAATAGTGCCTCTCTTAACCTACCTTGAACTACACTGAACTGAACAAGCCTCAACTCCCTCGAATATGCCCTTTTATACTCCCTCAGGTATACGGATATTCTATGAACCCGGAGTTCAATACAAATCATTTGTATAGGAAAAAAAAAAGGGCTATTTTTAGGGTTTTTCCAGCAACAATTCTAATTTTTCTCGCCGTAAAAACCATCCTTGAACTTCAACGAACATTTTAAAAAAGATTTGTCCAAATTGGTCCAGGCGTTGTTGAGTTATGCGCTTACCAACACATTTTGCGATCCATTTTTATATTATAGATGGATTCGACACATGTTCTAAAGTAGGGGCTGATCTCCTGAATATGTGTAATTTTGTCTTCATATTCTTCATTTAAGATTGGGATATATTAAATGATTCAGATACATCAACTAAGTGGCCAGCGATTAATCTTGGATCAATTTTTGATGGTGATGAGGTAAGGGAGTAGCTTCGCCTAATTTCAATGTATCCCATGAACGCTAACCCAAATGTGTTAAATTAATTCTTGATACACAACTATTCCATTTCTCTTTTCGCCTTATATTGATAGAATTCATAAGCCTTTCACACCTAATACCACTGTCTACTTTCTTGATAAATTCAATCCAATTGACCTTCTTGAAATTCTAGCGCATATTGAATGAAACTTCTTGAGGTCAACTGAATAAGCTTATGTTGGCTATGGGGAATAACTAAAATTTTACGTCTCATAGAAAGCAGTTAACAAGATTTGTCACGAAATACTAGCCAGAGATCAGGATTATAGCCTCTATACCATCTACAGTAATGAAAAGAAGGTATATCTTTTTCATCAAAAATCAAATGGAAATTCTTGTCCTCTATAATGAATTTAGTGTCCTAGTAAGTGTACTATCGCTATCTTCAATGGACTATCATAAAATATTAAAGAAGCGAATACTTGATTCTTTATGTCAAGTACCGATCCAAAAATAACGAAGAAACTTTGATGAGTGTATACCAACCCCTGTATATACTATCATAGCGATGGAACAGGAGGAACAGAAATAGCAGAATTACGCTCCGATCGATTGCTCAGTGGTCTAAAAATAGCGTGTCCTACATTACACTCCGCCACTCCAGAACTAACTGGGCTACCCGATGACATTGACTTTTCCCTCAGGAATGAGGGTGTACCTCGCTTCTCTCCCTCTTAGGCCAAAAAAGACGCATTGATACTGCGGGTGACTATATTTTAGCGTGTTAATCAAGAAGAAATGACCAATGGCACCATTTAGATAAGGAAGGTAGTTTTTAAGAGAGCGTCGCATGAGAATTGCTTAAAACAGAAGTTGATATTCTTGTTCAATTCGGGAACGCACTTCCACTAATCATAAAACTGTCATTGTCAGTTTAATCAGCAAACTTTATAGGAAATTAATTAGCTGTAATTTTCAATGATTCTCCTTTCGAACATAATTTCTATCCTAAGTACTTAGGAGTTAAATTAGATTAATCTCTTAACTACAAGGCTCACTTTGATGATCTGAGCCTGAAGCTACAAACTAGGAATTATATTCTTCAGAAATTCGCTGGATCGTCTTGGGGTGCTGAGGCTTTCACTCTACACACAGCATCTCTAGCTTTCGTCTTTTCTGAGTATTGTTGCTCTGTTTGGTTTAGTAAACAAAACTTCGGCGCACAATTGAATACATCGATGAGAATAATTACATAAGATCTATTCAGGTTCATTGGTTACCCTCCCCAAATTCGCAGACAGACTGCAGCTCTGAATTCTTGGAGCAAACATCATTCTCCTAATTTATTTCCAATTAATTCGTACATTCCACAAAATATTATTCCTAGATTGAAGTCACGTAAACAATTCTGGTATAATACGTTCTTCAATATGAACATTAGCGATAAAGAATTTTGAGAGATCGAGTGGAACTCTTATGAAATGTGTAATAAAAATTTCAATTCTAATCCTTTTGAAAAAATTCTAGGTTTTAATATTCCAAGAAAATTTTGGACAGTTCTTAATCATTTGAGAACCGGTCATGGTCGCACCTATTCAGATGGAACTCAGTTCCAAGTGCAAGTAGTGAATGTGTATATGCAGAAGAAACAATACCTCATCTTATCAATAATTGTCCCATATTTATATTTCAAGATAGTTTTAGGGCTATTCATGATGTTTACGATTTATTCTTGGAAGGGGTTATAAATTTGAAACGAGTTTGATACGTATTTTCTTATTAAGCAGTCTTTGTGTTTATTAATAGAAAACTACTCTTGAAGAAAGAAGTCCTTCAACGCTTAAGCGAGAAGTCAGGTTTTTATTTACTGGGGTTTTTTCACAATGCTTTCATGTCCTACTCCGAATTGAATGGAACCCCGTCATTAACCCCTGCTAACACTACATGCTTTATTGTTACAAAAAAAAATTGTAATTGTAAAATCTATAATATAAAAATGAATCGCAAAATGTGTTGGTAAGCGCATAACTCAACAACGCCTGGACCAATTTGGCCAAATCTTTTTTTAAAATGTTCGTTGAAGTTCAAGGATGGTTTTTACGGCGAGAAAAATTAGAATTATTGCTGGAAAAACCCCAAAATAGCCCTTTTTTCCCATACAAATGATTTGTAACTAAAACGTAGTCAATTTGAGCTTTATTGCTATGGTATAAAGTTCATATTAAATTACAAGCACTCACTGTTGTCTAAGCAATGTAGGCGTGTTCCTAACGTCAAAGATCATATCCATCAAAACAATGTGCGTGTGTGCGTTGGAGCACAGAATACATAGTTGGAGGAGTTTAATGTCGCGTTTCGAAACTCGCGTTTCTTTTGTATTAGTTTCGGCACGCGAGATAAAATGCATCAGTTTCCACGTCATTACATCAGTCAAACAAGAAACGCGTTACCAACATTGTTTTATTATTTTTAATATCCGAATTTTAAATTAAATAAATCAATTCGTACGGCTTAAAAGGATTTGACTTCAAGTCATATCAATTAAAAAAAAAGTTGTCTGTTACCTAATCTACTGAGTTTGCTTTTGTCAACTGATACACGAAACAAATTCGTATATCGTGTTTTGTGCAGAGTGTTTAGTTAGTTAGGGTTTGTTTAGTTCGTGATTACTGAAAAAATAATTTATATTTGATATGCCTCCTATAAGACGAAGCAATTTGGGTAGAAGAACCAGAAATGCTACAAACCAAGCTAATTACCGATCTAATCGTACTGCACAAGAACGGGACGACGGAGATGAACGTGAAAGAAAAAAGATCTACGGAGCAATAATTACCGATTTGGTGGTGCAATGATTTTATTAGCAGGAGATTTTCGTCAAACATTGCCAATGATTCCACGATCAACTCCAGCTGATGAACTCAATGCATTTCTAAAGTCCTACAATTTGTGGAAACATGTCAAAGTACTTCATTTAAGCAAGAATATGCGTGTCGAGTTGCAAAATGACCAATCTGGAAACATATTCTCTAAGCAACTCATTGACATTGGTAATGGCAAATTTCCTATAGACATGTTGACTGTCTACATAAACTTTCCTCAAAGTTTTTGTCAGTTAACTCGATCAAAAGATTAACTTATTCAGAAGGTGTTTTCAGATGTTTCTCAAAATTACAGAAACCATGATTGGTTGAGCGAACGAGCTATACTGGCTGCAAAAAACATAGATGTAAATGAATTAAATTTCAAAATTCAAGAACAAATTACAGGCGAATTGAGGATATATAAATCAGTTGATTCGGCTACTAATCAAGATGATGTAGTCAACTATCCACCGGAATTTTTAAACTCGCTGGATTTGCCAGGATTGCCACCTCACAATCTTCAATTAAAGGTTGGATCGGTGGTTATAATGTTGCGAAATATCAACCAACCGCGTCTTTGCAACGGTACACGGTTAGCGATAAAAAAATTACTAAACAATGTGATAGAAGCAACTATACTCAAAGGAAAGTATAAAGGAGAATATGTTCTCATACCGCGCATCCCAATGATTCCGACTGATGTGCCATTTGAGTTTAAACGACTACAGTTTTCAGTGCGGCTTGCTTTTGCTATGACTATAAACAAGTCCCAGGGGCAATCATTATGTGTTTGTGGTATTAATCTAGAAAACCCATGTTTCTCACATGGTCAATTTTATGTTGCCTGTTCCTGTGTTGGAAAACCATCAGATTTGTTTATCTATGCGCCAGGTAATCAAACAAAAAACATCGTATACAACAAAGCACTACAATGATAATAATAATTATGATTCACATGATTAACAATAAAGTGATTACTTACTTTTAAATCCTTATATATGTTTTATTCAATTATTTTTTATTCACAACGCCCTATCACCAGCGTGACGGTTCTGTCACGGCCGTCTTAACACAAGTTAAGATGGCCGTGGTTCTGTTCAGGAGAATTTTTTAAAATACGTAGGCACAAAAACTGCCACATTACAAATCTTTTTGACAGGACGAAGTCTGCCAGGTCAGCTAGTTATATATATATTCTTTCTTCGGGGCAGGATTTTTTGGTGATATTATAGTCAGAAACATGATATGCTTGAAATAAATAATACACCTTATGACATAATTCATGTATGATATACTTGGTATTTTTTTAATTTCAATTCGTCCAAAGTGTATTATTTATTCATTTCATACACATTTCATGATTTTGATTATAAGACCATGATAATATCTGGCCCTGAAAATGATTGTTGATCAAACCGAAACCTGTCGGCGATTATTTAAAGAGTTGTTTCTGCATACATTCAACTGACCTTCAACCTGTCAAAGATATAAGTGATTTGGCTATCATCGCTGAAAGAAAGGTGATTGGTACCTCTGAACTCTTGGTCGAATTATTTTATTATTGTTTGGTTTCAACTTAGTGTTTCGATATAAATCTTCATGGAACCGTTCCCATTTTAAAGCTGTCGATATCAGACTAAACTGATGAAATAATAATGTAGGAGAATATGTATCTGAAGAATTGGGTAATTACAAGTAGTTTAACAAAAACGCCAAAGCTGTCTGACCTCACATCACTGCTTTCTAAATTTTCTTCACATATTTTGATTGAAAAAAAATGAAAACGTGGGTATATTTTGGCAATTTTCCGATAAATACGAGGTATTTCCATAATAGTATTTATGTAATAAGAATCATAAAGACGATCATTATGGTACAAGTCGTGAATGTTATCGGGCGAGGCGTAGCAGAGTCCGATAACACGGTGTGTGCCATAATGATTGTTTATGATTCGTATTACATACAAAATTTTATCTGATGGCATTTATATCAATACATTTTCGAAAAATTGTTGCATTTTCGACATGTCACAATGACAACTATTTTTAAAGGAGTAAGTATTGTGTAGTTTCAAATATTAGTAGATGAGTGAGCTGTGCTTTGCCATTTCCTTGACAACGGCATCAGGTTGTAACGGTAATATTTATTTATCGCTGTCATACTCAATAATTATTGTCAGGTAGAATTTAATATAATTTAAAAAATGAGTGATTCTGAAGCTGATAGTTTACCTTCTGATTTGGAAGAAATGTCCAGAAATATCGTGGACACCCTTTTGCAAGAAAAATCACGGAGTGTATATGAAATGGTGTTTAATCGGTACGAATCATGGTGTTCTGCTAAAAAAATCAAGAATATCACTCGAAAACGTATTGGTGGCTTACTTTGAATGCTTATCTAAGGAAAGAAACCATCTTCTCTTTGGTCGTATTATTCTATGATAAGAAGTATTTTATGAACAAGAAAAAACGTCGATATTAGTAAGTACCTACAGCTGGTTGCATTACTAAAACGTCAGGTTACAGAGCTAAAAAATCCAACATTTTTACTAAACAAGATGTTACAAAGTTTTTAACGGAAGCAACAGATGATACATACTTATTTAATAAAGTTGCCATGATAATTGGACTAAGTGGAGCATGCAGAAGACAGGAATTGACAAATATGCTTGTTGAAAATGTAATAGATGAAGGATCCGTTTTTAAAATTACATTACCGAATACAAAAACAAAGGTAATGGAGAATTTTCTGTAACTTCGGGAAATATCCCAGGATTGAATATGGTAGAACTTGTCAGACAATATGTGAAAATACGACCTTGCAACACAAATCATCTACGTTTTTTTGGCACTTATAGAAATAAGAAATGCACAAAACAACCCGTTGGAATACATGCCTCTGGTAAAATGCATGCATTTCATTACCTCGCCCTGAAGTCCGGACATAATGAGCTTCTGCTTCATGTCATCAAATCTGTGTACCGTGAGTGACATAACGTTGTCATTATGACATGCCATCAGATAAAAATATTTACGGCAAAACTCAGCACAAATGTAGCACACAATTATACACTCATTTATTAGAAAACTCAACATTGCTGGCTTAAATTTCTTTTCAATTCCCCATTTTCCAGGAAATCAAAAGAATTATCTTTAAAATTTTAATGGCACAACTTAGTAGGCGGGTAGCTCAACACATTCCAGTCGTTGGAAGTAAATTATTGTGAATTTATTATGAAATAGAAGAAGCATTCGAGCAACACAAAATTAGCACAATTGGGTACACAATCGAAGAGTTCCAGGCTAACTTCATGAACATTGAAAGTCCACATGTGCTTCATAAAACACCACCTCACTCGATATAAGTAAATGTTGGGTAACCGCATTTCGAAGAAATTGTGAAAAAATAAATGTTTCTCATGGCCTCAAGAATTAACACACCCTGTATATATACACGCCGAAACATCCGTTCTGTGAAGTAATATCCAAGCTAGTTTTTCAAATTTATTAGTAGAGTTTTCTGATACAACTCCTCCAATAGCGTTGCAAATTTTAATAAAAAATATCTGCTGCATAGCAATGAAGAGAGCCAACGTGCAGAAACAGTCAACTCCATTCCAATATTTGATGAGAAAAGTTTTGAATCAGACGGATGAGATATAAAATATTCCAATACCCTACGTCATATCTATCGGATTTCTATTTCGTAAAATTGAATGAAGAATCCGGAACGTATCAAACTTTTCATGTTACCCCTTCGACCACTAGTAGGTCGGTCACAAGGTACAGCTTCGGGGGATGCCATGTCACTGCGGTTGGATTTCCCAAATCGGTATGTAACTATCGAATGATGCAAATTCGTATCAGATTGCAACTGCATCCCTCCGGCTTTATCATCGTTAGATTATAGTCTGGCAATAAACTTCCACGTCAATGGCTCGGAAGTAATCCTAGATACATATCGGATACTTGAAACATGGCCGTAACGATATTTCTCTACCTATGAGGTATAATCTGATCATTCCGTGATGATTCAACCAAACATGGTGAGCGTGAACACAAATCCTTCAATGTTCAATAAAACGCAATGATTAGATCCAAAGGATTAAGTCTTCATTCAGGGTCTGAAAAAAAAAGCCTTAGGCAACAAAATAGTTATTTAATCAACAAGTTTATTAATGTTGAATGATTATTTGGGCTATTACCATCATTGTGGATGTAATGTTTTCCGACGTTTCGATAGACATCTTCTATCTTTATCAAGGAGGAAAAGTAAAAAACCTTTTGAAAATTATCAATTTTCAAATAGTCAATATGACAGAAGTCATGAAAGAAAAATGAACAATGTTATATACTCATCTGTGATATGATGATCAACTAGAAATTCGGTATGGGCCCGAATTGTTTCAAGAAGTTAGAAGTTATTAAAGAAGCAGCATAAAATTGGCAAAGGAATGCAACCATTTGACATTCATCCATCTTGCAAGAGATCGAAACCTAATTCCTAAAGGTCTCAGAGTGAAAAGTTATAGAGTCAAAAGTTATAGAGCAGATAGGATTTCAAAACGGACAAGTCAAGCCCTTATGAGAGAAAGACTGAATCAACATCGATTCAACAAAACCAAATTACTTACAACATGCGAGAACCTTAGATGTAGCATTCAATCAAAAACTAATGCTGAAGATTATGAAAATATTCTGGGAGCTATTAAACATAGCTATGAAAGAATATATGAACAACAAAAACAAGTCCAAAAAGGGAAAATGGAGAAACTTATGAAGGAGTCAAGAAAATATGAACCCTTAGATCATTCAAAAACCGTGATCAATTTATCTAATAAGAACTTAAGTGAAGATCAGATATCTCTCCTCAACAAGGGTTTCAAGTTCTCTATAGCCCCTAAGACGATACCAAAAATTGAAATCATGTTGGCGGCAGAAGAAACTGCACAGAAAATTCGAGAACCTGAAAAAGCCGAAGAGTACAGATGGAAAATCAGAACCTTGTTAGACAGGAATAACAAAACACCTCTACCCAATATAAATAAAGCTGAACAGAGGGCATTAAAAGATCTTAAATCGGATAGTTCCATAAAGATACTTCCAGCAGACAAAGGAAACGCCACTGTAATTCTAGATGTTGGCTCTTATAATCAAAAAATCAATGAATTATTAGAAGCAGGAAAATATAAAAGACTAAAAAAGCACCCTACCACCACAGTTGAAAACAAGATTTACGAAATCCTTTATAAATATCGAAATGAATTTCCAGATCAATTCGTTAGATCAAGACTTACACCTCACTTCAGTAAACCACCACGTTTATATGGTCTACCAAAAATACACAAAGCAAATATTCCTCTAAGACCAATTGTGAGTTCAAGAAATTCAGCATGCCACCAATTGGCTAAATTTCTGCTGAAAATTATATCGCCATTAAAAAGTAATTCAACATCTATAATAAGAAACACGAAACACTTCATAGAAATAATGAAACATCAAGAAATCATGGAAGAAGACGTTATGGTCAGCTTTGACATCACCAGCTTGTTCACTAATATTCCGACAGATAAAACACTTATCATAGTTAGGAAAAAGCTTGAAGAAGATCAAACCCTTAGTGAAAGAACTACACTAAGCGTCAATACAATTATGGAAATGCTTTCTCTTTGTATTGAAACAACATATTTCCAATTCGAAGACATCTTTTATCAACAAGAATTCGGAATGGCCATGGGTTCACCACTATCACCAATTTTAGCTTATTTATATATGGAAATTTTCGAACAGAAGGCATTAGAAAAATATGTACTTAAACCCAAACTGTGGAAAAGATATGTAGATGATACTTTCATTATTTGGCAACATGGAAGAGACACTATAGATGGATTCCTTCAATATCTAAACAATCAAGAGGAATCAATTAAATTCACAATTGAAATCGAGAAGGACAGACAACTTCCATTCTTAGATGTACTCGTACATAAACAAAATGGAATCCCAAGAACCACTGTGTATAAAAAGCCAACGAACACAGGACAATATCTACATTTTGAGTCAAACCACCAACTAAACACTAAATTGGGAGTAGCAAAATGTTTATTTGATAGAGCAATAAATATTTGTTGCACTGAAGAAGACCAAAATGAAGAAATAAATAACATCTCGAAAACTCTTAGAAGCAATGGCTACCCCAAAAAGATATTAGAAAAAGCTAAACGAACAAGAGAAAGTCAACCTAAACCAACAGATATAAATCAGACCATTAAAACCGTAATTCCTTAAGTAAAAGGTTTGTCGGAGAAAATGAGAAGAGTTGGAAATAGATACAACATAACGACTACATTCAAAACTCAAGACACTATCAGAGCTAAACTTACAAAAGTTAAGCCTAATAATGAGACACAAAGGACAAAGAACTGCATATATGAATTACCTTGCGAGTGCGGAAGATCTTACATCGGAGAAACTAAACGCCCTCTGAATGTACGAATAAAAGAACATCAGAAGCTTCTACGAGTACTAGACAGCGACAAATCCAGGTTGGTCCAACATGCTGTAGATGAGAATCATCGTATAAAATGGGATGAAGCATCAATAATATCCAAAGAAGAAAAACTTGCAAGGAGCAGCATTTATGAAAATAACACCTGATTCCATAAGTGCTCCATCTATAGATCTGCCAGAAGTTTGGACGCCGATAGTTCGATCCAACTTAAAAAGATCATCATATCACAGATGAGTATATAACATAGTTCATTTTTCTTTCATGACTTCTCTCAATATTTACTTTTTGAAAATTGATAATTTTCAAAAGGTTTCTTACTTTTCTCCTTGATAAAGATAGAAGATGTCTATCGAAACGTCGGAAAACATTACATCCACAATAGATGATGGTAATAGCCCAAAACAATCATTCAACACGAGCTCCATCATCAACAATATCTTGTCATCAACTATCCCTTTTCTGCAACACTCTTGAAGTATGCCAACAAAACTGTTTCAGAATAATTGAAAACGTTCTTCTCCTTGCACCATGACATGATTTCTGCGTAGGTTTTGTCATACAAATGTCGGCTTTTTTCAGGTAGCGAGGTCAAAGTTGCTGCTTTACCTATTTCTGCAAAATCCGGGCAAGTTACGGGGATATCGACTTCGTTACTCATTGTAATTAAAGTAACTGGCGATATTAGATTGAGATTGAATACAGCTATATTACTCGTAATTGACAGATCGATTATGTTTGGATTTGTTTCATTATTTCTTTTCTCTATGGAATAACAATGGAACTAGAGATAAATACGCGACTATTATGTGATTGAAGAGTGAGAGTCTCATACATAAAAATGAAATATCAGTCGAGTTGTGACGTTACTCATATTACTTCTGAATACTATATGTTTTGTTGCCCATGACAATCATGCATTAAAAAAGAAAGAAATCGTGCATTAAAATGGGTCATTAATGCATGATTTTGTGAACGTTAAACAGAGCTTTTATTGGAAGGTCGACGGAAAAATCCATTTACGATAAGTACTATAAAGTTGAAAGATTTTGAGATGAAGTATAAGAATCAATTGATTGCAATAATTGTGGCTGTAAGTATAGGCTGAGGACACAAGTCAATATCTATGTGCCTATGCCTGAATTCGGTGTGCTGGTGATTTATTGGAGATCCATCGTAGGGACAGGAGTTGTTGAGAAATTTTTGTTACTCCGGAGTAACAACATTATCCTGACCTAGATTACAAGCATTAAGGCAGTTATCATTATCAGACATCAAAACATTGTGATAACATGAGCTTCATTCGGGTTCAAATTTTGACTGTTCCAGAACCATCAGAATCATGCGCATTTCAGTATTCGGTGTTCGTTTTCTCTGACTAATTTCGAAACGAGTAGTCCGATGTTCGAGTTATATCAGGATTTTTTTCTGATTATTTTCTGACGGTTCTGGGACTATCCTCAGGACCATTTTAGGATTTTACCGTAGAACCGCCTTAGTAGGGATGAGTTAACGAATTTCTTTCGTAATTTGAAATGTTTGAATTTTATCTGCATCCGTTAACAGATATAAGCAAATCTAAACATAGATGATTTCAAATCGTGCATAAATTGGTATTAAGTTAAATGATTATAAATTAATATTATAAAGTGTTTTCAGGGGCAGGATTATGAATTTTCTTTATTTCCTTGAGTTGTCCAATTCAAATTGCAAGAATTAGTACAACTTTATTTATTACAATGATTTAAGTTTTCTAAATAATCATTTCAAATTCCTTAACTGTTTTTAAGTATGTGAAAAATAGCTTTATTAAAAAAAATTTTTTTCAGCTCTCGTCAACAAATCGGCAATATAAAAAATGTGCCTTATTATTCATTATTGACATATTCATTAATCTATTTACTTTTTTTTCAATTTATGGCTTATATTATCAGGATAATTAAATTGAAAATTTCTGCTGTAACCGATTCAAATAGTCCTACGAGTTTGCGTATTTTGCCAAATTCAACTTGCTCGGGTTTTTCTCTGACAAATTTTGGACCAAATCTTCAAATTGATTGGCGGTTCGGGTTTTTTCAGTACAATCCCAGTACAGTTCCAGTACAGTCAAAATCAGTACCTACTCGAGAGCAGGTATCAGTTCAGGATATTTTGCGGAATACAAATGCTACCAACCCTTAAACAACGATCACTTGAAAACGCAATTTGTGGTAAATTCGTAATTTTAGACGAGAAATCAAGAAAATCAAGATTTCCCTTTACATCAAAGTTTACTACCAATTGCATTAAAAGCTCCTTTTAAATTAACAATTGAAAACCATTATATTCAAAAAGGTAATGTGCGCATGTATCTAGGTATATTTCAAAAATTCAAATTTTTTATGAAACGAAATGAGAATCTCAGTTTATCTAGCAGCAACCTGATTATCGATGAAATTCCTAGCCAACTTTTTCTGTTTGAGAGTCTCGTCTGCATGAAATTGTTTTCCATAGTTAGAATAATATTTAATCAAATTTTAATCAGTAAACCAAAAATTTAATGTTGATAGAAACAGTTGAGTACTATAATGGCGCAATTCAAATTACTAATCATTATTAAAATTCTCAAAAATATTTAATCCCACCTGATAAAAACTAAACAGTGAATCTGTATCAAACAAAACATTTTGATAGATCTTGATTCTGTGCTTTGTTGCATCACCCTTATTCAGACAGTGGTTGCATTAACACATGAATATTATTGATAGTATAAACTGAAATATAAACTACTTCAGAATTCAGAGCAATCCCTTACCTATATAGGTAAATTGTATGGTTAACTAATTTACCAATTTTACTTTGCGTTCAATAAAGTTTTGGAAATATTTTCAGGTTCAGATCTGTATAACTAGTTATTATCACATCATTGAATTAATTTAGATTTCAGGTATAAATTAATTTGATATAGTGGGTATGAAATAAGATTTCCTGCAAAGATGATGAAGCTTTTTTATTTATGGGTAATACAACAAATTTAAATGTCACGAGATCCACCTTGGAATACATAAATCCAATGAACTAATTTCATGAAGCTGAATACAATGCAAAATTATTCATTGATTTTTTATCAAATAGAGCACAATTATGTATAGACTAATATTAACAATAAAAAATTAATTCTAGGAAATATTGATTCAGTATCAGCTCGATTGAATTTTTAACAACACATATCTGAGTTTCAAAGAAAATCAACTCTGTGATGATAGATCACTAGTATACCCAAGCCAAAACAGAACAGATATTCGTTCTATAAACAATTTTTTTATATAAGGCACCAAGAAACTATCAGAATAATCAACAAGAAAGATCATATAAACAAGAATTTCCTTCCGATACAAAAACTATAGAGCAATGCTTGATTTCAAGCACTGATCCCAAACTATATAGATTACCATAACAGATTCATATAAACACATACACATACAAAAAAGAATTTGAAGAATTTTTTTCAGCACGCCCCCATAGGTCTGGACAAGGTCAAACACTCACATGAAAAGCTAAAAACTTAACAGATGATCAAACACAATCCCTTTACCAGCTTGATATACCAATTGTTTATATCTAATAAATACAAACAACCAGTTTGTCAAAATCCATTACATTTGTGTTCGATCCCTAGTGTAATTTATCAAACAGATTTCAGAAATGAGTTGTCTTCGAACCATTTTGTTCTTTATCCAAAAGATTTATCTACCAACTAACGAGGCGTTTGGCCACTTAGGTCATTTAAAGCATAAAATGATGGGTTTCCACTAAACATTGAAAATTATTTCTAATTTCCATTACCTGTACTAAGTTGTTGCCTGAAATACATATAATATATGTTGAGATATCTTCACCCAATTTACTATGATTGTCAACCTTCAATACTTCTGTCGATTGAAATAAACATTCTTTCGTTTTGAATCCAATTCTTGAAAATTAGGTAGGTATACCCCAATAAACATATTTTAGGAATCGACAATCCTGAAACTTCAAATATGACAAATCAAATTTATGTTATAATGTAATAAGAAGAGCATTTGAAACTTTTAAATCAGTTGATTTAATAGAATCACAAAAATAAACACATATATTGCTATACATGGTGTCTGTCTACTATTTCTAATATCGAAATTGATTTGCTGAATTATGCTTTGCAATCATTATTTCATTGTTTTTTAATAAGTTCCAGCATATTACAAGAAATAGCTCTGAAAAAAAAATGGGAATGGTTTGATTATTGCAAAAAGTAGCACTACGGAGTACAATGACTAGATTTTACACATGGACACACTTGGTGATATTTTGGCTTTATGAATTTTGAGTAACTGTTCAACCTCTCTGCATATTTTTCTGTACACTCCACAAGAGAATATTCATTTTGTTGAAGGTTATACCGATGTAAGCATTAACGATAATTGGCCACTATTCTTTCTAATACCCATTGTATTAATTTTCCATTTAATGGGAAAGAAAATATCACCTAGTGTTATATTCTCTAAACATCTCTAGGTACAAATAATTCTTCTTTCCATCTTATTTAGTCATTCATTTTTATGGTATGTAAGATTAAGAACTCCAAAATAAAACTCGAGTCCCAACCACAATTAGTTTTGTCTCTTATTCCTAATGCTTCTCTTATTTATTCACACAGTTAGTGAAAGCCTGGAAACAATATAATTACCGTATTAATACAGCTTATTACAGAAACATCACTACTTACCTTCATACAAGACATTATTTGTCAAACATTTCCTGACGAATATTCGTAAACACAAATGAAAAAAGTGCTTGAAAGTTGTTGTCTGGCAGGCTCAATTAAACAAAGAACTTCCAAAACTGTACCTATCTCTCTCCATTTTTCATCCTCATTTTGCTGTTCGGGTTCTGCATTTCTCTGATAATTTTCTGACAGTCCAAGAATGGTCCAAAAATCCTCAGCTATTACGCATCAGTTCTGCGCACCCTGAGGACTGTCCCAGAACAGTCAGGAAAATACGAACCCGAATGAAGCTATAATATCATCAATCATAACAATTAGAGGAATTACTTCAATAATATGGAACACGCAATAATAATAGTCATGGTAACAATTTCAATAAAATAGAATAAGCAACAATATAGTTGGGCATGTGTGCCATGGCCTAAAAATATTGAATGAACCAATAAAGCAGGAAGATAATGGAGGTCATGGCGTTCTAGCGGCGGCTCTAGTGAAAAAACAAAGAAAAAAGTATATGCCTTATAGCCATGAGAGATACAGATCCTCACAGGCATTCATGACCTCCCATCCAGGTTTCTAAGAAATCTTTTACAATAATATAGGAATGGTCCACAATCCCAAGATCCCAAAAATAAGTATCATGTTTTACAAACACATAAATAAATAGACAGTACCAAGAAAATATATATATATAATGAACCAAGTAAACCAAAGTGCTCTTACCACTTGATAGAACAATAAAACATATAAATAAATAAATAAATAATAGTAAGGGAACATAGACCAGAATAAGAGTAGAAAACAGACATGAATGCAATAATGCAATATACACAAAAATTACAGGAAATAAATGAACAAAATATCTCTCACCACTTGATATAACAATAACCTTCCACAAATAATTATTGGATACATCCACTACTTGATGTGAAGCGAATTAGCAATTTTACTGCTTAGCAACTATATGTTCTCCTATCATTGAACGGCCAATCCTTGACTTCGGAGACACAAGTTAAGCATTAATGAGGAATATAAGTACCTTAGACTTGTCTACCATAAATTTATTTATGTGGTTGGCTGAGGGGAGAACATTTTTCTTTAATTCGAGTTGAAACGATGACTTCAAAGGGTTGCTGCAGCTTAAATATTCTAACCGCATGGCTAGAGATTAACATTTGTAGTATTGTAGTCTTTTACGTATACTTGAAGCCACTCGCTAACTCCGGGTAGTTGAAGGTTAGTTAAATTGATTCCCAAGGTTCTCATATATTGTTAGTGTAGCATGGCCCTTGCCATGCTACAATAACATTGATTTTCTTTACAATGAATTGTTTAACATAAAACATAACCTTCAAGTAAATGGATATAGCAACTAGACAAACTTATCTAAACCTCTACCCACAGTAAAGGAACCCTTTTTCTTGACAGCCTGCGCACAACGATATTTAACATAGAACAAGCGTAGGGTGTTCACCTACCTGGATTCCGGCACTCTTACCGAAAGTATGAAGGACTGTAATGCATATGAAGAATTTTTCTTCCAAAATACCCATGAAATCACAACAGGCACAGCTTAATAGCGTGGTAACACCTTCAGGTAATCCTCTTATGATAACAACTTGTTGAAAAAACCTAATATAACAGGATCGTGCTATTCTATTCACCAGAATTCAGAACTTTCAGTTCAAAGACCTCAACTGAAAGAACCTTTTAATAATAGCACTCGTCAAACAAAATGACAAGGAACAGACCAACTACACTTGTTTCTAGAACCTGGTACTTTCCGTGTTTCAACTCTAGCATTTCTCCTATGTAGTACAGCCAATCCTCCACCAGGGGCGAGAGTGGCATAAAAGAGATCGATATCGAAAATTAGAAATACAAAACGATAGTTCGTTATTCGGTTAGTATCAAGGTCGCAGAAATGGGTAAGATACGAATAATTTTAAGGTTTAAATCATAAATGCGGATGTCTATTCGAATGAAATTATCCCCATGCACGAGAATTATCATTATATCACATCTATGTGTCTTTGTTCTGACAAATTCAGGGTCCAATAATTCACAATTTGCCGAGATACATCATGCCTACTCAGACGTATATTGAACTCGATTCATGTTGAACATTCACTTAATAATACGCATTGAATTCCTTCTCGGCAAACCCCTGCGAATTTGTCATTCAGCCAGTTCTACACGAAATGGAAACTGTATGATTCGGAAACACTAGAGAATGAGACATATTGAAAATTCCTACTTTCTGAGCACAATCTTGCAAATTTCTTTAGATATGACTGAAAAATCGTGATAGACTGTTTCAAACTTAAAATCTGATGTTATTGAAGGAGAATCTTGTATTTGAGGAAATAGCATTGAAAACATAGATTCTTTATAACGAATTTTTCCTTGTTTCCACATGTTGTTGAGCTGGCTCTTTGACATGCACTATATAGTCTTTTGAACTTTTGGCTGACAATATTCAGTTAGCAAACAATAAAGCATATAGATCAGGGGTTAGTGACGGAGTGTCATACAATTCGGCGTATGACATAAAAGCCTAGGGAAAAAACCCCAGTAAAAAAAAAGCCCTGGCTCCCCGTCTAAGTGTGAAAATACAAAAATAAGCTGAAATATATTGTAGGGACTTCTTTCTTCATTGATGGAGACAGGTTCTGAAATCTTTCTACTCAATGTTATCATTGAAAATATGGTTGTCATCATAGAGATTATCTGTCTGCCTTCTAGTAGAGTAGCGTGCTATCGTTTTGCCCAAATGTATGTAGGTTTCGAATATCGAGCAGAAATTTTAATGCCCTATGCTATCACAGATACATATCCGATTGACATCATTAATCAGTGTTAGTCGGGGGAAAAGTAATCGAAATGGTTCGTTATGGTGAAATAATGTACGTTGGAAATTTAAAAAAAAATACTGGCATAGGTTTTTAGAAAAAGGAAATTATGCTTTGACTAAAACGTAATAGAGCAAGAGCCCGTGAGTGCCAGACCTGAAATTTTTTCTATGTGTGTCCCTAGTACAGGTAATTATGATTCCCACTCATGAAGCTGAGGCAGCGGTGGTTTTGGCAGGTAACAGGTAAGAAAGGTGTATAAAATTCCATCTCAAATTTATCACAAAATAAAACTGAATTTTTTAAAATTTGATTCATAATAATATCAAAACTCGCGTTGCTCACCGTCGAAACTGTCCGGCTATTATGTATACATAGATTAATAGTCCCCAAAAAAATTATATATAAAATTTAGGTTTTATTATATAATGTAAGTATAATTATAAATTATAATAGTTTAAGGGTGTCCGGCAGAGGGT
Organism: Micraspis discolor; assembly: GCA_030674115.1. Lineage (NCBI taxonomy): Eukaryota > Metazoa > Arthropoda > Insecta > Coleoptera > Coccinellidae > Micraspis > Micraspis discolor. Next base: position 3,454,975 of record JARTUT010001309.1, on the reverse strand, counting down.
TGCAACCATACTAACTGTCTGGCAATGAGCAACGCGAGTTTTGATATTATTATGAATCAAATATAAAAAAATTCAGTTTTATTTTATGATAAATTTCAGATGGAATTTTGTACACCTTTGTTACCTGTTACCTGCCAAAGCCACCGCTGCCTCAGCTTCATGGTTGGGATCATTCTTACCTGTACTAGGGACACACATAGAAAAATTTTTAGCTTTTATAAAAATCCGAAGGTCTGGCACTCACGGGCTCTTGGACTATAAGGAAAACTATGAATAGATATTTTTAATTTGAGATATAAGTTATTTTATTCACCGCGGTGTTTGTATTTATATCACATTGTTTCAGATTATAGAAAAAGACTCTAGAACTGGCGCTCAAATGCTCCTGACCTCACGTCAGTACTTTCGGAATTTTTCCTCCTCATTTCTTCCAATTCTGCTCCGTTGCAATGTTATAAGCGAATCAAGATGTCTAATTGGGCTCCGACGCCACTGGATTCCTTTCGATATTACACAAAAATTTCAGCTTTTGCTTTATGATAGTCCATAAAATTGTATAAATATGCTTGTTTATGCACTCTGTTCGTGCTTAATGTTTTAAAATGTAATTTTTATGATAAGAACATATGTTTAATACTCGTTTCAGAATGTATTCCATACAAAACACTATTTCAGCCGAAAATCGTAATGAATTGCTTGGTAAGTGATATTCGAGCAGAGTATTGGTGAAAATGTTGAAAATTTTGAATTTCTGAATTCATATTTAAGTGATTTGTTTGTACTTCTTGAATTCCAAAAAAAACTAGACCAAAACTTCATTTTTCTATTGTTCTATCGAAAGATTATTGAATTGGAGAATACGATTTCTATCATAGAATACAATAGAGTATATATTGTCCATAACTATTTTTCTAAATATAGATAATATATTTATAAGAATTTGAGTATTGCACATTGAATAATTATAAATAACATAGCAAATATTACGTAATATTTCTTTTTTGAATGCATTCTGAAACCTCGTTATATCTATGTTTGTTGAGTAAGTAGTAACAAAATGAAAAAGTAACGAACAAATATCTAATATATAAGCTACGATCTATTTGAATTTCAAACAATTAAGAGGAGCGCTGACCTGAGGTCAGAAGATTTTACGGGCACGTGTGATACTAATACAACCGCTACGATAAATTAACAAACCTACATCATATTAAAAATAACTACTCACAGTTTTTCTTAAGTTTGTTCTAATTTCAAATTTCCTTCTCCTAAAAACCAACTTTGTGAGGTTTTTGTTACTCTTGAATGTGGAACGGGATTTTTTCAGGGTTCAAATCACATGACAATCTTCGTCATGAATTCTCATACAATGACCATAACCTGCTGGATCGTACCCGTTTGTTACTCACAATCTATATACGCAACATCTATTCGTTTTCGGTTTATGTAAAAAAAATGTAAGTTGATTGACTCCGATAATTCCTCTTTCAACATCTGCAAAGATATACAGGAGGTTCCATATAAAATAAGAATATTGAGTATATTTACGCTTCAACCGGAAGTACTTCATCAACAAAAATTGTAAGTCAGATGCATTTTGCGCTATTTATTTTTCGTTCAAAAGATATCTATTTGGTCGGCTACTTCAATCCGACACTGTATATTCATATCATTTTATCTTGTTGAAAGACGCAGCTCAAAGATGAGTGCATGCATCCATACTCTGTAATGTACACATCAAAAATGCCTTTGATCAAAATGCTCATGTCTCACATAGTTAAGCTACAAGCCTCATTTCTTTATATCTGTGCTTCTGGTTTCAAAATAATCTCATCTTTGCTCTACTAAGAAAAATCCAAGAGGAGGGCAAAGCTTACGCAATCCTAATAAAATTACGTCAGCAAGATATTACCACTTTGCTAACTCGACATGGAAGTTCAGAATTTAATTTTTCTTTTCAAGTTTGTATAAATGAAATTATTGTACGCTTACGTGACCTTAAGCCTTTTTGGCGCTCTTGTTCACCCGAACAGAGTGCCTATCATTTTTCCCGAATGTCTGTAATTTTGGAATATCGAGCCGAAAATGGTCTCAATCGATTGGGTTCGACTCCCTGATGAAGAATTCGTGGTGAAAGTTTAGTCTGTCCGGCCGGCCGGCCAGTCGGCCGTATCCTCTCTAGCATCCAAGAGGAATCAGTTAGAGTTTTCGTATTTTCAGAATAGGTTAATTGTCCAAATATCTCGGTCAAGTTTGTTATTGGGCCAAATCCGTCGGATGGTTCAGTAGTTATGAGCATCTGAAATTTGGTTTCCTCAGTCACTACTACACTGTAAAAAATAAAATTCTGCGCTCAAACTCCTCAGGAGTTTGAGAATTTTTTTTTCAATCAAACCATTTTAATTTGAATTAATCTAAAATTGATTACGCCAAATGAACTACTTTTCTTGATTAAAACAACCTAGTTGATTATAGAGAACAGCTAAAACATTCGCCTGAAACTTTTTACATTTCAGCGAAATGAAAGAAACAACTGATTCAACATAAACATACAATTACAAGAAATTGTTTATGCACTTGTCTCAATATCCATAATTGATTGATACAAATACATTATTCTAAATAGGTTTTAACGAAACCATTCGTTCGTTTCATTTTTATTTGTTCAATAGAACGAAGGTACGGTTGTCGTAAATTCTGTCAGTTGATGCAACGACTTTAGTTTCTTGAGACAAGAATCTCGTGAGATTATATTATTCGCCTCATTTACTTGAAGAAAACTATAAATATTTGAATAAGATTGAACATATAATTGTTGCAATATTAAGTGACATTTGTAAAAAAAATATTGCGTAATTGATTTAATAAAACGAATTAATTGTAGCAATTTTTTTATATCGGCTGCAATTATTATAAATCAAAACTCTATCTCTTTTATATTAAATATATCCCATTTAAATGCAATTATTTGTGCATTTTACTCACAATATTGTTGTATCCGGTGATAAAGATGACATGGAATACATGATGCGCAAGCTAATTGAAGAATCCGAGAAGTGGGGCTTAAATGTCAACTTAGAGAAAAACAAATTGTGTTGGTGGAGAACCGGGATCTCTTGGCGGCACTCTATATAGCCACGCATAGCTTAGTTCACAGCGCTTCGGTAGCCTAGAGGTATGCGCTCAAGTTTCACACCTATTGTTGAGGGAGGCTGCAACAAAACAGCTCGCAAAATTTCGCAGATTTTCGCATATCTTACTTATCCTCAAATTACATTGTCGTAGCTCTTTTCTATCTGAAGATATGATCATTTTTTTAATTTACTCAAGAGAAAAGAGAAATGACATACGTCCCGATGATTTTCTTTGAACGATGGCCATCACAGATCGATATTCGATTGACAAATGCCGGGCTCATTAATCAGTGTTAGTTGGCGTAATATTAATCAAATTTTTTCATAACGGGAAATCATAGAGATAGAATTCAATCTCGGTGACTGAAATAATATACGTTGTCAAAATTCAGAAAAGCACTGACATAAGTTTTTAGGAAAAGGGAATTATAGCTTCGAACAAAACTTGGGCAAAATTATGAGTAGTTATTTTTAATTTGAGATGTAGGTTTGTTCATTCATTAGGCGTTCATATTTGCATCTCATTGTCCCATAGTATGGGAAAAGACTATTGTTGACGTGATCAGAGTGCTAATAGATTTGTTTTGGTTTGAATATTTACTCGCAAGTAGCTCAACAAGAGCGCCAAAGCAATCTGACCTCACGTCGGTGCTTTCTAAATTTTTTACTTCCAACATACCGATTGACCAGATCACAAATATTACAGTAAATCTAGACAAATTCGTATTCAATTTCGAAAACATAACCTTTATCCATGATTTTTTGACAATCAAAAAGCTCAACCCATGTACAGTAGAAGTCCGATAATCCGGCACGTTCGGGACCGGCTCGGTGCCGGACTACCAAAAATTCCGGACTATCGGGCAGTCCGAAAATTTCCTTCGATCAGGTGGTAATTATAGGTTAATAAATATAGTACTAATACACTATGCTAATACTAATAACTAAATTTATTTTAATTTACATATAATATAAATGTATACATATAACATAATGTATATACACGTAATGTAACATCGCCACAATAGCCCTGTTTCGTCAGCATTGTAAATATGTTCAGGTGTTGAATCATTATCAGCCACGATTTTCTCAAACACGTCTTTGTAGTTTCAGCAGAGTTTTGGTTTGCTGAAAGTGTTTCTCCAGGTACATCAAGTCTTCTAATTTCATGCCGAAATATAAAGTTTCTGAGCCAACCATCAGAAAAATTACATTCACTTTCCGCAAGTCCTAAATCTTGGCCGAATTTCTTAGCCTTTTCAACAATCATTGGCCCTGTTACCGGCTTCCCTTCAGAACGTACTGCACTAAACCACTTGAACAATACACTATTTATTAAACTGTTCCAGTTTTTGCTTCTTCAATGTTTGTCTAGAAGCCAATTTTTCAGTTGTTAACGAGTGAGAAGCAAACTTCATTAGTTCATCTTGTTGTTTTTTAATATCATTAATAGTCGATGAGCCAATATTAAACTCATTCATCAAAACATTTCTATTCTCGCCTTTTCCTAGCCGTTTGATGATTTATAGTTTCTGATTGAGAGTCAGTGTTACGTGTTTTCGTTTCTCTCCTTTTGAACTCGAAGGCTTAGGTTTTGAGAACATGGTCACTGTATAGTTAGAACGAAAATCACTTTTTATAAACAGTTTCAATATCTACGTTTACTGCGATGCATTGAAGGACACAAAACACCAAGCACAAAAAAATGGCGAAGACGCATGGAATGACAGTGCTGCACTGCACCTGACTTCGTTGTGACAGATGGTATTGCATTGTTTGAGAACAGTACCAAGCGCTCCGGATGGTTCCGAACTACCCCAAAAACTTCGGAATAGCTCTCGAGCGTTTTTATTTGCTTTAAAGATACTTTTGGAGAAAAACAATATTTGTAAAATTTTCCGGAGCGATGCCGGACTATCGGGCATTCCGGACTATTGGATGCCGGACTAATGGACTTCTACTGTACATCGACCTCTCCGCTCAATGGATTGGCTAAAAAATCTGACAGTTTTTATCTAAGACTATGAGTACTTTTTGACTAACCAATATACCCTAAAATAGATTTGTACGAAAATTATAACAAAGTAAAATTTGTTGACAATATTTTTTTTTGCCTCGAGAAACATGATGTTATGATAAGAATGAAAAACTCTGTTATTTATCAAAGAAAACGGTGTTTTCTAGAATATACAGAGTTATCATTGATACTTTCAAGAAGTGTAAGACTATAATTGTCAATTTTAGATATTTTTAATATATGTATTTCATCCTCAGCCATCGGTGTTCTAGTTTATCTTTTTGTTTCAGCCAAACTGGACGGTGTGAAGACGTATATGCGAATGAGGAGGGTGCCGAATCATCTGCAAGTTAAAGTGATCAAGTGGTTCGACTATTTGTGGCTCACCCAAAAGTGTTCGGACGAAGAAAAAGCCGTATCGTGTCTTCCAGATAAACTCAAAGCTGAGATAGCAATTAACGTTCATTTAGATACTTTAAAACGTGTAGAAATATTCCAGAATACCGAAGCAGGTTTTCTGTGCGAATTGGTGCTAAGGCTTCGGCCGGTTTTATTTTCCCCCGGAGATTATATTTGCAGAAAGGGTAAGTATTGATCGGATTTCAATTCATCATTACCTATAGTCCAGAAATATGAACACGATATCATGCCTTGAAAGTGTCACTGCTTCATTTATTCCCACTAAGTCTGACTTAACGCCATGTTCAATTGTGAGTGAGGTTTCAGACACAAATACTCTTGCACCACATATTAAGTGAAGTATAAGTTATGCTTATTCTAAGCAGTCATCGTTAATGGCTTACGAAAGACTTGAAACTTAAGCCCGTCTTTGAACATTCATAAACATAAACTCCGAATGTTTATTGCTGTGAGTCGGTCCATCTTCGCAGTGTTGTGATTCAATATTAGAAATTATGGATCTTGTAAATAGGTTGAATGAAATCGATGACATATATGACGACGATTAAGATACATTGAAATAGTTGGTTTGTCACTATCGTGATTTGGACAAATTGGCATTTTCTAAGAGATTTCGGTTGACGAAACAGTGCTCTCGAAATCTGTTTTGTATAATTGAGAGTGATTTATTGTTTTGATTTATTTCTCAGTAATTAAAATATAATAGATTGTGTAATTTTAAAATTATATTTATTTTTGATTGGAAATCGTTACGTTAATATAATGCTGATAACCAAACAAATTATTTTAAACTTTTGGGAAACATTATTCATGCATGTTGAGGGTTCAATTTCATTAAATAAAAATCCAAAGATATCTTCAACCTTTCCGTAATGGTATACTTACGATCAACATGTCATTTCTTCGAGCTAGAGGAGGCTATTGATCGTCATTTTAACTATTGAAAAGTTAACTTGTTCGTTTAATTGCAAAAGAAGTTCTTTAAGGAAGAGGAAATCATGTGCACTTTAACAGAACATTTCAGATGTGAGGTGACCATGCAAACTTGCCCGAAAGTACTAAATGGAGTGCCATTGCTAAACGGAATGTCTAGAGCAACTGTGAGCATCATCGGAATCCTACAAAAGGAGATCTACCTTCCCAATGATGTGATACTGAAGTGTGGAAGAACCTCTCTTGAAGATTTCTTGGATCTCCCATGGCACTTTTGCAGTTTATTATGGTCCAGAGGCTGTGATATTCCATTTCGAAGATTGAGATCACTTTGACGACTTGTCTATAACCAAAAGGGTGGAATAGCGAAGTTGTCGGTTGTGTCGCCCGAAATCACGGAACTGTTTACTTTAGCAAGAAAGGACGTCAGACATTTTACTACTAGCGTCTTGAGAGAGAATGAATTTACTTGTAGGAGTACTTACCACCTCGAGAGGTGTAGAGAGAATGAATTTACTTGTAGGAGTACTTACCACCTTGAGAGGTGTAGACAGAATGAATTTACTTGATTAAAAGAGGTCGGACGCGAACAAAGTTCAGGTAGCTAAAATTAGGGATTTCCAAAATTCCGTCCGACAGAAGGCGTTCTTGGAAGTAACGGCCGTTGGCCCAAATTCCAAGAACTGTCCATTGTTGCGAGAATATCGCAACAACTTTTATAAAGAAGATGAGCGAGAAGGTGATGAAAGTTGAGAAGGAGAATGCTCTTCTCTATAATATGTTATCGACCGTGATGAGTAACAGTAATTGATAACAAGAATAGTATACTTGCAGACTTGAGGAAAGGAAGAATTCTTGAAAAGAATCGTTTGAGAGAGAAAGGGAAGTCACTGATGATGATGAGGCGTTGACTGAGTTGATTTATTTGATTAATAATTATAAGCTATAAATTAAGAACTCTCAGAACGTTTTAGTTTTGATTCTCATTATATTTCATTGGATGATCAAAAGCACATACAATTTTTTTCTAACTATAATGTCCACTTAAATTATTATTAATTGAAAATCATAAGAAATAAAAGACTTTTCTAAACTTTGTGAAAAGTAAAAAAGTTAATGATGAATATATCAGTGGATTTTCTTTGAGATTAGTAAAACACTTGAGATCTGTTGAACAACTAATGGGTGATTTTTTTGTGGTTAGGATTTTCATGCATTAGTATTTGACAGATCACGCGGGATTTCAGACAAGGTGTCAAAGAGAAAGATGCTCAGTATGCTTTGACATTTCATAACTGAAGCCGAACGATCTGCCACAACGTCGAATTTTCAGTGAATGGGCCCTAGAAAAGTTGGCAGAAAATCCGCTTTTTTATCGACAAATTTTGTTCAGCGATGAGGCTCATTTCTGGTTGAATGGCTACGTAAATAAGCAAAATTGCCGCATTTGGAGTGAAGAGCAACCAGAAGCCGTTCAAGAACTGCCCATGCATCCCGAAAAATGCACTGTTTGGTGTGGTTTGTACGCTGGTGGAATCATTGGACCGTATTTTTCAAAGATGGTGTTGGACGCAACGTTACGGTGAATGGCGATCGCTATCGTTCGATGCTAACAAACTTTTTGTTGCCAAAAATGGAAGAACTGAACTTAGTTGACATGTGGTTTCAACAAGATGGCGCTACATGCCACACAGCTCGCGATTCTATGGCCATTTTGAGGGAAAACTTCGGAGAACAATTCATCTCAAGAAATGGCCCGGTAAGTTGGCCACCAAGATCATGCGATTTGACGCCTTTAGACTATTTTTTGTGGGGCTACGTCAAGTCTAAAGTCTACAGAAATAAGCCAGCAACTATTCCAGTTTTGGAAGACAACATTTCCGAAGAAATTCGGGCTATTCCGGCCGAAATGCTCGAAAAAGTTGCCCAAAATTGGACTTTCCGAATGGACCACCTAAGACGCAGCCGCGGTCAACATTTAAATGAAATTATCTTCGAAAAGTAAATGTCATGGACCAATCTAACGTTTCAAATAAAGAACCGATGAGATTTTGCAAATTTTATGCGTTTTTTTTTAAAAAAAAGTTCTCAAGCTCTTAAAAAATCACCCGTTATATAATTAACAACTATTGTTTTTACATTCATCCATTGACAAGACGTTCGCTGTCACAAGTGTCACAGCATAGAGGCACAGACCATAGAAGCGAAAGTGTCATCAACATTAATTTATTGAGATACTTTCAACAGTTAATATGGCTAATTTTTGTTTTGTCGTTGCTTATAATAACACTCTGTAAGTTGCAGCAATTCTGAAAATATATCAGGCCTACAAATAGAAAACCGCCGTTTTACCATAGGTTGCTCTAGCATTGCAAATCGATCGATAAGTACCAACAGAAATGTTACCTAGTCAGCTGAGGCATCAGTCAACAACTCTTGCTTGTCTATTTTTACTGTGCTTTGTTTTGTTTGTGCGCGAAAATGGCGAAATTCGAACCGAGCAAGCGTCATTTGCGGGAAGTGTTGCTTTTGGCATTTCATTGGAAAAAAATGCAGCTCATTCGCGTCAAATGATTGTAAAAACTTATGGAGAATGTTGTATTAGTGAAAGAACGTGTCAGGAATGGTTTCAAGTTCAAAAATGGCGAATATGACGTTGAAGTGAAGGAACGTTATTGACCCGGAAAAAGTTCGAGGATGCAGATTTGAAGACCTTGCTGGATGAAAATTCTTCTAGAACGTAACCTAACTTGCTAATTTATCAGGCGTGACTCAGCAAGAGGTTTCTCATCGCTTGAAATACTTAGGAATGATCCAGAAACTAGGACATTGGGTGCCATACGAGTTGAAGCCGTGGGACATCGAACAATACCTTTTCACGTGCGAACAACTCCTCCAACGGCGAAACAGAAAGGGTAATTTGCATCGTATCGTGACCGGATACACTTTGACAAACCGAAGCGGAAAAAATCGTGGGGCCTCCCTGGCCATGCGTCAACTTCGGCAGCGAAACCAAACATTCATGGCTCGAAGTTGATGCTGTGTATTTGGTGGGACCAGTTTGGTGTAGTGTACTATAAGCTCTTGCAACAAGGCGAAACAATTACAGGCGCGCAATACGCGGAAAGACACGACAGGATACTTCTGCATGACAACGCTCGGCCACATGTTTCTAAGGTCGTGAAAACATACCTCGAAACATTGAAATGGGATATCCTACCCCACCCGCCGTACTCTCCTGATATCGCCTCATCTGATTTCTACCTATTCTGATTAATGACGCATGACATTGCCAACCAGCACTATCGTTCTTACGAAGAAGCCAAAATTTGGAACTATTCGTGGATCGCTTTAAAAGACGAACAATTTTTTCGACGAGGAATTCAGAAGCTGCTACAAAGATGGGAGAAAGTTGTGGCTAGTGATGGAAAATATTTTGAAGAATGAGTATGTAACGAGATTTTTATAATAAAACCTCAAATTATGTAGTAAAATGGCGGTTTTTTATTTGTACGCCTATGTATAAACTTACTTACATTGTGAAGGTAGATTTCTTTTTGCAGACATGCGATGACTCTTCCCACAGTTGCTCTAGATATTCCATTCAGAATGAACGATGTAATTTTTTCAAGTTGGCACGATCACCTTACATCTAAGATGTTTCATTCTAGTGGACATATTTTCCGGTTCCCTGACAAATTTGTCTAAGAGTGATCTAGCAAGATCATCCTGTTCGGCAACTCCTTACTTATTGATGTTGATATTTTATGCATATAATTTATTGCCTATAACTATAATAAACAAAACAAATTAATTCAATGAACGCCTCATCAGTGACTTTCCTTTTTTTCTGAAACGATCTTTTTCAAGAATTCTTCCTTTCCTCAAGTCTGCAAGTATCCTATTCTTGTTATCCTTGTTACTCATCATGGTCGATAACAAATTATACAGATAGGTCTTTTCTTTTCCCACTTTCAGCACCTTCTCGCTCATCTCCTTTATAAAAGTAGTGCAATGTCTGATGTCCTTTCTTGCTAAAGTAAACACTTCCGTGATTTCGAGCGCCACAATCGACAACTTCGCTAGTCCACCCTTTTTGGTTATAGACAAGTCGCCAAAGTGATCTCCATCTTCGAAATGCAGTATCTCAGTAGCTTCTGGTCCATAATAAACTGCTAAAGTGCCATGGGAGACCCAGAACATCTTCAAAAGAGGCTCTCCGCACTTCAGTATAACATCGTTGGGAAGATAGATCTCTCTTTGTAGGAATCCGATTATGCTGCCCACAGTTGCTCTGGACATTCCGTTTAACAATGGGACTCTGTCTAGTACTTTCTTGCAGGTTTGCATGGTCACCTCACATCTGAGATGTTCTGTTAAAGTGGACATAATTTCATCTTCCTTAAAAAACTTCTTTTGGAATTTGTACTCATAATAAGTAATAAGACGTTTCTTCAACTTGTCCGATATATTCTTAGAACGGACATATTCAGTCACTTGGTAGATCAACTCCTCATATTTGCTTTCTGATATATTCACAGTACCAAATAATTCAAGAACCTTTGCCATAGCGTATATACAGAAAAAAAAACCAATTATAGTGGTGAACGATAAGGTTAACTGTTCAATAGTTAAAATTACTGATTTATAGCCTCCACTGGCTCCAAAAAAATGACATGTAGCTCGAATATATACCATTACGAAAAGTTCAAAGAAGTCTGTGGAGATTCCAGAGCACAAATATTCGTGGAGGTCCAGAGGTTCTTCCTCATCATACATCCAAGATTCATCTGGCAAGTCGTCAAAAGTGTAGTAACCATTAGATATAAAGTACAAGCTACATCCTGACCAATGAATTAGAAAGAATGCCTTCAGGAATACAATCGCCAAAGTCTTCACCGATTCGGGAATATTTTTCTCCTGCATTATTTCAGAAAGATATCTGAACACATCGAACACTCTTATAAATCTAAAACAGCGCAGTATGCCTATGAGTGGGAGTCTGGATTGTCTTTGATTGGGTTTCAGTATAACAATAATAAATTCTTTCACTGGAAGACAAGCTAATAGTTCCGGAATGAAAAAAGATATCATTCTATCTTTGATTATTCTCTTTGGACATAGTATAATTTCTTTGGTCAAGTTATTATAATAACCAACGAAACAAGACAGGACTATGTTGAGGAAAAATGCTGCATCCAAAGCGAACAGAATTCGGAACATAATCGTTTCGTTATCACAGTCCATGAAGAACGACATTCTTACTGGATCGATTAGGAATGAAAGCAACCACAAGATGCAAAAAGTGTTATCCTTGTATATGGCAAATTGGCTCAATGGATGTATTATTCTTGAGTAATCACCAGTAGCATGTCTGATTTTTTCATCCCGCAGCGATGCATAGCTCCTGAAAAATCTCTTTGCTTTCTTACTTTCTTCGTCTACCACAAATAATTTCCTCATAGAGAAAAACCAGCGTTGGTATGCTGGCATGAAAGGAGGTAATTCTGCCATGCTGTAATCTACGATTACCGGAAGGTCACAGTCATGATCGAAATATCCAATAGCTTTCCTCATTATAAGCTCAATACGGTAATAAATTATTCGTTTGACAACTTGCAAATGTCAAAATTGTTGCGTGGAGACTAGACGTAACAAAGATGTCTAGAATTTTAGCCATTATTTCATTTTAGAAATCTTAAGCGTCACCAACGGGTATCTACGCACTTATTTTACTTCTTTTTCAACCATATATAGGAAGTGATTTTGAATAAAATAAATATTATATAAAAAAAGGTGCGTTCAAGATATATTATCATCGAGGAGGATTATGGCAACGGCCGATGTAAGTGCATTTCAAGTTGTAGAATTTGTGCTCCTATAAAATGTCTTAAATTATTAACGATACCTATCATTTGTCAAAAATAGAACACAAAGCAGTATATAGGTGCTACTCAGAATGCTTCAGAAACTGTAGATAGCACTGATCGGATTTAGTACAAATATGCGCCGTTTTATTAGATAATCTGTTTCCATCTAGATGGCAACTTCATAATACCTCCGTCGTAGAAGCCCGCCTCCTTATTTGCAAAGAACTAGGACAGCCACTGTTCACAAGCCTCTTTTGAGTTCAAGTTTACACCTCCAAGGGCATTCGTCATGAACAGGAACAGGTGGTAATCACTTGGCGCTATGTCCGGGCTATATGGTGGATGCGATAAAACCTCCCATCCGAGCTCCCCTAGCTTCTGACAAGTCATCAACGAAGTGTGTTGTCCTGGTGGAATACTACACCCTTCCTGTTGGCCAATTCTGGACGCTCCTGGTCGATCGCCTGCTTCACGCGGTCCAGTTGTTCGCAGTAGATGGTAGAATTAAGCGTCTGGCAATATGGGCCCAGCTCATAGTGGATGATTCCCTTCCAATCCCACCAAACATACAGCAAAACCTTCGTGGCTGTCAATCCCGGCTTGCCCACTGTTTGGGACGATTCACCGGCCTTCGACCACGACCGTTTTCGCTTGATATTGTCGTATGTGATCCATTTTTCGTCGCCAGTCACCATCCGCTTCAAGAATGGGTCGAGTTCGTTCCGTTTCAGCAGCATATCGCGGGCGTTTATTCGGTCCAGAAGGTTTTTTGCGTCAAATTATACGGCACCCAAACATCAAGCTTTTTTTTGTATCCAGCCTTCTGCAGATGATTTAAAACGGTTTGGTGACTAACTCCCATCTTCTGGGCAATCTCACGAGATGCCACATGCCGGTCTAACTCGATGTATTCCATGATTTGATAGGTATTTGTCGTCATAGGTCTTCCGCCATCCATGGTGTCGTTTTCACCGGCTCTGAATCGTCGAAACCATTCCTCCGCGGTTCGAACTGATAGAGTACCATCCCCCAAAACACCATTAATCTCACGGAAAGTTTCTCTAGCGGATTTGCCTTTCACGAAGGAAAACTTTAAAATAGTGCGAATTTCGGCGTTAGTGAACTCCATGTTTACACGTCTATAACTGTTGAACGCAATTTCCAAACTAATCATGCATAGCGTCGTCAAAATTAGTGAATATCCAGGATTATTCTATTGTGATTTAAATAAGGAATTCAGGTTATATTCCTTCCGTAAAGTCGTATGGTGTCGTTGAGTACACGTATTTTAGTGAGCTCCGGTATTTATTCGAATTGAGGGTGAATCATTCAAAGATAAACTTTTTTATTCATATCGGCAGATAGGTTATAGTTTTGCCTGTTTTAGAGGTGAATATTGTGTTTACAAGTGTTGAAATGGCGGAGAAATTATGTAAAATCTGCAACAATTCAGTTAATAGAAATAAACCCATGTTGCAATGTGAAGGTTTTTGTGCCCGATTTTATCATGGAAAATGTGTCAATATTGTTGCCAATAATCTAGACGGAATGCGCAAAGAGGGGGTATCGTGGACCTGCAGCGACTGTCGGAACTCACGTCCCCGGTTGTCAATCGGCGCGGTGCCGCCACAACATGTAGTAGAGGACACGTCACACACTCTTCAGGAAATTCGCGCGGAGTTACGACAGATTAGGGAACAGCAAATGGTTCTCCTTCAGTCGGTCGAATTCTGTAGCGACAAAATTTCTGATTTTGAGAGAGAGATTGCGAAGCTGAATGATTGTATCAAAAAGACTGATCTGGTTTATGATGAGAACAAGAGGCTTCGTTCTGATCTGGAAATCCTGCAGGCCAAATTCAATGATTTGGAACAAGTATCTCGTACTAACAACATCGAGATTCAAGGCATTCCGGAAAAGAAATATTTGAATCTTGTTCACGTAATTGAGAAAATAGGAGACTATATTGATTGCAAAGTGACTCCATCAAGCATAGACTTCACCCATAGGGTTCAAACTCACCAAACTTCTCCCAACAAAGTGAAGAATATAATAGTTAGATTCGTCTCGCGTGGCGATAGGGATAGTTTTTTATTGGGAGCCAAAAAGAAGCGCATTTCAAATAATTATTCATCGAAAATGACCTTGAGTGGTGTCTCGGATGAATTTTATATCAATGAACACCTGACAGTGGCTAACAAAATTTTATACAAAAAAGCGCGGCTCGCCGCTAGAGATAAACAATATAAATATGTTTGGGTTAAGAATGGGTCGATATTTTGCAGGAAGTCAGATACATCAAGGGTAGTAGTCATTAAGGATACCAATTCTCTGGAGGGAATATAATCATCTTAGGTATTATTCATTTAATTTGTTTGTTTTTTTTTATGGAAGGTTTATTGGTTTATGGACAGAACGTTAACGGTTTGCGTTCAAAAACGGAACAATTCAAGATGAATACTCTGAGTGTTGGCGAGGATATTTTTCTCATCACTGAAACAAATCTTTTCAGTGGTGTGGCAGATGCGGAAATATTCGATTTATCGGAATATAAGGTTTTTCGTAGGGACAGAGAGAGTGCTGTTTGTGCGGAAGGTAAAAAATCGGGTGGTGGTGTATTAATTGGCGTTAGAAGTGACTTTTGTGTTTGACGTCGAGAAGATTTCCAAAGCGAGGCTGAGGATGTGTGGATATCTATTGATGGTAGTGATGGTCGCTCAAAACTGCATATATGCTGTGTGTACCTACCCCCAAGAGATAACAAGGCAAGAGAATGTTTCACTTCCAAACTTAAGCAAATAGTTGATGGAGTTTCGGTGGAACCAATTGTGATTTTTGGGGATTTCAATATTCCTTCTTTAGATTGGTTGATTGTGGAGGGTGAAAACTCTTTGGTTCCCGCTAATATTAATAGTGATAATAATAGTCTGATTGATTTACTATCGTTTGCAGAATTTGAGCAGTTCAATTTTATTAAAAATGGGGATGGGAAAATTTTAGATTTGGTTTTTTGCTCTAGAATCGAATTGAAAGGCTTAAGTCAGAGTGACATTTGTTTGGTGGACCCTGATTACTATCATCCCCCCTTAGAATTTTATATCAAAAACTCCTTGAGTAAAAACCTACGGGAATCTATTGGCAGCTTTATAATTTTAGGAGGGGAAATTATGAAGAACTCATTAAATTTTATGATAGGCATGACTAGGTTAATGTTTTCAATAATCATTCTATCGATGATGATGTATCTCTATTTTATAAAATACTGGAAAAAGGAACAATTCAGCATATTCCTAGAGTAAGAATTAGGCACAGGAGATTTCCGTGCTATTTTGCCGTTGATACAATAAAGTCAATTAAAAGGAAAAATTGTTTGCATAAAAAATGGAAAATTTATGGCTCAGGGTACTATTTCGAAAAATTTAGAATATTGAGAAGAAAAACCAAAAACAATATTTTTAGAGATTACCCAAATTATATTAGGGATTGTGAAGATGACATAAGAGTTCATCCGAAGAATTTTTGGAAATATGTAAGGAATTGTAAGGATGAGGGAGGTGTACCAAGCAGAATGCACTATGGTAATGAGTCTGCTGAGAATGGTGAAGACATATGTGATTTATTTGCGTCATTTTTCAGAAGTGTTTATAAACCATACTCTCAGAGATTTCACCATCATAACGATTTAGGTTATAATAATCAATTAAGTACAGTTGAATTTACTCCAGAAATGCTTTGGAATAAGATAAATTCTCTGGATGCTAATAAGGGAGCAGGATTTGACGGATATCCCTCATATTTTTTAAAAAACTGTGGTTCTAGCTTGTGCTATCCATTGTCGATCCTGTTTAATAAATCGTTGCGTGCGGGTACATTTCCTGATTCTTGGAAGACTTTCCTTCTTGTTCCTATTTATAAGAACTCTGGTAGTAAATATCTTGTTGACAACTATCGTGGAGTTAGCAAATTGTCGGTCTTCGAGAAATTATTCGAGTGTCTTGTTTTGGATGTGTTATTTTACTCTCTGAAATCGTCGATACTGGAAAATCAGCATGGCTTTGTTGCTGGTCGTGGTATTGAAACGAATTTGTTGATTTACACTGAATTTATCTCGGGCGCCTTGGATGGTCGGTGTCAGGTAGATTCGGTGTACACTGATTTCAGTAAGGCTTTTGATAGAGTTGATCACAATTTACTTTTGTCCAAGCTTGCTGGGGTCGGTGTGCATGGGGATCTCCTCAGGTGGTTCTCCTCTTATCTTTATAAACGAACCCAGCTGGTGAGTGTCAGTGGATTTAGATCAGCGCCGTTCATAGTAACATCTGGGGTACCCCAGGGGTCTCATTTGGGACCGATACTATTTTTAATATTCCTGAACAATATAGGAGGTTTTTCAAATTTGCTCACTTTTTACTTTTCGCAGATGATTTGAAGATGTTTGGAGTGATCAAGTCGGTGGGGGATTGTGTGGAGTTTCAGAGGGATCTTGACGCGTTTACAGATTATTGCGGTCAGAATGAATTAGATCTGAATATAAATAAATGCATATGCATATCATTTTCTAGAAGCCATGCTAGTATTCAATTTCAGTATCGATTAGTTGGTTGTGAAGTGAAGAGGGTGAGTCAGGTTAGAGATTTGGGAGTGATTTTCGACTCAAAGTTGTCATTCACTGCTCACGTTGATACACTCATCGCTTCAGCCGGTAGATATTTGGGTTTCCTTTGTAGGATATGTAGGAATTTTAAGAACGAGGCAGCAATAAAAGCCATATATTTCGCATTTATACACAGCAGAGTTAATTTTGCCTCTATTATATGGAATCCATTTTATACCGTGCATAAGCAAAGGTTGGAGAGGTTGCAGAATAGATTTATCAGATTTTTACACTTCGAAATAACCGGTAATTATATCACTTCAGGTATAACACAAATAAGAACTCAATATCATATGGAATCCTTAGAGAATCGAAGAATTAAATTAGATTTGATTTTCATATATAAAATCATGAATAACTTCTACAATTCACCTGAGTTGACTTCCATGGTCCTGTATCACGTCCCTACGAGAACTTTTAGAAATAGGAAATTACTTTTTCAAGGTAGATTCATTCGGATCTTGGCAGAAATTCGCCTATCATGAGAATGTCTACCTTATTGAATCAATATTGTAATGATTTAGATCCATTTAATGTTAATTTAAGATCATTTAAGCGGAGTATCAGGGGTGTTTTCTTTCACTGATTATTTTTGTTGTTTCATGTTGTATTGTGACTTTGTACACCATAGGAATTAAAATTTAAGTGTTTCAGTGTATTAGAGGATACTTTTTTGGGAGTATTCCTGTTTGTATCCCGAAATTGAATAAATAAATAAATAAAATTCCCAGATTGATAAACGCAAATGTATGATCAATTCTTCTGTAGATTTCCAAGAGCATTCAAGTGAAAGTTTTCATTGCATAGTTCGTTTCTTCATGAGCTCTTTGGATATAATTTTGAAATAAATGTCTGGATAACCACTTTTATCAATATACAATTCAACACAAATAGGAATTCTCATAAAAATCACCCATAGACTTACGCATACTATGTATACAACCAACGCATATTTTAATCATCAAAATAGTATTCTAGTATTTATACACAGTGAAAGACCAAATGCTCACATTACATATTTTATATTAAAAAAAAAAAGTTTCCAATCCCCTACTTTGATCCTTTTATGAAATTGTAAATCTTAATAAAGGGATTTTTTCTATTGTAGACTGTTCAAAAAATTCTGAAATGTACTAAATAGAATTATCTCGAGATTCAGTTCATTTTGATATCAGATTCATGTGCCTTCAGGAAAATATTTTTTGTATAACTGCCATTAAAAGTGACACTTTTAATCACAGTCAATAATGTTGAAACTCACTGTTTACTTGGAAACATGTTAAAAATATTCTTAATACAGTATTAATCGTATATAACATAACTAGCAAGGTCAGAGGGTTTTTACTGACGAACGGAGAATATACCTCTCTGAGCAAATAAAATCCATTACCTTGCGTGTATTATTATATATTTTATTTGTTTGTCATTTGTAAAAAGGGTTATATAAATTCCAAAAAAATCTCAATAATTTGTCGCAAATGTCGTTAGCTATGGAAGCGTTGCCATAAACATGTCTGTTTATTTTCTTTAAATTTGTTTTGGCGAAAGCGAAAATGAATGTACCAAAAGAAATTATTGAGGCAGCCAGCAGGGTAGCTTCAAGTTTATTACCTGTAAAATCAGCTTCAAGGTACGAGCGAGAATACGCCGTACTCTCCTGATATCGCCTCATCTGATTTCTACCTATTCCGATTAATAAGGTATGACCTCGCCAACCAGCACTTTCGTTCTTACGATAAAGTCAAAATTTGGAACGATTCGTGGATCGCTTTAAATGACGAACAATTTTTTCGACGAGGAATTCAGAAGCTGCCACAAAGATGGGAGAAAGTTATGGCTAGTGATGGAAAATGTTTTGAAAAATGACTATGTAACGAGTTTTTTATAATAAAACCTCAAATTACGAAGTAAAATGGCGGTTTTCTATTTGTACGCCTATGTAGATATATACTTACTTACATTGTTAAGGTAAGGTGGGTGGACCATGGAAGGCCACGCTCCTTTGAAGGCCAACTATCAAAAAGTCGTAGTTTTTGACATGTAAACACATATTCCTTCGGCTATACACTAAGATCCATCAAACTCAAGTCCACAGATGCGGCGGAGAGTCGCTCGCGCCGCTATTGTGGCAGTGCGATCTCACGCTTCGTAGACTTCGGTCATCGACGTTACAATTATTATTCGCGCGCACAGCAAAACGAAAGTTTTTAGTTAGATAACCTATTATTATTTCATATTTTTTTACTGTGAATTGTCGTATAAGGATATGTTTATGGTACTAAAGAAAAAAAAATTGTTTTGCCTCGATTTAAGTTAAAATATTGGCAGTGTTCCCAGGAAAGCCGATGGTTCCTTATAAGGCCAATCAAAAATTTGACAGTTGGCCTTGCTAGGGTACATGGGCCTCACAAAGAACATGTACAAACCATAAACATATGAACAGTTACTTTTTAGTTATAAATACGTACCATTACAGTTAAAACAATGTTTTATATTTATAATATTTTTATTTATAAGGCTTTGTCACCAAACCCACTCGGCTCCAGAGAGTGCACAAAGTACCTCCTCGGCTAGCTCTAGAACTGAGACTACTTATAAAGGGGCGTCACTCTCTTTTAAGATAATACAAAGAAAAAAAAAGAGGAGAGTACACTAAAGATCTCAGGGTCGCAAAAGAGAGAAAATAACGAACGCACTCTCAGGATGCCAAACGAGCCCGATCACACAAGCGGGAGGTAGTGGCTGGTAGAAAGAATATAGAGCAATTATTCAACAATATAATGAGCCCAAATGAAACACACAAGGTCCCTCAAACGAGGATACATCCCACAGAAGGTAGATCACTAACCAGTTCCTACTTCACAACCCGAATATTCGACACGATGCTTTATCTCCTACTAAACAAACAGCAATATCACCCCAAGGCACATACTTAGAGCCTCGATGGTCATCGTTACAAATAGCTCTTTACTTACATCTAAGCGGCCTTCTCGATAGGTCGGATGTCATGTACCAAACAGCACTCACTGAACTGGGCCTCCCCGATACCAATCCATCTTAACCAAATTCCACAGACTAACCTAGGTAAGTACAAAAGGATATAGTTTCTTAACCCATAATTACTCTCACAGTCTCGTAGATGGAAACTGGGCTCAAATATATTCCTGGGCCAACGTAGTACAATTTCTTACAGTAATACACCCTGGGTAGACGACAGGTGTGGTATCTTAGATGGCGAAATCTGGTGGAGGTCCCCAAAGACAGCTCTCACGATAATTCAAAAACAGCCCATACAAACAGCTCGAAGACTTCAAAGACAGTTCAGAATCTGCGGTACCTCGCAACGGTACAATAATAATTCCCAATTCGAAGCAGATCGACGCTAAAATACGAACAAAAATCTATAATACCTCGTGACAAACATACATACATACATACATACGCCACTCCGCTAAAGCGCAAAAATCTCACCAACGAACAAACCAAACCAACATGATAAGATTTCTCTCAGGGCTTCAGTTAAAATCCTGTTCAGATCCGCAAAATTGCGATTAATTTCTTCAGGACGTTTTAACCAAAAATGCGGAAAGAACGATGTAATTGACAACCTACGTCACAGGCACAGAATGACAGTGAATGACAGTATGACAGACTAAGACCACCGACAACGGCGTTCATTGAAACGTACGAGATAAGCTGGTAAACTACTGCGATCAACGCCACCAGTTCGGTTTACAGGTACTAACTGGAGCGGGAATTTTGAAACCGTGACAGCTTATTAAACTTTTTAACTCATATTGAATAAACATTTCTTTCAAAATTATTTTATTATTAGTATATATTTAAATTTCTTTTATGGAAAGGTTATGTCTGAAAATAAACTGAACTAATTTACATGAAAAGCAACGAATATAAAAAATATTTACATGTTAAAAACGGTAGAGTATGTGATAAAGTAAGTATGTGATAAGTTATATATAAGATAATATATATAAGTCTGTCTATAATCATATTTTAAGCAAAAAAAACTTTATAACAATAAGCCGGTAATTGAATAGATGATTAAATTTTATGCGAATAAAGTCATTGATAATTTTTAGTTTGGCCTTCTTAGGAACATTTTGGCCTTACAAAGAACGGACCTATAAGAAGGCCATTTGAGGTAAAAAAAAAAATTTTTAATTTCATTATAATACGCGTTGGCAAGTTATTTGATGTCAATTTAATACTCATTACTACTGTTCTTAAATAATTTCCATTAATATATTTTTAGTTATACGATGGTATTCAAGTAATGTTCGTTGAGTTTTTTATAAATGATAAAAATATATTGAGCATTTAATGTTTTGCTTAAATGAAAGAGCTTATTATGTAGTTTTAGTAAAAGCGAATATATTAATTGTTACAACTCTATTTTTAAATTGAACGACTGATGTATAATATTGGCCTTGTTTGGAGCCGTGTTCCTTGCAAGGCCATTTGGAAGAGCTTAACAAAACTTAAGTTTAATGAATACTGATTCAAGCTAGGTTGAAAAAAAGTGATTTATACGGTACATAATAAAACAAACTATTATTTGATAATTTGTTTTCTTCATTTATCCAGTTAATAAACGAATAAAAAGCTTTTACTCGTTAGAGTGGCCTTCCATGGTCCACCCACCTTAGATTTCTTTTTGCATAAATCCGATGACTCTTCCCACAGTTGCTCTAGACATTTCATTCAGAATGAACGATGATATTTTTGGCGCTCTTGTTCACCCGAACGGAGTGCCTATCATTTTGCCCGAATGTCTGTAGTTTTGGAATATCGAGCCGAAAATGGTCTCAATCGATTGGGTTCGACTCCCTGATGAAGAATTCGTGGCGAAAGTTGAGTCTGTCCGGCCGTCCGTCCGGCCGTCCGGCCGTATCCTCTCTAGCATCCAAAAGGAATCAGCTAGAGTTTTCAAATTTTCAGAATAGGTTAATTGTCCAAATATCTCGGTCAAGTTCGTTATTGGGCCAAATCCGTCGGATGGTTCAGTAGTTATGAGCATCTGAAATTTTGTTTCCTCAATAACTACTAGAATATCCATCCGATCGAGTTGATACTTGGAATGTTATTGAGGGAGGCTGAAACAAAATGGCTTGCAAAATTTCGCAGGAATCGTCACGCTAGAAAATTTTAAAAAAATTCCCAAAAAAAAAATTTTCAATACTTAATATCTCCTAAGACTTCATTTAGATTTAAATAAAAATCCGTATATATATTGAGGTTACTGATATCTTACTCATCCTCAAATTTCATAGTCGTAGCTTTTTCCCTTCTGAAGATATGATCATTTTTTTCATTTACTCAAGAGAAAAATAGAAATGTCATGAAGTCCGAGCTTTGTCATTGAAAGATTGCCATCACAGATCGATATTCGTTTGACAACTTGCGGACCTAGATATCAGTGTCAGTTGGCGTAATATCCATCAAAATTTTCATAGAATTCATAGAGGTAGAATTCGATGTCGATGACGTTGTCAAAATTCAGAAAAGCACAGACGTAATATTAATCAAAAAATTTTTTATCATAGAGAAAGAATTTGATGGCGTTGTCAAAACTCAGAAAAGCAATGACGTAAGTTTTTAGGAGAAGCATAGAACAAAATTCGGTGAAAATGATGAGTAGTTATTTTCAAATTGAGATAAAGGTTTGTTTATTCATTAGGCTTTCATATTTACATCACATTGTCCCATAGTACGGAAAAAGACTATTGTTCACACGATCAGAGAGCTTATAGATTTGTTAAGGTTTGAATATTTACTCGCAAGTAGCTCAACAAGAGCGCCAAAGCAATCTGACTTCACGTCAGTGCTTTCTAAATTTTTTTCAAGTTGGCACCTCACATCTGAGATGTGGACATCTTTTCCGGTTCCCTGAAAAATTCGTCTAAGAGTGATCTAGCAAGATCATCATATTCAGAAACTTCTTATTTATTGATGTTGATATTTTATGCATATAATTTATTGCCTATAACTATAATAAACAAAACACATCAATTCAATGAACGCCTCATCAGTGACTTTCCTTTTTTTCTGAAACGATCTTTTTCAAGAATTCTTCCTTTCCTCAAGTCTGCAAGTATCCTATTCTTGTTATCCTGGTTACTCATCATGGTCGATAACATATTATACAGATAGGTCTTTTCTTTTCCCACTTTCAGCACCTTCTCGCTCATCTCCTTTATAAAAGTAGTGCAATGTCTGATGTCCTTTCTTGCTAAAGTAAACACTTCCGTAATTTCGAGCGCCACAATCGACAACTTCGCTAGTCCCCCCCTTTTGGTTATAGACAAGTCGCCAAAGTGATCTCCATCTTCGAAATGCAGTATCTCAGTAGCTTCTGGGCCATAATAAACTGCTAAAGTGCCGTGGGAGACCCAGAACATCTTCAAAAGAGGCTCTCCGCACTTCAGTATAACATCGTTGGGAAGATAGATCTCTCTTTGTAGGAATCCGATTATGCTGCCCACAGTTGCTCTGGACATTCCGTTTAACAGTGGCACTCTGTCTAGTACTTTCTTGCAAGTTTGCATGGTCACCTCACATCTGAGATGTTCTGTTAAAGTGGACATAATTTCATCTTCCTTAAAAAACTTCTTTTGGAATTTGTACTCATAATAAGTAATAAGACGTTTCTTCAACTTGTCCGATATATTCTTAGAACGGACATATTCAGTCACTTGGTAGATCAACTCCTCGTATTTGCTTTCTGATATATTCACAGTACCAAATAATTCAAGAACCTTTGTCATAGCGTATATACAGAAAGAAAAACCTATTATAGTGGCGAACGATAAGGTTAACTGTTCAATAGTTAAAATTACTGATTTATAGCCTCCACTGGCTCCAAAAAAATGACATGTAGCTCGAATATATACCATTACGAAAAGTTCAAAGAAATCTTTGGAGATTCCAGAGCACAAATTTTCGTGGAGGTCCGGAGGTTCTTCCTCATCATAAATCCAAGAATCATGTGGCAAGCCGTGAAAGGTGTAGTAACCATTAGATATAAAGTACAAGATACATCCTGACCAATGAATTAGAAAGAATGCCTTCAGGAATACAATCGCCAAAGTCTTTACCGATTCGGGAATATTTTTCTCCTGCATTATTTCGGAAAGATATCTGAACACATCGAACACTCTTGTAAATCTAAAACAGCGCAGTATGCCTATGAGTGGGAGTCTGGACTGTCTTTGATTGGGTTTCAGTATAACAATAATAAATTCTTTCACTGGGAGACAAGCTAGTAGTTCAGGAATGAAAAAAGTTATCATTCTATCTTTCATTATTCTCTTTGGACATAGTATAATTTCTTTGGTCAAGTTATTATAATATCCAACGAAACAAGACAGGATTATGTTGAGGAAAAATGCTGCATCCAGAGCGAACAGAATTCGGAGCAAAATCGTTTCGTTATCGCAGTCCATGAAGAACGACATTCTTACTGGATCGATTAGGAATGAAAGCAACCACAAGATGCAAAAAATTTTATCCTTGTATATGGCAAATTGGCTCAATGGATGTATTATTCTTGAGTTATCACCAATAGCATGTCTGATTTTTTCATCCCGCAGCGATGCATAGCTCCTGAAAAATCTTTTTGCCTTCTTACTTTCTTCGTCTACTACAAGTAATTTCCTCATAGAGAAAAACCAGCGTTGGTATGCTGGCATGAAAGGAGGTAATTCTGCCATGCTGGAATCTACGATTACGGGAAGGTCACATTCATGATCGAAATATCCAATAGATTTCCTCATTATGAGCTCAATACGGTAATAGATTATTCGTTTGACAACTTGCAAATGTCAAAATTGTTGCGTGGAGACTAGACGTAACTGAGATGTCTAGAATTTTTTTATTTTAGCCTTTATTTTAGAAATTTTAAGCGTCACCAACGAGTATCTATGCACTAGCAAAATGTTGATGAGTTCAACTGCAAGATCCATTGACAGCAACGCTCAACAACCGGTGTACAACTGAATGACGAATTAACGCGTATCCAATCTTGCGTTTCGAATTTGAACTAACGATAATTCGACATTGGAGACAATTGTCATCGGAGAAGTGTCACATATTTAGTAATATTCGCTATATATATATATATACTTTTGAACTTTTGGCTTACAATATTTAGTTAACAAACAATACAGCATATAGATCAGGGGTTAGTGATGGGGTGTCATACAATTCGGTGTATCACATAAAAGCCTAGGGAAAAAACCCCAGTAAAAAAAACCCTGGCTCCCCGAATAAGTGTGAAAGTACAAAAATAAGCTGAAATATATT
This sequence comes from Micraspis discolor, assembly GCA_030674115.1. Classification (NCBI taxonomy): domain Eukaryota; kingdom Metazoa; phylum Arthropoda; class Insecta; order Coleoptera; family Coccinellidae; genus Micraspis; species Micraspis discolor. The sequence goes on along the minus strand of JARTUT010001309.1, from coordinate 3,429,625 downwards.
TTCGGGACTTCTTTCTTCAAGAGTGATTTTCTATTGATGGAAACAGAGACTTCTTCAAGTTGTCCACATCGAATCTGGAAATAAAAAGACAAAAGCAAAAAAAAGAACTGAATAACAAAACAATACAAAATTTGAAAGAGATAAAGAAAACACCCTCAAATTCGCCTTTTTGGATTAACTCGATATTGTGAATCAAGGATTTTTTAGCATAACAAGCTAAACCGTAAATTTTACTAAGGAGGTAGTCAATGAATACATAACCTTTTATGTTGATGACGAGATATTGTTGATGATGGAGCTCGTGTTGAATGATTGTTTGGGCTATTACCATCATCTATTGTGGATGTAATGTTTTCCGACGTTTCGATAGACATCTTCTATCTTTATCAAGGAGAAAAGTAAGAAACCTTTTGAAACTTATCAATTTTCAAAAAGTAAATATTGACAGAAGTCATGAAAGAAAAATGAACGATGTTATATACTCATCTGTGATATGATGATCTTTTTAAGTTGGATCGAACTATTGGCGTCCAAACTTCTGGCAGATCTATAGATGGAGCACTTATGGAATCAGGTGTTATTTTCATAAATGCTGCTTCTTTGATTTTTCTTCTTGCAAGTTTTTCTTCTTTGGATATTATTGATGCTTCATCCCACTTTATACGATGATTCTCATCTACAGCATGTTGGACCAACCTGGATTTGTCGCTGTCTAGTACTCGTAGAAGCTTCTGATGTTCTTTTATGCGTACATTCAGAAGGCGTTTAGTTTCTCCGATGTAAGATCTTCCGCACTCGCAAGGTAATTCATATATGCAGTTCTTTGTCCTTTGTGTCTCATTATTATCTATAGATCTGCCAGAAGTTTGGACGCCGATAGTTCGATCCAACTTGATAAAGATAGAAGATGTCTATCGAAACGTCGGAAAACATTACATTAACAATAGATGATGGTAATAGCCCAAACAATCACTCAACATAACCTTTTATGGTTCCTCCTTTACGAAGATTTTTTTTAGTATCCGTATGTGTCTCTTGAAGGAGAATAATCTCAGCACCATAGTCCTTTGCTAGTTTATAGAAATATAATCACTCTTGTCCTTAGAAATACCCTCTATATTCAAATCTAATACACAAAATTTGTCGCCAATCTGCAAGGAGGATTCTTCGAATCGGGTCTTGCGATCCAAGTGATGATTTTTCAGATCTTCTGATGTTTGAAGTCTGCTATGGTACCCATTCAAAGGGAAATCATCATCCATAGTTGGGGAAGGTTGTGATATAACACTTATTTCATTGAAAAAATAGCAGAGGAAAAAATTATCGACTGACATTCATTATGACTTATGTCATAATAATTCGCTATTAGCTTGAGGAGTGCAGGGAAATATTGAAGAATTATTTCCAAGTGGTGAATTACCAACGCAAACTATGCGAAATATGAAAAAAATATTTGCCAAAAAAGATTTGCCATCGTAGGCATGTGTGCGGCAATTTGTCAGTCGTGTGCGCGAAACTGGATCACTGTTGGATGAAACAACACGTAAACGTCCATTTCTATCGCTGCGGTGGAAAAAAGTGTTCGTAAACGGCCATCCTCATCGATTTGTCATCGAGCGCAAGAGTTGGACCTTTCTTGATCAACTATGCACCGAATTTTGCGCAAAGACCTTGCCCTGGAGCCATATAAAGTTCAATTGGCCCAACAGCTAAAGCCAATTGATCATCCGAACCGTCTACGGTTCGCAAATTGGGCGAAAGATCGTTTGACCAAAGATGGTGAATTTTATCGAAAAATCATCTTTTCCGACGAGGCTCATTTCCACCTCGGCGGTTATGTAAATAAACAAAACCTCCGTATATGGGGCACAGAAAACCCGCACGTCGTCGAGGAGAAACCGATACATCCACGACTGACTGTTTGGTGCGGATTTTGGTCCAACGGCATAATGGGCCCATTTTTTTAGAAAATGATGAAGAAACCGCCGTAACCGTCAACAGCGAGCGCTACTGCGCTATGTTAACTGATTGACTTTTCGATCAAAAGAGTATAAATTGGACGATATTTGGTTTCAACAGGATGGGGCTACTTGCCATACAACCCATGTTACGCTCGATGTTTTGCGCCTCATCTTCGAAAAATTGCATAATCACCAAAAATGGTGATGAGAATTGGTCTCCAAAAAGCTGCGATTTAACACCGCTAGATTATTACCTTTGGGGAGCGATCAAAGACGTTTGTTACGCCAACAAGCCAAGCACGATTGATGACTTGAAACATGAAATTAAAGTTGCCATAAGGCCTGAAACAATTTTAAATGTACTCAAAAATTGGACTGATCGAATGGGTACTGCCAAGTGAGCCGTAGTGGACATTTGACCGAAATAATTTTTCACAAATAATGTCATGAATTATTCTTTCGAATAAGTGTTTGATCATCGAAATCTATCGAGCCGTTCTTTTTTAAAGCCTCTTTAAATTCGAAATTTTCCGTGGGACACCCTTGACTAGCTCGCTACAGAACAGTTCCAACTTCATTCGAATCAATGTGAACTCAAATTTTTACCAACATGGAAACATTCGGCCAACCTCATTAAATTCCTAAAACCACTATTACGAAACAATTACGAAGAGTTCAAATTGGTGAACTCGGACGCCATGATAAAGTCGTTATGAGCCGGAATGAAATATTTCTCATAATTCAGCCAACAGTAATTAATTCGTGTTCCCATTTTCGGGATTTGTTATGAACTTCAGATATGCAGCTGCTACAATTCCTTTATTATGAACTGACCGAGCTCTAATACAGAGGGGACACTCAAGAGAAATCTTCGAGAATAAATTTTATAAAGGTGCAAAGATTAAATTATTTAAATGATGGCAATTCTTAATTATAAGCGGTTCACTCATGGAAGTCTTTTGAATTTCGTAGTTTTCTCTAATCTACATTGCCCATATGAATTCATCGAAATGTGTTCTAGCAGAATGAACATGTCCAGAGCTTCCTCATTCATGTTGTTATCAAAGGTAATAATTATAATAAATAAATAAAATCAACGTATTCAACACATCAACATTGAGGAATTAAAGCATACTAGCGAGCACAAAAGGTACTTTTAGGTCGTTTTAGGTTTAATTCTCATTATAATAATAATAATAATAAATTCCTTTATTTCAAATTATCTCCACAGTAGTATCACACGGAGAGAAATGAAATGATGTCAACAACAATATACAATTTATACAAATTGGGATAAATTGTTACAATCAAGAAAGTCACCAAGTGAATAGGGTTCTAAATTTATAAGTAGTTTCTTTATTACATTTTTGAATCTGTTCATGTTAGTTAATCTGCATATAGATGGTAATTTATTGTAAAATTTTATGCACATATAATAGGGACCTTTTTCTGTACTTGTCAGTCTATGAGAAGGATAAATGAAATTTGTTGTTCTTGTATTATAGCTATGGCCAAAGTTAGATCTGAACTCCATCTGGTTCTTAGAAAAAAATGTCAAACATTCAAATATATATAACCCATATACTTCAAATATATATAACCCATATACAGTCATAATTTCCATATCCTTGAAAACACCTCTGCGGGTATCTCTGAATTTCATATGCCTCATGGTTCTTATTGTTCTTTTTTGTACTACAAAAAGGTGTTGAATGTTGGAGCTGCATCCCCAGAACACAATTCCATATCTGAGTATTGACTCAAAATTAGCATGGTACAATATTTTCAGCGTTTTTTCATCCATATGCCTAGCTACCACTCTGATTCCATAACCAATGCTACCCAGTTTCAGCCCGGTCTCTACCACATGATTGTCCCAATCCAAGAACTCATCAATGTGTACCCCAAGAAATCTTGTACCATGAACTGGTTTCAAATCTACATCATTCAAGTTAATGGTATCAGTTAGCGTAATTCGGGAATTCTTGGTTCTAAACACCACAAGGTTCGTTTTTGATGAGTTTAGCGCCAACTCATTCATATTAAACCAGTCGCAGACCTCAGATACACTGGCCCCCGCCTTATTAACCGCCTCTATATATGTCTTTCCAACTGCCAAAATGTTGGTGTCATCCACAAAGCTCACCAGTCCATTCATGATGAGGTCATTAATGTAAATGATGAAAAGAATAGGACCTGCGATACTGCCCTGTGCTAGGCCTCTTTCTTTGACTACAATTTTAGATATGTTTTCATTAATGATAACTTGCTGTTTTCTCTCCATAAGATAGGATTCAATCCACTTATATGCTCTACCTCTTATTCCATACTTTTGAAGCTTACTCAATAAATATTGTAGGTTCACACAGTCGTAGGCCTTGCTGAGATCTAGAAACACCCCAATGGCCAAATTTTTTTTCTCGAATTCTTGGAGTATCATATTCACAAACTGGTAGATGGCAGTGTTTGTTGATTTGCCCTTCAGAAAACCGTGCTGGGAGCTTGAGAACAAGTCACATTTTTTGAAAAAACCTAACAATCTTGAGCACATTACCAACTCGAAAATCTTAGAGAACGAGGGTAGCAAACTGATTGGTCTATAATTATCAAGATTGTGTCGGTCCCCTTTTTTATATATGGGCTTAACTAGAGCAAATTTTAATTGATCAGGGAATATCGAAAATTTCATGGAGTTGTTAATAATGTAACACAATACTGACACTATCTGAGTGAGGGAGAGCTTGACAATACTGGTTGGAATGTCATCATATCCGCTGGAATGTTTGTTCTTTAGGGTGGAGCATAAGTTGGTTAGTTCTTCAGTATCTACAGGTCGCAAGAAAAGTGACTGGTCATTCTCTTTTATATTACAGGAGAAAGGCTTGTGATGAACTTCATCTACAAGTTTTTGGACTGCCTCACTCAAGTGAACGTTAAATTTATCTGGCAATGATATTGAATCCTCATCGATATTAGGTTCTCTACGTCTATGTTTCCCTGTTAGCTCTCTACATATGTTCCACATAGATCTCATTTTACAATCTGATTTTATTACTCTATCCTGAAGGGATCTCTTTTTGTCTTCTTTCAATATGTAGTCATAATATTTTTTTGTGTCCTTGTATTGCTCTATGAATGATGGGTTATCAGTTGAAAGCACCAGTAGAATATCCAATTGTTTTTTGATTTCTTCAGCATGTTCACTTCTTTTGTGTTTCTTGTGATTATTGAGACGTAACCTGGTGATTGGAAAGCTCTGATTGAATATATTCAAGTAGATGTTGATAAAAATTTTCCACTGCTCATTCACATTCTCCTTATCAACCACAAATACATCCTCCCAGTTTTGTTGTTTCAGTTGGTTTACAAAAATGATTCTGTTTCCCTCATCAAAAAGAAATCTCTTGCGTACAAATTGCATTTCATCATTTTGGTCTACTGTAAACATAAATTTTTGTCCAAAATGATCGGATATATGTGATGTAAGGATTTCAGAGGTGTGTCCATTATTAAGGTTGGTACATATGTTATCTAAGCAGCTTTTAGTTTGGCTAGTTACTCTTGTGTAGTCAACAACAGTTGTTCTGATAGAATAGAAATTGAGCATTGATGTTAATTTGAACTTATTACTATTGTCATCCAGCATTTCAATGTTAAAATCCCCTGTAATGAAAATAACATTTTCGAGGTTTAATTGGCTGGAGAGAATATTCTCTAGTTGGTTAAGGAATACCTCAATAGAGCCACTTGGTGGTCGATAAATGCACAGGATAACAATTTTGATTTTTTTCAGAGAACACTCTACAGCAGAACACTCAAACTCACCAAGTATGGAGAACTCAGCTGCGCTTTTATACTCCCTACCTACTATAGCATCCCTGAGGTAAATTGCTGATCCTTCATGTTTACCTTCTTCTCTACAAAGACAAGATACCAGTTTGAAACCCTGAATACCAATCTGAGTGATTTGCTCTCTTGACTTCCAGTGCTCTGTAGTGCAAAGTATTATAGATTCTGTATTTTCTCTCATAAGTTGTTCTGCTTGATCTATACTGTTCCCCATCGATTGTAGATTCTGATGAATAATGCCACATTTTTATATTCTTTTTTCTCATACTCAACTTCACATGACCGAATTTTCAAGTTCAATAAATTAGGCTCCGAGTTTTGTCCGTTTTTGGATAATTTAGTAGCTTGTTCCTTCCATGATGTTTCTGTTTTTTCGGAATGAAAATTTCTTATGATAACTCCCTCTGGCCAGACTTCCGGACTACAGATTGAGTTATATGTTTCCTCTGTGTAAACTCCCACACTGAAAGCAGAATTGTTACCTTGTGTGTTGAGTTTTTTAACCTCTATTCTTTTATTTGTTGTTCAGTTACGTCCTTTCCTTGTATTCTGCCCACGTAAATCCATTTACGTCTAGCCGCTCCTTTAATAATAGGATTATTTGATTTATTTGTACCTATGCAGATTTCGCTACTTCTTGTTTTACTTCCTTTCCTGTAGCTAATTGTTTTCCATCCCATATCTACCGGTATTGATGTTTGCTCCCCGTGTTAACTAGTTTGACGTACGACGTCCGAAGATCCGATTTGACTGTTCTCTGACTTATGAGAGTTTGTGCGGTTAGTTCTGGAAGTTGGTAGTTCCAACGCTCCTAGTGCTGTCATTCCTGCGTACGACATTTTATTGTCAACTCTATGTTCCGTTTTTGTGTTCTGTCCTTGTTTAAGTTGCTTGTTATCTTCCCTTTTTTCTTGATATCTGCTTTTTTCTCCTTTGTTTACATTTATACCTTTGCTTGAATTTTCAATTTCACCTTCATAACTTTTCAGCTTGTCCATCAGAAGTGCGTTATTTTCCATCATTATTTTGTTCTTTTCTTGGGTCTCTTTCAGTAGTTTCTTAAGGTATGCTATTTCTATATTGAATAATTTATTTTCGTTTTGAAGTTCTCCAATTTCCTTCGCCATTTTGATAACATTGGCTTCTACATGCTTGCAATTCGGATTTTTCTTACTTGCCGCCTGTTCCATGCATTTGGGGTGAAAATTTTCCCAACATTTGTAGCACTTTACAGGTTCCACGACCTTTTTCTTGCAATGGATGCATCTATATTCACTCTCTTTGTAATTTTTAACCGATTCGTTTTCACTCACGTCTTCTTCGCCCGCCATCTTTGCGCATTCTTCATACTTCATTAGATAATTAAAACACATTAATTTTTCACTGAGTTTATGTAACTATAATACCCAATCGTACCGTTTTATGCATAGCACCCTCTCCATATGTCAATAAAGTGGTTTAACTGATTACAGAGTATTCTAGACGATAATCTTTTTAAAAGGGAAGTTCACAAATTGATATTGAATCATCTTTGTAAAAAGTAGAAATGTTTATATAGGGAAGTTCTGTTTTGAATTAGCTTATAGTAACACTCTGTAAGTTGCAGCAATTTCGAAAATAAATATACTTACTTACTTATACATAATGAAGGTAGATCTCCTTTTGTAGAAAAACGATGATGCTGTCCAAAGTTGCTCTGGACATTCCATTTACAAACGATGCTATTTTTTCCATGGTCACCTCACATCTGAGATGTTTCATTCAAGTGGACATGATTTCCGGTTCCCTGAAAAATTTGTCTAAGAGTGATCTAGCAAGATCATCATGTTCAGAACTTCCTTATTTATTGATATTGATTTTATATGCACATAATTTATTGCCTATAATAATAATAAAAAACAAAAATCAATTCAATTAACGCCTCATTATCAGTTGCTCCCCTTTCTCTCTGAAACGATCCTTTTCAAGAATTCTTCCTTTCCTCAAATCTGCAAATAGCCTATTCTTGTTATCCTTGTTACTCATCATGGTCGATAACATATTATAAAGATGAGCCTTCTCCTTTCCCACTTTCAGCACCTTCTCGCTCATCTTCTTTATAAAATTAGTGCTATGTCTGATTACCTTTCTTGCTACAACCGAATACATCGCTAGTACGCCCCTTTTGGTTATAGACAAGTCGCCAATGTGATCTCCATGTTCGAAATGGAGTATCTCAGTATCTTCTGGGCCATAATAAACTGCTAAAGTGCCGTGGGAGACCCAGAACATCTTCAAAAGGGGCTCTCCACACTTCAGTATAACATGGTTGGGTAGATAGATCTCTAAATAGATATGTAGGAATCCGATTATACTGCCCACAGTTGCTCTGGATATTCCGTTTAACAATGGCACTCTATCTAGTACTTTCTTGCAAGTTTGCATGGTCACCTCACATCTGAGATGTTTTGTTAACGTGGACATAATTTCCTCTTCCTTAAAAAACTTCTTTAGGAATTTGTGCTCATAATAAGTAACAAGACGTTTCTTCAACTTGTCCGATATGTTCTTAGAACGGACATATTCAGTCACTTGGTAGATCAACTCCTAGTATGTACTTTCTGATATATTCACAGTACCAAATAATTCAAGGACCTTTGTCATAGCGTATATATAGAAAAAAATTGTTATAATGACGAACGATAAGGTTAACTGTTCAAAAGTTAAAATGATCGATTTATAGCCTCCACTAGCTCACAAAAAATGACATGTAGATCGTAAATATACCATTAGGAGAAGTTTAAAGAAATCTTTGGAGATTCCAGCACACAAATAATCGTGGAGGTCCAAAGGTTCATCCTTATCATAAATCCAAGATGCTCAAACATGCAACATTTATGTCTAAATGAATAACTAGGCCTCTTATTTATCCGTAGTCATTCATATTGTCTCGTTATTCATTTCAATATAAGTGTTGTTTGTTTCAGTGTGTATAATCTCTGTAATCATTTTTAGAGCCCTGAACAAGATTTTTGAATAAAATCGAAACATTCGACCATGATTTAAGAAGTGGTTTTTGTTTCTATTCAACTGACCTTCCAACTTCATACATGTATAAATGCCATATTTTAAACATTAAGAACATACAACAATAAATCACTCTCAATTAAACATAAAAGATGCAAAGTGCTCTGTTTCGTCAACCGAAATCTCCTAAAAAATGCCGAATTGTCCATATCACAATAGTGATCAGCTCTATTATATCCCAAATGTGGAGAGCGAAATCCTTTATTCAAATATATCGTAATGGTCCACCTGTCTATTTCATTCAACCAATTTACAAGAATCATACTTTCCATTATTGAATCACAACAACTCTGCGAAAATTGACCAACTCATAGCAATATGTGGTGCAAGAGAATTTGTATATCAAACCTCACAATTAGAGATGGCGCTGATTGAGACGGTCCAAGTGGGCATAATCACTTATTGTTCAAGTACAGAATATATTTTTCTAACCAGAAATAAAGCGTCGACTACACTTTCATGGCTTGCTTTGATTACTGTATCTCTTGAACGGTCTATTCATTAGTGTGCCTCAATCGAGCATCTATCGGGTTTGTTAGCAATTAAAATCTATGCTCATCGAGCAACGGTGTACACAATCTGGCAACACCGCTAACGCTCGGGGTACCTGCGAGCCTGCCACCATTTTAGTTCCTCTTTATCAACTGAACAGTACAGTCCACACAAGCTCTACCAAGACAGAGCACAGTTTATCCGTTTCTACAACGATAATGCATTAAAGTTTTAAGGTAAATTAATGTGTTTCATTTGAAAGTTTAAACGAGCAGACAGCTCAACCAGGGTTTTCCAATGGGGACTTGACTACTTTGAACTTAATCTGTGAACGCACCCTTAGACCAATCATCGAACTGTCAACGTTAATTTATTCAGTAAAGTGAACATTTTCATCATGGTGAAGTACATGAACAAACTACGTTTGCAAGTTATAAAAATTTACCTTTCCTTCGGGCCTCCGTAGCCGACGACCCACGGCGTTCTCAAGAATTAGGCATCCGTCAGACCACTCTATGGCGAATTGTGCGTAAGGATCTTGGTTTACACCCGTACAAAATCAAGCTGACCCAAAAATTGAAGCCGTTGAACAATTTGAAGCGACATACGTTCTCCGATTGGGCTCTGGAAAAGCTGCGCCGCGGTCATGATTTTCATCGAAAAATCATCTTCAACGATGAAGCTCGTTTTTGGCTCAATGGCTTTGTCAATAAGCAAAATATGCGTTATTGGACAGGCAGAAATCCACACGTGATTCACGAGACTCAAATGCATCCCCAAAAATAATTGGTCCGTATTTTTTCTTTTGATATCAACAATCGTCACGTTACGGTCAATGGCGATCGTTATCGCGCCATGATAACGAATTTTTATTGGTCCCAATTGCAAGCTATGGACTTGGCCAACATGTGGTTTCAACAGAACGGTGGCACTAGCCACACAGCACACGGAACAATCGGTTTATTGAAGCATTTGGTGAGCGTGTAATTTCGAGAAAAGGTCCCGTCAATTGGCCGTACAGCACCAGAAAAACTGCGCGATCTCCGCGCGTTTGCCACCCATCTGTGCTCTATACGCACCTTCCGATGTCTACAATATACTTTAATTAGAGACAACTCCTACAGAACATATTTCAAGTATATTTTAAGTTCACAAATGATTCAAGCACAACACATAGAAGGGTTTGAGTATAAATTGGAGATGGTACGTATTTGATGACGAGATAATGTTGATGATGGAGCTCGTGTTGAATGATTATTTGGGCTATTACCATCATCTATTGTGGATGTAATGTTTTCCGACGTTTCGATAGACATCTTCTATCTTTATCAAGGAGGAAAATTAAAAAACTTTTTGAAAAATTATCAATTTTTCAAAAAGTCAATATGACAGAAGTCATGAAAGAAAAATGAACAATGTTATATACTCATCTGTGATATGATGATCTTTTTAAGTTGGATCGAACTATCGGCGTCCAAACTTCTGGCAGATCTATAGATGGAGCACTTATGGAATCTGGTGTTATTTTCATAAATGCTGCTTCTTTGATTTTTCTTCTTGCAAGTTTTTCTTCTTTGGATATTATTGATGCTTCATCCCACTTTATACGATGATTCTCATCTACAGCATGTTGGACTAACCTGGATTTGTCGCTGTCTAGTACTCGTAGAAGCTTCTGATGTTCTTTTATTCTTACATTCAGAGGGCGTTTAGTTTCTCCGATGTTATTGATGCTTCATCCCATTTTATACATCGTATAAAATGGGATGAAGCATCAATAATATCCAAAGAAGAAAAACTTGCAAGAACATTGCAATAACATTGTTCATTTTTCTTTCATGACTTCTGTCATATTGACTTTTTGAAAAATTGATAATTTTTCAAGAAGTTTTTTAATTTTTCTCCTTGATAAAGATAGAAGATGTCTATCGAAACGTCGGAAAACATTACATCCACAATAGATGATGGTAATAGCCCAAATAATCATTCAACACGAGCTCCATCATCAACAATATCTCGTCATCAACTAGAAATTCGGTATGGGCCCGAATTTTTTCAAGAAGTTAGAAGTTATGAAAGAACCAGCATAAAATTGGCAAAAGAATGCAATCATTTGACATTCATCCATCTTGCAAGAGATCGAAACCTAATTCCTAAAGGTCTCAGAGTGAAACTTCCTGTCAAAAGTTATAGAGCAGATAGGATTTCAAAACGGACAAGTCAAGCCCTTATGAGAGAAAGACTGAATCAACATCGATTCAACAAAGCCAAATTACTTACAACATGCGAGAACCTTAGATGTAGCATTCAATCAAAAACTAATGCTGAAGATTATGAAAATATTCTGGGAGCTATTAAACATAGCTATGAAAGAATATATGAACAACAAAAACAAGAAAATATGAACCCTTAGATCATTCAAAAACCGTGATCAATTTATCTAATAAGAACTTAAGTGAAGATCAGATATCTCTCCTCAACAAGGGTCTCAAGTTCTCTATAGCCCCTAAGACGATACCAAAATTTAAATCATGTTGGCGGCAGAAGAAACTGCACAGAAAATTCGAGAACCTGAAAAAGCCGAAGAATACAGATGGAAAATCAGAACCTTGTTAGACAGGAATAACAAGACACCTCTACCCAATATAAATAAAGCTGAACAGAGGGCATTAAAAGATCTTAAATCGGATAGTTCCATAAAGATACTTCCAGCAGACAAAGGAAACGCAACTGTAATTCTAGATATTGGCTCTTATAATCAAAAAATCAATGAATTATTAGAAGCAGGAAAATATAAAAGACTAAAAAAGGACCCTACCACCACAGTTGAAAACAAGATTTACAAAATCCTTTATAAATATCGAAATGAATTTCCAGATCAATTCGTTAGATCAAGACTTACACCTCACTTCAGTAAACCACCACATTTATATGGTCTACCAAAAATACACAAAGCAAATATTCCTCTAAGACCAATTGTGAGTTCAAGAAATTCAGCATGCCACCAACTGGCTAAATTTCTGCTGAAAATTATATCGCCTTTAAAAAGTAATTCAACATCGATGATAAGAAACACGAAACATTTCATAGAAATAATGAAACATCAAGAAATCATGGAAGAAGACGTTATGGTCAGCTTCGACATCACCAGTTTGTTCACTAATATTCCGACAGATAAAACACTTATCATAGTTATAATAATAGGAAAATAGGAAAAAGCTTGAAGAAGATCAAACCCTTAGTGAAAGAACTACACTAAGCGTCAATGCAATTATGGAAATGCTTTCTCTTTGTATTGAAACAACATATTTCCAATTCGAAGACATCTTTTATCAACAAGAATTCGGAATAGCCATGGGTTCACCACTATTACCAATTTTAGCAGATTTATATATGGAAATTTTCGAACAGAAGGCATTAGAAAAATATGTACTTAAACCCAAACTGTGGAAAAGATATGTAGATGATACTTTCATTATTTGGCAACATGGAAGAGAAACTATAGATGGATTCCTTCAATATCTAAACAATCAAGAGGAATCAATTAAATTCACAATTGAAATCGAGAAGGACAGACAACTTCCATTCTTAGATGTACTCGTACATAAACAAAATGGAATCCCAAGAACCACTGTGTATAAAAAGCCAACGAACGCAGGACAATATCTACATTTTGAGTCAAACCACCAACTAAACACTAAATTGGGAGTAGCAAAATGTTTATTTGATAGAGCAATAAATATTTGTTGCACTGAAGAAGACCAAAATGAAGAAATAAATAACATCTCGAAAACTCTTAGAAGCAATGGCTACCCCAAAAAAGATATTAGAAAAAGCTAAACGAACAAGAGAAAGTCAACCTGAACCAACAGATATAAATCAGACCATTAAAACCGTAATTCCTTATTTAAAAGGTTTGTCGGAGAAAATGAGAAGAATTGGAAATAGATACAACATAACGACTGCATTCAAAACTAAAGACACTATCAGAGCTAAACTTACAAAAGTTAAGCCTAATAATGAGACACAAAGGACAAAGAACTGCATATATGAATTACCTTGCGAGTGCGGAAGATCTTACATCGGAGAAACTAAACGCCCTCTGAATGTAAGAATAAAAGAACATCAGAAGCTTCTACGAGTACTAGACAGCGACAAATCCAGGTTAGTCCAACATGCTGTAGATGAGAATCATCGTATAAAGTGGGATGAAGCATCAATAATATCCAAAGAAGAAAAACTTGCAAGAAGAAAAATCAAAGAAGCAGCATTTATGAAAATAACACCAGATTCCATAAGTGCCCCATCTATAGATCTGCCAGAAGTTTGGACGCCGATAGTTCGATCCAACTTAAAAAGATCATCATATCACAGATGAGTATATAACATTGTTCATTTTTCTTTCATGACTTCTGTCATATTGACTTTTTGAAAAATTGATAATTTTTCAAAAAATTTTTTTAATTTTCCTCCTTGATAAAGATAGAAGATGTCTATCGAAACGTCGGAAAACATTACATCCACAATAGATGATGGTAATAGCCCAAATAATCATTCAACATGGAACGTATTGTGATAACGCAATTTCGGAACGGTATTTCGGAGAGAAATAGTCACGTGTTCCACAAACGCAAAATAACCAATACTAAAGTATACATATAGAACTGCCACAAATCGATACAGGTTGAAGCGTGTAACGGCCGAATTTGCCGATGGCAATCGCTTTGGAAATCTCCCTAATGCGATCCCCGTGTTTCTGTCTAACGCAGATGCACATGATGAAGAAGGGGGATTGACTTCGATGGACCTTCTTCGATTTTGCATGATCTTCTCGTGTTTAAATGTTAGAAAGTACATGTGTCTATCTTGAATTGAAATTATGTTTCAAATAGAGAATTTGTCATGGCGAACAGTTGCCAGAGTAGAAAATTTGACATACCTTACCGAGGCTGAACAAATTTGCCGAAGTTGAATTTTACAGATTCTAACAGATGTTTCCCTGAGGACTGGAGATGAGAGAGGAAATATTTTTAGACTCATCCCGAACACCCAAGATGTTTGTATGGTCTTGTTATCGCATGCATTGGGGCTCGAGACAGAAAAGATGATTTCCAACAAAAATTATAGACATTACCATTCATCTGTTCAACTTGCAACTTTCAATTTGAACAATTTAACACTTGTACATACTGTAAATATCTAGTTAGTATTTGTAAAAGAGTGGAATAAATTTCGATTGTTCGAGTATTGACTGGGGTGAAAGCATCTATTTAAACTCTCTGAGGGTAAATTAGAGATGGTTCTGTGCTCTAGCTGGCCAGAGCAATATTTCGAAAATAAATTAAATTAAATTAATAAATATAATTTTTTTACCGTTGTAAGCGTAGGGATGAGCAATGAGATCACTAATCAATACAAGCAACGTAGATTTACAGCCTTCAAGCTGAATTTCTGGACTCGTCACGTTCAGCTTCTACTTCGATGCCTAGTGAAACAAAAAACTTTTCCGTTGTAATCTGTAACTCATTTCGTTATGACATATACTATGTTCATCAGTAATTTGATTTTCTTTCTGCAGGGGAAGTAGGTAAAGAGATGTACATAGTGAACAGGGGCAGACTGCAGGTGGTAGCTGATAATGGTAGGACAGTTCTTGCAACCCTAAAGGCAGGCAGTTATTTTGGCGAGATCTCAATATTGAACATGGGCACGGCAGGTAAAAACCTTGGTAAATATCAGCCAGCAGGAGGTTTTTTAACCCTTTTTCCCTTCGATATTTTGCATGTATTAAAATTGTAATGATTATTCCAAATAATTCTAGCATGTTTAAATAAAATCATATGTTGAACAGGGTTGCAATGAGAAAACGAATTCAAATTCCAATTTATTCAATTCATAAATAGTCATCTAGGGTAGAAACGGAATTTATAAACTAAAGAAGAAAAACAAAAAAAACATTTACTATTGAATCGTTTGTCCTCCTTCTGTAATTGGTTATAATAGAACATACAATGAGCATCTGAACCTTCGACATTACTTTAAAATAATGTGGAAATTCCGAATTGAATCAAAATGAACAAATTTGAAAAAAAACCTACTCTCATGTGCATAGGATCAATTCATTTCCACTACACTGTAAAAAATAGTTCCTCATCTCAAACCATATTAATTTGTCTCAAGTACTCCGTACGTTTGAATACAGCCAAATGCATAAAGTACTTGACCCTACCGCCCTCTACGGTTGAGAATGGCGTTTACCCTAAATAAAAGTTTCTTCAGTTAAGAAACTGATTAGTTTCAACCAAGCTCAGAGTTTTTGACTCAGGTGGTAAAAAAATTCGATCCAACGGTAATATTAATTAGTATGTAACTATTGATACTTTTCGTAGAATAAAAATTTTGGTTTCATGTAAATAAATATTACATTTCACTGAAACTCGATTTGTAGTTGAATGGATCGAGAATTCAGTCGATAAAAATCATAAAGGCGTCTAGAGTTTCGTTAGAAGTTGCAGAGTATACCTCAAGCGTCAACCGTCTGCTTTTCCATGACACGTCGTAAAGACAACCGTTCCCATCACGTCGGGGTCACCAATGTAGAATCGAAGGAATTTATCCCTACTTATGCGTTTCGTCCCTGGCGCACACATTTGGACTCATCAGTATGGTTTGTGTGCGCCATGCCATAGACGCAGGGGTTAGAAGTTTTGAGGGAGCCGCCGGGAGTTGAACCCGGCATCTAGTACCTAGTCGGTGTGAAACTTGAGCGCAAACCTCTAGGCTACCGAAGCGCTGTGAACTAAGCTATGCGTGGCTATATAGAGTGCCGCCAAGAGATCCCGGTTCTCCACCAACACAATTTGTTTTTCTCTAAGTTGACATTTAAGCCGCACTTCTCGGATTCTTCAATTAGCTTGCGCATCATGTATTCCATGTCATCTTTATCACCGGATACAACAATATTGTGAGTAAAATGCACAAATAATTGCATTTAAATGGGATATATTTAATATAAAAGAGATAGAGTTTTGATTTATAATAATTGCAGCCAATATAAAAAAATTGCTACTATTAATTCGTTTTATTAAATCAATTACGCAATATTTTTTTTACAAATGTCACTTAATATTGCAACAATTATATGTTCAATCTTATTCAAATATTTATAGTTTTCTTCAAGTAAATGAGGCGAATAATATAATCTCACGAGATTCTTGTCTCAAGAAACTATAGTCGTTGCATCAACTGACAGAATTTACGACAACCGTACCTTCGTTCTATTGAACAAATAAAAATGAAACGAACGAATGGTTTCGTTAAAACCTATTTAGAATAATGTATTTGTATCAATCAATTATGGATATTGAGACAAGTGCATAAACAATTTCTTGTAATTGTATGTTTATGTTGAATCAGTTGTTTCTTTCATTTCGCTGAAATGTAAAAAGTTTCATGCGAATGTTTTAGCTGTTCTCTATAATCAACTAGGTTGTTTTAATCAAGAAAAGTAGTTCATTTGGCGTAATCAATTTTAGATTAATTCAAATTAAAATGGTTTAATTGAAAAAAAAATTCTCAAACTCCTGAGGAGTTTGAGCGCAGAATTTTATTTTTTACAGTGTACTTTTAGCCAATAAAACTGAACTTTGTTCAACGTCAATTGTCACATTTGGAATTTCATCATTAATCATGAAAAAAAATTTTAAGTACATATTCATGTTGAAGAAAAACTTCAATGCTGTAAACAAAACACTAACGAAATTTCAATGCCATTTTCCTCAACATAATATTATGGGCAAAAATCTATTTGTCCTCATGATGCGATATATTTCAGTTAAAAAAAATGAGCTTCAACTCATATGTGCTCACTGTATATGAGATATTTATATTTATTTATATTTCCTGTAATGTTCTCGAAGTCTTTTTCTGAATGCTTTTTCTCTTTTTAATTATGCATGAGTATCAAAGTTTTACACCTTACAATTTTCTTGTGTTCCACTTTTTTTTCGAGTTCACTGAGCAAAAAATCTGATCGGGACAATTTCAACTGGGATCGTTATTCTCGTATCTAGTCCTGTTTATGCTATGAACCTGAAATAGAAATGAGCTTCCGAAACACAATCATGAATTGGGAATATTCATGAGTGCCAATAAAATAGAAGTGATGCTGATATTTGAAACCCATTTCACCGACCAAATAAAAATGAATTGCAGACACTTTGTTCGATTGAGTGGTTTACTATGATGTTTCTATTTATATGAAATTAAGTTATGTTTTTTGTCATGAACAAAATACTCTTAGAAAAATTGAAAGAAAATTTTTTTCTGTATCGATGATTTATACATACCCTGATATACCCTGTATATCAACAGCTATTCGTTCAACAAACCCACTGGTTGAAATCTGTAACTTTTGACTAAATACGTTTTCAAGTTCAGACAAGTTTAGAGTTTTATAGAACTTTTGAATAGTTACTGAATTCATAGAAGATATTTTTCTTCGGTTATTAGTTCAACTCTTCTTCCATTGGAAATTTATCATTTATGTAGAAACTATCTTACAGAGAAGTTTTGCTCTGGATTCACTTATGTTAATACGATCAGCCAGTCGACTTTTCATCAATTTTTGTCCAAAAAACATTCATTCAAATGAAGCACTCTTCAATAAAGCTCTAATTTTCTGCTTGTTCTATAGTCTATTACCGATCTCAGAAACAGTGTGATACCAAACCATCCGCCACAATGAATGAACAAACCTATATCATAAATTTAAAATACCACATATAATTTCCTTCAGTTTTGTATGGATCTCAGATTCCTTTTTGTTTAAAATCAACCAAGAGTAGGTATATATTTTCCATCATAGAGAAATTGATATCATCCTTCCATTAAGCTCTTGTTCTTCGAAGTGAGATAGCTTATTTGTTCAAAAATAATTATTGAGATCTTCTCGAGGAGCAAAGAAATTCATGACACATCTGACAATTAGACAAATCAAAACATAAAAATACCAAAATCTTAAACGATGCACCTAATCAAAACTTCTTTTTTTGTTCCAAGATCTTAGAAAATATGATGAGCTCATAGATGTGGATTTTGATGAATATCTTATGAAATTTCAAGTAATAAAAAAAACGTTTGAGGAATTTTTTCTTCATTTTCTAGCTGAACGAAATTTCACGAATCTTCTCGTTTTAACCTCATTCAAACAAAAAACGAAATTGACCGAGATATTTGGACCATTGACCTATTCTGAAAATATGAAAATTCGAGCCCATCTTTTTCTTATGTGTTGCGTGGTGTTTGATTCACCTGAACAGTGTTAATCAATTTTCTCCTAACGTCTGTATTTTTCGAAGTTCAGGCACTAAATGCTATCATTTGTTCTGATTTGCTCACTGATGAAGAATCTGTTTGTCTGTAAGCATGATAACTCTCGAACGGTGTACAATTTTCAGGATTGGTTTGAGGTATGGATATCTCGGTTAAGTTTGTTATTGGAAAGGTTTCATAGAGTCAGATATCTCGGAATTTTCTTTCAATAAACATTAGGTACTCGTACGTGAAATCATTACTTCAAGATCTTTCAAAATGTAAAAGTATAGATTACATAAAATATTAATAAATAATTTTCATGAAGATTTTTATAACATGGGTATTCTCGGAGATCATAAGGTACAACATTGAATTCAAGGTAAAAAGTACCTGAAAAAAAGTAATTACAGTCATCACAAATTCACAATATCATTTGAAAAATTCATATTTTTGATAATAATGAAGTAACTATAACAAGGCTGTATCGTGTGGTTCATTTCATAAATTTTGTCATTAGAACAAAAATTGGACTTGCCATTAAGACGTATATAATTCAGGCGTAACCTAATTAAGGAATGAAATAATAAAACTTTGTGCTCAACAGAATAGCGTTTCTGGTGAGCTGATCAAGTCTTTTGGTTTGAGTCTAGGAGGTAACATCATAACTTTAACAAACACACAATGACAATTATCATTCAATTTCATTGAAATAACAACAATTTAATTGAATTCTAATATATCCTATTTCATTGCTACCCTATCAACATTTTTTATTCGAAATTTTACAATTACCCCTACCTGCTTGGCTTCTATTTGTCAACCTTTTATATAATATTTAAAACATATTTTCTTAGTATTCCCTTTATTCGTTTTCCTACACATTGCATACCTTTTATTGTTGGATTTTTCGAGATGTTCTTCATTACAACACAGGATGTCTTGAAAATAATGCCAAAGGTGATTAACAAGAAGATATGCCTTTTATATTTAGGTATTGGACAACCCTAGTGTTGCAATCTGCCAACTGACAGCTCTATCGTAAAGCTTAACATTTTTGAGATTATACGTAGTCAGAACGTTTTGACATACGAGCGCTATTTGTGTAGTTTACAGTTACTTAATAAATCTTGAGAAAATCTCGCCCAAAAAATGAAATTAAATCGTAAACATTTTTGTGTGATAATTTTTTACAACTTTCGACGTGGATTAACTCAACAACAGTGCATCAATGAACTTAATTCAATTTTTGGCGATGGAGCTCCATCAAGGACCAGTGTTAATCGATGGTATCGCGTCGATTTGTCGAAATAAATGCTCCAAAAATACGATCGAGGTGCTTCGAAACACGTCTATAACATCATGACAGGAGATGAATCGTGGATTTACACGTATGAACCCGAAAGTATCATAAACAGTCGTGTTTATGGGTGTTTCATGATGAGCCAAAACCAACATAAGTTGCTCGCGCACGAAGCACTTCCAAACAAATGGTCGCCTGTTTTTTCGGTAAAACTGGACATGTCACAATCGTACCCCTAGAACAACGCAGAGCAGACAATTCTGAGTGGTACACAACCATTTGTTTGCTAGTTGTAGTAGACATGTGCAAAATGTATGGCAAATGTAATGCATTTTATGCAGCCCATTCTATATTGGCCATTTTAATTCGAAATATCCTCGAAATATTTTAACAAATCTATGGAAAAATGTACATAACTCTTCTATGTACTTTCCGCATTATGGATCACCACCTTTATTTGCATTGAATGTGAGAAATCCAGTGGCGGCTTGTCCTATGAGGCAGGTGAGGCAGTGCCTCATCAAAAAAATTCTGAACCGTATATTTTTCATTCCCTTTCATCATCACTTTTTTCCTCAATATTTTTCCCAATCTCACGTTCCTTGTATATTCATAACAAATAAAATCCTCTTTGACTAAACGGTTGGAGGCATGCCTAACGCAGGCTTCTTTGACTGAATTAGCGTGTTATGTACTTCGATGATCTACGAGAACGTAATGGAAAGCCGTTCTAGGATTAATCCGAGGCTGGCCTCTGCGCGATCTTAGCCGATCTGAGATCGTTTCGTTTCTACGATGTCCAGAGGGTTATCTGCGTCGAAGCGGTGAGAACATATCTACGGCTTTGAAGGCGGCTTCTCGAGGAATTAGAGGGTGGCCTCAGGCTTTTATTCGAGTTAATAGGGAAGCGGGAAATAGAGAAATAGGGTTAATTCACTTTGTCGTTATTTAGTGGTATCGCGTTTGCTGTGTATCGCGTATGATTATAATCTTTTTCAGGTGAATTTTTTCTGAAATATAAATCTTTTTTATCGAAAGTGACTAACAGATAGCGAAATGGATTCAGCGGGACCTAGTGATAGTAAATCTTTTGAAATTCCTAAGGAACTTATTCGGTGTACTTGTGATATTGTTACTTTTTTAATAAATAAGCAACATTTTCGACTCATTCGTATGATGATAAATTATATTTATTAAAGGAAGTTAAGCGACCTGTTCCAAATTCGAGTAAATCTCTATTGTCTAGTGTGGGGTCGGTAAATCAAATCGGGGATTCCAAAATACGTGGTATGACAAGTACGACTGGCTTACTGGAAGTATTACTTTGAAAAAAATATTTTGTTGGCCGTGCATTTTATTCTCAGCAACTAATGGAAATTCCGACAGAGTTTGGTCGAAAAGTGGTTTTAGTGATTTGAAAAATTTATCTCGGGGTCTATCGCTACACAATAAAAGTGCTCAGCATATTTCATCTAATTGAAAGCTTACCGTTATGAGAAAGCTAAAACAAAATATCGCCACAGCAATAGACAATGCGCGTCAAATAGAAATTGAAAATTTCAATGCTAGATTCAAAGAAAATCGACAAATTCTAAGAAGATTAATAGATATTACGATGCACCTCTGTATGCAAGAGTTACCTTTTAGGGGGCACGATGAATCGAATGAGTCTTTAAATCGCGGAAATTTCAAAGAATTGGTAGTTCTTGTTAGTAAATTTGACACGAATTTAAAAACCTTTTTAGAAAATGACACCAACAGTAAATCGGTAATTTCTGGTACATCTAAAACCATTCAAAATGAATTAAATGATTCGGTTGCTTTTGTTGTGAATAAACAAATCGAGGACGAAATATATATTACATTATTAAATTTTTTTTCATATGTGCCTCACCATACTATATTGTCACGAGCCGCCACTGGAGAAATCACCTGGATATAAATTATCCGAACAGGAGGAACAGGTGTATTGGTCGTGGAGTCTCTATTACTTGGCCACAAAGACCGCCTGAGTTGAACCCTTTAGTTTTTTTGTGTGGGGTCATCTCGAAACAAAAGTTTATGAGGTTTAAATCAAAAGTAGAGGACACCCAATTGAAAAAATTATCTAGGAATGTAATATATTAAAGCAAAATCAATCCCTCAGTCTATCGGAAATTCAATAAAAAGTTAGTGAATTCACAAAAAGGGAGGTCATTTCCTTCATCCTATATAAATTTTGTATTAATCTTCACTTTCACCCTCATATAAATGATTAAAAACGAATTTCGAATTTGAAAAAACTACTTTATGTTAGGAATCAGGAGAGGCTTGGTATCATTGGACGATACATGTTTACTATTTAATGCAGATTACCTTGGAGTGAAATTACGATATTGTTCATCTTTAAAATTGATGTGGTGAATTTATTGTTGTGAATTATGTCTTCTAGTGTGAACCATTCTAAGGATCACGTCGTATAACCAAAACCCCGTATATCCAAAGTGCCCATTTTGAGCTCCCACCAATTGGTCCAGTTCTCCAATAAAGTCTAATAGGCACTTGAACTTTGGACCCCTGTATGTGTCGGCCATTTCATCTTTCCATTCTAAATTCCAGGCACCTATTCATTTCGATTTCAGCCCGAGACTGTCCCTTATAGGTTTCTAGTACTCTCAATGGAATTGTTTTTCAGGGAACCGAAGGACGGCCAGCGTCAGATCGGTTGGTTACAGCGATCTTTTCGTTCTGAGCAAAAAAGACATGTGGGACGTTCTGAAGGAGTATCCAGCAGCCAGAGTTCGATTAGAAGCCATTGCTGTAAAAAGATTAGAAAAATACAAGAGGGCCCCACTAGAGAAAGGTGAGTTTGTGCGATCTGAGAATTTGATGATTAGCTTACTTTAGGTACCGGGTGGCCGCATTGCGCTTGTTGAGTACTATAACGTACAACATAACAATTCAACTTGTATATTTAATTGTATCGGTGCATATTTCATGAAAACTAATTTTCGAATAAATAATAAAATTGAAATTTCCACAGATATTCATTGTTTCTTACAATTTTTTCACCAACACTGTGGGCTTCTTCAAGTGTTACATTTTTGAATGAGAGTTTTGCCGAATTGCGTTTTACTTTACCCGTGTGAAAATTTTTCAGAATGCCAACCCAAATTGGGTAATAAAGGGTGCTGGAAGTTGTTTAAATGCGCTGGATACAGTGAAAACTGTATGTGTATGGCGTCTATGTTTGGCGTTGGTAATTTGGAATGCGCAATTAGCTTGGTCGGAATACGGAAAAGTTTTGATTTTTAGCGTATACAGTGCAGAGTCTCAACAGCTCATTCTTCCTTCCTAGTGAGTAGGTTCCTTAACAACGGCGATCGGTCAACATTTGCTTGTCTGATGACGAGATATTGTTGATGATGGAGCTCGTGTTGAATGATTGTTTGGGCTATTACCATCATCTATTGCGGATGTAATGTTTTCCGACTTTTCGATAGACATCTTCTATCTTTATCAAGGAGGAAAAGTAAAAAACCTTTTGAAAATTATCAATTTTTAAAAAAGTAAATATTGACAGAAGTCATGAAAGAAAATGAACGATGTTATATACTCATCTGTGATATGATGATCTTTTTAAGTTGGATCGAACTATCGGCGTCCAAACTTCTGGCAGATCTATAGATGGAGCACTTATGGAATCAGGTGTTATTTTCATAAATGCTGCTTCTTTGATTTTTCTTCTTGCAAGTTTTTCTTCTTTGGATATTATTGATGCTTCATCTCACTTTATACGATGATTCTCATCTACAGCATGATGGACCAACCTGGATTTGTCGCTGTCTAGTACTCGTAGAAGCTTCGGATGTTCTTTTATTCCTACATTCAGAGGGCGTTTAGTTTCTCCGATGTAAGATCTTCTTATATAAGAAGCCAACGAGCACAGGACAATATCTACATTTTGATTCAAACCACCAACTAAACACTAAATTGGAAGTAGCAAAATGTTTATTTGATAGAGCAATAAATATTTGTTGCACTGAAGAAGACCAAAATGAAGAAATAAATAACATCTCGAAAACTCTTAGAAGCAATGGCTACCCCAAAAAGATATTAAAAAAACTAGACGAACAAGAGAAAGTCAACCTGAACCAACAGATATAAATTAGACAATTAAAACCGTAATTCCTTATGTAAAAGGTTTGTCGGAGAAAATGAGAAGAATTGGAAATAGATACAACATAACGACTAAATTCAAAACTCAAGACACTATCAGAGCTAAACTTAGTTAAGCCTAATAATGAGACACAAAGGACAAAGAACTGCATATATGAATTACCTTGCGAATGCGGAAGATCTTACATCGGAGAAACTAAACGCCCTCTGAATGTACGAATAAAAGAACATCAAAAGCTTCTACGAGTACTAGACAGCGACAAATCCAGGTTGGTCCAACATGCTGTAGATGAGAATCATCGTATAAAGTGGGATGAAGCATCAATAATATCCAAAGAAGAAAAATTTGCAAGAAGAAAAATCAAAGAAGCAGCATTTATAAAAATAACACCTGATTCCATAAGTGCTCCATCTATAGATCTGCTAGAAGTTTGGACGCCGATAGTTCGATCCAACTTAAAAAGATCGTCATATCACAGATGAGTATATAACATCGTTCATTTTCGTTCATGACTTCTGTCAATATTGACTTTTTTGAAAATTGATAATTTTCAAAAGGTTTCTTACTTTTCCTCCTTGATAAAGATAGAAGATGTCTGTCGAAACGTCGGAAAACATTACATCCACAATAGATGATGGTAATAGCCCAAACAATCATTCAACATTTGCTTGTCTATTCAAAAGGGTGTGTTGAGAGTTATATCTGTTTATTTCCAGGGCTTCTTAATGTGTTAATACTCGTATATGACTACGATATTGTTGTTGGTTAGGATTAGGACAACAAAATACAATCAGGTTTCTAAATCGTAATATAACTATGACTATTCAAAGTTTAATGTTCACTGCGAAAATACGTTGAAATGTTGTATTTCTCTTGAAAAAATAATAAGATTTCATTTGCGGATCTCTTACGCTGTTACAATTGAAACTGCCCTGTAAACTTTCATTAATTTTGTAAATTACATATTGAGCAACGAATTACTTCCTCCAGTTATTTTAAAGTATGATTTATATTTAACTTCAAGTCATCGATCAGTCCCCATATAATGCTAACATTTCTCCATTTTTTTCAATAGAACGATGAAAATGCTTTCTGAGGAAATATTGAAAGCGCTTTATGTGTGTTTACGTACCTTCATTAAAATATGGAGAACAAAGGAAGTACATGTGGTTTGTTTATTCTAGATAGACACAAAATTGTATAAAATGTTTGGTGTATTGCATAATTAATAAGAATCCAAAAATGTTGCTTTCAAGTTGAATAAAAGCTGATCGAATGTAGAGTTGATTAATAGTTACTCGTGAAATTTTATATAATATTGAATAATCCTTCTTGAATCAACGTTTTGGAGATCCAATGAGGATATGTTTCATAACGGTTGAATAAAGCAACCGTGTACGTTTATTATACGTCAAGTCAAAGTTGACGGATTCAAGGTCTAACGTTGAGTAAACGTCCGATACAGTTTTCAAACGTTTACTATACGTTTGTGTGTTAACTGGTCTTCAACTTGCAATAATGACCAATTAAGTATTTTTCTTAGTTTCTCCAGATTTTTTGAAAGTCTCAATAAATAATATTCCCAATAACTTCTATCAATAATAACACAATCTCTCAATTTTCGATGTCGAAAATTCCAATGCTGAAAATTCACTCTCGGATGAATTATTTTCCGATTCAATCTTCTAACGTCCCTGTAAGCCTCGGAGGATCTTTTACTGTCACTGTATGAGATGAATCAGAACCCTGGCTGAAAGAAAACACAAATATTCTCACAGTAAATATTTGGATTTACATAAGGGGATGACTGAATAAGGAAACTCGCCAGCTTCACTGGAAGATATTTATGTAAATATTATAGAGCGCAAGCATAAAAGAGAAATAAGATGTTTGAGGAGGAGAATAAGGTTTATCCTTCATAGCAACAATGCGAGAGAAAAAAAATTGTGTAAATTCGGGTCGTATATGGAAATGGATTATTTCTTCGGTTTCAAGATCAATACACTTGCCAACAAGATGAAAAAGTTTTTATCCTATTCTGGCCTTGAAAAGTCTAACCTCAAATTTTACATCACTAGAAAAAAGATTAGAAAATTCCTCGTTATTGGAAAATTTTTAAAAGGCAATATCTTCTAGAGAAATGATAACATAAAAAATAAGAACAAGAGAAATTTTTTGTTGAATTTAATTTAAATCGGTATGTCACTTGAAGATGTTGGGCATAAAAAAATTCTTTTTTTTTATTCTTTCAGGCTCAAATCTTAGCATTAGGCTAAGAAAAAAAATTGTTTTGCTCCACTTTAAATATCTACCCAAAAAAATATTCACTATTTAAAGAATATTCAAATTACCAATCAAATAAAACATAATAACTGAACATACGTGCAACAATAAAAACTACAATTTGGAAAAATAATCGACAACAATCACAGCCCTGATGCTTTGTGATCAGCTATCGCCATTTCCTCAAGTCTAACAATAAAAATAAAAATATCAACAGCGGAAAATAAGGTGTCACACATCATCATTCTCTAAACCGAGGAGTTCTGCGCTGAACTTGCAGTTCAAATATTTATATGAAAGATACCAAAGCATCTCAAACTCAACAATTGGAATCTTATCTGTAAAGAACAGAAATGTAAAATCTCAGACACCGCGAACTCTTCATCCACAATTTTACATGCAAATAAGACATCAGTCTTCTGCGATTGAACAAACTCAAATTTTCGTCGTATCATGATAAGCCATCATAGTTTTATTCCTAAATGCCAAATACCGTTTGACCTTTTCTGAAAGCTGTCAAAGGACTATACAGGGTCTTTCACGAGGAACCTCACCCATATTTATACGGGAAACCACTGAACGTATTTTCATTAAATTCAGCACTTATAAGTATTTCACGATGCTGATGAAATCTGAAATATTTTCAAGGCACCTCCGGTTTTTCCGTCAACTTCCGTTTTTCAAATTAGAACACCATCTTTTTATTGCAGAAATAGATTCCTTAGAAAATTTCAAGTTATTTTGATGTAATATTTTTCAGTTTTGATTGGAAAATTATCTCTGAGTGGGAAAATTCGAAAAAAATCGAAAATAGAGCTCCGCTGAAACAAGAATAAAATGGAAAATTTTCATTTTGGGATTTTTCAAGATGTAAGATTGATGTAAAAATCGAAATCGCGATTCATGATACAGGGGTGAAAAATCGCTTTCAAAGTTAGGGATGACAAAATCGTGAAAAATCAATTTTTTCAAATTAGAACCCCATTTTTTATGGCAGATATTGAATCGTTGCATTGTATGCAGTGTATGCATCACACACTTGCCCTAAAGTGGATATTTTCTGAGTTATTCACAAAAAACTGTTTTTCGTCTTGAATTTTCAGCTATTTCTTTTCCCTTCACGCCAAAAAGATGAAATTTTCAGGAACTGTTACTTAATGACTTGACGTCATTTCCTCATTTCCGGAAAAACCGGATGTGCCCATGTCTTGAAAATATTTTAGATTTCATCAGCATCGTGAAATACTTATAAGTGCTGAATTTCATGAAAATACGTTCAGTAGTTTCCCGTAAAAATATGGGTGAGGTTCCTCGTGAAAGACCCTGTATATATTGTAGATTTCATACGCAAGCGGCGAAATTCAATCTACTGTGGACAAATGAATAAGAAAATGTTAGAATGTTCTCTCTGAACTGCATACTATTGTGAATTATGAAACCTTGAAATTATTTTTGCATTATTCACAACCTTTTCAAAGTGGACTCCCAAAAGTGTGGATACCAACTGGCTGAATCGAACATTTCCCTTTTTTGTAATTCAAGAGTAATCTGTTATGTGGAGTATGGGATGGTCGCAAAGATGAATATTTTCTATAAAACAGCAGGTTTTCTTGTACAATTACTACGAAAGTTCTCTCTATATGTGTTTTGGAATCCGGTATTTTCACCAGCAACATGTTTTCCTTGTCGTTTATTACATCAATTTACATTTTTGTCAATTCTTCTCTACAGGCGCCGACTAACCCAGAAATTGTTGCTACCCAAAAATTAAAAATTTAATTGATACTTCTATATTCTACAATCGTAATACTCTATTGAAATCACCTTCAGCATTAGATATGTTTCATTATCAGATTCGCAGATGAATTTCCTCATCTACTCAATGTTGAAGACTTCCGATTTTTTTGCTTTGTAGCCAACATTCTTCCTTTTGAGAAATGCGAGAACTTTCGCGAATGAGACAATATTTACATTTTTCTTCACTAAAATCGTAATCTTTAACATGGAGTACACGCTCCACAGAGTGGAAGATTTGACTGTTTCTGATTTATGCGCCAAATAAGCAAACTTAGATCCATGTTATGGTTTTGCAGTGCTTCATATCCATCCATTCTGTAAACAAATCATAAACCTTTTTTTTTCTTGATTTTGATTTTTCGGTAATAATTTTCCTGTAGCAGTGGCTGCTATATTGGAAATTTCCTAAGGCACATTGCTACTAACTTTCCATATTTTATTGGGATTGTGATCGAAAAACATGCAACTTGTTGACAACTAATTTCATATGAACTATCATCCGTTTTCTCGGTTGCTGTGGTAATGACCGACTGCATTTATTAAAAACAAGCTGACCCGACAGACTTCGTCCTGTCAAAAAGATTTGTAATGTGGCAGTTTTTGTGCCTACGTATTTTAAAAAATTCTCCTGAACAAAACCGTCACCCTGGTGATACGGCGTTGTGAATAAAAAATAATTAAATAAAACATATATAAGGATTTAAAAGTAAGTAATCCCTTTATTGTTAATCATGTGAATCATAATTATTATTATTATCATTGTAGTGCTTTGTGGTATACGATGTTTTTTGTTTGATTACCTGGCGCATAGATAAACAAATCTACAGGCAACATACAATTGACCATGTTAGAAACAAGGGTTTTCTAGATTAATACCACAAACACTTAATGATTGCCCCTGGGACTTGTTTATAGTCATAGCAAAAGCAAGCCGCACTGGAAACTGTAGTCGTTTAAACTCAAATGGCACATCAGTCGGAATCATTGGGATGCGCGGTATGAGAACATCTTCTCCTCAATACTTTCCTTTGAGTATAGTTGCTTCTATCGCATTGTTTAGTAATTTTTTTATCGCTAACCGTGTACCGTTGCAAAGACGCGGTTGGTTGATATTTCGCAACATTATAACCACCGATCCAACCTTTAATTGAAGATTGTGAGGTGGCAATCCTGGCAAATCCAGCGAGTTTAAAAATTCCGGTGGATAGTTGACTACATCATCTTGATTAGTAGCCGAATCAACTGATTTATATATCCTCAATTCGCCTGTAATTTGTTTTTGAATTTTGAAATTTAATTCATTTACATCTATGTTTTTTGCAGCCAGTATAGCTCGTTCGCTCAACCAATCATGGTTTCTGTAATTTTGAGAAACATCTGGAAACACCTTCTGAATAAGTTCATCTTTTGATCGAGTTAACTGACAAAAACTTTGAGGAAAGTTTATGCAGCCAGTCAACATGTCTATAGGAAATTTGCCATTACCAATGTCAATGAGTTGTTTAGAGAATATGTTTCCAGATTGGTCATTTAGCAACTCGACACTCATATTCTTGCTTAAATGAAGTACTTTGACATGTTTCCACAAATTGGAGGACTTTAGACATGCATTGAGTACATCAGCTGGCGTTGATCGTGGAATCACTGGCAATGTTCGACGAAAATCTCCTGCTAATAAAATCATTGCACCACCAAATCGGTTATTATTGCTCCGTAGATCTTTTTTCTTTCACGTTCATCTCCGTCGTCACGTTCTTGTGCAGTACGATTAGATCGGTAATTAGCTTGGTTTGTAGCATTTCTGGTTATTCTACCTAAATAGCTTCGTCTTATAGGAGGCAGTGGCGTATATAGAAAATATTTTCGGGGGGCCCCGAGATGCTTGTACCATCAAATGATCCAATGGTTAGATTAGGTTAGATGCAATTTTTTATTGAGAATCAAAGGATAACTTTGGACATAGTCTCCTGTTTTTCATCAATATCTCATACAAATTATGTTCATATCGTTTCGATGCAAAGAAATTACCATTCGTTGCTATTTCTAGCCTCACTCACGTCTGTAAACTATCCCCATTTAACGGACTCCTGCAACGTGACGAGAAATTGATAGAGTAGTGAGGTTTTCACAAAAAACGACATTGAGAAATTTTATTTGATTATAAGTGGAAAAAATATATTGAAGACGAGGTTAGCTGAACATTCGCTTACATAGATGGTTACAAAACAAACCCCAGTTTTCTCGGTACACTAGCAAACTTATCAAGAACTTCCTCATCGCTAACTGTGATGTTTCTGTGAATAGAGAGTAATGCGAGACCATTTAGTCTATTCTCAGATGTTGTGTTCCTTAGGTAAGTTTTCAGTCTTCGTAGGCTAGAGAAAGTCCTTGCAACGGTAGCGACTGACACGGGAAGGACAGCTAGTATTTTCAGAAGGATATACATGTTGGGGAATAAATCTTTGTCACATT
Source organism: Micraspis discolor (assembly GCA_030674115.1). Lineage (NCBI taxonomy): Eukaryota > Metazoa > Arthropoda > Insecta > Coleoptera > Coccinellidae > Micraspis > Micraspis discolor. The sequence goes on along the minus strand of JARTUT010001309.1, from coordinate 3,398,931 downwards.
TTTCTAGAGAACTAATAGCCGTTTTTGGCAGAACTTCAGGTCTTTCCTGTTTCCACTTTTCTTGCCACAGCTTAAACTCCCTTCGCACAATGTCGTTAAATGACAAATCTGATTCATAAAATTTCAATGCAGCGCCTAATGAAGTGATGTCTGTTCTGATACAAAATTGTGGAAGAATGTTTTGTAAAGATATTATTGTGTCTTTATGAGATTGGAATCTTTCCCTTAACGCTTCACAAAAATCATCCAGGTATGGCACGTAAACTGCTCGTCTATAATATTCTTCTTCTGTTGTATGAGGTACATTGTTGCGTGTTGTTTGAAGCCGACAAAATCGTGGAAGCTCCTCTGTGACAAAAAGTTTTGAGGCTATTGCCTTCACCTGTTCATATAATGGTTTGAAGGTTTGCTCGGCATTTGATCTCTGTTTTGACAGTAGGTCTAAAACAGTTGTGATATTGCTTATAGCCTGACTAAGGTCAATATTTTTTTCTGAAGGGTCTCAGACAAGCTGTGTGTAGTCGAAAGCATCTGGCTCAAAATGAAAAGATTAACAATAAATGGGAAAGTACAAATGGCACGACTTAAAGCAAATCCTTTAGTTGATGAAACACTCGATTCTTCTATCTTATTTAGGGAGAGTATGATAGCTTCTAAAATTTCTTTAAATAGAATAACTGAGTCATGTCTTTCCACCCATCGCGTTTTGCACAATGAAATCAGTTTCCTTCTCTTTTCATCAGGAAAGCACTCTGAAATCGTGCATTTTAAAATCTCTGTGTTCTTAGCTGATGCATGAAAGAATGCACATATTTCTTTAATGACACCCATGCAGTTTCTAATAGAGGAAATGCTACTTGCATCTGACAAGCACAAGTTGAGTGTATGCGAAGAACAATGTGTATAAAGGGCCAATGGTAGTTTTTCTCTGATAGCAGCTTGAACTCCTCTGAACTTGCCACTCATAGTGGCAGCACTATGGCCTCTCAATTTGTTCAAGTCAAGACCTAAATTTGACAAGGTCTCTAGTACTGTTTTCGCCAAACCTGCACCAGTTACATCATGAACGGGAACAAATGTTAGGAAATCTTCTCTGATTTTAAAAGTTTTATCCTCAACATAGCGAATGCAAAGTGAAAATTGTTCTATTTGGCTTATATCGGTGGTTTCATCCGCTAAAACGGAATAGAAGATAGAATTTCTAACTTTTGCCACAATTTTGGTTTGAATCAAAGAACCGAATGTGTTAATGATGTCGTTCTGAATGACGGGACTTGTGTACATTGTCTTTCCACCAGCACTGATCAATTGGTCCTTGAGAAGATTATCTCCGCTGTTAGCTCGGTATCTCAACAATGATCGGAAATTTCCGTCATTTTCGTCAGGTTCTTCAAGACTTACTCGTCCAGAATCATTATGACCTCTGAGAGCAATCATTTGCCTTCCGCAAAACTTAATAGTTTGAATTATAGCAACCAGTTTTTTCTATTATTTTCAATATCTAATTTTCTTTGAGAATTTACTTGATCGATAATACTATCACGTTTTTTTTTAATCAAGGATTTTGTATTTTCAGCAATCAAAATAGATTGTCTATGGTATTTTGAATCTTGATGATGCTTGAACATTTCCTTTGCTTTTTTGAAATTGATGAAAGGTTGGGTTACAAATATTTCCAATGATTGGTGATCTCCTTTCCCTACATTTTCGATCCGAGAGAAAAACACGCAGTATTTACAAAATGCACCGCATTTCTCCTCTGAATAAGTTAACCACTCAAATTCTTCAAGCCATTTCGCTTGAAAGGATCTCGTGTGGTTTGAAATCGAAGTGGTAGGAAATTTGTATCCAGACTGAGGTTTCCATACATTTTCTAACAATGAAACTTTTTCATCATTTGTTAATAAACAAATATAACTCCTTTGACAGTAATTTCCAATGTCGTTTACATCTTTAATAACTTGAAAAATACCTTCCACATCTTGACCAGAGGAGCTCGTTTGAAAGATATCGGCACAAGATATTTCACTTTGTCCTTCCACGGCAACGCGGGCTTCCAAATTTTCAACTTCAGGCCTATCCACATTTTGTCTTTTCGTGAAAAAATCTTAAATTGAACTTTGTCTCTTCATTGTGATTTTCTTTCACTAATCAGGTTTCAATTACGACCCGAGAACACTAAACTACTCTTACGATCTTAGAACGCAACCGTGAGATTTAGGTAATCATCAACTACTGTCCTAGCGGCTTCAGCAGTTTATTCACGCAAGCGCAGATAGAAAAGAACCGTTCGCGGATTCAAAGATATGATCAGAGCTTCGGAGATTTGTAACTGGTACCCACATAGTTCCGAATTTTAAGATCTGAGCCTGCGTATAGGTTCCCAACCAGTTTAGAAATCGTCACGCGAACAAACAGTTGTTGTATGTTGTACATCAGACGCCGGAGCCATGCTTCCCGAGCCTGTTTTATTTATTATAGTAATTCAGTTTTCTTTATCCATTTCAGGGGGGCCCTGGGCCCTCCTATATACGCCACTGATAGGAGGCATATCAAATATATTAACTATATTAACTATATTAATTATTTTTTTACTAATCACGAACTAAACAAACACTAACTAACTAAACACTCTGCACAAAACACGATATACGAATTTGTTTAGTGTATCAGTTGATAAAAGCAAACTCAGTAGATTAGGTAACAGAAAACTTTTTTTTTAATTTGATATGACTTGAAGTCAACAAAGACTTTTAAGTCGTACGAATTGTTTTATTTATTTAAAATTTGGATATTAAAAATAATAAAACACTGTTGGTAACGCGATTTTTGTTTGACTGATGTAATGACGTGGAAACTGATGCATTTTATCTCGTGTGCCGAATCTAATACAAAAAAAAAAACGCGAGTTTCGGAACGCGACATTAACCTCCTCCAACTATGTATTCTGTGCTCCAACGCACACACGCACATTGTTTTGATAGATATGATCTTTGACGTTAGGAACACACCTACATTGCTTAGACAACAGTGAGTGCTTCTAATTTAATATGAACTTTAACTATAGCAATAAAGCTCAAATTGACTTCGTTTTAGTTACAAATAATTTGTATGGGAAAAAGAAAAGGGCTTTTAGGGTTTTTCCAGCAATAATTCTTATTTTTCTAGCCGTAAAAACCATCCTTGAACTTCAACGAACATTTTAAAAAAAGATTTGGCCAAATTGGTCCAGGCGTTGTTGAGTTATGCGCTTACCAACACATTTTGCGATTCATTTTTATATTATAGATATACCTACCAGGTTTTCATATTCATAATCACACAAACGATGTGACCTAGACCTAGTCCGGGAAATGCAACTTTCTCAGAGAAAGAACATCTGGAGGTTTGGCACTTCACGGACGGTAAAAAAATTTTCTGCTCCTGACCTCACCTTTGTGCTTTCCACATTTTTTGTTATCCATTTCAACTTATGGAACAGTATTGTGAGAAAAATCAGCTCGATGTATAATTTCGAGCAATTTTTGCAGAATATTTGTTCACATCGATATTGTTCTATACTCGATTATTTCTTTTATTAGACGAATTTTTTGGATAAAATGAGTATATCAATGAAGAACACTGAAAAGGCCAAAACTATTGAATTTTCACTAAACTCTCAATACGCTGAACCTTGAGAGCGATTTCCAAGCTGTATATCCATGTTTACCTTGGAAATATCAGGATTATCAGAAAATTGCGTTTCAGCTGCAATGGGTAGGAGTCAATCGACCCCGGGCCTGGTGGAATCAAAGGGAAAGATACCACTGGAAGACATGCTCCTACAACCCGTGCTGTTGGGCTTCACTCCAGCATTCCCAAGATCTTATATGGATTCTCCTACTCCCTGCGTCGTATGTCCTGACAGTCCTGCAAGGTCTACCAGTAGCGAGAGAAGCCATCATACTCCAGTGTCTCAACCTAGATCGGGTAATGATCACCCCCTAAATTGACTCCCTTAAGTTTTTTGTGTACTTCCTCGTTTTCTTCATGCCTGTCTGTTCCTTATAAAATATTTCGATTGCAATATCCAAGGGATATAATATTTCAATTAATTAAAATTCACTAGAAATTTAGTTGAACTGAAGAGAGCTTATCGAAGTATTTTCATGCACAATTCACCACTTATGAATCCAATCACATGAAAGCATTCAACCTCTAAATATGGAGTAAAATTATCACAATTTTTTTTCATTCCCCAGTGAATCGATAAAAAATACATCAATTGAAAATCATCACAAACCATTTTGTGCCTAATATACGATGACCTTTCACGATCAACAATAAATATCAATAAACTAGCTTGCACAATACACTCCGACAAAGAAGTATCCGGAAATTCTCATTTAAATTACCCGCGTTAAGTATTTTCAAGAATTCGAAGTTTATGTATGTTGATAGGACTGTCCGTAACTTCTATGTCGAACATGAACGCGATCTGTCAACTAATTTATCTACGATAGCTGTTGAAACCAGGCAACCTCAATGGTAGTTCCGAATGTTCCAATAAAAAAAAAATATTGTACAGAGTTTTACTCAAACTTTTTTGTTTGAATGGAAGTGCGTGTGCTGACTCATTGCGAATGCAGAAAATGGCTTATGGAGACTCTGTTTTATCAAAAACCCAAATGTACGATTAGTACAAAGCATTTTAAAATAGTCGGGATATCGTAGATGATTTCCCTCGTTCAGGACGAACGTCAACCTTTTCAACCAACGATAACGTCGAAAAAATCAAGGATATTGTGCTCTAAAATCGTCATGCCATTGTAAGAGAGATAATCACGGATCACGGATTGTGGTGGTTGGATCTCTTGGTAAAAATACAATCTTTACTAGACTCACAAAACTTCAGGAAGCTACCAAGAGATCCAACCACCACAATACAGAATAAATGCAATAAATACATATCAAAAATATGCTAAAGTGGATGCATAACACAACAACAAGCTAAAGAATTGAAGACTTACAACTCAGTATGCCCAAAAATATATGGAAACCCTAAAGTTCACAAACCAGGAAACCCACTGAGACCTATTATATCTAGTATTAATAGCCCCATGACAAAACTATCTAAATTCATGGCAGATATTCTAAAATCAGCTTACAACACCAACAATGATTATTATATCAAAGATTCATTCGAGTTTGTACATCAAATAAATAATTTTCAAATACCAAATAACCATAAACTGATATCATTTGATATAGTGAATCTTTTTGGAAACTTGAAAAAAACTAGGGTTATGAGCGTTCTGGAAAGAAAATGGGATACATTGAAAGAACACACGCAGATACAAAAGGAGATGTTCATGGAAATTATCTTGTTTTTATTGGAAAACAATTACTGTGTATTTCGTGAAAATTTCTATAAACAAGTATCTGGATGTGCTATGGGGTCAAAACTGAGTCCAATTCTATCTTTATACGTGATGGATGATTTGTTGGACAACTGTTTGAAACAACTGAAATTTAAAGTACCATTTCTAAAAAAATTTGTGGATGACGTAGTTACAGCGTTGCCTGAGGATGAGATCCAAAATACACTAAAATGCTTCAACTCCTATTGTGAAGACTTACAGTTTACAATAGAGATGGAAAATGAAAACCAAACGGTACCATTCCTGGATACAATGGTTCATCGACAAAACAATATGATTTCATTAAGTTGGTGTAGAAAAAATACAGCTTCCAACAAATTCATCAATTTCCACTCAAACCATAACATCAATATTAAGATCAACTTTATAAAAGGAATGAAAGAAAGAATCACAAAAATATGTCATGAATCATACAGGCAAGATGATTTAAAAAAATTGTTGGAGATATTACTTCAGAATTCCTACCCAAGAACTATGTTAAACAAACTCTGACATAAGACCAATACAAGAAAGAGATAACCAACTTCAAAGAAATAATGATCCAGGCGAAGGGGAAAAGAACTCTACGCATCTTTCCCTAATGTCCGCAAACCGTCAAGTAAATTAAAGTTTATATTCAAAAACGAGAAGGTACTATTAACAACATATAATCAAAAAACAGTAAGATCACTATATAGCCAACTGAAAGATCCAGTACCAACAGTATTAAAAAGTAATGTAATATACCATCTTAGCTGCCTAAACTGCAGAGATATATATATTGGACAAACCTCCCAATGGGTAAAAAGCAGAATTGCTCTCCATAAATCTGACATAGTCCAAAACAAGAATAGATGCGCACTAGCAACGCATGCGCATGACTTAGGTCATCAGGTTGATTTTGAAAATGTAAAAATATTAAAAACCGAAAATAACTATCACAAACGACTAATTCATGAGATGATTCAAATAAACAAAAAAGAAAATACAATAAATAAAAAATCCGATACACAGAAATTGAGCAATATTTACAGTTACCTGTTACATAGAACCAGAGAAGAGGAGTATTATGAAGGCCAACTTGATGATTGACATAAGGATTCCATTTGTCCACAAACGCCGCACGAAAAAACGTAAATGAAGCATAAGAGAAGTTTTAACTTTATTGACGAAGTATTGATACAAAAAGAAATTATACGGATTTATGTTACTTACCTTGAATTGTAAAATTGCGAGTATTTTAATATGTACGAAGTATCATGACCTGTTTCCGGAAAAAATGTTAGTTTTATATAACCTCACTTTCGGTAAGATTGATGTTAGTTTATGTGAAAGATAGTTCTTAATTGTGTCCATGATTTTAGAAACCCTGAAGATGCAATAAACTAATTGCGAAAGCTTGGTGAAGAAAAAAGAGTACACTTATTTTCTAATACTCTAATAAATGAGTCTCTACAGCCTTAAACCCCTCCTAATTATATATATATATATATATATAGACCTACGCGCTATCATCTATTACCGCAGATCGGTCAGTGGTTTTTCCTCGGGCAGTTTAACTTTCAGATAACATCAGATCGTTGATTCAATATATAGTCCATTCAAGATATATTGTCATCAAGGGTGTCTAAAAACGGAAATTACGTTGGCAACTGCCGATCTAGGTTGCAGAGTTAAAGTTGTTCGTACTGAAAATCACTAGCTTCTGTTAACTGTCATTTGCTTCTTGACTTAACGATAACCGATAAGTCATTTACTCACAGATGAAAATTTTCAGGTGGTTGGTAATATACTTCTGTAATGAGTAATAATAATCAGCTAACAGTAAGTCAAGGAAATGAAAACCTATGATCATGCATTTAAATAGGCAATAGATACAACTGTTACTTCTGCCTAATAACTTTCAAATTATCAGCTTAGGAGTTTTCTATTCAGATACCCTCAGCTGAGCTATACATTTATGCATAGTTGCATATAAGCTATCATCATAAATTTTTATTTAAGAGGAAATCATTGAAAATATAAATATTTTCTTTCACGTTCGAGGCATAACACACATGTTGTAACCGAAATATTGGGTTAGCTACCGTATGACAAATTCTCAATAGAAAGAAAATAACCTATTGTAGGTACTTTTTTTTCTTGCGTGGGAGACTGCCACCGCCAATTCCCAGTCCAGTCGTAGCTGACGTTCACAAGGTTTCTTTTAACTATTCTTTGATGCATTCTGCATTCAACTAATTACCGATGAACAGAAACTTGGTCATGTCCTGGTTCCCGTACTACTTATAGGTCCATTCGGGCACAGCATATATAATATACAGCAGAGAAATTCTGCTCTCATCCTTTAGAATTTAATGTTCCACAATTTGTGACCTTGAAAATATTACCTGTGCTATTACGGCGGACCAATATTCAGGGCAGTATTTAGAAATGTTGAGAACGGTCTCGGTTGGAAATACTACAAGCGACAGGGGGGTACTCTAAGAAATTGTTTGGAAGAGTTTGAATGCAAGTTTTTATTATATCTCATGCTTCTGAAACATTTTATTGTTTGAGTGACATCCTTGATACTCTTATTAACTACTCGAATCTTTTCGAAAAAATTATAACAAGATGTTAAGTGCTTCAGCTGATAATCTAGCCCCCTAAATGATCTGTTAAATTTTTTTGTAGATGAAGTATTCGATTAATTCAATAAATCGAATAGCTTATCCATTCTTTCAACGAATTGTGAAGTGTACATAGATTCACTTGGTATTGCCCCAAAAGTTATACATAAATTCAAACCCGAACCTGATACGGCATTGCTGAAAATTTGTGATGCATATTTAACTTTCATTTTTTCAAAAGAGGTTAGACAAACATGGGACTGTGAGAGCTTTGGTGCTGCCCTCATGCTATTAGCATGATATTATTTTGTTAATTTGAATGTTGCGTTGAATTATTTCTTTCTTAGTAAGTGATTGAAAGTCTTCAGAAAACCAAATTGTATCTTTATGTCAGTTTATAACAAATTTAAAGCTGAAAAAAAGATACTGAATATGATAAAAGGGAATGTCAAAAAAATTTAAATATTCAGAGCCATCGGATAAACTACTTGAAAAAAACTTTCAAGCAACATTCAGAACAATCTAAATTTTACTCACCGATCAAATGTGAAATTGAATTATCAACATCCTGCAAAACTTGAATATTCGCGGTAAATACAGAAAATGACGCAGAAATGACTATTAAGCGGCACGGAAATCCCTTAAGCGAGCCTTAAATTTAAGTGCTCATTCATGGCCATTTAACTATTTAAGGGCGGATTCTACCCATAGATGAAAGGTAAATGTATATTTATTTTGGTATTTATCTATGATTCTAACCTAAAATAATTTGATTTGCTAGGTTTTCCAAATATTTGTCTAGTATTTCATTGTGATTTTCGAACAAATGTGATGTGACTAAAATAATATTAATTGTAATATATACTTCGATCAATTTTTGAGAAATATTAACCCTTATGAACCTAGAAATTGCAAATTTTCTAGGTAGAGTTCATACAAAGGTTTTTCAAAATAGAAAAGGGTACTTTTCTATAAATGTACAAAAATATAAAAATTTACTGGAATTGGCACTTAACACAGCGGTAAAGTTCGTTTCAAATGAAAACTTTGGAACTCTACGCCTATGTCTCACCTTATACAACCCACTACTCAATTCCTTGGGACGATAATAAATCAGACCGATTTGGATCAGGCCGGTATGCGCAGCCCAAAATGCGCGAACCATCCCAGCACCCAGAGTTTCTCTGCTGTATATTATCTATGCTGTGATTCGGGTTCACCATTTGATTATTCTAGAACCATCAGAATTGTGCGCAAATAGGGAATGCTCATATGATGGTTGTGGAACACTCAGAACGTGAAACCCGAAAAAACCTGTTATATTACAGTGGCGCGGCAACTCTTGAACCGTTACAGCTTCCTTTTAGCGTAGGTTTATGCTCATTGGTAGAACTTGTTGGATTGAAGGACCATTAACTCTCGTCCCGTCCCTTGCGTCTTAAATTCTCGAGCTTTCGGTGTAAAATAGCAGGATATATTATAGTAGCATTCTTGAATAATCAATGGATCCTCGTAACGTTTATTCAATATAAACGTGCATAGGGCCAGAGTTATAACGTCCATAACTGTACTATTACTATGAGAACGTTTCATTTCATTGTGAATGAAGAGGTAAGTTATAATGGCACTCCGAGGAATTGAACTGTCTCCAGAATCCTCCAGGAAGTTTACAGAAACTATAGGGAATCGATTACGAACAATTCATGACTCCACAGCTCAGCCATTGTTAATTGTTAAACCAAGAGATCATTATGGAAGAGACAAATTGAACAATTTGATGCAATTGAGAATATTATTGAGATGGTATGACACTTTTTTTGGATTACCATTTAATGTCCATCTGTTTCGCATTTCTTGTTCTGTACCAGTTGTTATTCATCGATTAAGATCAATGCGTCAATGTTCTCACCGAATCAAAATTATAACATCATGGTACAGCGCTAAAATCCTTTTTGGCGCTCTTGCCCAAATGTTCTTTATCGTTTTGTTTGAACTCACTGATGAAGAATCCGTGCTCAAACTCAATTCTGTCCATCCGTCCGTAGGCACGATTACATCCGAACGGAATGAGCTAAAGGGATTAATTTTCCTGGGTAGGCTCGAAGGATGAATATGAGTTCGTTATTCAGCCAGATTGGCCTAGTAGTTTCGGTATATTTGTCATACGAATACATGTATATGATCGTTCAAAATTTGAATTATTACTCGCTAGTATTCATTTGTGTTATTCCTTTAAGTAACATCAAGCTTCAATGGTGTTGTGGTCTGAAGCGTTCGACCAAACACGACGATTTTTTCGGTATTTGCTAATGCGACGGCTTTCATTGGGATTATGGAGCTTTAGTTTCCACGTCGTAACTATAAGCCCATTGTTCGTCACCAGTTATGATCGTTTGGAGCATATTTGGATTATCATGGTTTCAGTTCAACATCGAAATTGAGCAATTTTTGCACGAATTTTGCGTCAATCCGAGTCATGTCCAAATCTCTGGTTGAAGTAGAAACTCACGAGCTAATCGATAAGTTTGATCCTCGGTAATTTCTCTAATGGTGATTCCTCGGTTGGCAAATATTATTTTCTTCACTTTATCAACGTTATCGTCTGTTGTTGACGTACTCAGGCGTTCGGCACGTTGTTTGTCATTCACATCTTCTGATGCGAACACAATAAACGTTCGGTCTAAGGTAGCTTCACTATATGCCACAATAAACACATGGTTTCAGCCTAGCCTGTCGTGAATCCAGTCAGCATTTCCTTAATACCCACTGGAACTCCTAATCGCGCCGTTTCTCTACTGTTGTGGGGAGCGCACGCAAAATAAAATCTCGATTCTCGTTTGTCGTGATGTATGCACATCCCAGAACTTCAATAAAAAGCCATTCTTGAGTTTGGAATAAAAGGAATGGTTCCTATGACACATTCGTGAAGGCGCTAACTTAAAAAAAAATTCTAAATATTCTACACATCTTTAGACTTATTTTGGCGATGTAACCACAGCTAACTAAAATAATTAACATTTTAGCGATCTCAACATGTAACTATGACGTATCAATGATGTCACACACCTAACTACACGTAACCTACCTCGGGAGAAGGGTTAGATGTTGTAGATAACTAAAATGTGCGGTAAGTTTTGAAGGTTTGATTATATCGCCTGACTTCCTTATTCAGTCAAATTGATCCAGCAGTTTCGAAGTAACAAAGAAAAACCTTTTTTTTCGAAATACTCTCTTCATATTAAATTGTTTTCATTATGCTGTTTCATTACCCATTAATTCTTATTTAGATATGAATTATACGCGTTATCTACTCAACTATTTCGGCGTCGGTGACAAAAAAATATTATATATTCTTCAGAGTCACAATAATTATTCGCAAATGGTTTAACAAGAGCGCCAAAGCCAACCGCCATCACGTCAGTTATTTCTGAGTTTTTCCAACCTTAAGCGCACCTGTAATCTCGGAGCAAAGCAGAATTTTCATTAAAAGGTCGACACAAAATTAAAAATATTATGTTTTGAAGATATAATTACAAGGGATGAATAGCAAATTGAAATTTGTGGGTATATACCTACTGAAGATGGGAAATTGAGACGTTCACTTCAGGTTGAATATTGAAACATTTATCTGTTTATCTGCACAGTTTTAATGTTTGAAATGTCAGGCTTCAAACCTTATATTGAAATTGAGATGTATAGAATAGTGGTGTATGCATTGATTCGATTTTGTTGAAAAGGTTTGGCGACAAGAGGTCTCTTTTCTTTGCTGCTCGTTATATGTCACCACTCAGTATTTACGTCAAATTGACAAGCCCTGTATCAGTGACGCACTTTAGATTTGAGTATATCAAGTGAAATACAGCAATTAAATGAGTTTTTTGCTTCAGATCCACAAGAGAAATTGTTCATAGTCAACGAATTAGCTTGGAATATCCTGCAAGTTTCGAAAAGAAGAATTCTGTTATACAAAATGTCAAACATTCCTTGATAAGAACGTTGAAATAAATAAAGGCTCGTTTATACTGGCTGGTACCTTATGCCGTAACCTTAACCTTAAAAGTTGAACCATAGGAATTCAATGCTTTCGTTCATACTCATTCCCTAACCTTTTCCCTTACCGGTAAAATGTTCAACTTCTAGGGACAAATTCATAGAAATATATATTCATAAATAATTTGGACAAATTACAGATATATATTACATAATTAGATTAGATTATCTTATAAGTGTATAAGACTATCTTATAAGTAAGACAAATTAAGGGAATGTAATAGTGGGCGAGTTTTTTTGACACATGCGCATTCTATAGAGCGTCAAATATTTTTATCAGAGTATTGAATACAGAATCGATCTCTGTTTTAATAGCGGTAATTTCAAATAATATAATAAATTATAATTCAAGATGGTCAGTACGTTTCAAAACATTGAAACTCAAATTCAAAATGACAATTATTAACAAGCATACAGCAAAATCCATAAACTCTATGTTCTGCTTAAGGTTAAGTTAACAGCCAGTATAAACGCCTACTGAAACTCTTACGGCATAGGGAATAAGGTAAGAGCTTACGGCATAAGGTACCAGCCAGTATAAACGAGCCCTTAATCAACTCAAAGTCAAATATTAATGAATGATTTGCATGGTTACGCCCTCACGTGAACGTCATAGAGAACAATCCCCTTATCTCAAGATTTGTAATCACGTTTTCAGTCAAATTATGCGGAGTGCATACGCCGGTATTTGAGACATCTTAAGTGAGACAAAAACTTTATTTCAATTATATTAATTGCAGTGGCGGCTTGTCCTATGAGGCAGTGCCTCATCAAAAAAATTCTGAATCGTATATTTCTTCATTCCCTTTCATCATCACTTTTTTCCTCAATATTTCTCCCAATCTCACGTTCCTTGTATATTCATAACAAATCAAATCCTCTTTGAATAAACGGTTGGAGGCATGCCTAACGCAGGCTTCTTTGACTGAATTAGCGTGTCATACTTCGATGACCTACGAGACGAGAACGTAATGGAAAGCCGTTCTAGGATTAATCCGAGGCTGGCCTCTGCGCGATCTTAGCCGATCTGAGATCGTTTCGTTTCTGCGATGTCCAGCGGGTTATCTGCGTCGAAGCGATGAGAACATATCTACGGCTTTGAAGGCGGCTTCTCGAGGAATTAGAGGCTGGCCTCAGGTTTTTATTCGAGTTAATCGGGAAGCGGGAAATAGAGAAATAGGGTTAGTTCACTTTGTCGTTATTTAGAGGTATCGCGTTTGCTGTGTATCGCGTATGATTATAATCTCTTTTAGGTGAATTTTCCTGAAATATAAATCTTTTTTATCGAAAGTGACTACCAGATCGCGAAATGGATTCAGCGGGACCTAGTAATAGTAAATCTTTTGAAATTCCTAAGGAACATGTTCAGTGTACTTGTGATATTGTTAATTTTTTAATAAATAAGCAACATTTTTCGACTCATTCGTATGATGATAAATTATATTTCATTAAGGAAGTTAAGCGACCTGTTCCAGATTTGAGGAATCAAATCGGGGATTCCAAAATACGTTGTATGACAAGTACGACTGCTTACTGGAAGTATTACTTTGAAAAAAATATTTTGTTGGCCGTGCATTTTATTCCAGCAACTAATGGAAATTCCGACAGAGTTTGGTCGAAAAGTGGTTTTAGTGATTTGAAAAATTTATCTAGGGGTCTATCGCTACACAATAAAAGTGCTCAGCATTTTTCATCTAATTGCAAGCTTACCGTTATGAGAAAGCAAAAACAAAATATCGCCACAGCAATAGACAATGCGCGTCAAATAGAAATTGAAAATTTCAATGCTAAAGTCAAAGAAAATCGACAAAATCTAAGAAGTTTAATAGATATTACGATGCACCTCTGTATGCAAGAGTTACCTTTTAGGGGGCACGATGAATCGAATGAGTCTTTTAATCGCGGAAATTTCAAAGAATTGATAGTTCTTGTTAGTAAATTTGAGACGAATTTAAAAACCTTTTTAGAAAATGACACCAACAGTAAATCGGTATTTTCTGGTACATCTAAAACCATTCGAAATGAATTAATTGATTCGGTTGCTTTTCTTGTGAATAAACAAATCGAGGACGAAATTTCACAATCATTGTTTTTTTCTTGGCAAGTTGATGAAACAACTGACATAAGTTGTCATTCCCAGTTATCAGTCATTTTTCGTTATGTAATAGATGACCAACTTGTTGAGCCCTTCATGGGATTTTATGATGTTAGATCTGGGCGTTCTGCTGATGATCTATTTCAATTTTTATCTTCAAAATTCGGAAAATTTGGCAACTGCTTCCACAGAAAGAAGTTTTTCTGCGTTGAAAAGGATTAAAAATTATATAAGGAATACAACTGGACAGGCGCGGCTGAGTAATATGGCTAAAATTTCGATCAAAAAAGGATTCATAAAATCACAGGACGAAAATATTTTTATTGACAAGGTTTTAGATCATTTCGCTGATCAGAAAAATCGTAGAATTCCATTGATTTATAAAAAAATTTAATATTGAGAACTCAATTTAGAATATTTATAACTTTCAGAATAAATCCTATTTTACACTGCCTTTTAAATTTTTTTATTCAGTGTTAATTTTTTTCAGGGTTTATTTTATTTATTTAGAGTTTATTTCGTTATTTTGAAAATTTCCAACTTGATTTGATCCGATTTCCTTTATTCCCATCCCACACATGGCAGGAATGCTCTACATCTCCACGTTGGTTCTTGCTGTACAGCTGCATAATAATGGTTTTCATATTTTTGAGCAATTTAGTATATCGAAAAATAAGCTCATAATATATTGGGACAATTAAATTAAGAGCTTTTTTTGCTGAATAAAATAAAGTAATATGTATATAAATAATTCGAGGATTCATCAAAAATTCCAAGCATTAGTGAAGAAAATTTTTTAATATATTTATTATGCAACTGACGAAGTAGAGTTCACTATATAAACTTTGTTCGCCATGTAAACCCTATATATATATATATATATATATACAGATGGCGAACTAACTGACATCCGCCCAAAAAGGGTGTGGTATGAAATCCTCGTGTATACTTCGTGTATATCGGGCGCTTCTTTTGCGGTATGTCTTGCCGTCCGGCCCAATTATGATATCACTTTGCATCCGTATATTTTTTCCACTTTTGGTTTCAGTTGATACCCGTATACTGTTTTTTCATTCAAGTGGGCATCATGCAACGTTGCCACAATCCATAAAAATCGTAATGTTGGGAAATATTCAGAGGGGTCATTTGATTCCACGTAGAATAATTTTATGAGATCAGATTGAAATACTCCTACTAATTTGAAAAATGAAAATCAATTGATATGTTGAAATAAGATGTGGGATCGCTCGAGCAATATATATAAATTACAAATTTATCTTTTCTTTTGATATTTCTTGATGTTTCTGTTTTTTTAATTTCATGTAGTTTCATCATTGTTTTAGTTCTCAAGTGTTTGAGTTGCAAAAGTCACATTCGATCCTTTTTATGTGAGTTATTATGTAGTTGTTTCAAATAAGTTTTTTGTTCGTTGAATTGAATTTACGCAGTTTATACAAAAATGAACCAAGAACTGTTAATATTCGTTTGCCCAAATAAATTCATTTTTTTTTGCCTGATGTTTTTCACATGAAATCTTCATTATATGGAGAAATTTCTTGAGATTTTGAAATAGGAAAAAATGAGCATTTTATCAAAAGATATCCAAGTCTACCCTTCCTTTGTCTGGGTATTTTAAATTTGTTGACGAGAAAATTTTTGATGATGGAACTTGTATTGAATTATTGTTTGGGCTATAACCATCATCTCTTGTTTTCGTTCTCTCCAACGTTACGACAGACATCTTCTGTCGTTTTCAAGACAAAATATTAGCTTTTAAAAAAGCTGAGATTAGAAAAATTATTCAACCTTTCAGTTTGAAAACGTCAAATCGATAGATTATGAGAACTAGATAAAATTGAATTGGGACTTATCTGTTGTTTGAAGATTTCTTTAAGTTACACTTCGAACATGAATATCGCTCTCGATCCCTCAAGTATATCATCAATTGAGTTAGCGGAAGTTTGGACGCTGATTGTTAGAAATAACTTAAAGAAATCTTCAAACCACCGATAAGTCCCAATTCAATTTTATCTAGTTCTCATAATCTGTCAATTTGACGTTTTCAAATCGAAAGGTTGAATAATTTTTCTGAACTCAGCTTTTTTAAAAGCTAATATTTTGCCTTGAAAACGTGAGAAGATGTCTGTCGAAACGTTGGAGAGAACGAAAACAAGAGATGATGGTTACAGCCCAAACAATAATTCAATATTTTAAATTTGTTTATATTTTAAACTTGATTAAGACAAACAATCAAATTCAAATCGAAACAGAAATGCAATCAATTTATAATAATTTATTATAATTCCAAATTTTCCCTACTTATTTGAAATATTTCATTCTAAAACATTTTGCATATTCCCTCCAACACTACTGATAAGAGACATTTATGGCATTTAAGTGGCAAATAACGCTAAAAATAACCTGTATGCTAGAAATATAAAATACGTTTAGATGAATCATGAAATAGTACTCTCTTTCCTTTTATTGTAAAAAACCTAAATATATGAAAATTATTTTAAATTATGCTTCTGATCAAAATACATACATTACATAAAGAGAATACTGAAATATCTTCATATATACCCTCAAAATGAGCAGTCAGTTCTTACCGTTTAGGAAATTGAACTTGTCTTCATGTTATGTATGTCAAGCTGACTAAGCTCGACATTTTCATCTTAATGTGATGACCTAAAAAACCGTCAAGCGGTTACTGGGCGAAATGCTAGGGTTATACCAGTTTTAGCAAAAATAAAAAAAACTATATAATTGTATAAGTTTGAAAATGTTGAAAATTGATACCCTACACTACATCCTTAAGATTTGTAGTCACAAAATTGTCGTCATAAATACCGACCTCGATATCGACCCAGGCATTCAGCTTTTCAGGATACCGAGTGTGAATCTCTCTTTAGTCTTAGGTTGGTATAAGACCAATATGGACAGTTGTGACTTTTATAGATCCATTTGAATAAGAAGAGCATTCATTGGAGAAGCAGATATTCAAAATGGCGGTCCAGATTATTACTTATCGTATCACCCATTGTTTCGCAAAATTGTAATCGGTGATCAAAGTCAAGTTCGTTCATTTCGTTGAGCAATCTCATCTCATAAAGGATTATCTGTGGTACGAGGAACCCAATACATTTCTTCCATTTTTATTGTACTTCTGTCAGCTGCTCGACCCATTTTCCCTATTAAGAACGAGAGCTGTTAGGGGTTGCGACCAGAGGGGTAGTGATATGAAACTGATTTGAACACACTTTTTTTCCCTCTCTACAAAAATTGACCTACTCCAAGCGTTTTTTCGTTATTACATTCCAAAGCTCAAAACTCAGGCTGCAAAGTTATGGATGGCCCACCCTGTATGTTCAAATTAGAACTAGTGAGGATAATGAAACAGCTTGATGAAAAATATTCAAACTACCCAGCAGGTTTGTCCGATTAACTAAATAAGCCGAGATATTCAAACCCTCTTACCTATCCCATTCAGTTCTCAAGCTCTTTCCGATCAAGAGTCATCGTGCTCACGGACGGATGAAATCGTTTTAAGCTACCTACTTTTGATACATCTTGTAACAAAAAAATGCGAAAATTTCAAATATTCGAAAAAATTGGAGCATACACTGTTCAGGTAAACAAGAGTCCAGATATTCAAACCGACAGACCTACCCTATTCAGTTACAGTGATCGTTTTGTTTTGAGGTATTCGTGCTCACGGACGGACAAAATTTTCCAGATTTCGAGAATATCTTAAGTCTGGAGAGTATAACTAATAATAATATAATCTCAGTGTTCAGATTTCAGATAGACCCAGTCTCTCATAAACGTCTAGTTTGTACTTAATTTTGTGATACCTCAAATTTTGTGGAAATGTCCCTCCTGAATAGACCTACGAAATGTTTTCCCCAAGTATTGAATCATATGTGCAACTAATTTCTCGAATGAATTAAGTCGAGTAAAAACCACGTTGGATTTCGAAGACCTGTAGAATATTTGGGTAATAAATACCATCTCTTATTGTTTTGATTAAAACGTTTCGATTGACATCTTCCATCGTTCACAAGGCATAACAAATAGCTTTTGAAAAAGCTGACAATATTCGAAAGTTCTGTCATTCTTGACACGAAATGAAATGGGAAATTATTGAAATTGTCAGCTTTTTTAAAAGTGGAATTTTTGCCTTGATAACGATAAAAGATGTTTATCGAAACGTTGGTTGTAAGAACAATATGAGATGGTGGTTATTGTCTAAATAAAAATTTCACACGATTTGTATCATCAAAAAATTCTCGTCAACATCTCCAAGACTTACTGAATGTCATATTGTAAAATATTTCAGATTGGGTTTTGTTTTCCACATGAAAATATCGACTACAAAGTCACACAAATTTCATTTCCAATTTCAAATTATCGTTTAAATAATAAGAATTTCATCTCTTGAATAGAAGAACAATTGTAATACCTAGGATTCATATTCAATTGTATATCAATTCTCCACTTCAATATGTTCCAATTGTTAGTATGCGATTCACGAGAATCAACGCATCTGCAAATATTCAATCTCAACTAGCATCGTGATTCCACTTCCAAGAACTATAAAACGCAGTCGAGCACCAAGGTCACGTGAGATCGTAAAATTTCATTCCATTTCATGAACACCTGCAGAGTTGCGACGTTGCCAGACCCACCGGATGCTAAGATGGGCGTTATTTGGACAAGTCGGGTATACTTTCGATATACACGAAATTGACCAGAGCGCCACCACGAGGAAGTCCAGTGAAGTTCGAAAATCACCTCCAATAAACATTTCCCAAAAATAGGTCAAAAATTCGTCCAGCTGAAAGTAGGTGCAAACGAAAGAGGGCGATGAGTTATGCCGGTTAGTGATGATCTTTGGACTTGGTAAAGTGGCATCCGTACATCGGATGCTGTTTTACCGTGGATGCCACTTGAACCGGAGATTTAACATTGGTTGCGCCCACTTGTACCACAGATAAATATATATATATATATTACATTATTAAATTTTTTTTCATATGTGCCTCACCATACTATATTGTCACGAGCCGCCACTGATTAATTGGCCGTTCAAAAAGTTGATTAACCGAAATTCCGCAAATTCGAAATACCATTGACCAATCTGGCAATTTCGTTAAAGTATTCTGTGAATAATCCCATCAACGATATTCATGAAACTTAAGTCTGTTCTAAAATCGTAAGTATTGAGGAATTGGTAAACTGTTATTAAATGGGCGAAAAACCAAAAAATCAATTCAGATGAAGCCTTTTTCTCAGTTTTTATCCTTTTACAGCTTTTGCAATTTTCGGTGCCATCTAACGGTGAACGCCTTCCGCGAATAGAATGTAAAGCTCTTCTATGGCCACATAATCACCTTAGTTAAGCACCTCACTAATCTGAACCGGTACACTATCGTAGCAATTTATTGCATAGTTCATGAATGTTATTTTTTGTCTTCTTCCTCAATCTTTGCGTATATAGACAAATCGCAGAAATTGATTCTGATTTCGTTTACAGGTACAACGATGCAATGTGACAGCATGACTCAGCTGGTCTCAGGCACCACGACACCCCTTCTAGGTTCTCATGAGGCCTTAGAGTCAGAAATAAAAAGATTAAGAGAGAGACTGCACACAGTGGAAGCCGAGAACACGGCAATGAGCATGAAGCTGAACCAGCAACAATGGGAGCTACAGAACCGACTGGCGGAGATCGAGATGCAGATCTGCTGCTCCAGGTCCACTAGTAGTATGGAGGACAACGAGCGAAACAGAGAGAGCATCATTTAACAACAAAACGCGCTGCCTTACCACGTCTGGAACCGATACGAATTCGTGCAGTACATCGTGTAGTGAAGGCGGCAAATTTCGTGATATAACTTTTCTTCCTACGAAGCGATTAGTTTTTGAGAAGTTGCATATAGTTCTTGAACTGGACCCGTGATGGAGAACTGTTTTGTTTGTGGGATAATCGTGTACAGAACGTTGACCAACAATTATTCTTAAGGCTCAAGTGTTTTCCATTCTGAGCTGTCATTCAGGTGACAGGTGATTTAATTGTTACAGAAGGAACCACTCACAAAATTGAAAGTATATGATCTATCAAAATGATTTTTTGGACTACTTTGATTGATCTTTCAAGAGAACTGAAGCTTGATTCAAGATTTGAAATTGATATTTTATAAAGAAACTAACTTACCCGGAAAACTCTGTACTGTCTCACGGTCGATTTCTTCAGTTTTCAATACTTATTCTGCTATTTGGAATGCCAACTCACCACGTTTTATATGGGATGACCCAAGATGGGTGGCATATTAAATTATCACTATTCATGCAAAATATTTCAAATATTTTAGATCAATATAAAATGATTATCTTGGGTTCATTTCAGAAAAATTTTCAAATGTCCAGTGTTGCCAGATCTTACGAAGAATCTTAAAAATATAGAAATACCATTCAAAATAACAAAGCTGTTGCCAAATTTGCATACATTTGGCAACATTGGAAATTCCAAAGTATTTCAGAATTGTACCTCAGATAACCTTATATCGATATACAAATTTGAAAATATTTTGGATGAATAGTTTCCATAATAATTCAATAGGCCACCCTTTGGGACACTTGATATATTAAAAATAATCAAAACAAAATACTCACATCAAAAGAAGACATAAAATATTCAAACACAGTAAGCCACAATATTTATGTTTTCCACCCATCATGGTATTTGTTGATTTTTGTTCACTACTCTTAAATATCTTGCTGAAGACATTTCCTGATTTTTATTTAATCTCAATCTCAAATCAGATTTGTTCTCTTGAATTCTCACTTTATTTCATGGTTCATTATTAATATCGAAATGTGTTGATATATTTAAATGGTGAAAGTCATTTTAGATTCATTAATTTTTTTCTGAGACACTAAAATGGAACCAAATACAAACATTATTGAAGAATGGTCGCAAGGATATCTTCGGATTTTTATATAAGGCATACTAATTTCAATAATGAATTAAGTCTCCATTGAAAAATTGCTTGAATTTAATTCAAAAGAAGGTTCGTTAGAGTTGAGAAATGAAAATATGTTTTCATGCGTTGCGTTTAAAATATTCTTTACCATTGTTCATAAGTTTATAAAGGCTGATTCATTCAGAGGTACTTTTATTTTAAATAAAAAAAATTAATAGAAACAATTTTATTTTATAATCTTTATCAACAAATAAAAGAACAATTCTTTACAATTATTTTTTGAAGATAATTTCTTTCAAATGCTGACCTCGACTGCAGTTAGCAAGATTCATTCGATAGTTCCAATTTTTGATAACGCGTGTGAGTAATCCGGGTGATATTTCTCCAATGACTCGAGTAATATTGGCCTCCAATACCTCAATCGTAGCCGGCTTGTCCATGTAGACTTTGGACTTCACATAGCCCCAAATGAAAAAATCAAGAAGTGTGATGTCACATGATCTAGCCGGTCAATTCACTCGTCCGAAGCGTGAAACGATCTGCTCTCCGAAATGCTTTCGCAGTTAAGCCATGGTTTCACGGGCTGTATGGTAAGTGGCACCATCTTGTTGATACCACGTTTCGTCGAGACCACGGACTTCCATTTCGAGTAAAAAATAGTCTATTATCATGGTGCGATAACGGTCATCATTCACAGTAGCACCACACCAAATATTTTTTTTTTTTTGGATTTAAAGACAATTCTTGAGACTTTTCGGGTTGTTCATCACCTCATATGCGGGAATTTTGTTAGTTCACGAACCCATCAGTGAACAAAAGTTTTGTCGAAAAGAATGGATCCTTTGTAAACTTGGGAAGAGCCCAACGACTAAAAGGATTCGGTAGATAGGTCAGCTTCAGTTCTTGTTGAATACGAAAGGCCAAGCTGTTGAGAACGGCGACGAATCGACACTTTAGGGTCACCACACACACTCTCCCCCACCGCCGCTATATACTCTTCACTACGAGATGGATGTTGTCTATTTGGTCGCGTATTATCCAAAAACGAATATTGAGTCTAGAACTTAGTGATAGTAGAGCGAATTGTGTGTTCGGTAGGCCGATTATGTGGACCGTGAGTCGCTCTAAGTGCCCAATACACATTAAACGAAGAACACGCATTTTCTTGATTAAGCTGAACAATTTTAGACGCTATGCCGGGCTAAGTCGTTCCATTATGAAATGTCAGACACTACTGAACAAGAATACCACTTCAGTTTACACGACGCATGCGCATTCTGCAACTAAATCCCCATCGCAAAGAGTACCGCTGAATGAATCACCCTTTACTGTGTGGAATAGTCAATTGGAAAAGGTTCAGTAGCTCATAATGAAGTTGGTTTTAATGTATTACTTGGGTAATCCATTGATCCTCATCCACTGAGAAATTTCTGTCGAATAGTATCAAGATTTCTTGGGACTGAAGAGGAATTGAAATTTATTAAAGATCAATGTCTCCATTTTTAACGCTACTTCAAGACATATCCACTAAATCATTCACAGGTATGGTCACATGGTCAGCAGGGGTAATTATATCCTCATGCTACTTGCAATCTAATGGAAAAATTAACCAATGCGTTTCACAAAAATGTGTGTATTTCATAATTTCGCCGGATTTATTGCTTATCAATCGATATCAACTTCTTCAAGAAAAGAATGCATATTTAGACATCCAGTGTTTTTTATTGAAAAATCTGAATCTTAAGTTCTTAGTAATTCTTTTTTTAATTCACTGTACTAGAATTTTTGACTTTACCAAATCCGGTTTCAAAATTAATAAATAAAACCCAATGAATAATTGAAAAAATATGGCAGAAATCCGTCAAGTAGATAACTGAAGGAATGTAAACCACAGGGTGAAGTTTATTTCTGGCAATCATATGTTCATATAAACATTATTACTATTATTTTTTAAACCTTCAATTTCGTCGTATTGATAAATTTGTCAATTTTTTTTCATTTCTGAACTAATATACTAAATATTGATGAAAATTGTTGACTAGCTTTTGGATTATAGCAAATGCTTGGATTCACTTGAAAAAAATTATCATTGGTAAAGGTGTACCTATATTTATTTGAAAGCTTTTCTCAATGATCACTAAACTAATTATGCTTTATACCTGTGAAATCAAATGAAATGCTTCAGCAAATTTTACTTACTTTTAAATGTACCATCTTACAGAATACCATACACAGTGTGACTGCTTCTCGAAAACAAGCACTCACTATTTTCTCATGCTGTTTTGATTATATTGTAACATTGAAGATTTCTATCGTTGAATGTAAGTACTCAGAAAACACTCAAATATGAAAACTTTCTCCACTTTTTTCATTTACAAAAACGGTCTTAGAAGAATAATATGTAAATAATTTTTAGTGTCTGAAGAAGTGAATGATTCATCGAAATAAATATTAGAGAAATTTCAGACAGCGATGCTGAAAATGAGTCGACATCACAACTGTACTTCGGGGACCAAGAATAGTCCAAGAAAAAAAAAAGTTTTTGTTTAATTTTCAACTAATGTTGTCTTTAGTTTTTTATACAGAGTGTTTCACGGATCACTGTACAGGCTTTCTGGGCAGATGCAGAACATTTTGGTGAGTCTGAATCAGTGACAGAGATACAGGATGTTTTATGTATTTTTTCATAAATTTTCAATCGACATAACTCCTTCATGAAAATATACTGCAATGAGTATGGAATTAATGTTTGGATTTTTCAGTTCATAGTTGCCCAGAGTTTTCTCAGGTACCTTAATTGCTTAGTTGCTTTAACTCATATTGAACAATTCATATCCATTATTTTAATTTCCCAAAATGCGTTTTTCTACCTACGAGGAGCGCCCCTAACGGCTTACCTATAACACAGGTTCGGAATGAAAAAAATTATATCCTCTATTTAACTCATTGTAAAACACCCTACACATAATATCTTTAAGAAGTTAAATTTCGAATAAGCCAATCGGAGATGGATTTTCAGAACGCATCTTATTGATGAAGCGACATTATCAATCGGATGTTTGCAATGCACATATTTGGTCAAGAGAATATCCTAAAGTAACTAGTGGACGCAATTTTCAACATCGTTTTTCCATCAATATTTGGTGTGAAATTCGCAATAATCGCTTAATTGGACCTTACATTCTTCCACACGGACTAAATGGAGTGACATCTTCAATTTTCAATTGGGCATTTGCCAGAGCTTTTGAATAATGGAAGAAATATTCCGAGAGGAATACACTTCCGATATGATTGAGCTCCGGCACCTTAAAATTGTTCAGTAGGGAGGGATCTCACTACTGGACTGCAAGATCTCCAGATCTTACATGCTTTGATTATTTGCTCTGAGGACACTTAAAAAATGTAGAGTACTGCGAAGAAATCATAGACCGGGATCATCTGATCATCTGAAGTTATACGAAATCGACAAGAAAATTTGAAGATAGATATAGCTCGTTCGACAACTAGAGCTAAAAATATTGAGGAAAACAAGGGCCTATTCTTGAAAATAAGTTTTATTTTCTGTCTCATTTATTGACAATCTTTTTCGACGCATTACAATTTTATAGCATTCATTTTACATTTTTCTTTAGCTCACGTTATGAAAGTTCAATTAAATGTTCAATGTTAATCAGAAAAAACTTTCGTCAAATTCATAGGTATCGAAAAATCATTTTATAGATCATAAAATATTGATGTAGAGTGTGCCATTATTTCAATAGGGCTTATTTGAAAGTGTATTCGTTATAGAATCTGGGAAAAATTTCGCTTTTCGAAAATATTATGTAAGGGTTGTTTCACAGGATATTTATTAAAGAATATAATTCTGTCAGTCCCGACCTGCGTTCTCAACCGTCATTATGTGTGAATATTCATACTCATTCTTTTAAATTTCCATGAAGATTCAAACAGGCGTTTAAGCGTTATATCGATTCAAATTTTTGACAAAATATAGCAAACATCGTGTAGAAGTGGGCATATTTCGATGTTTGAGCACTACAGTTTTTGAGCCTTAGGAGATATAGACGAAATATGATTTCATTTTGTCTTCCTTTTGTGAGAAACTAACAAGAGTAGTATCAATTTCTGGCTACCTTCTTATGTTTCGAGTTATAACAGAACATTGGAAAAACGACGATATCAAAAAATCACTAAATCTCCTCTAAGGTAAATAACTTAGAATGCTTTAAAGAAGATGCTCAATTCGATGACCATATGTAGCTATGCACAGTCGATTGTAGTAAATATAACATGCTAAATTTTTCTGTGCTTATCGACAATTAAACCATAGAAAATATTGAGACTCATTGAAAACAAGTTTTTGACAATTTTTTATTACTCACATTGATACAAACCAATGTTTCGTATTTTTTAAATAAAAAAATTGAGCTTTCAGAAAACGGTACAGAAATCAAGTGTTGCTTTTTGAAAAACCATAATTTTTGCTCATATCTTCAATTTCAGAGCTCTATCATCAGTATTAGAGGAGATATAATTCGTTTCGATATCGGCATTCTTCCAATGTTCGCTTACAACTCGAAAACAAAAAAAGGTAGCCAAAAATACTCCTGATAGTTTTTCAGAAAAAGAGTACAAGAATGGAGAATCAAGTTTTGTCTCAATTTCCTGTGGTTTAAAAGCTTGTACAAGCATTAGTGAAACACCCTGTATATTAGCAATACGGCTTTCTTTTGCAATTAAGTCTTCCATTGAGCAGCTTTGATCGAATTTCAAACTCTGGAATCAACAAATTAACGTTTTGCCATAAGATCATTGTATATTCGACAGTATCTGATTTGTATCTGACTATATTCCATCTGGTGTGATGTATGTGAAAAGTAGATTTAATATTGTACATAAATTTGAACTTCACATTACTATATCTGAACAATAACTCAGTACACTGAATTTCTTCTATTGTAATCTTGGAAAGGTTAGTGTTGATATATGTACAGGCTTATGGAGAAGAACTACTGCCATGTCAATAGCGTCGTCACCATTACCCTATGAGAGTATAGATAAGCTAATTAGATTTTTATAGAGCAGCCTCAAGGTTCAGTGTCGCATACCACAGTCGTATTTATTTGTCCCATGAATATGAAGAACCATCATTAGAATATTTGAGAAAACATTCTATTAATTGAAGGGGGTATACAAATTTTGAATTGAAAAGTTAAAGTGAATAATTTATCGTTTTTTTTTTTTTTCGAATATCAGAGATATGCATTCCATATTTATATCTACTGATAACGAAAGGTAGATTATTAGATATATCTGGAAAATTAAATATGATTCGTATTTCGGAAAATTCCCATAAACGTTTCCACCACGAGATGTTTTTGGCTAAATTATC
The DNA here is from genome assembly GCA_030674115.1 of Micraspis discolor. Classification (NCBI taxonomy): domain Eukaryota; kingdom Metazoa; phylum Arthropoda; class Insecta; order Coleoptera; family Coccinellidae; genus Micraspis; species Micraspis discolor. The sequence continues at coordinate 3,372,397 of JARTUT010001309.1, read as the reverse complement.
TTTAAGACGATAACCGATAATGACGATATTTCATAAAAATCAATCTTTGAATATAACGGGTGATCGAAAAGCACAACAAAATACGTAAATATTGTATTGTATTGTATTATATTGTCAGTTCATAGACTAAATAAACAGAGTATAGAGGAGATAAACAAGATTAAGGAACATCTGATTGAGTTGAATCACAATTAAAGGAAGAAAGCAAGATAAAAAAAGATTATGTGCCCAACGGTGGTCTAACGGACTAAAAATAAATATTTGAATTTCTTTATTGTAGAATCTTATCGTGTAAAGACTCAGAGATTTTTTTCATCTGAAGAGATAACCTGCTTTCTTCAGATTTTCTTCCTAGCACTGTTCTTTATCCAATTACAATCATTGACATGTTTGAGTCACTGTATCACTGTATACGTAACTACGATAACTGATAAGATAATGTCGACAATATCAATCCGAGAGCTAGTAATAACTTTATTTGTTTCTCATTTGAAACGCCAGTTTCCAAAAACACAACATTAATCAAGAATGTTTATTTTATCAAGTCACTAACTTGTAAAACTGACAGTTAACTTGCAAAATTTTCAGAAGTTAGTAGTATTATTTACATTAGAAAAATTTGTTTTATCGTCATATATGTTGAAAATCATGGTAAAATTGTTATTTCCAATAACACAGATTTTTGATGATGAAAGAGTTGATACTGATGAACCATCTGTTGACTCAGAAACTGCTGAACTCGAGGACTGCAGAACATTTGTACTCTCCTTACATACTACCAAATAATTTGCTAGAGACTTCGATTTTTTTGTTGACATAACTCATCGCAATTTCGGTGCTCTTCCACCCTCCTGCACGCTTTAGTGCTAAAATATCTCCACCCGAATCCGCAACCATAGTGGCTCCAGTTCTGCGAAAAGAGTGGCCGGTGTATAACTCTGGGTCTTTTAAACCTAAATATTTCGCTATTTGCTTTGGGACACCACCAATAGTGTGCTAGCCAGCATTAAAGGAAATGCACTTTCCATGTCGGTATATCAAAAAAATCCTAGGCTTTCTGTTCCAGGAGGCTGAAGATTTACATATTTTCTGTATTTTCTGCAGCTTGAAGCTGCAACCATCATCGGTTATGGTAAACCTTCTTGTTAAATTTTTTATCTGCCGCAATGTCACATTAACGTATTTTCCCATATCTTCTATATCATTAATGTTTAAGGAGAGAATTTCGTCACATCGACAACATCCAAAAATCTCAAATATTGTTACAATTTTCGCCTGCAACCACTGGTCATCAGGAGCATGCAAAAGAAATTGTTCAGCCTCTTCTTCACTTAATACCTTGGCCTTTTTTGGCGTATAATGCTCATTTTTCGTTTCAAAAACGCTATTACCTTTTGAAATGTGCAAATGACAACTAAACATTCATTTTCGCTTTCGCCAAACAAGTGTAAAGAAAAATAACCAGACATGTTCATGGCAACGCTTCCATAGCTCACGACATTTGCGACAAATTATTGAGATTTTTTTGGAATTTATCTAAGGTTTTTACAAATGAGAAGCAAATAAAATATAAAACAATACACGCAAGGTAACGGGTTTTACTTGCTTGCGGCTCGTCAGTTATATACTCCATTCGCCAGTAAAAACCCTCTTACCTTGCTAGTAATGTTCTATACTGTATAGTAAGGTATTTGAGGCAAGCTGAAAACTTGTGCTATATCTCTCCTGTTATAGCCTTACTCGGAAATACAGACTTGGCTGGTGAGTGGCAGCGAAAAAATCAACCCCTGAATTGTTGAAATTTTTTTTTATTTCGATTAATATATTTCGGGCAATAACCAAATTTTATTTGTTGTTGTTCAATGTTTAAAGGATAGATGATGTCCATCTTCGAAGAATTGAAAATATTTTCACCAAAAAAGTATGGCGCATTTTATGAGAATTTTCAAAATTTCTCCAGAATCGTCTTGGGTCTTACCTTCTTGAATTAGTCTCTACCAAGATCATATTAACTTATTGTATTTTTATCAATCTAACCATAATATGTGTAACATGCACAATGTGCTTCAAGTTTCTTCTTTATTTGAATATGATGATAATGAGATAATAAATAAAAGTGTTTTAATTCAAGTATCCCCTTTAAGGACAATTGGAATTTTGGAAACAGAGAATCTACGGATACACTTCCTTATCATTGAGACCAAGTATTTATAAGAAACCCCACATGTACATTATTTACGAATTCGATATAGGTATGTTTGTATTAGTTATGATTGGAACCAGAAAAATTTTTGAAAACTTGAGGATAAGTGGTAACGAAGCAAATTTCGCAGATAATATATAATACGTTAAACAAAATATTTGTTGCTATATTGTTACATAGGTATATTACCAATTCAAATTGTATTTATTGTAAATGTAAATTTTTCGGTTTGATTTTTGCTAATAGGGAACCTCATGAGAAAAGAATAAAATGCTCATATCTATCATTAAAAAATTCTGATCACAGTTGCTGGATCTGCACCAGGAATGAACACAAATTTATCTCCTTAGCAAACGCATTAACCGAAAATTTTTGTCATTGTTAACCCTCATAATTGATATTATTCCATGAATAAAAATTACAATTCGAATATTTCGTTTCCTATAATTCATTTTCTCATAGTAGCCTCTTATCGTGAAGAAATGCAGACGTCTTTTTATCTGAATAGATTACCGCCTGCCCCCCCTAATTTCTATATAAGGCCGCCCTTGCCATAATTGATATGTTTGAGTCATTGTATACAGGCCCGCCGCTAGCTGTCTGAGCGCCCGCGTGCAAATACTGTTATGCCGCCCCCAATAGGGCGCTACATCAAGGGCGTATCCAAAGAGCAATTAGGGGGGGTTAGTGTAACTTTTAGCGAGGGACCTGAAATGATCTTGAATGAAAAGCGGAGAAAGGAGGGGGAAGTTTAGATCGTTTCCATTCGAAGATTTAGTGTGAAGAAAAACTCTTTCCTGGGGGTGTTAATTACCCCCAGTAGCCACCCCCCCATAAATACTCCCCTGCGCTAAATATGCTGAGTGTTCTCTAGAAAGGATTCCCTCATTATGGTGGGATAGAATAAAAACCTATTGAATTATTGTTTTATTTTTTTTTTAATTTCACACTTTCGTGGCACATGATATCCGAACGACTCGGGTGCAAAACACCAAGAGTTCGCCAGGACAAGCTAATGCGGATAAAGTATACTGCGAATTATGCTGACAGTACCCAAGAGCACGGCCTTTTGCATCCACATGAGGGTGTTAGGTGGAAGTTGCATTTGTTTGAGGTTTTCTGTTGTCTTCTAGTGAACCAGTTCATTACAATTTATTATAAGCGGTATAATCCCGACACGCTTCAACTGCCACATCTCCTTCATCTGTCTCGCCAGTGGCTCATATTTGCTGATTTTCCCCTCATTGGCCTTTCCCAGATTTTGGTCCAATGGTACGCGAAGTCTTTGAGTGAAGCTGTTTTGTCACGTTTGTTCCAGACGATCATGTCGGGTCTGTTGTGTTCCACTCCGCGATCAGTCGTCACCGTGAAGTCCCGGTTTTCCAGAACCGATTGAGGTACATAAGCATAATGAGTTGTGAAATGGGTTAACAGATTCTCTTTGAGACACAATAGTTGGTGCACAACTTTACCCATGTTGTCGTGTCGGGACATATATCTGGTATCTGCTATGGCCGAGCATCCAGAGGACAGATGCTGAACCGTTTCCTCATAACTACCACACAGTCTGCATTTGCTGTTTTCAATTTGTTGTTTCAGAATGTATTCGCAATAGTTTCGTGTGGGTACTACTTGATCCTGGATCGCAAGCAGCGTCCCCTCAGTTTGAGGAAACAGATATCCTTTAACCAAGTAAATGTTGGAGCTTTGGCGATCAAGTTCTATCTGATGTAAGCTGGAGTAAAAGTTCCCATGTAAGGCTTTCGCTTGCCACTTCCTTCGAAGTTTCTCCAAGTTTCCTTCTTCTTCCGTTTCCCCTATGGACCCCTGGTTATCTGAGGTGGAAACGAGTTGGTCTGCTAACTTGGCTAGCTCAACAAGAGCGCCAAAGCAATCTGACCTTACGTCAGTGCTTTCTAAATTTTTCATTATTCATACCAGATCACTTTTTGAATCAATTCAAGTTTATCTTAATAAAACACACAAAAAAACTAGACAGATAGTTTTTTTTTTACTTCAAATAAATACTACGAAATAGAATCAGAACTTTTTGGTGCTTGAATGTTGTCAGCAGCTCTCTTTCATAGAAAATTATTGAATTTAAAACAGTTTCTTAAGGCCGGCGAATTTTTCTGACAATACCTACTGCTGTGGAGAAAAAAAAATGTTCTTCTTTCAAGTCAATTGCTTATCACGATGACCCAGTATTCATTACGAAAAATTTCATAGATTAATAATCCTTTGTAGTTCTCAATCAATTATAAATAAAATTTAAGAGAACAAAAACTTGTTGAAGTTGAGAATTAAGATTCCAGCATTGTTTATAGATTAATAATAATATATAAACGATGATTCCAATATAGAGGTAGAGTCCAGATAAATTTTCATTCTCCATTTTGATTGATCTTCAGTGGAATCACAACACGCGTGACATCTACATGTGAGCAATTTTGATGGACACTTTTTACTTACGAAGAGATTCCTCCTTTCTCTACGCTCCATAATTTTAGATGTTCTGTGGTTAACACTGCCGACACTGCCAAAAGTGCAATTTAAAAGCATTGAGGTTATACCAAAGATTAACTTTCTACTCTTTGGTTATACGCAAGTTTATAACATATATATATATAGAGTATATGGTTTATAACGCCAATGTTTAAACTATAACAATGGAAATTCAACAAGCTTTTTTAAACCAAGATTGTTCAGAAGACAATCCAATCAAATGCGCGATTTGCAAAAACTACTTATCGGTACCGCCAATTCTCTATCAAGATGCTTTGGGCAGTATTTGTGGCCGTAAACATTGTTTAGAATATGCAAATTCTAAAGGAACCACCTATCGACAAAAAGCTTATGAAGCCTTGGCTAGCTTCCTGGATTTTCCATGTATGTATCAAAATAATGGATGTCTGGAAAAATTATCATTGAGTGCAGTTGAAGAACATGAAAAACATTGTAAATTTATGAAATTGTATTGTCCCATTTCATCTGAAATGTTCGAATGTGAAGAAACGAAACGATGTGCTTGGGAAGGAAACTCTAACGAATTGTTAGATCACATGGAAAAGTCTCATGTTGAAAAGAGATTTGAAAATACTATTTTAACAGACCTTGATAATTACACACCTAAAAAAGAGATATTTTTCTCAAAGATAAAATGCGATATTGTGATTGTCTTGGTATTAATTGATTCAAATTCATATTCTTACTGGAAAGTATGGACAGGTCCAGAAAATTGGAGGCATTTAAAATACAAAATTGAGGTATATACTGAACAGGGACAAGTGTTGACTTCTTCAAAGTTTCAGTGGGCCGAACTCATTCAACCAACCTTTTTTAAGAGTAGGATTGACAAAAGCTGGTTCAAAATTGATGTTGATTCTATCAAGAATTTTTTTAGCCATCCTTGCTTTCTAACAACAAATTTTTATATAAATGAAATAATCATTGCAGCTCCATTAGGAAATCTTGCTCATAATTCTGCAAATGTGTTACTGAAAAATATAAAATGTGATCATTGTAAAGCAGAAGTTGAACAATCTATTTTTGTTTGCGGAAATTCTTGTGCACACTCAATATGCAGTAAATGTGTAGTCCCCAAAGATATTGTGCCTTCAGAAAAAACTACAGTACTTGGTAAACAAGTGGCCTCACCTAAAATTGCATGTCCCTCTAGAACTGTTTTTGGAGCTTGCTCAACACCTTCAACAAATTCAATTACTCAAGGCTCTTCAATGTTTGTTAATTCGAACCGTTCACTATCGGCAGGTTCATCTACATTTACAAGTCCACCAAGTACATTTGCTTCAGTTGGTGCAACATTTAATAATAATACAGCAAGGAATTCAAATATTGAAGGCGGCCGTCCTCTTAATACACCTCTCGTAAATCAATTTCAATTCCCTTCAACAGGTTTTCCGTTAGTAGCTCCTGCATCTTCTGAAAATAGTACTCTCTTTTCTGCAAACTATAACTGCTTAATTCAAGACTCTTCTTCTGTGGTTCAAACTGATGCTGAACTCTATAAAAAATCCAAATGCCCATTGTGTAGTAGCAAATTGCAGAAAAATTTAGCCTATGAAAATTTAAAATTGATAGCTAACCAATCATTCAAATTGTGCATTTTATGTGATGCTAAAGTAAGTCATTTACCTTCTCATTTGAATCTTGTCCATAATGAAATCATTTTCCAACTTGACCAATGTTATTACTTTAATTCAAACAAATATATATTTTTCTTTGATGAACATGTATTTCTCCTCACAAGAAAATCAAATTCATCTGGTCTAAAGTTCTCAGTGCAGTGTTTATCTATCAAAACTGTGGGTTATAAGTATAAACTTCGACTATTTAGCCCAAAAACTTCTTTCTCAGCTATATCCTTTATGGATATTTGCCATTCAGAACTTAATGTATCGCAGGAAGATACACATGAAATTTCAATCCATACAGAGCTTTTGCTCAAAATTTTTCCCATTGTGAATGCCATTAGTTTCAAATTGAGTATCAGCAAATTGTAATATAATTTTTTTTCATCTTAAAAATTGTTCTGATGAACATCAAATTCATTTTTTAATTTTCGCGTACTTGTTATGCTTATCTATAGTTATTTACTTATTGCTTTGTTGTGTCTTTTTTGAACATTTGAAGCTTTGGCATTATTATTTTCTAACACAAGTGCCTTTACCCAATATTTTTCATGTAGTTATTTTATTAGCTTTGTTAATCATTATTAATTATTTTTAATATATTGTTTCCTTTGTGTATTTTTCTTACATATGGTTAAGCTTTGTAATAAGTTTGGAAAGACAATCAAGTAAACCTAAAATTTCTACCACAGATGAATTATAAGAAGTGATATTGTTTACTTAGAAAATCGCCTTTTTAAACAGTGAACAATTTCATCCCATTCTGATTCCAATATCATAACTTATCTCATTCACCTTAAATCTATATTTCAACATCTAAAAAAATTGTTGTGTTAGTTGAGGATCCGAAAAAATATCTCCACTTATTCTCATTGGACTTGAACATAAAAAAATTTTAGTTTAATTTGCAGTTTAAGGACCCTTCCTATATTTTACATAATTTCTGGTCTGGTTAGGTTAGTTTGAGTTAGGTTTAAAAAAAACTATTCCAAAATTGAAGAAAAAAAAATGAAATTAATATTTGAAAAAAAATTTTCTTTTTTAGATTTGCTATTTTTTTACAAACAAGGTACGGTTAAGTCTAGTAAAAATAAAAAACGATGTCAAAATTTATTTTTGCGTTAAACATGCCGATAACACAAGTGACAAGTGAGTGAGATGTTTTAAACGTTACGTCATAGAAATACAAGACGTTACGTTACGTCAAATTGGTGGCTGCGTAGGATTTTATTTTATATTTCGTTCATTTCAAGAATGTCAAAGAATTTGTCCTTGACATCTGAAAGTAATTTACATTCATATTTTCATCAAATTGTATTATAGTATCATTAAATTGATTTTAAAATGAATATGTAATTTTGTTTGGATTTATGAAATTAATTGAATAAAAAAATATATCTTTCTAAAAAAAAGATTTGTTTCTGGTAAATATGAAAACTTTGAATTGAAGGGTCTCAGTAAGCTGACGTACAAAATACAGAATTAAGAGGGGTCTTCACCAATAAGGAGGTCAGTTCAAAATATTTTTTCAAATAACTTACGTTGGAAAACACCGATTTACATGGGGTTTTCACTATTATTCAATGCGAACTGTTCCTCAAATAGCAAAGTCCATAATTTTTTTTTTCGTCGAATAGAAAAAAAAAATATTTTTTTTTTCATCGAAATATGAAATTTCAATCAGAATAATGACTTTCCAGATTCAGGGCTATTCACTAACTCAAGTTGCTATGAATAGCCACCGAAAATCGTGGTCATCTTCAAGGTCAGTTGCTAAGCGCGAAATCGGTATTCACTATTCAAGAAAGTGGTTATGAAAGTTACTTTGCATAACGACTGGTGACTATCCCTAGTAGTTTACTGGCAACTGCTTTATAGGTGTAGCTATCGATAACCACTCTTGTCGGCTACTGTTTGTTTATTGTTTTTTTTTCATTCATGTGAACAATTAGAAGTTTTAATCGAATAAGAATGACATTTTTAGTGCAAATGAACTTTTTAATGAATTTGGAATTACAAAGGTATTAATATCGAGTATTGTAGGGTAAATGCGCCACTGCTGCAAAGGCTTAACGCTGTCTTCATATTATTTTTATTCAACTCTTTTGTGAGTTGCATTCACAGTTCTCCAACTTTTACTGATTCAGCTGGCGATAGTTTTACTTTCATCATCACTTTATGTTCGCTCAGGAAATTCATCATAAATTGATATCTTCATTGCTTGCCTTTTTAAACCTGTTATGTCTAAAATAAGAGATGTTAAATTAAAAATACCGAAAATTGTCTTTTATATAACCTCATCCTTCTTGCATAGTTACAGTACAGATTCCTCGAAAATAATTGAAATCTTTTCCCAACTTTCTTTAACGGTCATTTTTCGTGATTTTGAAGGCTATGGTATGTGCTTATTCCACAGACAAATCCATATCATTTGTCTATGGTTGAATCGAGAAAACGGACATTTGAACTATTTTGCGGTGTTGCCATGACTCTCTTCACAAAAAGTTGTTATGATAACAACAGTTGTTAATGGTTAGTTAGAGAATACCAAAAAAGGGTAGCAGTGGCTATCGAAAGTTGTTCTACGAGTTGCTTTGGATAGCCACGGCGAAAGCAACTTGAGTTAGTGAATAGCCCTGAATATTCGACGTGACAAAACTTGCAGTGTTGCCACAAATTGCTACTATCTTACGACCATTACGTTACTTTACGTGGTCGTTCGGAAACTGTCGACTGAATTTGTTAAGCGCACTATGTATTTGAATGATCGCATGCGGAAGACAAGGATGGCAAATCATAGGTACGATCGAGATAGTACCGTACATTTTAAAAAGTGAGGGCTTCTCGGGGGCGCTGAGAGGAAAAGAACAGGTAAAATTTGACGGGTGGCGAGAATTTCTCGAGGTATAAACCCCTCTTAAGTAAAAAAACAATTGGCAATAGTACTTGTAAAAAAAGTATCAAACTGAAAAAAACCTCTATAAACTGATTTTGTAAAAGTTGAGAAAGGTACAGCGGTGGTCATAAATTCATTCGAAAAAAGACAAATTTGACTCGGTAAAAAATTTCAAATTCGTCAAACCACATGACACCACTATGTTTTATCTTTTATATAACTTAATCATAAACCTCACGATGTATTATTGTGAATATTGTGTAATAAATGCATTTTATGCCGAACAATTAAAATTTTTATTTGAAAAACCATAATACATCTGTAACTATTGATTTACGAAACGCAACCATTAATTCAAAATTCTACGGATTCTGCAGATCCGATGTATGCACAATCTGGCAACAAAATCGTAAATGATACAGCACTGCGCATGCATCAGAATATATTTTTTAGGTTACATGTGTATACGGCAGGTTTACCTTGGGCTTCCTTTTTAGAGCGCAGGGGAAGGTGTGGTTTAATTATCACCTACAGAGCAATTCATTCTCTCTTTGGTGAACATGGCTTACCTCTTTCCACTCAATCAAAGGTGATTGTTGAGGGAACAGGGCTACAAGCTTGCCAAGGAGAACTTTAGGACTACCCCGAGGCTCAACTTTCTCTCCAACAGGGTGGCATTCGAGGCATGGAATCGGCGTCCAAAAAAAATTGTGTGATCACGATCGGTGAACTCTTTCAAGAATCCACTGGATGGATCGTCCACCCAGCGACAATGACAGATTACAAACCATTTAATTTAAAGAAGATGTCAGATGGGCGTACTTAAGGTTCAATTGTCATCATGGATTTGATTCAGTCATTGTCACGTTCGGTGATTAAAAGGAGAGTAGCGAAAATAGAGATTCTCGTCTTTGATTGGTCCTCGTGTTTGCTGTATATTTTATCTTGATTGGGTACGTTTTTCATTGGTCAGAATCATTAAATAGCTGGTTTTCTTCGGTATAGTACTGATTCCATGTGTTTTCGGTATATTTAATCTTTGAATTGGCATTTTGAAGTTTCGAATTTTTTTTCTGGGCAATTCCGATAGAGGAATCAGACGCATTTTCTTCCTCATGACCATTTTGCATTATTGAAGCCATGAAATTGAGGTGCATAATTGCAATTCATTACGAATATTACAATAAATCAACAAATATATTCAGCTATTGATGATTTTCGTATCAATCCCCTAAAACGATTCGACTTTACCAAGATGTCAGATGGGCAGGGCTTAAGGCTCAATTGTCATCATGGGTTTGTTTCAGCCACTGTCACGTACGGTGACTAACAAGAGACAAGCGAATTTAGAGATTCTCGTCTTTGATTGGTCCTCGTGTTTTCGGTATATTTTATCTTGATTGGGTACGTTTTTCATTGGTCAGAATCATTAAATAGCTGGTTTTCTTTGTTATAGTACTGAGTCCACGTGTTTTCGGTATTATTCATCTTTGAATTTGAATTTTGAAGTTTCGAAATTTTGGTTTGGGCAATTGCCATAGAGGAATCAGACATGACCGTTTTGCATTATTGAAGCCATGAAAGTGAGGTACGTAATTACAATTCATTACGACTATTACGCTATAAGGTAGTACGATCATCACCAAATTACAAAGTTTGGGCAAAGAGTAGAAAGTGTAAGTTAATCTTTGGTTTGGGTGTCTATGGTTTGTCTATTAATTTCTTTATATATTTCTGTGAACTGAAATGGTTACCCTGGTCCATTAATCAAAACAAAAGTGACCTTCCGTTCAGACGAAAATTAGTTTTTTATTTTTCTATGAAGATGTGACTGCTAGAGGATTTCGTTATATATACAAATACTGTGAAGAACTTAATTGAGTAGGAAGTTATGATAAGTTATTGAAACGTAGTTTTTGATTCTGCACAACGAATTAACGAATATTGATCAAATTTGAAATAATTTTGAATATGCCTGAACTGTAAGAATCAACAGATACCGTAAAATAAGAAACTAGCCACCTTGTCTGTATTTTCATACATGCAGACAAATAAAACATTCGTAAATAAAAATGGACAATGTACTTATCAAGAGTAGTAGCTCTTCAAAAAATTGTTCATTCAGCCTTGAACGACAAATATGTCCAGAGAAAGAAACAGACTGTGTCAGCTATTGTAACAACAAGTATAGCATCCAATCTCTCTCATATTCAAACTGTAAGTATTAATGGATAGGATGCTGTCCTAATACCTTTCACATCACTTACAGGTTAATTTTTGAAGTACTAGCTGTGTACATGCTATCTGATCAAAACAAATACCACAGCAATTCCTCTAAAATGATTTGAGGTTCATCATTTTCAGATTTAAGTTCAGCTGTCTTATTGATCGCAACAATATATACAAAGTGAGTTAGTTTTGTTGTTTCTGATCAGTATTAGTGGATTGAAGATGATAAATTAAATTGATATGATGATATCAATGAATTACTAGACCTAAGTTCTTCTTTGTATCAGATTCAGAGGAAAGTGAAGGTTATATAGCCAATAAGCAAGATCCAAGTAATCTTATGGTGCTGCAAGAGATACAAAATAACTCTGATAGTAGTCAAGAAATAACCCATAGTAAAAATATAACTTCTGACTCAGCATCTACAGAGATAAGAGAAAAGAAAGGTGTTGTTAAAAATATTTCCACTTATAAAAGCAGTAAACAAAAGCAGGAAATAAAAAGAATTTACTTCTGTAAATGTCCCAATTGTCAAGAATCAGATGAATACTCATTCAGGAAAAAAGTACATGTTTGCCATATACCTGGTTGCAATAAGGTTTATAGAAAAACATATAATCTAAGAGCTCATTTGAAGTAAGTGTCTCAAGTTTGGGTTGTCTATTTCTGAATTACAAATATCTAGGAACTGGTTGTTATGTGCAGTAGGAACAAAATATAAACTAAATATTGATCAGCTGATCAATGTTTTGAATGGTGCAACTGACTATTCTGATTGTCTCAATTTTTTTTTTAATGTTGACAAAAACTACTAAACATGAATACTTCAAGGAAGAATCTATAATTGAGTATTTATTCAATGTTGAGGCAAAATATTTCTTTCACTTGAAATTTGAAGAAAATGCACAAGCAAAATTGGAAAATGAAAATTAGCAGAATTATGATTTATTAATATTATAGATAATTATAATAATAAAAAATTATCTCTACTCTTCACTGTAATACTTTAATAAATAAAAGTTGCTCTTAAATGAAAGTGAAAAAGTCAGCAATTTTAGACAAACAAATATTTATTATGGACAGTTGCACTGTTTCAAATTCAAGCATTTATAGCTGTATCAACAGTTAGTTTCAACCTATGTTCAGATTTTGCTTGGATTGCACACTTTCTGAATGTGAAAGCACTTGTTAGGTCAGATAGCTTCAGCGCTCTTCTAAAACTACTTGACTGAAAGCTTGAGAAAATATACCTCCCAAAGTATAAGTTCCTCATTGCCATAACTTGGGCGAAAACTCAACAGTTATGGGGATTTATGTAAAAACAAATGGCAAAGAAGAGGACCCATATTTCTTTAAATATTTCCACAGAAATTTTTTTTCGAGAAACCTTTATAATATTCAATTCCACTCAGTGGACTAATAGCAATATAGACTTTAAATGCACAGGGAATACAGGGGAGATCATATACTTGGACAACTTGTATTGTAATCGTATGTCACACACTGTTTGAAATTGCAGGTCACCCTTATTTCAAGTTCTTCCTTGATAACTCCTTAGGAGTTATTATACCTAATATTTAGATATTTGGTTTGCTTAGGTGATCTCACTATTATCTACATACAATGAATGAAATAATAAAAATTTGGGTTTTAATTTGGAAATCTTGTGTTATGATGAATTTGATTTCTAAAAGTTTATGATCCCCTCATGGATAACCCTGTACATTCAAGGTCTAAACAACAAACAGTCTTACAAAGCTATCTATTGGCAGAATTGCATGTTTTAAAGGAATTTTGGAAAAAAATAATTCTACGGAAATATAAAAAAACCTTTTCAACATTTTTTTTTCACATAAATCCTTGGAAAACTAGAGTTTTGGCTGAAAATATGTCATATTGCTGAAAATGTCATTTAATGATGCCATAATATACTGGGTGTGCCATATGACATAAAATAAAAAAGGAGTAGTTAATTTCAAGTACAACCGGAAGCTGTAGAGGTCTTAAAATATTCTAGGAATGTAGGTCATTTTCTAAAACCACAACATATATTTTTAGTTCAAAATTCCAACTATTTTTCAGTAAATGCCTATCGCCGTGGATCACTCTGTATACAATTCTACTCTTGTGTATGTCACTGAACTTTCAATTCTTCACAGGTGGGATTCTGGTGAAAAACCCTTTGCTTGTGAATGGTTATTCTGTGGCAAACAGTTTACAAGATCAGATCAACTCAAGAGACAAACAAACACATACCCAGGAAAAGAATTTCAAATGTATAGTGTGTGATAAACACTTCAGAAGATTGGATCAGCTCAAGAGACACAAACAAACACATTTTGAGGAGGAGAATTTCAATTGTTTGGAGTGTAATAAATAGTTTAGAAGATTAGACAACCATAAACAAACACATAACAGAGGAAAAGAGTTTCAAATGTATACAGTGTAATAAACAGTTCAGAAGATTAGATGACCTCTAGTATCATAAACAAACACATGCAGAGAAAAAGAGTTTTAAATGTATAGTGTAATAAGCAGTTAAAAAGGTCAGATAATCTCTCAAGACACAGAAAAGTACATCTGGCAAAAGGGTCATGTAAGAGTTAGTTCATAAATCTTTGTTATAATATACAGGTTGGTATTACTCGAAAACACCTTTTGTGTGATATGATAATATCATTCAAGACTTCAGGAAGGCATAACTCATTTATTTCAACCGAGATATTATATTCCCTATACCTATTTCGAATGGTTTGAGAGTAAATTAATGTTTCTTGTAGTAACTGACAGTTGAAGGCTGTCACTAAATTGTATATTCCCAAGAACATTTGAGAACGGATACTTCGAAATTAATATGTGAGTAGGTTAGCCTTTATAAATTTTTGAAGTTTCATGTACAAAGGATATTCAAGACTATCGAAAATGAAATTTAATGAAAGCTAAAAACAATTTTTTCAATTGGCAACTGCTATTTTTTGTTGCCATCGATATAGAAGTGGTTTCAAATTCAAGAAACTATTGATCATGGTCAATTCAGTGGTTTCATGTACATATTCGAAAATTGTAGACTAAAGCAGAAATCTTTAAATATACAGGGCAACAAAGAAAAAGAATTTTATAAAGCCTTGTTATTAATTGATTCAATTTATCATATAGGTGAGCAACATACTAGTGAAACAGGAAGAATATAAAGATGATCCAATGTGACCATATCAGGTGTTAATACTGTTCATAAATATTTAGAGGTATGTAACACTCTATTTCGTTTATTTCTAAATTTGTAACTTATTCAATTACAGATTGCTGTCACTATCTATTGTTAGATGCTTCAATAAAGAAACAGCCGTATGGTGGAAAGATATGTTGTATTTCATTTCAGTTCAGTTGACGAATAATCGAAATGGAGACGTAAAATTTATGAGAGGTGTTTTAGAAATCCATTTGAAGTGAATATATGAATATACTAAATGGAGTGGCGCCAAGAAATTGAGGAAGCAAATTATTACCTTAATCTCAAAAACATATAAATACTTCATAACATGTACAGGGTGGGAACAATTGGTGATCCTTGAATTTTTTAACTGTAAAAGATATATATAAGTGGCTCATTCTAATTTTCTTAAAACTCACAATTACATTAACGTTTTTGTTTTGGAGGTTTTTTGTTTGTATATTCTTTCACTGGGAGAATGGCTTGTATTTCTGAGGTATACAATTTTTTTTTCACTTGTCTGTTAAAACCATTTGAAGAACATTATCGAGTCCTTTCTGACGAACCCTGTAAATTCTTTGTAATACTGTATTGGACTCCACCAGATTGAGTCTGTGCTTTTATATTTGAATGGTTATACTTTTTAGACAAAATTCAACATAAATGGTTTTTTCATAAAGATCTCTGTTGTAAGACATATTGGTGTTTTTCGAATCATTACATGCAGCATACAAAGCTGCATAAAATTTAAAGTCCTCTTTTTTTATAACAGAATTGCGATTACAGAACCTGCAAACCTAGCGGTACTTAGCTGGAATGATAGCTTATTCCTTCATCACTGTAACAATTCTTTAAGAGTTTGCAATGAACTCATGCCCAGTGAAGCCTATCTTGTTATCGCGGTAGGGCATGGGCCAGGTAATTAATAAGGAACTAAGCTACCATGCATCAGACAGCGCAAGCATCTCAAGGAACCACATGTTCTGCTCTCACCTATATTACCCAACATAATTAGGCGAATCGCAAACTAGTTTAATTGATTATACCAAGTGCTGAAATTTTTGTCCTAATCAAGCTGCAATAATACAAAGAATGTGCATCTATGTTTATTTCAGACAGTTACTTTATGTACATCATAAAAATCATGTGATGTCTACAGAAAGTACAAATTATGTTTAAGGCCTCTACTGGCTTGGACAGTTACATACGAAAGTTAGATAGTAATTTTTTATTTACAGGAATATAAGTTACAAATCTTTTTTGTGTAAGTTTCTTATGCAAATGAATTAAAACCAATTTTTCGATGTGTCGAATTGGTGTTGATATATGAAGTGGACTAGTTGAATTGATATAATTACGAGACCTAATACTTTCTGAATTGTGGAAGAGATACTATGTACAAAATAATGTCTGGTCCCCAATCTGCTTCATTCTTTAACAAATGAAAGAAATTTTTTGGTTGTAACTGTTACTAAAATTCTTAATATTCAACAAACACTTCTTAAATAATTATGCCAATAAGTAGGAATTCACAGATATTGCTTTTGAACCACAATCAAACTGATTAATAAACAAATATAAAAACATGCAAGACTATTTTTCTTGTTCATATAAGATTGCATCAATTTGTAGAATATTTCAACACCTAATCAAAGGTCGATAAAAAAAAAAAATTGTGTACAGTAAATATCCCAGTTTGTCCTAGAAATTTTTATTTTTTCATTTTTGGCAATTTTTTGATAACATAATTGATGAATTTGGATGTACATGGTAGGTATACACAAAAATACTTTCTAGCTATATTGAAAAATATGCTCGCAATTGCGAACTAGATCATATCTTAGTGCTCACCGAAAATAATTAGTAACAATAACAAGAATAAAAGAAATCTGTAATGTTCTAAAAAGTAAATAGATGGATAATTAAAACTGACAAATAATGTCTAATAAGCATGTACAGTCCATATTTACAAAATAAGTTCCAATGGCACCATATGATTCCATTTTTCAACAAGACAAGTTCAAAATGAACCCAAATTTTGTTCAATTTTTTTACAAAGTCAAAGTAGTTAAAAATATATTTAAAATAAGTAGTCCTATTTCAAAAAATAAGACCAAATATTCAGGCACATATTGATCTTATATTTTTAATACTTGTATAAATTTTATACATCTTGCTTTCCCTCTCTTTGAATATAAAATAAATATAAATATTATATGAAATATGTGAATAAGACATATATCGAATTTTCAGTGATATTTCACAATGGATTGTAAGTTGAGATATGCAGCACTAATTTGATACACATGAATATTCCATCTATGAGATGCAAAATGAGAACGAATGAATATAGCTGGCTCAGAAGAAAATAATTTGTTTCGCAGATTAATCAAGGAGTACTGTACCAAATGACATATGCTTTGATTATCAAAATGTTTCTCTTATTGTATGTTGTATGCCAATTTCCTTGGTTAGTAAGTATTTTGGTTTGAAATGAAACCAAAAAAGCAGAATTTTCAAGAAACGCTAAAGAAGTGTATGAAAATTCCCAAATTATCTTTTGGAACAAAAGTATAACAACATTAATATAAATTCTATAAAAATGAAAACTCAATAACAAAAAGAACAAGGTTATAATAAGTCCAATTTAACATTCTATTAAACAACTTTGGGAGATTAATCGGAGGATTTCATTCTTTCTTTAGCTATGAATTTGGAAAGTTTGTCAAATGAATTCATGATGTCAAAAATATCTCATCATTCTAAATTAAATAACCAAAAGCAACAATAGTTAATATAGAATACATATAAATACAATATATAAATATATAAAAATATACATGACAATTTTTAAATTTTACGTTTTGTGCATAATGACTCCCTCAAAATAGAATTATCATAATGGTCCATACTCTACAATATTTTTCTTACTCCTTATGAAGACCCTTCAATTGTAATGAAATGGATTGTAAACTTACAAACATGGGATCTATCTATAAATAATATTCGTTCATTTCTTTCATATGCTTTTCTTCGCAGATAAACATAATTTCTTTATTCTGAGAAATAAAAATTCAAGTCAAGTAAGTGCACTTATAACTTCAATATAGTTTCAATTATCAACTCCTTATAAAAATAATTTAGCACTTTAAATGCTTCACAAGCTAATATTCGTCATGCTGTATTCCTCCTTTCACAACATTTTCTCAATCTGAGAGAGCCGTTAAAATACACAAGAAAATTGTAGTTTGCGATATCACTGAAAAAATGATCAATCTTTAAAATTAAAAATTATTTGTACATGAGCAAAATTCATTGAGAACAGTGAATTTCCTATAAGAAATCAAAGAGATCTGCTATTCCCTCTGATGGATCCATACTGAAATTATAATCAGTCTGTATAAATGTTTCCAAAGGTACAAAAGGCTCGGAACACAACAAAGGATCCGCCACTCCTGAAACAAAAATGATACAAATTTTGAATTGAATCCACTTTGGTGAGATTTTCATCAATAATTATGGAGAAAATCAAGAAGGCTGGTCAGAATGCATATTTTGTGTTTGTAGACTTTGTGAAGGCTTTTGATACAGTAAGGAGACAAAATGTGGAAGATACAGAGGAAGAGAGGAATTACGGAACAACTGGTTCCAAGCATTCAGATTGTATACAAAGATAATTTGAATTGCGTTGTATACAGAATTATGAGGTCAGAAGAAGGATTTAGACAGGGAGGCGTATTGAGTCCTGCATTTTTCGTTGTATATTTGGATGAGAGATCATTAAGGAAACAGGAAAAGATGAGAACTCAGAATGTTGGATACAGAGAGATGAATAAAAGCGGAAACCTCAGTGATTACTTTTACAGATGACTTCTAGTCATGATGGCAGGATCAAAGATTGCACTGCAGAAGAATTTTGATGTTTGGAATGCGACACTGAAAAACTTATAGAATGGAGATAAATAAAAAAGACAAAGATTATGGCAACTCCAGGAAGGTATGATGAGGATTTGAGAATAACGGTAAACCAGGAGCACAGTGAACAGTTCAGCCATTTCACTTATTTGGGGGTGGATATAGATAAAAGTCAAGAAAAGCATATTGGAAAGATAGTAGAAAAAGGGAAATAATTTGTTTAGTGCTCTGGACAAAACATTTTTGAGGAAAAGGGACATAAAAGAAAAAACTAAGATGACAGTATGCAGGAGTGTATTCAGACTAGAATTAACTTAAGGTTGCTAAACATGGGTCACTACACAGGAATGCAGGAGTAAGATACACGCAATGGAAATGAAGTTTTTGATTATTGTAAAGGGCATAACAAGAACAGACAGATGAAGGAACGAAGATTTTAGATGGTAATTGGAGATAGAGTAAGTAAAGGATTATGTGGGGAGAAGACAGAGGGGCTGATGGGAGCACTTACAACGAACGGAGGAAGGAAGACCTGTGAGACAGATAAGGAAGGCGAGAGTGCTATGCTGTGGAAAGAGGCCAAGACTGAAATGGGATGATATGATTTGAGGGAAAATTATTAGGAGAGGAAAAAGCATCTCGCAAGCAAGAATATTGGCATCAAATAGAGAAGAGTGGAAGAAATTTATTAATATGAGTATGTTTTAATAGAATGTTGATTGTTTTGCTGTTTTACCTAAACACTAAAAGGTACTATCGAGATTTAGATTGTACAGAGTGTGGCAAAAGTCAGTTTACCGTTCTGCATGTGAGAGAAAAAAAAAAAAAAAGAAATGCAAATATATTTATTTTTGAGAAGAATATAACATCAATAATTACTTGTGACCTCACATTTTATGTTCGAATTGTTTCCTCCCCTTTTTCAACACACACGCGGCATTGTTTAGTCACGGTAAAACAAATTTTACGAAAAAAAAATGCGACCTGAACGCGACGCGTCGACTACGAAGTCGGTACTTACGTATTTACGATACAGTTTATGTCTAGTGGGAACTTGCTTATTTGGAAAGCGCTGGCGAAATTCTTCGAAAATCACAGCATAATCTCCGTCGAGTTTTATGTAAGTGAGCAAATAACATGTTCTTCTTTCGTGTACTTTACATGGCAACGAACGCACTGTAAACGAACACAACAACACTACTATGCGCGGAACTCAACTCGCTACGTTTCAGCTGCCTCCTTCCGCTACGATACTGGCCGAGAATACGCACATGCGTGAATATCAGACAGTGTAAACTGACTTTTGCCGCAGGTGATACACGTTCCTAATACCGAAGATGAAATCTGCAGAGATACGGTCGACCTTAGTGTATGTGGACGCCAACGGCGAACGTACGGTGAAACCATAAAGGTCTGCTTGCCTACGCATGCCGAGCAGGTTTCAGGTAGTCTGATGTGTGTCAGTTATTGGCAAAAAGTTCCTCTGGCAAAATATATATATATTATCTGTTTGATAGACAGAACTTGATGACAATGGCTATTATACTACTCCTGATATTCAATAATCATAATATGAAACAGAAAAAAGCAATTGTGGAATTTTGTTCTAGAAAGTTACAAATGATGGAATACTTCTGATTACTGTGGATGAAAATCATATGAAAATTAATATACTTCTGTATAGAGCTGAAAAATTATTAAAGGGCCCAGCAGCTCTCAACAATAGTAAGCATTGAAAGCACCAAGCATACAATGAAATGCATGAAAACCTGTTAGCTGAAAGAGGAATTTAATTGCATTCAACATTTTTGGGTTAACCTTAAAATTGAGTGGAAATAAATAATAGCCACAAATAAAGTAAATGTCACTTATGTGAAACTACCGGATGACAATGGATTCGTCAATGATGATTTGAAATCCAAATGAATAATCTTGAAATAAAATAGCAATTAGGACTTTTTCCATTAATAATTTTTTTGAAAACAACTTCACCTTGCTTGAAATGAAATCTGCCAAGTCTTAAATGAATGTTTTGAAGTGCTTCGAAATTCTCAAGACTCAAAAGTAGATTCTAAACACGAAAGTAGAACATTTCAAAGTTGCCAAAGAACTTAATCTGATCGGTTAGAATTGGAACTAATTCAAGCTCGAGATAAACATCAATATTGTAGTTCAAAATTACAATGATCTTGGAAGTGGTGCCTCTTTGATTTATTGAATTACTCAATAAGTACATTACCAAATAACAGGTTCTAACTTGACAATTCCCAGAATAAAGTTTCGATAAGAAGTATAAGATCTTATATTAGAATGTCGTGTCTGACAATATTTGACTGATCATTCAACACTATACTAGATCGTCCAATGAAATCGCTCAAATTTTGAAAACGGACCAATAGAAAGAAACTGTATCTGAAAACACTCAACCTCAGTGTTTTCACTTTTAGAAATTTGTTTTTATCAAATGCCTAATTTGCATAGGAATATTAATACGTCCGGATAGCTTTGGCCGTTGATGGAAGTAGCGGTCGTCATGGTTACGATAAACAAGCAGTTGTTAGCGATAACTTCAACAGCACATTTGGCAGTTCTGTCAGTTTATTTTCGTATTTTACCATAAAGTAAATAAAAATGAAACGTTTTGGGAATTGTAATATTACTTCAATTAAGTGTGAAGAAAAGTGTGCCGCTTAATACAGTGAAGTCAAGATCCTACATTTGGAAACAATTTGAAGAATTCTGTGCTGCCCAGGAATACCTTGTAAATGAAAAAACAAGTTTGTCAAAGCTCAATAATATTATGCTAGACTGGGCTTTCAATATGAAGAAAAGAGATGGATCAGATCACAAGGCAAGTGTCATAAAAACCTTGTGAAATAATACTGCCAAACAGCTGCAGAAAAAATTCTATTCCGAATGGGGCGTTAGGTTCGATCCATTCACAGACGTGGCTTTTAAAACGACGCAGGATGCACGAAATGCCAAGAGGCGTTTTTTGTAAGTGGACCCTGAGAAAAGAAAAGTTAGTGCCAAGACGCTGTCTTTGGAGCAACACAAAAAGATGGTCAACTTATGTAAAGAAGATAATCTAGACGGTTTGAACAGAAAATTTTATTTTATTGCTGCATTGGAGCTTGCTTGGCGAGGAGGCGAGGGTTCATCATGCCTAATTTCGCATTTCCAATTCGAAATTGAAAACGATCGTAATCCCACGGGCCGAATTGTCTACAATTCGATATTTTCTAAAACAAGACAAGGTGGTGGCCAAAAATGTGCGGAAACGAAATGGCTTACTCCCAATATTGAAGAAGATATTTGCCCGGTGAGGTTATATAAGCTACAAACATAACCACTGAAAGACTATTCCTTACTCCACATAAAAATTGGAAATAAGGTTCTTGGTTCAAAAACTCCCCAGTCGGTCCCAATACGATAGCTAAATGGCAAAAGAATCGGCAGAACTCATTGGCATCAACACAACCAAGTCGAGGATAACCAACCACTCGCATTGAGCTACTGCTGTCAGCCAATTAGCCAAAGCAGGTATTGGCGAGGAACAGCTGATAAAGATAACAGGCCATTCTTCTGCAGCGTCAGTGAAACCGTATCTCCAACTGGACCAACAACATCACAAAAAAATAATCACAGCCATAAGGAATGAAAAAAATGTCCTTCAAGAAACAACATCAGTATCTACTTCATCATTCGAAAATAATGCTCGTAATGTGTATAATAATTGTACTATCAATAATTATTATTTAGAGAATAAAGATGAATAATTTGTTAGTATGCTTCTATCTGGTTATTTTTTGAATAAAAAACTATTTTTTATTTCGTTTGATTTATATTGTTGAATGATCTTTCCAAATACCACACGAGATTAGAATTTCTTTTGAGAACACTCTTGTTTTTTGGGAATTATGCGTTTAAATTTCACTCAACAAAGTGATCCCGAAATACCACTTGCCTTCGGCTCGTGGTATTTTAAGGATAACTTTGTTTCCTGAAATTTAAACGCATAATTCCCAAAAAACAAGAGTTATCTCAAAAAATTCTCACCTCTAGTGGTATTACCCTTGAAAATTAATTAGAGAATGTGGTATATTTAACTGTCTATGATTTTTTTATTTCAATTGTGCATTTTCTCCTTATTTCTCAGAAGTGATTTTCTTATTAATTGAAGGTTTTATTATTTTAATTACAGTTATGCACTGAAGTCAGGTAAAAATATGCAATAACAATAATTTCAATTAATATGTATCACTATACAAGAAATTGAGCGCATATTCCTAGGAGTAAAAATCATTGAAAAGGATTCATTCTGCATCCTTATGAGTGTTATGAAAGCAGTCAAAATTTGTTTTTCCAGAAACTTTTCTCTCGATTTATATAAACTAACTTGATTTATTAAAGATAACTTAATATTTCTTAACAAGTACCTCTCCTCTAGAAAAAAATTTCAGGCAATTGCGCTTTATTCATTCAAGCTGCACTTATTTTTTTTTCTGTAATACCTACCTGTTAATGTAATATTAATTTTGAAGCCAATATATTAGACAACTATTCATTAAGCAGGCATCTTCACTAAATGTCTGCTGCACATGTGCAATCACTCATTGACATTCTTGTATTTGAATCAACATATATATTATATGATTCTGAATTACCTTAATTTACAATTTTCGGAAGACTAAACAATTTCAACTAAAAAAAGCCCTTGTTGATTAGAATAACAGTAGTCCCTAGTTAATGACAGCACAAAGTATGAAAAAAGTCTGAAGACTCGAATAAATCACGCTGTGTATTCACTCAAGATTCATTCATTTTTCTTCAATTAACAAGTTTATAGGGGTAGATAGGGTGGCGAAAACATGACAAAAATGATTGTGAATATAGAAATAGTTATAAATCAAAAGCAACAAATTAGTTGATTAACGTCAACCCATTGAGCTGAATCCCATGGTGCTATGGCATTGAAAGCTCACATGGGATTCAACGCAACAAATCAACAAGAAAGCTGTTAGGATAATTAGTAATGTTAATTGCAGCACAATTAATGCATATTCATTTTATTATTCAATCTCCAAAGCTTGAAAATACTAATAAGAATTCACAATGAAGCAAGACGTAAGCGCATAGCTAGAACTCTGTCTGTGATGTGATTGAAGGCACACAGGTCACACACATAGTTCCAGAATGCACTTACAAAGATTTCAAGCAAAGATAAATTTATATAGAAGAAAATGTTGAGTATAAACACAAAATACATACAAAGACTGGCAAATATATTATATTATACTACACTATCGCTAACATGTGAATCCCAAATTTTCGTTAAATTGAGCTAATAAAATATAGGGTTGTGATAACTACACTCGATTCATTTTTATTCACATAGTTAGCCATGATTTTTTTTCTTGGTTGGCAGCTTTGTTGCCAGTTGTCAAGTATCAATTCGATACTTTGAAAGATCTCTAGAGGTCATCTGTCCCATGAAATTTGTTATGAAATAACTCAATATACCTTCACTAAAATCTAACAATTTTAGAATTTACAATACCAAAAATAATTATCTTAGCGCAAGACCAGATTAGTATGGTGACTGACATACAGTGAATGATGCTTCTTATTGTGGGATGATTGACAAATAATTGAGACTGGTTGTCCACAAGAATCTTTCGGGATTGATCACAATAAGTTTCACTTTTCATCAAGACAATGAGCCCTCCCACACCCTCTCCCTGCAGCCACAATTTGGACCCAGAAAGGTTTTTAAAGACAAAGAAGATGTCAAGAAACATGTCCTTTAGTGGCTCTGACAGCAACCCAAATACTTTTACGCTCAAGGAGTACAGAACATGCTATCGAGATGGGAAAGGTGTTTACGTTTAGAGGGATTATGTTGAGAAGTAACTGATTTTGATCAAAATATATGCATTCTTATGACATATTTTCAGTTTACTTATTGAAGGATCCTATTAAATCAATAATCAAGTGGAAATGACCATTATTCTGAATATTTGCTTCATGGACACTCACCTGACTGTGGCAATTCACTGTTCGGGATTATATGTGGTATCATCTGATTGTTCGTAGTGCTAAACTGCGAACCGTCAGTCTGAGCTCTTGAAGATGAACCAAAAGAATTCAAGTTTCCCAATAGCGGAGACAAATTTATAGCTGACAGGACAATATTTGAATTCGAGACAGCCTCTGAAGAAGGTGGTTCTGTAGCAGCTTCAGTATTCGCTGAATTGAATTTGAGTTCTTTTTGTGCCGAAGATTTTGACGTACTGGCTTCAGTATCTTTGCTGAACAGATTCCGACATAACTGAAAAAAAAATTCATGCAGGTTAGTATTATAAAAAAAGCACTGACGCGAGGTCCGGAGCTTATGCGCGCTTGTTCTTAAGTCTTCTCGATATCTGTACCCTTCATAAATGCCCAAATTTTTCTTGAATTTCGACAAATATCTTACGATATATCAAGCATCAAAAAAATTTTTTGGGAATTTATATATATATATATTATAAAATTTTCTATCATGACGATTTGCTCGAAATCTAGCAAACTTCATTCTTTCAACGTTATCCAAACATTTTGAAATTGATCCAATGAATATTCTAGGAACTATTGAGATAACCCAAATTTCAGATGCTAATAACTGCTGAACTATTCCATGGATTTGGCCCAATAACGAACTTGAATGAGATATTTGGACAATCAACTTATTCTGAACATATGAAAACTCTAGGTCCTTTCCTTCGAAAGATAGAGTGTAGGGCCGGACATACTCAAATTTAACAACAGATCGTTGATCAGGAAGTCGAACCCAATTGATTGAGATCATTTTCTGCTAGATATTCGAAAATAACAGACATTTGGGCAAAAAATGGCCCGTTCACTAGGAACAAGCGCGCAATAAAATAAGAGAAAAATTTTTTTTGCTGAACTAACTTGGCAGAGACAGCGTTCATTTATGGTCTTTTGTGAATCTAATTAGGCTAAACTTTGCAAACTGCAAGGTCCTTCACTAGAAGTAAAAATAGGAAACCTACATTCAATTAATTTGTACTTTGTTGTACTTTGAAAGAGTAACTGATTAAGGAACCCTCATATTACAGAGTCATTTTGAATTTGATTTACATCTGAATGCTACCCTAAAGCTTCTCGATTTCTGGGTTTTATACAAGAGTTCCAATCACATGTTAACATTATTCACCTATACAAACACCTGTTAGTTATTTTGTTACTCTATGCTTTCAATATTAAGTCTTTCTCTAAAATTAATCATATGTTCATTATTGAGTCGATTCCATATGAATGTTTCAGATTTGTTGCCTTCAAAATTTGTTTCAATTTGACAAATAAAGCGGAATAAAGATGGTAACGGATCCTCATAGTGGTTAAGGAAAAAAAAACTATTTTAAAAATTTTCTTGTCGCAGGTATTTTTAACATAACTCAAAAATCACACGCACTACTTAAAGTTCTAATCAAAAAACTTGGGGTTACTATTACCATTTTTCTTTTTTTTTTTTGTAGGACCATTTCTCTCCAAGTTATGCCTGTTGAAAATCGCCCAAAAATACAAAATTTTTTGGATCCTTTAATTTTTTTCAGTAGTGCATGATAGTACATAAATATGACTAGTCAGGAGCTTTTCAGCATTTGTTACACTCTAGGGCATTGCGATACAGAAAATAACGACATAAATAATGTAAAAGAATCAACAAACTTAAATGAACAATAACCAAACTTACAGCTTTCCTTCAGTTTTCTATCAACCACATACCTAATTCTCTTAAAAATACCTTGAATTATTGTATAGGATTTGAGTTATAACCGAAAATTGATATTTTGATGCCATTCGTAAAATTAAGTTAAACTATAAAGTGTATATTACACAACTTCATAAAAACGAAAGTTTATTCTATGATATTCTGTGACTTCATCACAAGTAGATTTTTTCTACAAAGATGAAATTTCAGATTTGCAAGATATCAATAACATCCTTTTATTCAATTTTTGTTGAGATACTACCTTATGATTATTCAAATATTAGTAAAATACATTTTCGCAATTATTTCCTGATCATTTCCTCCATCAAATGTGGCAGAATTTTTTCCAAAATTATTCAAACGATTTTCAAGTTTTCAATTGTCCAGATGGTTATTCTAGGAGTTTTGAGGATAACAAATTTCAAGTGCTCATAACTACTGAACTGACGGAATTGGCTAAACAGAAAACTTGAGAGATATTTGAACAACTAACCTAATATGAAAATTCTAGTTCATCTCCTACCTAAGATAGAGAGTAACAGCCAGACATACTCAAGTTCGACAAAGGATTCTTTATCAAGTAGTGGAAACCAATTGATTGTAACCATTTTTGGTTACAGATATTTGGGCAAAACGAGATAGCACATAGTACCACTAGGATAAAAGCGCAAAAGATTGAAATTCTTATACGTCTTCTACAACTTCATCCTAAAAAGTATATCAGCTAAGAAAAAATTTTTTTTCCCTTATTAAATTAAACAGCAAGCTTCAACGAAAGGTTAAATAAACAGAGTATTAATTTATTAAGTTAATCTGGGTAACACTACTCTCTAATAACACCACCCTTTTACAATTTTACTCATTGCAGAATAAATAATTCATATTGTGCTGTCACCTTGTAGTCAAATTTAAAAAATGTCATTATGTAGTGAAAACTTGAAGCGCTTCAATATATTAAATTTGGTAAGTACGAAATATACATCAAATGTGAACCGAGCACATTTCAGAATTCTTATGAATTCATAATAGTTGGTTATTTGTTTTCGGCTGGGTTTGCCATCCAACAATACCATTGTCAAGAAAAATAGAATTTCAGAACAATACAACAAAAGCTGCGTAGGCGCAAAGATATTAAGATTTTTGTTGTTATCGGGAGGGGTAGTGGCAAACTAGTTTCACCCTTATTAGGGATCATCAGTACCAGATAACCTTATCTCCCAACAACAACAAATTTGGTAGTAGGTATTATTGAACTCCGGTAGCTGCTACCGGAAACATGGTATAAGATCACCCAAATATGAATAGCCTACCACTGGCAATATCTGAATCCTCCACTCAGCCCAACAAATTCGATAACCTTTATCTAGTCAAAATTATTCAAAAATTTTCATCAATTGAAATGTTCTGGACACTATCTAAACTGTAATTTCATTCTTGGATTTCCTTCCATCACCGTCAGCTTCATGAAATATAATCATTGTAGTCTATATTATTCTAAATTTTCATCTTGAAATCAGCAAATCTGCCCACTTCATGGAAAGAAGAATGAAATATACAAATTCAATGTCAACCAAAACAAAAAATTTAGAAAGCACTGACGTGAGGTCAGATTGCTTTGGCGCTCTTGTTTAGCTACTTGCGAGTAAATACTCAAACCATAACAAATCTATAAGCACTCTGATCACCTGAACAATAGTCTTTTCCCGTACTATGGGACAATGTGATGCAAACATGAACGCCTAATGAATGAACAAACCTATATCTCAAATTAAAAATAACTACTCATAATTTTTTCCAAGTTTTGTTCGAAGCTATAATTCCCTTTTCCTAAAAACTTATGTCAGTGCTTTTCTGAATTTTGACAACGTATATTATTTCAGCCACCGAGATTGAATTCTATCTCTATGATTTCCCTTTATGAAAAATTTTGATTAACATTACGCCAACTGACACTGATTAATGAGCCCGGCATTTGTCAATCGAATATCGATCTGTGATGGCCATCGTTCAAAGAAAATCATCGGGACGTAAGTCATTTCTCTTGAGTAAATTAAAAAAATGATAATATCTTTAGATAGAAAAGAGCTACGACAATGAAATTAGAGGATAAGTAAGATATCGATCACCTCAATATATTCACCAATTTTTATTGAAATCCGAAAAATATCTTATGAGATAGTGAGGATTAAAAATTTTTTTTTTGGGAATTTTTAAAAAATTTTCTAGCTTGACGATTTCTGCGAAATTTTGCGAGCTCTTTTGTTGCAGCCTCCCTCAACAATATTTCAAGTATCAATTTGATCAGATGGATATTCTTGTAGTTATTGAGAAAACAAAATTTCAGATGCTCATAACTACTGAACCATCCGACGGATTTGACCCAATAACGAATTTGACCGAGATATTTGGACAATTAACCTATTCTGAAAATATGAAAACTCTAGCTGATTCCTTTTGGATGCTAGAGAGGATACGGCCGGCCGGACAGACTCAACTTTCGCCACGTATTATTCATCAGGGAGTCGAATCCAATCGATTGAGACCATTTTCGGCTCGATATTCCAAAATTACAGACATTCAGGCAAAATGATAGGCACTCTGTTCGGGTGAACAAGAGCGCCAAAAAGAGACATCAATTGAACATTCGATCAGATTTTGAAGCTCCTGCTTTTAAAGTTGAGGTGAACTAGGAATAAACTGTAGTTCAGGTTTGTGCAGCGGAATTTTCAGTTTTGAATCAACGTTCCTTGATCAACTCCAGTTCAAAATTTTATGCAACTGGCCCTTCAAAATTTATGAACCTTTCAAATATAAAAGCTAAATGATACTCAAAGTTGTTAAATGACTTTTTCTCTCAAAGCAATATTGAAAATAATAGTTACTTACATCATGACTTACCTTAGAAGAAATAGGTTTGTGAAGTGACGGACTATCCAAAAGAGGAACTGGAGGTGTGAGAATGTTAAATAATCCAGGGCTGAGCTTAAGATCTTTTAAAACTGGATCTATAGGAGGCACTGGCTTTGGTTTTGGTTTGGATTTAGGTGGAGTGGTAGCTTCTGGACACAAGAAAACTTCAATTTCATCACTCATACTCTTCATATAGATGGAATATTTTTCTTCAGGAACTGCAGGTACTTGAAGTTGAGTGTTTGGAGGAGCTTTAATAGCCATCATCGTTTTATGCTTGAATTTTGAAATTGACCTTAAATCTTGATAAGTAACATAACCAAATTTATCATTATTCAAACTTCTTAATTCCGTTTCTGCATAATGTATCATCATATCTAGTTCATTTTCTTGATTTTCCAGTTCGGCCAGTTCTGAATTGAGTTTAGCATAATTGTTTCCTGGCAGAGAATGTCCTTTCCACTGAATATTATTCTTTGATTTTTTTTCTACTATGCCTATTCCTTCTAGGACATTTGTAATATCATATATCCTTCTTTTTTGTACATTCAGTTCTTGTGAAGCTTTATTCAAGTCTACAACACCATTTGGAGATATTTCCAACAGAAGAGAAAATTTTTTTGTCAAAAGCCCCAACGATGTGTAATACCTAGTGTTCTGTTTCTGTGGTGTATGTTTCTTTGGCTTTTTTGGGGGAGGAGCTTTAAATTCATGTTTAAAAGGTACTATATAATGTTGTGATTCTAAATTCAATTTCCTTTTAACAGGGGGTGCTGCACATGGTATATTAGAAGATATAACCTGATTTTGAGGCGTAGCACCATATCCATGGTCTATTAAATGAGGACTTGGACTCAGTTCAGATTTAATAGTTGGACTGAACTCGCATTCTTGCTTTAAAAAGCTCATGTCAGGAGTAGACGGCACTATTTTATAACCTCTTGGGCTTTCATGTCTGCGAATGATCCTCTTCATTATTTCATCAGAAATTCATCAGCATTGAAATGTGTTAACTCTAATATTCTATACTTCAAGACCGAGAACCTCCTATCCAAACACAAAACCTGCAGAAAATATTGGACTTGATAAAGATAGAAGCGTGATCTATACAAAATCATTCAATATTGATTGAATGATAAAGCTGAAATCATTCAATGCAGTAAAGAATATGCGATTTTTCTAATTCATTTACGTGAATCCCCTCTATTAAGTGCCAGTGAAAACAAAATATTCGAAAATGAAATATAACCTTAATAAATGTCAATTTTAAAGCACAGGAGTATGATTAATTTCTAGAAGGAAAAAATGTACTGTGTGACTTTGCATAAAAATCTCGGGAGAAAGTACCATAAATTTTGCATGAATTCTGTCAAAAGAGGAGGAAATGAATTATCGGTCCAGAAACGAACGATGTGCGGAATGAATTACCTAACGTTTGCAATATTATTGACCTACTATTTAGATGATACAAAAAGACTCTAAAAGTAAGTAGATATATCTAATTCAACGTTTTTTAAACCCCCTACAGCTTCCATCATCCGTCTATTACACCCATCGTTTATGACATTTCTTTCAACGGATTTCCAGCGATTGTTTAGTTGAAATAAGTAAAACTACCCACATTTTCTCTAAACTGCATTGTTCAGAATTAGCTGAATTAAATTCAAAGCACGGTCGAAAGCTTAATTCAAAAATCCGTTGAATTCTTGGGGAAGAATGAATTTGTTCAATACATCTTCCCATATTTAGAGGGGAAGTATTTGCTGCCTTGAAACAAGCTCTAAATATCATCAAATACATTTAGATGCAGAAAGTGATCATTCACAAATATACTCTTTCGCTCAAGTTCAAATTTTGAAGAAAACGTGTGCACATTATATAAATAAACGAAAGAAAATAAACGCCTTTTTCTACCTGAACCGCCATGGCTTTCCGACAAATCAAACCCAAATACAAAGAAATCTTTCATTTAAAATCTTACCTTTCTGAAAGATATGTATTCCACGGTTTCACTTTATATATTTAATTCATAAAATATAAATTTTACCGGCAGGATTTCGCAAAAATACTACATGTTCGTAGTCATCCAAAATGGTTTCCAAGCCACTTTGTACAAAGCAGCTGGAGGAACTTGGATTAAAACGAGCTCGGAATGCATCGAAATCAATTAAATCCAAAAAATGATGGATGATTCACATTCTACAGGATTTAATCAATCCACTGAACCTATTTCAATGAAAAAATGCAACGATTAACCACGTAAATAAATCAAGAATGAACCCGATTTTCAGTCACAAATCGTCCTGCACCACAAACGGACAACTCAAACGAAAACATCTGCCATCTGTACCGAACATTGGCGCGAAGTTAAGCGCAAGCGCCAGGAGTATTTAGCAGGGAATACAACAGATGATTATCATATGATTTTTGTTTTGAAAAAATTTCATTTCAAAGCAGAAACGGATAATTTCATTAAATGATTTTAATCAAGACTCAAAATTTGGCTTCGTTGATCGGACCGCGAAAAAAGTTTTAGGCTAGGGGAATGTATCCATAGAAAATCAAGCCTTTCTCCAAAACAATGATGTAAAAACTGTTTTGCCTGGCGCATATTCACTGGCGGCATACTCAAAATCAAGGAAATTACGTAAGAAGGAGAGGTTTGTCTTTTCTAGATCATTTTCATTGTTAGTGGTCATTTATTTTCTATACCACATTTGAGTATAAAATACCCAGTTCTAGGAAGAATTTCTGGTGGGGGTAATCTCCTCATATAAGAAAGCTCAATTTTTCAGGATAAGATAAAAGACTATAAAAAAATCGAATATTCAAAATATCATGCACATTCATATGATCACAATTTTTTTTGTTATTTTCGTTTTCTTTTCATAAATAGATGGATAAAAATAAAACGCTTTCAATGATTTCAGGGAGATTATTCCTCCTTCTACCCCACCCCTAAGGACGAACATAAAATTGAACCTTAGCCCAGCCCATCTACCATGTTCTTGCTTAATTTGAATCAATTTATTCGATTTTAACGAAGAACAACATTAACTGAAAATGTTTGTTGATTTATAGTGATATTCGAAATCAATTGTAATAGATGTAACTCACTTTCGTATCTTCAAGATGAGGAATAAAATGTGTCGAAATTGCCTTCACGAAGAATTCGAGATTTCAAAATGCCAATTCAAAGATTAAATATACCGATAACAGAGGATTCAGTGAAAAGAGAATTAGCAAGATGGATTAGATTTCCAGTCACCAACTGAGGCGCTCCGTGAGTGCCCCTGGTGCGCTGCGATCTGCTCTAGCCCTTTCCAGTAAATTCGCTTCCCTTCATAGAGAGGGCGAGAAGCATCACAGCTTTAAGCCGAGGGGTTACACTTATCTGTCATCGTGCTAAATTCAAATCAATTTAAGATATTTATACGAAAAACAACAACTGAATATGTTGGTTAATTTTTTGTGATGTTCGAAACCAATTGCAACTATGTACTTTACTTGCATGACTAAAAGAATGCAAACAGTTGTGAGGAAGAAAATGTGTGATTGCTGAGTCGAAATTGCCCTCACAAATAATTTGAAACTTTAGAGTTTCAATTCAAAGATACTGGTGACTGGTGTTGTCTGATCCAAAATGCGACCCTCTCTTGTCGCCAATATCTTGTTAGTCGCCTTAGTTACGTATACAGTGACTTCTACAAGTCAATGATTGTAATTAGACAAAGAAGAGTCCTACAAAAAGTTTTAGGGGAGAGCAGTTAATCTCATCAGATAAAAAAAACTTTCAAAATTCAATATTCAAAATATCATGTACATTCATATAATCACAAAATTTTGTTGTTGTTATTTAAATAAAACGCCTTCAGTATACATACATACATAACTTTCCACCCTGATTTTGAGCTTTGGGATGGAATAACGAAAAAACGCACGGACAGGTCCAATTTTGTTGAAAGGAGGACAAATAAGGGCGTTCAAATGAGTTTGATATCACGACCCCTCTTGCTGCAACCCCTAACAGCTCTCATTTTTGAATAGGAAAAGGGGTCGAGCAGCCCTTGTTGGAAAGGTAATTCAATTTCCTGCATTTTTTCAGGGCTTTATTATTATGCAGAGTAACTCAGTGTTCCATCAATAACTTTCACACGCCGAATATGGGTCTTTGCGATGGAAAAAACGCACGGGCGGGTCAAAAGATGAATTAGATATCACTGCCTCTTTAGGTCCTACCACTCAGAACAATTATTTTTGAATAGAGGTAATAGGTCAAGTGCCTTTGTTGAAAAGATAATTCAATTACCAGCATGAGCGATAAATTTTTTTCTTCGATCGCTTAACTATTAAACAGCATGAAACAGTATTTCAATCCATAAACTTCTACCCCAACCTTCGGGATGAGAAAACGAAAAAACACCTGGACGA
Organism: Micraspis discolor; assembly: GCA_030674115.1. Taxonomy (NCBI): domain Eukaryota; kingdom Metazoa; phylum Arthropoda; class Insecta; order Coleoptera; family Coccinellidae; genus Micraspis; species Micraspis discolor. The sequence goes on along the minus strand of JARTUT010001309.1, from coordinate 3,338,671 downwards.
GTTTGATGTAGGGCTATGAACGCGTAATGGATGAAAAAACTGTTCTTTTTATTGAATTATGGACAATGAAAAAATTAATTGACAATGATAAATACATGGATTAAGTAAATGCTCAAAATGGCCTCCACCTTCCCTCATGCATACATACCTACAGCAGTTTCTCGAAGAGATTCCTCACAATCCTTAGCATTTCGAGTGTTATCAAACGACATTTGTTTACTATGCGCTAGCGTAATTCATCCAAGTTTGCAGACTCCGTCGCATAAATTTGAATTTTGTAATGTCCCCATAAAAAATGATCCAGGGACAACAGATCAGGGGAATGGGCAGGCCATTCTATGTCACCCTCCTTCAATTCAACGCCTTGGAAATCTTTCATCTAAATAGTGCCTCACGGGCGTTCCATAATGAGAAGGCGCTCCATCTTGCTGAAATCTCAGTTCGGCTTCTAAATAACGGTGATCGTTCTCCAAAATATCTGTCAACATAGAATCGGCATTCTTTTCTAAGAGATCTAAGTAATTATCACCATCGAGATTGCGTCTATGAAAAAAGGGCCCACAATGTTGTCGCCATAAATCCCCACCCAAGCGTTCAGCTTTTCAGGATATTGAGTTTGAATCTCTCAAATAGCCTTGGGTTGGTATCAGACCAAAAGGAGTATTCATTCAGGGAATCAGACCTTACAAAGGAAGTCCGAATTATTACTTATTATATCACCTATTGTTTCGCAAAATCGTAATCGGCGATCAAAGTCATCTTCATTGATTTCGTGAAGCAAACTCATCTTGTATGTATGGAACTTATAATTTTAAAGTATCCTTCTGATAGTGATACGAGAAACCCCAGATATATCTTCAAATTTTCTTTGTTCTTGAAGTAGGGTCATTGACGAAATGTCCTCATCATCATTTCGGACACAATTCAAATTAATTTTTTTAATTAAGGACTAAACTTTCTGACCAAGTCCAGGACGTAGGTGTGGCTTACATATGGTCCTCATTTCTCTCGTTAAGGCTGTACACCACCTTGCGGCGAAACTCGAATTCCGCTAGATGGCACCAAGCGAAAATTTCAAGGAACTGAAAACAGGCACGCCCATTGTACGAAATAAGACGGTAAATAGTACGGTATTTGTGACCCCTAATAAACTTTCTAGGTACTGTCGCCGGTGGGTAGGATCTAAACGGAACGTAAATTTGTGTTTATGGATTTTTTGTGGGTTTCGAAGTGAATGGTAAATACAGAGTTCATTCCATTTAGACCGGTCAATTGAGACCAAATAACAAGGGTGAAGTTACATAAATTCCCTACAAGCTGAGAGTCGGTGAAATTGTTCAAAACATAATTATGAATAAAACATTAGTTTCCCTGTATGGAAACATTTTATTCAAGGTTAAAGGCCAAAAAATGCGCTTTTCACGATTTTCTGCAAAACGTCAAGTTTTATGTTAAAATTACTCCAGACAGATATTGTAGAGCATATAATTATCTATAAAATGTGTATCAATATTTTGTTCCAAAGAGTCACATACGAAATAACACTGTACTAACTGTGTTGAATAGTTCAGAAATAAAGAGTGTTCAGAGATGAAGTTGACGTCTATACTAAAAATGAAATTCCTTGAAACAGCAAATCTGAGATCACTTTCGTTACTTTCGCTAGATAGGACTCCAGCTGTTCAGGTAGAATATAATAATAATTTGTAATTGAAGGCATCGACTGCTTGGGTCATTAGCCTTGTACAGATTTGGACATTGTACATACAATAAGTTATTTTGAAATGTATAAATCAACTGTACAGAAATTATTGAAGCACATAATAATACACAATACACAACAATACTCAAGTACCTACAATATATTTAGTCGGTGCTCTAGCATAGAATATTTCTGACTGGAGGTGCATCCAGTTCTATAACTTGAGGAAAGCTAGAAATAATTGAAGTTTGCCGCTGGGAATCCCAAAGTAGGGATTCAAAAACGTTCAAATTGAACACTTGAACACCAATGAATTCTAATGAAAAAAACTTAATAATATTTTTGTTTTATTTTTATAGCACCTGCAATACATAAATTATGAGAAATTTTCATTTCACTTCATTATCCAATTTTCTCTTATAGCCCGAAAACGGTTGAACCATAAGGTTGCGGTTTCCACTCAATTCATTTTCTCTTACATTGAGGCCGAAAGATCACTTTTTAATTTCAAACTTTTCATTGCAACCGATAAGCTGAAAGTATCTGAATTCTCTCTTTTCCTCCATTTTAACTATTAAAAATGGTAATCTCAGAATTCCGTCCAATCAGAGAGAACTCAAATCGGAAGGTCATAAAAGTGTCAATCATACCTGGGGTCAAATGATCATAAATGAAGGATAAGATTCTATTGGCCCATCTGCCGTAAAGAGGTGTCAACCATTGGGAGGCGGGCCAAATACAATTATTTAATACAAGAACGAGAATAACTCGAAAAATTGAGAAAATTGAAAAAAAAAATGTTGCTAATTTCAAAGTTCAATGTATAACCGAACGACTACTTATGAGTTTTTTCGATAAAATATTTCCTTGAGGAAATATTTGCATCTGAAGAGTGTAATTAGCCAAAAACTATGCATCATATCAAAAATCGGCGGAAGGTACGCACTAGGGAATATTCATGCCAATGCTCACTCAAATTTTGAATGAAATCCGACAAACGGTTTATGCGTTATCCTTGAAGTAAATTAGCATTGAAATAGTATAGGCACAAAGAAGGTGATGTACAGCCTTAAACAAAGCAGCAGGTCTTCTTGCACATTCATTATTTGCAAACAAAATTTAAATTATTTTCATTCGCTGTGCACTGGTATAGTATAGCTCATTTTGAAAGTCACAAACTGATTTAATTAAAGTCTGAAATAACTAAATGAATTTTTAAACAGCTCCTCCATCTCAATATCAACTAAATCTGTTATCGCCGCCTTTTTTGGCAATTTCTCGATCACTAAGTGTATGCCACACACCATAGATAAATAAAAGTATATGACCACACACTTGTTGAAAATGCTGGATCCGAGACAATAACTGAAAACGTGAAAAACAATAATATTTAGAAAGTAAATCGTGCGCTTTCGTTTAAATTGAAATAATTGCTGTTAGGGTAGCGGCTAGAGAGGTAGTGATATCGAATAAATTTTTTGACCCATCCGAGTGTTTTTTCCATACCAAACATCCATATTCGGCTTGTGAAAGTTATTGATGGAACACTGAGTCACTCTGTATAATAAAACGATGAAATAACGCAGGAAATTGAATTGCCTTTCCAAAAAGGTGCTGCTCGACTCCTTTTCCCAAAATGAGAGGCAAGAGATGTAGTGATATCAAGCTCATTTCAACACACTTATTAGTGCTCCTTTCAACAAAATTTCATTCCAAAGCTCAAAATTCGGGGTGGAAAGTTATGGATCGCCCACCCTGTAGATTGGGTGTCTGAATCAATCGAGATAGCGGCCTCCATAGGATTCACACAAAAGTATTGTATACCTTGTAGGTTAGATGCTAGATACTTCTACCTGGAATGCAGAAAAAATCCCCAGCGTCTGTGGCATCGCAAAGTAGGGAAAAATTTCGTAAACCTACATTGGCGACCCAGATGTGTCTTTATTATGCATTATTATGTATTTATTTCAAGCGACACTTCAAACACGTTATTTGCGGTTGTGCTTTGGAGTCAATCAGCTACTAAGATGCGCTATTTCGTTATCGTTTTATAAATTTCTGTGGCCTATGAGGCAATATGCACAATTTATGACTGGAAATCTATCCTCAGTAGAACAAGTCTTTCAATTTCACTTTGTGTTCCAATGACCGTTTCTCTTCCTGGAACATAAAAGGTTACTATTCTCATTTGGACCAATCCCCCTTTTCATTCACAAATTTAACGGTTTATAGATCATCCGCAGGTAAAAACTGAACGCATTGTAGAAACTCCAGAAGAACTAACGGTTTCTGTCAATAAATTTCTTATTTTATAATGATTCTTATTAGTGAAACATTGAGTTTAGTATTTTCGGCCGTTTCTTTATAGTTATATTCATGCGATAACTTACGAAGAAGAGCTACAGAGTTCATATTTTCAGAATAGAATGTCTGAATTTCTTTGCGGTGTTCGTTATTGGGCAAAATCTATCAAATGATATGTGATACTAGGCGATGTTTTTTCTCTTAGTATGTTCAGTTCACAAGATATTTAACTGAAATCTTACAAGTTATAGTTGACATCATGTGATATGCCAATTTTGATAGTTTTTCTCCAACACACTACATTTTTCTAGTTCAAAATTATGGAATAATTTCATTTTCTCAGAAGAAAAAAAATTGGCAGCAAAATCTTGATATAGATCAATTTTGTTTCATTTGTACCCAATTTCTATGCATTTTGAAGGATTTTTGTCGCATTCCTACTAATCCTCTAAATTATTTGGATAGGGAAAGTGGGTCATATGTGGTACTATTTTGGAAAAGTCTTTAAATCTCCTTTATAGGCGTACAAAAATTTTCAAGAAAAATATGTTTTTTATTAGTTCAAAAAGGTTTTCAGTATGTGAACTTTGACATGTCTCATTTATTTTGAGACGATTGTACCTGATGAAATTTGTCACCGAATGAAAGTCAACCATTAGTTTTGTTCCTGCACAACTTTCAACCCCCTCACGTGAAAAATTAGAATGTGTGAAACGGTACCATAGTTTAGCCATGACAAAGTGCAAATACTGAAAACCTCTATGATCTAATTTTATACTCCAAAAAATAGTTTTATTAATTTTTAAATGAAATAAACAAAGAAATTTTGTGATTATTCCCAACATTTAAATGTGTAATGTACTAGTCTTTATTTTACTTTTTGTCTTTGCACACTTATAATAATTAGATGGGAAATAATAATTATACGAAGATTGCTGGTTAGCTCTTTATTATACTTTTATTTATCTATGTTACAGACTGACTCTTTCCTATGTACAATGTGTGAAATAGGCGCATCTCCCCACTTAATATGCGCGGTGGTTACCTAGGCGGTTAATTCAATTTGAATATGTCACAAAATGAATTGAAAATAACATTTTGTGATAATATTTTTGAAGTAGTAGTAGTTTATCATCGTGAAAAGATTTAGAAGTATGTTTGAGATACTGCATACATAACTACTTACGATGACTAACAAGATAGTGGGGATAACAGAGGGTCATGTTTTTTTATTGGTCAACACCATTACCCTCATGTTTTCGTTATATTTTATATTTGAATTGGCATTCAAAAGTTTCAAATTATTTATGAGGGCAATTTCAATATAGTAATCTGACATTTTCTTCCTCATAACTGTTTTGCATTCTTGAAGTCATGAAAGTTAAAATTGACTTCAAATAACGAACAAACATTCAGTTATTGTTGTTTCTCATCTCATGAGTTGATTCGAATTTAGCAATAAGAGGGCAGATGGGCGGGGCTTATGGTCCAATTGTCATCACTGATATGTTTGAGTCGCTGTAAGCGTAGTGCTTGATCTTGTGATCACCGAAGCTTTGGAGACAGCTGAAAACTTTTTAAAAGAGGAGTTACGACGGAGCTACGCCGCACTCTGTATCTCAAGTGCAACAGTACCAGAGTAAAATTGGAGAAGAGAAATGCCAAAAAGTTCGTCAGAAATGTCAGTTCATTCTCGATGCTTTCACAGATACGTTTACGATTGACATCGGCCGGACTTATAAATTCAGTTTCAGTTATGAGAAAATTAATCGAAATGGTAATTGATTCCTCGCTTATCCCATGGTGAAATAGTTTGATATTAATTAACAAAAATTGAATAAAAACACTTGACTGTACGTTTCACAAATTTTATTTAAAGCATCGTTGACATGCATGTTTCGGGTTTCATCCCATTTTCAAAACTGAATATAAAACAATATCGGTTAATACAGTACACATCTACATAACATATCAAGTAACACATGTTAAAATTCGTAATTGATTCCTCGCTTATCCCATGTTATCCCTATGTTAAAATTGGTGATAGACGGAAATCTAACTGATCATTTACAATGGGAAGATTTTGTTTAAAAGCTGATGTTATTTCTAAGTATTCTAAAAGGTCCATGCGTTTACCTTTATGGCATTTGTGCAATATTTTGGATTTTTCAAAATCAATAAAATGGTTTGAGGTGATACAGTGACTAGAGAAACCAGTAGTGGGTTTGTTTTGGAGGATTGATTTTTTGTGTTCATCAATTCTTTTTGCCAGTGAACGACCAGTTTGACCTATGTAAAATGCAGGGCATTCATTACAGTGAAGCTTATATACACCGCTTAATTGTGTGTTGTTCGCTCGATCCTTACCATTAAAGAACATTGATCTCAAATTTTTCTTATTAGTACAACTAATGTTAATATTATAATGTCTGAGTCTTTTGAAAATTTTATCACTCAGAGATGGGATGTCGATATCTCCATTTTATTGATTTCGAAAAAACCAAAATATTGCACAAATGCCATAAAGGTAAACGCATGGACCTTTTAGAATACTTAGAAATAACATCAGCTTTTAAACAAAATCTTCCCATTGTAAATGATCAGTTAGATTTCCGTCTATCGCCAATTTTAATATGTGTTACTTCATATGTTATGTAGATGTGTACTGTATTAACCGATATTGTTTTATATTCAGTTTTGAAAATGGGATGAAAACCGAAACATGCATGTCAACGATGCTTTAAATAAAATTTGTGAAACGTATAGTCAAGTGTTTTTATTCAATTTTTGTTAATTAATATTAATCGAAATGGTTAATTTACGGTGAAATAGTGCGTGTTGTCAAAATTTAGAAATTCACATAGGTGGTTTCTTAGGAGAAGAGAATTTGAGCTTCGAACCAAACTTAAGGAAAAGTATGAATAGTTATTTTGGTTCATTTACAGTGAAATAATGTATGTTGTCAAAACTGACGTGAGATTTTAGAAGGGAATTTGGAAAAATCTGTAGATCAAGCGCGTAAAATCTCCTGCACTCACGTAAGTGCTTTTAAAAACTCACTTATTTAGTTTAATCGGCATCATAATTCCATAGAGAACACCCTGTATCTTTAATCAATTTCAAGCGACACCTTGGTCATTATTTTGGTCTTTCTAGCGGTCATTACTGGGCATTGCTGTTCAGCTTTGATCATACCTTCGATGACCATAGATTATCGCTTGAATACACGTTATCGAGGTTTTGGTCATCCGTGTTCGTATTACTTTGCGTTTAAATTTAGAGATTACCCCAATTGCGAAACAGCTTACTGAAAAGGATTACCTGCTTCGAAGAGATAGAATTAAGAAATGGGTGAAAGTTTACCGTCTATTTCTATTAATTTGCTGAACAATATCACTGAACTTCTAGGGCAATCAGAGCCCCAGTAAAGTCTAAATTTATATAAGATGAATATTCAATAAACTCGATAATACCGAATTCTATTAACTCTGCAAAATCACTTGATTCTATCCAAAAACTTACAAAATTTTATTCATTAAATGCACTCTGAAAGTTTCTGATGACTTGCTTATTCCGTTCGACAGTTACTTTCCTCACGGGCAGAATCTATTTTGAGTGATTTTTATCAAAGAGATAAATGAAGTTCTGCCCAAAAATTGCAGACATTTTGGGCTTTGTATTAAGGTGAACAAGAGCACAAAAAAAGGGTGTTAATATAGGTAGGACTTTAATATATAGATTGAGGTAATAACAGCAGGTGATGGTCCTCTTTGAATATTTTATTTAAAAAAATTCGGAAACACGGACGTAAGGTCAGATGACTTTGGCGCTCTTTTTAAGCAACTATACCTTGAACATGATGAAACACACCCTCAGACGGTAATAATTATTTATAACTTTAAGAAAAAAGTATGTATTGTTTTACTGATACAGCCCTAATGCAGTAAATCAAATAATGAAACATTCAATTGGTCAAAAATATTTATTGCTAAAAAATTAATTGTGTACCTATATATAAAAAGATACCAGAACAAAAATAAACATGTGAGGCAATGAAAATTATGAATCAAAAACAATAACAGTCAGTGGAAAAAATATGTTCTATTATTTTCGAGTCGGACAGAGGATATGTAATTTTCGAAGTTGCTCAGTTTAATGCTCTTTATCTGGAACATACTTGATTTTAATTGCATAAACTCTTTGTAAGTATAGGTTTATTTCAATATGCTTTCAGTTTACAGATCAAAATGATGACAGGTCTGATTTACAATTACCAAATATCTTTTGATTAAAATATGAATATAGGTTCCACCTCCGTGTGTCTCAAAATTGCCATATTGTTTATTTTTTGTTGCGGTCTGATAGTTTCTTTCCATGCAAATTGCATACCTGAGATTTGTAAACTGTATTATTTACATAGAGAATACAATTGTTTAGTCTAGCCCTGAAGATAGAAAAATATATTTCTGAAACGGCGGCTAACTGACATAGTATCATTTTCCCCGTTTTTTGATCCTGCTACCACCAGTTACACCTTTAAAAATATGAAGAAGTCTTGATAATTATGAAACACCGCTCCAGAGCTGTTTTAAGATTCTGGTCATCCCCACTCCAACAAAGGGCTAATTCATGATGTCACGGATTATGACCAAAGTCGCTTGAATGCGGTCCGTCATGACCAACAATGATCAGAGATGACCGGTCATCTGCGGTCACCCTTGGTCTTTCGCTTGAAACCATGAATACATTTGTTCTCAAAACTAACCATTTTCCCTATTCAAATACCTGAACGAGTTACAACCCTCTCCAGTAGGACCAAGCTTTGTATCCCACATGTCTCCCTGTTATTAAAAATCCACCTTTTCTCTCTTTTCTCGAGGATGAACACTAGAAAAAGCACACTGAATGTTGGGTATTATATGTGATAGGTCCTTGATATCACAAAATTGAGGAAGACTCAATAAAACTGTACTGTTAATATTTGATTCACCAAAAAATGCAGAGCTTATTTCTGTTATACTCGTAGATGGACTGTGACAACAGTGCAAACAATTTAGAGTTCAATCTGTCTTTTGTTAGATTACTACAGAATATTCTGATATAAATGTTGAGTAGGTAATTAGAAACAAAAAAAAAGGATTAGAATTATTATTTATTTATACTACTGTGGTAAAAAATAATAAAATCGAAATACATTATAATACATTTTGATATATCCAGTAAACCTAACATGCATTTGATAATGAATTAAATATACACATCCATAAAACAGATCGAACAATAAATATAAATATACAGCCGTAAATCCACAGAGAGCCATCTAATGTGAACAACTTAAGTGATCCCCGTCCAGCTACCACTACAGAGGCAACAAATATGCCATCATTAAAGTACAAATGATGAAACGATCGGAATAACGCTTGTTCCAATTCAAAATTTAATAAAATACATACTTTACAATTTTACATTTTTCAAAGGATTAAAGAAAAATAAAACGGCTCATTATACAGATTTTCTTTACACATGTATTTTACAGTATACAAAGGTGATATAACCAAAAGGAATTTACACTTTACAACAGTTTTTAGTATCTTTACATCAGTCTGAGGCCACTTTGCCATCTTGATCCGATCGGCCAATTTCAGGTTAGAAACCATATTCCCCGTCACCGCTTGTGGGAAGGTTCCAAATATTGATTTTTTCCATTTTCTCTCCACAGAAGGTATCCCCATTTTTATTTAACTAAGAATACTCAAAGTAGGAGTTTAGTAACATTAGTATAATTAAATATTAAAATAGATGTTTATCACAATTCTCAGTTGCAATTATTAAATACAAATTTTTTTAACGAAATAATCTTTCTTTAATATATATATTGACAGTATTTCCACTTTATACAAAAATTTTGAATATATCTTGGTTCTTTAAGACGAATGGCACGATGTGTTTCTTTAAAATTTATATACAACTATAATTTCAATAGAATTTGAATCTGTTCAAACAAATCGATACATAGAAAAAAATCAATATAAGGAACCTTATGAATGTTCTTACTAGAGAGATGTATAACAATTTTCTAAGTACAAAAGAATTATTTTACAATATTACATTATTAAACACTGTCTCGAAATTGTTTTGCGAAAAAAAGGTCAACACATATATACACATATTATCGCCTAAGCGGTTCAGGAGAAATGGCTTTATCAGTTATCTCTAATAAGTGCAAAAATGGTCAAGTCATTTGCGGATAGCTGTTTTTGGAAAATTTATAAACGAAACTATATTACATATAATACAAAATCTGCTTGTTATATTTACACTTACCAAAGATGACTGGAGAGGTGTCCTAACTTAATCAATCCACCCAACAAATTTTAAGTTGTTAATGGCAACTAATATCGAAAAAAAAATATGATAAAACAAAAAGTCAATGAAGTGGTAAAAATTATGTTCTCTGAATCAATTCACATGGCATCAACTCACTGGAAGAGAGATGAAAAAATATGAACTCTACAAAATTACAACAAATTCAATTAGATCAAAGGTAATTCAAATTCGTTTTACTCAAGAATTATTCACTGCAATGTAATTTAATTAAAATTTCACATGTAATTTTTCGATTTTGCTTTTAGAACCAATAAAACGAAAACTTTACATAGGAAACATTTCTATTTTCAAGTCCCTTCCAGATAGAAAGTGACATTGCAAATAATAAAATATTTCGATATTTATAAATTTGACCAATACAAATGGAATTTCAGAAGGATAAAAGCATTCTAAAGTATGTATGAAGCATTCAATAGGTGCAGTTGGAACTTTAAAACCTTTCTGATCTTTCGATTCTCTTATATTTCAAGTGACCGATCTAAGCCATTATGAAGAAAGCAATTGGGTGAACTGTTACACTAATTGTTGTGTATAGATTTGAGAGAGATATTACAGATGTTATGTCAGGAAGTTAATTTCAAAACACATATAACTTGATTAGTGAAATTATAAACACATCACATACAGTTTATAAATGCCTTTGAATTAACAAATTCATGAATTAGATTGAATCTTGACGATTGGAATTTATATGAGAGTGATCTGTACAATTATTACAATACAATTACATTTTACAATTTTAATACTAGACCCAATAGAAAAGGTGCTCTTTCAAATTCTACATTTATTTATAAATTCACTAAGAATATAATCGTTCCAATATTTTTGACTAATGTTCAGCTAAATATCAAGAAAATTCTGATCAGTATATGCCTTAAAGCATTAGAAAGCGCATTTTATGTTTGAAAAAAATAATATATACTATTTCCGATCATTAAATCTTTGGACTGTTGAAAAAAAATTTTGGGCGCTCTGTAAATAATGTTATCGATCTGTTCATGAAAAAAAAAGTCTCCCATGTGAAGAAATGAAATTTAAATCCTCTTACCACCAAATACCCAGGAATACAAGAAAATTGTCATACTAACCATGAAACAAAACAGCTAAGAATTTTTGGTAACCAACGATTTCATATTTAGGGCATATATTGATATAGTGATTAATGTTGAATTGAAATTTCTAATACTCAGTTTACACACGTCCAAAAATGAATGATTATCAAATCAAAATAAAACAAAATTCAATTAATAGAGAGGAAAAAGGTACATTGTTGTAAACTGAGAATACGTAACAGTGTCTAAATATTTGGAGAAATATCTAAACTACATAGTTAAATGCAACTTTCAAGTTTAAATGCAAGAAGAATATTGGAAAGCTGAAAAAATCTTAACTTTCAACTCTGGGTTAAGTTAATAGTGAAATTTCTTGCGTCCTTAGAGAATAATAAAAATCATTAATGACTTGTTAAATTTTCAAGATGATCGACTATTAAATTTCGAAAAATTGTTATGACTACTCTGGTCTTAGAAAAGAATTTTCCAATTGTTTCCTGAGCACTATCACAAAATTGTGAAAGAAACAGAATCAACTGTGAAGATGACAACAGTCAAAAGCTTCAAGTTATGTATAAAGTTGGGTTTGTCTTTTTGTATCAATGTACAATTCATGCAAAATTTGAATTTAGAAAGAAAACGGCACCAGCGTGAACAAATAGGTAGGATCGATTTAAATGAATCCAATGAGATTCGTAACTTAAAATTTTTTACAACCTTGATGATGAATAAAGAAATCGCTTGCACATATCTCAAATTTTGCTTGGTATGTATATCATTCCCATAAATCAACCATATTCTGAAAATCGAGCGTTAAAATGATTGAAAATAATAAACTTATATTCCCAACATAAGAGAACAATATATCAGCAAACCAAAGTCAAGAAATGTGCTTTCTTCATCACAAAATCATATAAATTACAACTATAATACAAAAAACTATTCACTAAATGTGTACAGGATATTTCATTCAATAAACTAAACTTAACAGTATTTTTCATACAGTAAAATCATTATGAAATTATTTTAATATGACAATGAAAAGGGTAAAATGAAAAAAAAATACTGAGAAATCTGTGCAAAAATAAGAACGTAATTACAAGACACATGATTTAGGGAAATTTGAAACAATTTAATAAATGAAAAATAAAATGAGTGAAGGAAAATTATACCAATTAAATTTAAAGAACTCCATTAGTGGGGGGTCCAATGGGGCCGAGCTCTCCTCCGATAGATCCCATCGACCCTGGGGCTTTCATGAAATATTTTTCAAGTTTGGCAATAATATGCTTGCCATATGTATACTTCTTCAGTGAATTCAAATGAGGTCTTATTTTGTGCATCAACACCTTTCTTTGAGTTGGTTCGCTGACGTCAATCATTTTTTGCACTACATAGTTAGCATACTGATCCTTCATCATAACATGTAAAGCACTGAAAAAGAAATTCAATTTCTCATATATAAAAGTTGAACAGTAACAGATGAAAGATTTTGAATTTGATCACATCATCTTGTCTTAAAAAAAGTTTTTGAAAAGCCAACTAGATTTTGATGTGTATTGGTGAGGAAATCGAGATGCAAACTTGTTTTTTTTTTTCAAAAACAGTATGGAATACGCCGTATTACTGGTAAAGTCACATCTCAACGCAACTAAGGTTCCTAACACTCAGTTTTACTTTGGATTTCGGAGTATTTTTCATTTGAAAGGCATTTCTAAGAAGAAGAAAATTTTTTTTTGAGGATCAGCTACATGCACAATTCAATTAAATACAAATTGAAATATTATAAACTCGTCCAGAAAAATTTGTTTAGAAACCGCAATCATGGTTACAAGGTCACGTCACACTAATACGGCGTTGGTGGTACATCATGAGATAATTTCTTTATTTTAGTAGATATGCCAACACTATTGATGAAAAATGTCGAAAATTGTGGCAATTCAGGACTTCTTCTATTGGACAAAGAACAAATGAAGAATACCAAAATATGGCAAAATATAAAAAAAAAAATATTGAAATTACGGGTTGAAAAAAATTATTTGTCCTTAATTAATGTTTCAGATGCAGTGTCTTCAGTGATATTTTATAAAAATAAATAAATATTTGCTGATTTAAGTTTAATCTAGACAGGATTTTATTATTGCTTCTCAATTTTTAATCAGATGAATTTATTTATCAAACAACTGCTTTTCATGAATCAGCTGTTGGAATTCAAAAAGGAATGTTCTAAATGAACTGTATAGAGTTCTTTTTGACTCTGGAGTATAAATAAATCCTTTGCTATTTGGCTGCCTTCGCTAATTACTAATGTTAAACTCAATCAGGTGGCGCCGAAACTTGTTTTGCGAGTGTTTCATCTATACCCTGTTTATTTAGTCTATGTCACAAAATTATCGAAGTAATTGAAAAGTTGTTCTACTTACTTATCATTGAAACCACACACCTCCTCTATGAGAAGAGCTCGTTCTGCTCTTGTGGCATGAGTAACACATTTCTCTACTACGTTACTCGCAAATTTATGTTGGCTCAGAAGGAGAACCTTTCCTCTCACACTAGTAATAAGTTGTGATTTGTCTTCAGGTTTACCATGTTCTGTGAATAAATTTAATCATGTTAGATAAAAAAAACTTTGAAAAAAATAGTTGCGGACCCACCTAAAACATGTTGAATAACATAATTCCCAAATTGGTCCTGAATCAACTGTTCTGTGTGCTGATGTAATTCGGCTAAAATTGGGGCAGTCTGCTCTTGTGTGCAATGCTCCAAAATACGCTGTATAACCCGACATCCATATGGATGAGTAGACAATGTGTAGACCTGTCCAGAAAATGACTGGATAATGAACTGAAACAAAAATAATCCATAATTTAGGATATTGAATACTAATTTTGAAATCCTTCATAACAATTTAATCACTACAAATCTTTCCCATTGTCAGCTGAGGAATCAGTCTTCAGGTCAGAACTCCTAGATAAAATACTACGCAACTATTTGTATTTTCCTTCTAAATGTTACAAGTGCACACACAATATTTTTAGACATCTTAATAACGACCCAATACCATTTCTATGTTAGAAGGAGAACTTCTCTATCCAGATGCGTCTAATGAAAGCTTGGATGTGAGGTCTAAAACTGAATATTGAGTCAAGAAAGCTATTAGGCTAAATGTTCGAAGATGATAAAAACAATTACATAGGAACTTTTAGATGAACCAGTAAAAAAAAATTATAGAAAGTTAAGGAAGAAATGAGCAGATATAACTGAAAAAATTCAACCTGCAAATGAAAGAATCCAATAAAATTTAATTCATCTGCAGTGGGTATAACATGTGGACACTTCATAGAAGAAACCCAGATCTGTAACTCACACTATAAATATCCACAAGTTGAAACTGAAGACATCAACAAATTTTTCAAAGTGAAAGCCACTAAATGAACTGAAAAGTGCATAGCATAGAAATATTTTCGAAGAAAAGTACATATAGCAGGGAAAAATTAAAGGATGTGAAAAAGAAGCCTGTGTGCTCTCAATCTCCTACCCAAAACCCCGCACTCCAAAATTGTTTATATAGGGTGAGTCTATGACCACTGTGTTAATTTTAACTAGATTCTTGAAGCTGAACCTAAACCACTTTTTCCACTTCTGCCCTGTTGCAAAGTTATAAGCGATTCAAGGTTTCAAATTGAGCTGATTGTTTTTTTTTAAATCACCTTCAAGATCATCAATTATTTCATAGATATATTTCATGGTATTTACTTGTTATTACTAAATTCAGGCAGAAGCTGCATCAAAAATTCAATTTCCATTTTAAAAGTTCACATTCAAATACGTAATACTTATTTTGTAGAAAAAACTGATTAACTTGAAGGTTATGTTTTTTTATCATGAAATACAGTGTAAATTGTCATTTTCATCGGTTTGTCATTATAATTGATCAAATAACATAGCATAACTAGTTTTTATTAGGTAGTCTACACTATTACATTTGATGGAATGAACTAACTAACCTTTTAGCCAACTCACTTAACTGATATTTTGTCTCTTTCAGTACATTCACAACCTCCATTTTCTCTTTTAGAGTTAATACGTTCTTCTTTGGCGCCATTTTTGCTGAATGCATTCACACGTTCACTTACTCTTTTTATTCGTTCGACTGCAAGCAAGTTTAGACTTGCACGGTAATTCGCGATCTGATCAAGTTCGCAGTGGGGACATTAAGATCGGCAAGTTACGGAGTCCGTTTATTGGTAGTTCGTGTTAGCTTTCAAATTTCAAACAGTGGACAATATGAACATTTCATTACATCCGTTTATTAGAGCTAAGAGTTAGTTTGAATATATGAAGATTTAGTGTCCGCGTCCGGTTAAAGAGCGTCCGCTTGTTGGAATATACTTAATAGGGCAATTATACTCAAAAAATTGGTTCCTAGAAAATTGGCCGCTTATGAGAGATGTCCGCTTATTGGAGCTGTCCGCAAGTAGAGCGTTCACTGTACTATGTATTCATTCATTGTGAGAATCAATGATTTTTTGGTTTTGAAATTTGGTAGTTCCAAGTTCGCATCGCAGTTAGTAGTTTGTTCGTTCTAATATTAAACTAAATGAACAATTTTATAAGATTAGTTTGAATTTCAAAAAATTGAACCTTCAAGTTTCTAAAAAACAGTATAAATACATAAAGTGAGTGTTAAGCTGTTGAATAAAATGGAAGAAATATTCACGTTTAATTAATCATTAATTAGAAACTCTTTGAGTATGTCTTCTTAATTTTCATCGATCCAAAGACTAGGTAACATTTTTTATATCATTTAAATAGCAAAATTCCAAATGATGGTAATGATTCCAAAAAGAAAAAGTTTGACAAAACAGAATTATTTTCGCTCAGTGATTTTTTTTTGGTCAGGGTCGGATCCAGGAAAAAGAGCAATTTTATCAATTATTTTACCAAATTTTGAATTACCCGATATTGAATATCTAAAAGATAAATTTGGAATAATAAATCCTTATATAATGTTCAAGCATGTTAAAATGCTAGGATATGTTCAGTAACTGCCTATTTTATAGTATGTTTTAATAGTTTTTCGTGTTGATGATGTATTAACTCAAAGACCTTAGGATAGAGCAAGTATGTTCAATCAGAATAGTGTGATCCATTTGTTTGATACCTCCTACAAAATTGAATCAATTTGGATTACCCAATACGAAGATACAAGCATTAATTTTTCTTTTAAATGATATTACAACACCTTGTATCTTTTGAATACAATTTCAAAAAATTGTATATAACAAAGTGTTTCTTTTGGTCTCAAGAATCTATGTGCAAAGTTAATGTAGTAGTCCCAGTAGTAATACCCTGTGTAATATAATTATTTGTGCTTACAAATCAAAAGTGACTACTTTATCATATAACATACATAAACTAAAAAATGCAGAGATAATTGTCAAATTGGGCAGTAAACTAACCTGTAGAGCATTCGGATCTACACATTCAATACATTTCTGTACCACATGATTGCCGTTCTGGTCTTTGACGCACTTCAATACATGTCCGTCCAATTCCCTAACGATTTCTTGTTGCTGCTCAGGCGGTATAGATTCCAGAGCCTTCTGTATTACTCTGCAGCCATACATTTGCAAGGCAAGAGGCAGGACATGGCCTCTCACTTTCTGTGCTAATGTTGTCTTTTGCTCTTGAGTGCCAAATTCGAAGAATTTCTGAATCACATAATTTCCAAAAACGTCCGTCATAAGATTGTAGGCGGCTGAAAGTATTTCATTGAAAACCATCTGTTTTTCTGCAGCGGTGGCTCTTTCTAGTTTTTGCTGTATGAAACGAGATCCGTGCTGGTCTTGAGAAAATTCCACTATGTGATTAGCCAAGTCCCTGTAAAAAAATTATGTTCTATACAATTCAGACAGACATATATTCTTGTTTCAACAGGTTATTAAAAAATTCAATGCTTAATCAAACTCAAAATTCATACTGTAATAACCTAAGATACGACAGCATGCATTAATGATTGGAAGAAATTGCTCTACTTATATAGGACATTTAATTAAAATACACTCTATAAGAAATTAAAATCGCATTGGTAACTATTTTGTGGTCATTGGTAGAAAGTCAGACGAGAAATTTGTGTTGAGTGAATCACCTCCCCCCTCCTAGAATTTGTTATAAAACTGAAACAGTTGCTGGTTTGCGTTGTTCTATGTACCTCTGGGTTGTAAAGAAATCATTGAAGTTTTATCATTTGACAATCATCTGATTTGAAAATTTTAAAGAATAATTTCAGTGGCGATTATGTCCCAATCCCAACAAAACAGAGGTATCTTGTTACCATCTGAATAACCATGTAAAATATATGAAATTAGCTGTAACCTTCAATGATTCTCCTCCTATCGAACATAATTTCTATCCTAAATACTATGGAGTTAAATTAGATTTATCTCTCAGTTACAAGGCTCATTTAGATGATCTGAGCCTAAAACTGAAACTATGAATAAATTTCTTCAGAAATTAGCTGGATCATCTTGGGGTGCTGATGCTTCCACTCTTCCCACAGCATCTCTTGCTTTGGATTTTTCTCCAGCTTCTGTTGCTCTGTTTGGTTTAATAGTGCATATACACAAAAAATCGATGCACAATTGAATACATCCATGAGAATAATTACTGGCACCATAAGATCTACACTGGTTCATTGGTTACCAGTTTTGTTTAACATTGTCCCTCCCCATATTCGCACACAGACTGCAGCTCTTTAATTCTTGGAACAAATATCATTCTTTTACTAATTATTTCCAATAATTTCATACATTCCACAAAATAAAATTCCCAGATAGATAAACCAGTCTGTTGTACAATATGAACATTAGCGATAAAGAATTATGGAAGATTGAGTGGAACTCTCATGAAATGTTCAATAAAAATCTCATTTCTGATCTTTCTGAAAAAACTCAGTTCCAAGCTTAAGTTGTGAATGTGGATATGCAGAAGAAACAATATCTCATCTCATCGATAATTGTGCCATATATAAATTTCGAGATGGTTTTAGGGCTATTCATGATGTTTCTGATTCTTTCTTGGAATGGGTTATAAATTTGGAACAGATTTTATATGTATTTTTTGTATTCTGTACTTTTTTTCTGCTCTTGTCTTTTTATTTTCAGTTTCGATGTGAGCAACTTGAAGAAGCCTCTGTGTTTATCAATAGAAGACCACTCTTGAAGTAAGAAGTCCCTCAAATATATTTCAGCTCATTTTTTTTACACACAACAACACACATGCAGGGAGCCAGGGTAAGTTTTCATGTCGTACTTGACTTGAAATGTTTGCTGAATTCTGTTTAGCTCAAAGCAAAACCTCTGATGTGATTCTGGGAGAATGAATGAAAGACCAAAGTGGCTGTGTGGAAAAAATCTCTTTACACAACTTACATTACCTTGCTGTAGTAATTTACGAACTGTGTGTACCATGTACACAAAATTATTTATAGATCTTCACCATATCTTTCGAGAGTTATACTTTAAAGACAGTATATTTGTAAGGAGTGCAAGTTGTAGTGTTGTTAAGAACTAATGAATGGACCAATTCAGTACATATGCCTTACCTTAGCTGTAGATTGGGATATCTATTGTTCCGGAAATCCTCAAGCAAGCGGGACCTACCCTGAGGTCCCTTGTCCAAAGTGCTTGGTACCGTTGCTAAAGAATTGTTGATCTTCGTGAACAAAGAGCTTGTAGAGCCAAACATCGTGTTAGCTGACAGACCAGCTGCTACGGAGTTGCGGTACTTTGCCTCAGCTCCAGGTGCGGCCGACATCACCCTGGAGGCCACCAAACCACCTAACTGTAGAGATGGAGCAGGAGGAGGCGTCAAACTTCCTGTTAGTGGACTCGGGCTGCTGCCGATGTTGTAGGACGTCGGCCATTTCTGCCTATAGTCGAGGGACGGCGAGAATGCGGACGTATTACGATCGAAGGAATCCCTCCTACCTGAAGATGTTGTGTTGAGACCCAAACCTGAACAAATAGATAGATACTCTTGAGACAAGGCTATTGAGAAAGTTCGCTAAAAAGTGGGTGGGTTTAGTTAAATGACTAGATTGCACGAAAATGTAATCTTGAGTGGAAAATAACGCAATTACAATGTTGTTCAATTAAAGAGTTTGCCAAAGACTTTTATGTTTTATGATGTGTGAATAATGCCTTGTGATCACTCAGTTGGTTTCAAGATTTAATAATGCATAGACATAGTATGGCAAAAGGGTTCAAAGAAAAATAATATTACGTAAATGGAATAAAACTGTGAAGAAGAATACTTCCTATAAACCATTTAAAATGATTTTTAGTATTCCCATGATTTCAAGATTATACAAGATGACTGATATGATGCAATTTGTACACTTTGAGAATTGAAGCTTTATATATATTATCATGCAATAATAAATGAAAAGACTATCTAAAAATCTAAAACCATTATCTAAAAATTTTTTTTTTCTTAATTATGCTATAGGATTGATTGAATTTGATGTTTACTGAAGAGATTGACCCTAAGTCTAGTCATTAGAACTCTTTAATGCCATCCTAATTTTCTTCTTAGGTAAGCCTCAAATATACAGGGTGAAACTCGAACATTGCCATTTTCTGGCAATATTCATCCCTGATTTTTTGGGACAACTAAAAATTTAAATGGATTTCAGTAAATTAGATCATCCAGTGTTAATTGATGTGATGTAATTTTTCAACACTTAGAATTATTTCAGTAACAATTCAAACATAAGATTTTTTTAATAGGAACAAATGCTGAATTTTGGCCTATGACTCGAGAACAAATGAAGAGTTGAAACTCGAGAATAACCAATATTGCTCCAGCTGAAATAATTTTTTTTTACTGAAATCACGTTAGAATCCTTTAAATTCAACTCCAATATGGATGGTCATAAACAATGGCAATTTTACAGGTTTCCGTCGTATGTTGCAAATAAGAAAAATTATTGCATTTTTGACAATTTCTTGTGTTTGTTGAAAATTGAGCTCAAAAAATCGAAGGAGTTCTTTATAACTTCAGATATTCCTTCAGTAGACCATCCATTCACACCACCCTGTACTCATAAAAGAACAAATGTTCAATATGCAAGCTGAAAAATTTAGTAAAAGAGTAAGCGACCCTACCTGTATGAAGAGATGAAGAAGTAGCGGATGATCCCAAATTTCCAAGCGAAGAACTGCCGAAAGCAGCAGATGGGGGTGCCGCATGAAGAGCAGGGAAAAGCCCAGAACCAACACCCTGTGCCACACCTGCCCGTCAACCAATAGTGAGTTAGTAAAAAATATAAACATTGTTATGATGAAATTATTTTAATAATACATTAAATTCATGATATCTAGGTGATGGTGTAGTAATCCTCCTCAAAGTTGCTCCAGTTTCAGACTATTAGTGTTTCAATGTATATCCCAAGTTTCTATTCAATTTCTGTTAAAAGCATTCACATTCTTTTAAAATTTCGAAAAAATAGCTCATAGATCTTATAGTTGATAGACAATATGACCAATTGAATATAGGGGGTCCTGCAATAAATAGTATGTCTGTCTTACCTAAAGGTGCCGATTCAATTTAGGATTCTCATTCAAAGGATTCAATATATGTACAAAGTGTCCTTCAAATAGCTATTTTATAATGAAATGAGAATGAAAACACATTGAGCCAGTCTTTGAAAGAGAATTCCATATTTTCATTAAATGTTGTCATAAGGAAGGTTATCTGTTTGATTAGTATAATATTAGAGGAGAAATGATTAAGATGATACTCCATTACTTAGATATCAAAAATTCGATAATGTATAATATATATTTTACAAATAACTTTGTACAGAGGAAATAATACAATTATAATGATATGAAATAGGAACTGTTTTTCAGTATGTTTATACAAAATAGAAAGAGATTTACTCTCGTTACCTTAGACATTTGGAAGTCATTGATGGTTCTCTAGATATATTTACACATCTGGCAATGTGAAGAATTAAATTTTACGATTTATTACTCATTGAAATAAAAAAAAATATGCAGTATATTTTCAAGAGTTCTTATTCAAAAGGAGGTTCAACTCATCTGAATGGATCATTTTATGAAAAACTGCCCCTATTGGATTTAAGAAAGAAAATATGAATTTAAGATTAAACCTTAGTGATCTGGCCCAATTCAAAAGTTTTCTCACCCATCAAAATAAAAAGCCTGATTCTGATAATTAACTTTCCATAAGCAATATACATTTTAGTTCTTTAACACATGTTCAAATCAACATAAACCACATATAAACAATCAGATCAATGAATGTGTTAAGCTGATCAATTTTTCAATTCAAAATAATACCTATTGTTTCCAGATGGTTAGTACTTTATAATATAGGAGGGTTGCCTTTTATATTTCGGGATTAGAGAACAAAAACAAATATTTATCATAAAAAATATTTTATTGCTTTTCAAAATATTCCCCATTTAGTTCTATATACATTTTTGTATGCGTTTTAACCAATTGTCGAAGCTTTTTTGCCACTATGATTGAATTGCATTCAGAATGCATCAACCGCTTTTTCAGGTGACCTATAATTTTATTTTTTGCGTACGGGAACTTTTGGGCTCATACGAGTAAATCCACGATTCATCACCTGTCACGATGTTATAGACGTGCTTCGAACCACCGCGATCGTATTTTTGGAGCATTTCTTTCGATCAATCAACACGAGCCTTTTTTGAGCGATTGACAAATTGTGTGGGATCCAAAGCGAACAAATTTTTTTTGAAGGTCAAATATTCATGTAATATTGAATGTCCCACTAATGCCTAAGATTGTCTCAATCTCACGATAAGTCACATGACAATCTTGCAATATCAGTTGGCGCACAGCATCAATGGTTCTCGGATTAACAATTGATTTCAGACGACCTTCACGAAAATCGTTTTGGAGTGAACTACGACACCTCGGTTGAATTCACCATACCAGCGATAAACACTGTTCCTTGATGGAGCAATAATTGAATTAAGTTCATCTATACACTGTTGTTGAGTTAATCCACGTCGAAAGATGTAAATAATATTCGCACGAAAATGTTCACGATTTGATTCCATTTTTTGGGCGAGTTCCTGTTGAAGTTCCTGTAAACAACACAAATAGCGCTAGTAAGTCAATACGTTCTAACTACGTATAAACTCAAAAATGTCTAGCTTTACAATAGAGCTGTCAATTGGCAGATTGCAACACTAGGGTTGACCAATCCCAAAATATAAAAGGCAACCCTCGTAAACCGTATGGAATTAAATGCTTATAGGTATTCAAAATGTTGTCAAATAAATGTGGGTGAAAAGGCAAGGAAAACAGATAAGGATGCATAAGCAGTATACCAGGTGTTCAAATCTATTTATCTCGTAAGAAGGTGAGAGGCTAGATTTCCTCAATTCTTTCTCAAATGATCCTTAATCTCTTTGTTCTTTTTTTGTGGAGGTGTTGGTCCTAATAAATTTTCTGCTGAAATTGTTCATTTGGCTGCTATGCGATTTTTTTCATAAGGATTTTTTTTGTAAAATCTATTGAGAGTGTTTGATGTTGTTTCCTATTCTTTAATGTCTAGTAATAGTAGGCTTTAACATTTGCTCTTTGCTATATAACGGGTTTTTTTGTTCATTCCTATTCATCAGTGTGCAGGCGTAGGTTATATATCCGATAATTGATTTGAAAACTTGACATTTGATTCTTTGCTTGATCCTTTTTTGATAGAAATTTTACATATGTTAGTATTATCTCTGGATACAGCATTTTGGTCTGTTTGCACTATTAACCCAAATCATCGAGATGCCTAAAATCATCTAAGAAATAGTGTTGCTCAACTCAATTACTTTCTTGATAGTTGGGAGATGCTTCAATTCCAGATAAGTTTAGTATAGTCTACATTGATTTATTTATTCGTTTGGTCTCTTGTGCTTAAGTAACTTAAATTTGTTAAATTTGGTTCACAATGGTGGAATGAAAAACCAGTTACAAATTTTTTCCTATTCTCAAATACAAAGTGTGTGCTCGCTTCTGAGCCTCTGTAAGAGTTTTCAATTTATCCAGAATTATTTGGTAATTTTCTTTAGGTTAGTTACGAGGATTATTATATTTAGGCTTAGTTCTTTAAATATCTTGTGGGTTATTATGAATTTGAAAGGTTTATATCTGCTTAAAGAGTGTCTTAGTCGTAATATTGCGTTATGCATAAAACCGATGTTTTCTTTCAGTGGATTCTTGAGGAACCTGTGGCATTGTGTCTCAGCATTGGTTGAATTACTTCAATAGTCTTCAAATGAATTTGAAATAGAATTATTCATAGTTAAGAATTTAATAGTTCAATCTAATGTAGGTACAGAGTGCTCATAATTGATTGTAACTGCGAGGGTTGGTTTGGAATATTTTCACTTAGTCGCTTCTTGTGAGAAATCAATACATTTATGAATCCAGTCATGAAATTTTTCCGTTTCAGCTTTTTCAATCTGTAAACAATTGCAGAGCCTCTTGCTATGTGATAATCCATAATGAAAACCCTGTACAATATTCAAATAAAAACTTTTTGAAAATATTTAACAGTAAAATTGTGCCTATGACAACTCAATTCGAAATAATTTTTAAACAGAAGTAAATCTGCTATTTAGTGAAATTTTTTGTTAGTTCTACTTTTCTTACTATACACAATTCTAAATGTTATTCCAGTTAAAACAAAAAGATTTGTAAAAAAACAGTATAATCTGTTAATTTTCTCATTGTAATGATAATTTGTTATATATCGATAACTAACTGATCGAAGGGTGAGTCTCCAATTGCAAATCGATAGAAATTTCAGTACCTATACTCTTACCGAGTGCAGAATAAAATCACTTACGTTTATGTTTGGGCACGATACTATTCCATATTTCAAGGAATTGAGAAAAACTAGAACCTAAAACAATTTGTAATATATGGTGACTATAGAATAATTTCAACAAGTAAATTGATTTGAAATCTCTCGAAGATTTAATTAAACTATAATTAATTTTTATAAAAGTCGATGAGGTTAGAATCAAAGGAAAACCATCATCAAACTTATATTAAGATATGTACAAATAAAAAGGTACACGAAGGGTGGGCAGATTAAAGTATGAGCATCTTATGACTACAACTAACGGGCGTTCAAGAATTTTTTTTGTGTTTGAACATAATGACCCAGTCCATCCTGTGTGTATACACTCTTCAATTATATGATGAAAAATTCATCTTACCTGCTAAGGTGGTGCCATTAACGGAATTGTTAACGTTAGCGTTATAGAGGCTCTGCGGAGTATTGGAATAGAGCGAAGCTCCAGCTGGAGTCTGTCTATTAGCCTGAGGTTGTACTAGAACAGGAGCAGGACTGACCAATCGCATGGGGGTGCCATTACGCATAGCGGCGCCCTGTGCCATGATAATGGGTGTATTCTGATCGTAGTAAGGCAGAATATAACCGCCTGGTACTTGTGGCTGGAAAAACGATTTTATTTACAGATGATTTATACACTGGCTTTATAGGTGAACTGTATTATTTACATTTGGACACAGAGTTGAAATTTTGGCCTATCTACAATATGAACATAAAGAAATATGTTAATTACTTGTTTATACATTACTAAAAGCCTGTACAATTTAATATGTACATAAAATTCATATTCAAGAGTCTGATATCAATGAGTTTTCACGGTATATAAACTAAAATCCTCAAGGAAAATAGATACGAACATAAATCGACCTTCACCGAGCTGATAATAGAATACAAATAATTTTATAATTATTATTAAGGTATATGAGAAAATATGGTAATAACAGATTATCAAAAGAAATCCTGGACGAAATATGTATAATTATTTTTTTTTTAATTATTCTGTTGAAACATCAAGATACTAAAAAATTTTATACTGAGCTCAAAGTAAATCATAGAATTTGCAGACATAATGTTGTCTATAATACACCTCGACAAACCACTAAGCTGCCAGGTATAAACGGGTATGTCGATGCTACTTACTTTCACTTGTTATGATATAAAAAATTAAATTAGCATTGAATACCTTTATTATATTATAAGCGCTGTTATTACGAATTTAGGGTTGTCTGCAAAAAAATTGGTTCTAACATAGGTTTGCGATTTCAAGGTTTAAACATGGGCCCGCAGAATATTTTCCCAGGGGGGAGGGCAAGGCCACCGAGGGGTCTGGGGGGTATGACACTTTACAGTAAAAAAGTAGAAGTCAAAAATGTTTTAAAGTAATATGTATTTGCTTCAAAATGAGCTTAGGTGTGACATGATCTGAATGGATGTAAAATATTATGACTTGAACAAAAATTGTACTGTTGAATGATTATTTGGGCTATTACCATCATCTATTGTGGATGTAATGTTTTCCGACGTTTCGATAGACATCTTCTATCTTTATCAAGGAGGAAAAGTAAAAAACCTTTTGAAAAATTATCAATTTTTTTTTTTTAAATGTTTATTTGATAGAGCAATAAATATTTGTTGCACTGAAGAAGACCAAAATGAAGAAATAAATAACATCTCGAAAACTCTTAGAAGCAATGGCTACCCCAAAAAGATATTAGAAAAAGCTAAACGAACAAGAGAAAGTCAACCTGAACCAACAGATATAAACCAGACCATTAAAACCGTAATTCCTTATGTAAAAGGTTTGTCGGAGAAAATGAGAAGAATTGGAAATAGATACAACATAACGACTGCATTCAAAACTCAAGACACTATCAGAGCTAAACTTACAAAAGTTAAGCCTAATAATGAGACACAAAGGACAAAGAACTGCATATATGAATTACCTTGCGAGTGCGGAAGATCTTACATCGGAGAAACTAAACGCCCTCTGAATGTACGAATAAAAGAACAACATGCTGTAGACAGCGACATATCCAGGTTAGTCCAACATGCTGTAGATGAGAATCATCAATAAAATGGGATGAAGCATCAATAATATCCAAAGAAGAAAAAAAGAAAAAAACATCAAAGAAGCAGCATTTATGAAAATAACACCAGATTCCATAAGTGCTCCATCTATAGATCTGCCAGAAGTTTGGACGCCGATAGTTCGATCCAACTTAAAAAGATCATCATATCACAGATGAGTATATAACATTGTTCATTTTTCTTTCATGACTTCTGTCATATTGACTTTTTAAAAAATTGATAATTTTTCAAAAGGTTTTTTACTTTTCCTCCTTGATAAAGATAGAAGATGTCTATCGAAACGTCGGAAAACATTACATCCACAATAGATGATGGTAATAGCCCAAATAATCATTCAACACGAGCTCCATCATCAACAATATCTCGTCATCAACTAAAAATTGTACTCTTCTCTTATCCATTCCAAAAACATTGATGGTCTTTTCTATTCATAGTAGTCATGTTTTTCGTTAACGTAACCTTATCCCGGCGTTTATGCGGAATTGCCGATATTTATTCATTTTGGACATTCTAAATTTTTCAAAACACTAAAACCTGACAAAAATGTATGCGTACTATCATGATTCCCATGGGGAGCAATGCCCCCCATGGCCCCTCCCTGCCGGCGCCCAAGGGTTTAAATATCGGAGCGCCCCTGGTCGCTCCGATCTGCTATAGCCTGCTATAGTCAAGTACCCCTCGGATCACACGCACCTTACTGGAAAGCGACTAAATTAAATTTTTTTTCTTTTATCAGCTTGGTCAAGGTTGATTAAGGTTCGGATATTTTACTATGAAAACAAAGGTAAGGAGTTTTTGCT
This sequence comes from Micraspis discolor, assembly GCA_030674115.1. NCBI lineage: Eukaryota > Metazoa > Arthropoda > Insecta > Coleoptera > Coccinellidae > Micraspis > Micraspis discolor. Next base: position 3,311,417 of record JARTUT010001309.1, on the reverse strand, counting down.
CTATACTCTTCGAAGTGAAATGAGTTTTTCGAAATGTTTAACAGGTTCGACTCGATTCGATCTGTTCTGTCGACACTTTTAATTAAAACGATAGCTAAAACAACATTAAAGCATCTGGAAATTTATTTGCCTCCTAAACACTCTACCAACTCGTTACGAACCCAATTGGTCTTTTATCAAGGATTTATATCTCTTTTTTGATGCACTGAACCTCAGGTGCGTAAAAAAAACCGCCCATCAACCCTCTCATTGGTTAATCGCTCACCTGCACTTGTTGCTGCGCCTCAGAGGTGCCGTTCGGCGTGATGGGTCTCCTAGGTCCATTGCTAGCGCCCTGCTGGATCAAGTTGGCCGGCGCCGGGTATACCCAAGGGCCGACCCCGTAATACTGGGGTGGTACCCCAGTAGTGATCAGGTATGGCTGGTCTTGCTGGGGGTTCAGCACGTACGGTGGCTGCGGAAAAGCTGCCTGTTGCTGCTGTGCCAGGTACTGTTGCTGTTGTTGTTGGAGCAACTGCAACTGAGCGGCGCTAGGAGTTTGGGCCTGCGTTTGCTGTGACCTGAATAATTGCTGCAAAGAAAAAACGAACTGTAAGTTAGATGTTACATGAGAGCCTTGTTATGTATTGAAAAAAAAAATCTCAGTGCGGTCAAGGTTGTAGAGTTAGCAGGAATGGAATCAAATTATAGAGTATGTGGCGCCCCAGGAGCGCTCCGATCTAAACTCTAGCCCTTTCCAGTTAACTCGTTTCCCTTCATAAAAAGGGCGAAAAGCGCCAAAAGTTCAAGCCCCGGGGCACCCGCAGCTGGATGGAAAGCGGCTACAGTCATGTCGAGTAACACTCGAGATTAACTTTTAGCAGGTAAATTTTTTTTTTTGTAACATTGAAGTTTGTTGCTTATCGGCAATTTCGCCCATGACATTTTTTCGAAAATCACTACTAGCCTGCCGGCTCGTGAGTTTGATACGAATATCATTCGCAAATTTGCCTAGGCAACAAACTTTTATATTAAGAGAATTTGCCGTTGGTAGGCTGGCTCATTTAATTAATTTCCGTGGAAAATCTAGAACACAACATTGAATAAAGAATTTTTTTTTAATAGAACAAAGCTTCACAAACATAGCATATTCAGCAAAACAAAAATTGTTTACTGAGCCAACTTCACAGCATGAGTGTGCCTTTATAAATATTGAAGCTGTAGGGGTCTGTAAATATTTACGGGATAAGAATTCTAATCTCAAACCCCAACGAACAAATTTTCAGCTCAAAATTCTGCTTAGGTGTCCATAAACGTCAAATAGTCCATCACCGTAAATCACCCTATATCTAAGACGAAAGTGAGATCGTCTTCAAAGGTATAATATTCGATAAAGGCGGTTCAATTACCCGAACACGTATTTAACGGATATTACGAACGTTATGAATCGACTTATGAAATGCAATCATCGTTTATTACACACAGAGTCGACCTCGAAGCTACACAAGATCAAGGTGCCTCGAAATGAGCGAAGATCGACGACAATAATATTCCATTCACCTGGATTGGCTCGATAGACCGGTCTCGGCTTGTGTACCTTCCTTACTCGAACGAGAAAATATCTACAGGTTGTTGACTCTCGACTGCAGTAGTGACAGATGGAATGCCGAGAAAATCAGTTTTTAGAGACGCGTTATGAATATATAGAAGATTCGAAAGCCTATTCTAAATTGCCGTCTTGTATTCATGAGGCTGTTGGGGTCACGAATCGATAAAGTTCAAGTATTTTAAAAACTCCATTGATGTTCGCTTTTTTTAAATCCAAGTACGTATCGAAATGTACGAATGCACTGACGTGAGGTATAGAGTTTAACTAAAACCACTACCACAATGTGAGAGAATCAACAAACCTAGATCGTAAATAAAAAATAATCCTTCAGTTTCAATCAAAGCGCAAACTTCCTTTTCTCAAAATCCCATTGAATACCGTCGAAAATCATTTAGAAATTGATATCTTTCTGCCAGAGAGCTCTTGTTCTGCGAAATATCTTTTTCATTCAAGTTTAACTTGAACGTATTAATTTTTGTTTGAAAAATCTATAAGTTCGAGAAACGTACCAATAACATACGAGTTTTCAAGTTTGCGGAATGGGTGAGAAGATGATTAGTGTGGGTACTTACCAAAATTTTTGCGAATTAAGTAACTCGTTATTAGTATAAATACCAAGTTTTACCGTTTTTAAGTCATTAGTCTTTGAACTATCGTCGATGAAAAAAGTCAATCGGGAAGAAATTTTGTATGGAGAAAATCGAATTGCGCGCTGTCATTAAGTTCCTCACCAAGCAAGGAAAACCAGTTGAAACCATATTGGAAGAGATGTCATTCGTTTATGCAGACTTTTGCCCTGGTAAAACTATGTTTTACAAGTGGCATAACCTCTTTAAACAATGCAGGGATTTGAAGACGACCAGTGCCCAGGACGGTCGATTGAGGCGACCACTCCGGTAGTTATTCAAAAAGTGAAAAAAATAATAACAAAACTGAATGGGCTGGTTGAATCCGTATCAAGAAACATACTTTTTGGAAAAAAGTGCCGTCATCAATTGTAAAAGTAGCAGGCAGACTAGTTTCCGGATTATTATCTTTTATCAGAACCGCTCAACTCGATCGATGATTACTGCCAAATCATCCCCATATGCATTTTGTAGCATTTGGTGCGATTCAGTCAATGTTTAACGAAGTTTAACACAAGAATCAATTACAGCTCTTTGTTTGAAACTCATTTTTCGATTGGTGTACAAAATACACTGACATTTGAAACGCAATAACTTTTGTTGTATGCATCAAAATATCGTGAAATCTATACCAGATGTCAATTAGACAATTAGCCATCTACAGGTAAAAATATTACAACAGATGGCACTAGTGGTAATATTTCTTTTTGAAAGTTCGTTTTTATTTTGGAATGGAGGGGTGTATTCAGAGGAAACTTCGTATATGCGCATTTATAAGAATACATTTTTTCACATCTCCATTCCTCCTTTCCCACATACCTATTGCAACTTGTAATTTCGCTTCAATTGTTCCTTAATACCATTAAAAATACACCGTATTTCCATCATACAGTCGGATATTATGAAATTGACGGTTACTGTTGCGAAAGTTAGCCACAATCAGATTGTTAGATTGAAAGCAGAACGAAAATTTTAACGTCGGTATTAAATAACACCCGTGTAAAAATAATTGACCACTATTTCGTTTTTCTGCAGAATCGATATTATGCAGATGGAAGATTTCAAAACAGAATTTCGCTCTCTCGAGGGAATGCTAGTTTTTATTAAGAGCTCCGTTATGTTTTGAAAGCGTTACCGATCTCTTTTCCGAATAATCCTCTCTTTGAAGGGTTCCAAGCGGAGAACGAAGAAAGCATTTCAGTGGTAAAAATGGATTTCGAACTGTCAATTAGACACGGTGAAAGGTGAAAATCGCTCGTTTCTAGCCATTTTATCACGTACCATTTCTCGCCTAATGATCGAGAGAAGCAGCTCGCTCGATTATTATGCGCTCTAGTTGACCTGGCCGAGACCAAAGACATCCTCCTCTCCCTCCTTATATCTCCATCATGTTCATACAACCCACTAACCAACTAACAATGTCTGTTGGATTTTCTTCTTACGCGTTCCAGATCATAAACCATTAGAACGAGCGGTTTGGATGAAAAGCGGTATTAACCTCAAGAACTAGTAGTATGCCATTGTTTCAAGACTATTCAGATTTTCCATCTGACCGATTCAAGTTTCGAGATTGAAGGAGAAATTATGTGTACGATTTTCACTGAGCTTGGGTATGAAAATTAGGACAAGTCTTTTTCTACAGATTAAGCTATGTTTGTGATCTTCTTTGACTGAAATATTCCAAAAGGTTCCTCTTCCATTCAACATTGTAAAACTATAACAAATGTCTTAAAGAACCATAAAGTGATAGATGGTGGAGACATTAATTTATTTTTTGTAACTGCTCGTTCTTTAAGAAAAAAAAAATAGAAAACCAGTGACGCGAGGTCAGGAACTTTTGCACGCTTGTTCTAAAAAACAGTCTCAAAATTAACGCAAGATTTGAATTTGCCCCCTTTTATGCAGTACAGTATTGATAACCCTAAAAACAAAATAAATCGACAGTTGACAGCTTAGAATTAGTAAAGATGGAGCGTTACGCAATAGAACAAGGTGTCTTCATTGTTGAACAATATTTCAGAAATAATGAATGCTTGACGGCCGCCGTTCGAAAATTTCACACAAAATATGGTTGGAATAGCGTTTTAACTTCGTCAACTGTGAAGAGATTAATTGAAGAATTCTGAGATACAGGATCCGTGGGAGACGCTAAACAGAGTGGTCGTCAAAAAACAAGCCGTTCAAATGTCAATATAAAGGCAGCGCGTGTGAGTGTCCGTGACAATCCAGGAACCCAATTAGGTGACGAAAATTGCAAACTTCAAGGAGCTCTCTACATAGTATACTCTATAAAGATCTGTGTCTCCATGATTACAAAATTCAATCAACACAACAACTGAAGCCCAAAGACCATGCACAGCTTGTTTGTTGAATGGATTATTGAGCAACAACAATAAAGAATTTTTCGAGCAAAATCATCCTAAGCGACAAAGCACATTTTCACCTTGATGGCTTTGTTAATCGCCAAAATTGGTGCTTTTGGGGTTCTGAAAACCCACACGTGACTGTCGAAAAACAAATGTATCCACAACATGCCACTTTTTGGTGTGGATTTTGGGCTGGAGGAATAATTGGACCATACTTTTTTGAAATTGAGGCTGGTCAAGCAGCGACTTGCTGGTGCTCGATATCGCGACATGATGAGAGTTCTTTTTGCGGAAATTGGATGATATTGATGTGGCCAATATGTGGTGTCAACAAAACGATGCCACATGCCATACAGCACGTGAAACACTCCAATTGCAGCATGAGACATTTACAGGTCTTGTACTTTCTCGTTTCGGTGGTCAAAATCGTGTGATTTAACACATTTAGATTACTTTTTATGGGGTCATTTCAAATTACAAGTATATGTCAATAAACACAACCACGCGTGCATTAATGGAGGAACGTTTCATCAACGAAATTCAGCCACTTTTAAGCAGAACTTTCATGGAAACATTCGACAAATGAATGCGTTGGTGTTTGCAAAGCCGCGGAGGCCATTTGCCCGACGTGACATTCCATAAAAACCTTATCCTATGAACTTTATGAATCAAAAAAATACATTCAAAAGACAAAAAACCGTGTTTTCTATTAAATTCAAATCTTGCGTTCATTTTGGGACACTCTTTAAAAAGATTTATGATCAAAACGATAGCACGCTGTTCAGCTAGTTTTCGAACTAGAATAAGCGCCCAAAAATAATAACCAGGAGGAAGAACCAAGAATGTCTACGAATAACTCGGTTGAAACATTTGTAAAATCGATTAATATTTGAGACCTGGATATTTTGATTTGGTCGTTCGCGAACGATACGTCCCTATTTTGGAGGCTTTTATGAAGGAAAATTTACGAAATGTTAACAGCTATGAAGTGGGACTAATTATTCTATCGTAGATTACAAGAGAAATGCATTTCGCTCCGGCGAGTGTTTTCTTCTCTCCATTACTCTTCGAACATTAAAACGGCAACTTAATGCGTATTCACGGCGAGCTCCGAATTCAACATCCTCATCATGCAATGCGCGGATAACGCTCGGCGAATCTGCAATTTCCGAAGGCATTAAAATCAATTCGCGTTACACTTTCGTATTTAGAATGCAGATATCGTCGAGGATACGAGAATCCATTGAGCCATGAAACGTTGTGTCGCGTCTAACCTCCTTTTCGCTGTTATAATACGAAAAAGGTGAACGGAGCAGCGATGTGCGTGGTGGTGCGCCCATCCGACAAGAAGTAGGACTCGGTGTCAACGATCTCGACCGTGTTCCCCGAGAAAGAATTCCTTCGGGGACGAGATACCGTTAACACAAACTAAACTAATGGTTTGGTTCGATAGCAGACGGAGGGATAACGGCAGTTAGAGACTTGGTTTTCGAGAATTTATTCTGAATAATCCTTCTCCGTTTAAATGAATCGTTAGTGCGAGGTTACAATACATAAACATGGGAAAAAGAAACGACAGGAAGAGCAGTATTTTTGGATGTGCCTAAGGTGTTTTGGGCTCTTTTACAAAAAAATTGAAGCGAAAATCCCGAAAAAACAAAACGTATTGACCAAATCCAGGACAAAGTAAGTGCAACGTTCCTAAAGCTTGACATTTTTGAGGTTATACGTAGGCAGAACGTTCTGACATACGAGCGTTATTCGTGTTGTTTACAATAACATAAAGCGTGAACATTTTTTACAACTTTCGACGTGGATTAACTCAACAACAGTGCATCGATGAACTTAATTCAATTTTTGGCGATGAAATTCCATCAAGGACCAGAGTTTATCGATAGTATGGTGAATTCAACCGAGGTCGTACTTCAAGAACCGAAAGACTTCTTTTTATTCCCGTAAGTAAAAAATAAAATGAGAGGTCAACGTTTTTGACTCCTGAAGAAGCGGTTGATCCGTTCAGAATGCATGTTTTGGAGATACCTTAATCAGAGTTGCAAAAGTGCTTCGACAGTTGGTTCAACGCTCAATGGGGACTATTTAGAAAAATGATTGCGATTTTCGATGATTAATATTTGTTTTTGTTCTCTAATCTCGAAATATAAAAGGCAACCCTTGTACACAGAACATTTACTTATGGAAGGCTCCTTGGCAACGACACCAACAGTATCCAATTCAAGAAGAAACAAACTTTGAAGAAAAATGTGGGCATCAGAAGTAAGATAGTTAAGGTTTTATTTGAGATTCTTCAGATCATATGCCAGAAAATGGACATAGATGCTCCAGCTTCTGTTCAACATATAATGGTAGTAACGGAATGATTTTATATGACCGCCAATGTGGAGTCTGTTACATAATTAGCCTTCACCATGTGACATTAAAGTAGTTTTCTGCTGTAAGTGGCCTAAGTATGTACGTTTTCAAGAAATTTTGAGAAAAAGACAAAGTTTAGATGATTTCAGAAGTGTTCACATGAGCGCATTATATCTGGGAAAATTACTTTGGATGAAACCACATGTTTCTGCTGATTGACTTCGTGAGACCAAGGTAGCCCTGGAATTAGGAAATGCTTAAAAGAGAAAAACTGACAAAATGGGATCAGAACCTACACGAGCAACCATTATGTATGCCACATTAGATACCCAAATTCTCGAAAGAATAAACGTTTCATAAACGAAAACCAATACAACCCCGTGCCAAAGCATAAAACACGACTACTATAAACTATAGCTCTGATAACATCAAAATTGATCACATGTTGTCAGTGTCTCATCACAAGATATGCAGAGCTTTCATAAATGATTGTGACATCGAATGTTCTTGATTTGCTTCATCGATCATTCCAGTCACTCTATTCGTTTTTAATGATTCAATATAAACAATCGTAGCGAAGTTACTTTAATCAAGCTTGAAATAAAGATCTCATGCTCGTGGATATTCAGGTTTGCCTTCGATTTGCCAAGTCACAAAATATACTATTCCCTAGTACAAATACTTTACTCCCTCGTTTCCATTGTTTACTCTTTACTAAGCAATCAGAATACGTCTATTGCAAAAATCTTCAACTGTCAATCTACGCAAATACTGATGTACTTGAAAATCGACATATTACCGATTGCGCGACAAGAGACACATTGTTGTCGCTTCCTTGAAAGAAACCGCCGAACGGAAAATAAATCATAAAAAACTCAACTCGTTGCGAGCATGTCATAACTCTTTGTGAAGGTCTCAGACGACAGTCAATATACTCAAAGGACTCAGAAAGGGAAATAAATCGGAACGCATTGAAATGCGGTGACATACAAAACGTAATAATATGACGCCCCATCCAAACCAATATTTCTCCATTTTAATCATCGCTCTCCGCAGATATTCGAAGCACTTCCAAATGGCGACCGACATACCACCTCGAGCAGCGTGCAATACGAGCTGTTGTCTCACATACGCCTCACCGTAACGTGTGAGGCCATTTTGCGGTTGACGACAAAAAGGTGTTTCAGTAGGAATAGTATATCGAGACGTTTGGCATATGCCGTAATCCACTTATTTTTATCCGGTGGGATTGACTAGCAGATATCGATAATCCCCACCTTCAGTAATTAGGAATCAAGTCATTGCCAATCTTCAGGAAGGAGATGTGCAGAAATTCGAGGAGGAATTCTATAATGTCTGCTAAATTTCACAACTTGTCCCTTGAATACAGAAACCTTGCCGAAAAACAAGCACTTCTCCACGATATGTAACAGATACTGAGTCCGGTCCTCGCTACTCTTCAGCTTGCGTTTTGTCAAAGAATTGGACGAGTCGTAAACTAATCACGAATTACGTAGTCGTTCATATCATGACAATCTGGCCGTAATCAACAACATAATTGCCATATAAAAAAAAGATAGGATACAGATTGAACTGCATAGAGGATTGGAGAATTATATCCAGATTATAATACGAAGAATTCAGGTGAAATCTAGAAAGAACAATCTGGATATACGACAGGGGCCTGAAATCAATGACAGTATTTGGGAAAACTGTTGCATATACGCATTCAGTGATATCTTCGAAGTAATAAATTGTGGATATAAATTGTCTGTGTACATAGATTAATATTCAAAGTGGTGTAAAGAAATTAGTAATTGTCCATAAGACTTGTTATTTGTGTTATTTGAAGAAAAACGTTATAATATGATATCTTTAATTTCTGAGAGGCGAAGAGTTATGGAAAAAAATCAACACGAAATATCAAATTCTCGTGAATAGATAAATGAAAATCACAAAAAAAAATATAATCTGATCTCATTATTTACAGATACTGAGCCCATAACTTTCGAAGCAAACTATTATACTTACAATCCATTAAGAAATGAAATTTTGCCTTTTCTTTAGATATTCAATGAATCATCTCAAAGGTTTATTGTCAGTGTTTAGCTCAAAGACATTCCTCACACCAATATTGCAAAGTTCATGCTAGATAGTGATCACTTAACCTATAATCCTCTTCAAACGTTGATGAGAGAAACTTAGTATCCATAATAGGGAGTGAAATTCTATACAGGAGGCTTGTGACGCGGCGATGGATATCCTATAGTTACTGATTGTGTATCATTTCTCAGTATCAGACTCAGAACAGGGCCAGCAAATCAACATGGATGCAACATACAGGGTTACAGATGCTGTCGCACCTATATCGACAGTGGAAAGAACGTAGAGGAACAACTAAGATTCTCAGTTATCACACCGAAGGTGTCTGCAACTTCTGTCCATATAAAAACGAAGATTAGATCGTCGAAACCAAAGAGTAAATCACCATGCATAATGCAAACACTTCTGGCACCAGTGATGAAACATATCAAGGACCTCCTGAAGTTCTTTGAAGGTCTCGATACGATTGAAAACACCTTGGTATCGCAAGAGGTTAGACTGAAATATCTTGGATATGACAAAAACGTATAAAAAATGGTCTTATAATACAATCCCTTGTATGAATGTTGAGTGAATGGAGCTGGTATATAATGACATCCACTATGAGGCGAATTTCAGTGCAGAATGCTTTCTGAAGATAATTTTCACTTTAGCAGCAATGGGAACAAAGATTGGAAGGAGCCTTTATAAAACGGTTCTTTGTCGGAGCCCCCTTTCGACATTATAGTTAGATAGACGTTGTAACTTCTTGATTGACCTCATCGAGTTGTTGTTTGTAGTTGTTCAGAAGAATATATTCCTCAGAAAGACTAAAACTAATCTTTCATATAAAACAGACAATAAATTCAACATCGGTTATCAATAAAAATAAGGAAATATTTGACGAATGATTAAAACATGGATGCCGGAAAGTTTCGTTCATCTGAAACCTCGTCAAATTCGACTTCATCAAATAGTCAGTCCTGTCTAGTGCTTAGACGTAACTTTAGATTGAATAGAGAAAGAGCTCATTCCAGGAAGTATGCGTATGAATAATGAATGAGGCAAATACCGACACAATAAATGCATAATAAAACGATATGTAGACGAAAACAAAATTGGATATTCGAACTTGGAGTTTAGAATATAACGAATTCGGTATGGTTTTAGTACAATTCTCAAATAAACGAGATTATCAAGAGCATAATAAACTTGATTTGGAGTATTCGACACCAAAATACGATGGCAGGCTCGATCGAAACAAGTTCTGTATAGGTCTTGTTCGTATTATTATATAAAGTGGATATTCAAGATTGTTATGTGAAAAAAAAATCATACCGATTTGGATGAAAATGTATAAAAGAGACATAAGGAAAATTATAGATTATTCATTGTCCTTCAAATGACATCTATTAATATTTTATTGGATATATATAGAATTCTTTGAGTTGACATTATAGCTCTTCGGAAAATGTTAAATAATTCTAAAACATTATTTGAGCTGAAAATGATGAAATTTTGAATTTTATATAAAATTTTAATGAACATGTTATGAACAACTACTTATACATAAACTCTCCCAATACTTTGAATTCTATGGTTGTTTCCAATTCTTTAAATCATAGAATCGACACTATTGCCTCACTTTTAATTTTCCATGATTATCAAAGATTTCACAATGTAAGTATTTATTTCGGGAGTGAATTTGAAGCATTATGGATACATGACTGCCTATTCAAATTCAGACTATTTATACTTATTGAATTCAAGAAAAAGTTGCATCCAAAAATCGATTCAGTTGAAGGTATTCATAGAATAGAGCATAAATTGTCATTCTTCATCGGTTTGTCACTGGAAATGGATGATATATATTCAGAAGAATTTGAAAGCAAGATAATATTGCATATTAAAGAATTATAATTGATCCAATAACAAAGCAAATAGTACATATTCATTAATTTTGAGTTTTGAGAATCGATTTTGATTCTTTGTTCTTGAAATTTAGTAGACCTAAATTAGCATCATGGTTGGTAAGACAGAACAAATGTTTCATCTGAAAAGCGTGTCCCAATTATTGAAAATCTTCAAGAAAATTTTATTTCATTTAGATAATCCATTAGGAAGATATAAAACTAAAGCAATTTTTTAAATGAAATGTCACTAGCCTACAGGAAAAAGTATTTTTGTTGGTCTCAGGAATCTATGGTGAAAATTAATGTAAGAGTTAAAGACTAACCCTGTTTATTCGGTAGTTCTTTGACGTAGTTTTGATGCATATTGACGATATTAAATACTGAGGATCACTAGGACTCGGCAACAAAAGGATTTATAGATATCATCAATCACATTCAGAACTATCCGTTTTATTCATTATTTAAATGTACATATGACTTTTCATACCAGGAAGAAAAAAAAACCGAAACAGATCCTCAACACTTCGTAGTCGATCGATACGTTTCACAACCTTGCCCTATCGCCATTTTTTTTCATCCACCGTATCTTCGCTTCTCGGCAAAAGTGCACAAAGGTCCACCGCCGTTCCAAATCCATCTCCCAGAATCCGATGGATTAGGGTCGTGTCCATCACCTCTTCCCTTCTCATCGCTTCACGTTCGTGATATGAGGCCGCTCACAGGGCAGATTCGCTCATGTCCGCTTTTCATTCATCAACATCTGACGTGAAATATCTCGTTTAGGTGGCATCGATCCCTTTGCCCGATTAGCCGGTAAGTACATGTTTTTAATCAGGACTAATTCTAGTTAGCGCCCGCTTTGCGGAGCGCTAACGTGTGTCGAGGGGGCCTTGTGCGCGTTTTACGTGATTTAGGAGGCTTGTGATGTGGCGTTGTCGGTTGCAGCAACGCAATATTCGTTGTTTTGGAACGGTTCGTTTTTGGGATGATCATAGCCGTTATGTTCGCGGAAGAACCTTTTAATGGAATAAATGACGCGGCGCTTGATCTTCTTTTGATGCATGTCCTTTGTTGATGTTAGCATCTGAATCACATCGTATCGCTTTGATGACAGCTGATTAAAATTGCTGCGGGGCTTTTGTTTGCGTATGCCATTACGTTTTGATCAGTCATTTAGGGAAATTAGGTGAGTCAAAGGGTTTTAAAAAGAGTTTCTATAACAAGTTAAATCGAAACAAATAAAAAATTTAATACATATTTTTTCTACTTCACAGCAGTGTAAGAGAGTTTTGGGAACATTTCAATACTCTTATATTTTTAAAAGCCATCAATATCAACGGGGTGATTCGATGTTATCAATGAGTCAGATCGATTCGTGATGACAGGGTGACATGCTCTGGGATACAAAGCTTTTTTCTACTCGCAACTCTATGGGGAGGGTAGCAAGCCCATCAGAAAGCTGGCATTGTTCCATCCTCATAAAATAACACATTTTCATGAACTGGACGAAGATGATGTTGATCAGAGAAGAGAATTTCGCCCAACAATTTCGCAAAAGAAATTATTGCATATCCTGTGTTTTTCGGATGAATGCACATTTATACTTAACGGAACCGTCAACAATTTCAAGACTGATCCTTTGTTCATTGCTGGAAGTCTCACTGTCTTCAATATAAATATCAAATCAAAAATAAAATTGGTTTTAAGCAGGATATTTGTTAGATTAAAGTTAAAAAAGAAATAATGAAACATACTATCAAATCTCTTGGAACTGAAAACCAAATGTGAATAAATTAATGAACGTCAGCAGGTATTGATAACAAAACTTCCTTCAAAACAATTCGTAACTAAAGATAGTTTCACCTAGGCAGAACGAACACAATTGAATCAATGTCAATCTTTCAATTGTGCCGTAGGTCCCTAATTTCCTCCTATCGGAAATTCATGTAATCGCAAATTTACTTTTCCACAAAACCGTCTTGTCGACTTCATTCCATCCAATACCTGTCATGGTGACTTGCAGATTGTTACGCAAGATTTTCAGACACCCACGCCAATCGGATAAGAAACCATCTTCGCCGATCGTTATTGACCTTATATACGGAGGAAAGGCAGGTTTGTGTATATTCAAGAAGTGGAGCAATTAACGGTAAAATTCGCGTAAGGTCGTTGCACCAGGTGTATTTGTTCGTAATTCTTCGATGGAGTTCATCGGAGTTCGTTGTTTGGACTGTAGATGCATGATTTCACGGAAAATATTGATGAATACGCGATTTTGACAGGAAGTCGATATCGCAAATAATGGACGTGCTGCCAACTATGAATTGAAATTTCTCGTAGGGATTAGAAAATATATTATGATCAACAATTGTATGGATTATTCCTGGCTCCATGTACTTTTAATTGAAAACTGTTACAAAGAGAATGTTACAGAAATGAAGGGGATAAAAATAGTGGTCAGAATATTTTTTGAAGTCTTGAAAATTTAAGAACTTGAATATTTGTATGCCCAACACCATGTGAAGACATGGTTGTTATTGAGGAGGGTTCAATTGATCAAGAAGCAACTCTTCCTTCATCTCAGTGTTTCTTTCTACTTAATATAAGAGTTTGAAGATTAGATCATTCATTCAGCTAAACGGCATCGTTTCAGATGAGATTATAAAGAAATTGTTCTATAACCACCAAATTATGCCTTTACGTAGATAAAATATAGCTGGAAATAGGCAATTTATATGCAGAATTCGTGAGGGTCTATTTTAAGAAGGCGCTTAGCTTTGAATATGTCTCCACTAAAAGTTGGAATTCGGGCACGTAGACGATATAAAGCTGTGAATGAATATGTGTAACAATGAAAAAAAAAAGAGAATATTGCTTCCAAAATGTAAGTGATTAGATGAACCACGCATTTAAATTTGTAAATATGTCATGTACGATAACCCCTAATAGATAACAATTGCCGAATTTTCTCTCTGGATGAATTGAAGAGTTCTTCCAGTACGATTGATAAGAATCCATGTGTTTGGAAAGAAAAGTAAACTTTTTGGAATTTTTCATATTCATGACTCCTTTTAGCTAGATATTCTTATCCATGCCTTCCAAAATATTATTTCTCAAACTCTGTAAAGTGAGTAGGCCACCGTTTCAGCGATGACCTCTTCGTTCTCCGCTTTACACCGAACCTTTTTCATATTTGATATCCAATATCACTGTAGTATTGCTCTGTTATTGTCTTTCTATTTTGCATGTATTCAATGGGAATTATTCCTCGGGAAGCCCAAAAAACAGAGGTCATCACAATTCCGGCCGACGGTACCGCTTTCGCCTGAGAAGTCCACGGGTTCGACGGTTCTCTGGTTTCTGGCGTTCAGTTGTGGATCCAGGTTTTGTCGACGGTTACGAGTCGCCAACACGATATCTTGAATTTTATGGACCAGTTACCTCAATCGCCCGACCTGGACGTTTAAACTCATTGCAACTATATCTGATGGTCGTCATCAAAGGTGCACGGTGTTCGTGAGCAGCTAGCAACCCTTCCAAATACAGGAATCGAATCACAGAACGATATTGCTCGCTCTTCTTCCCTTTTTCAAAATAATATGAAGTTTTTTACTATGAAATGTCGTCAAATCAAAACCACCCGATGAATTGGTGTCAAAAATTTGATATACAAATTTTTTTTATCTACAAGTCCCTCTCTTTTCAAACACGGCTATTTATCAATCTAAAAGCGTTCGACGTGCTACGCTATCCTTCCGTGAATTGCGTGACGTTAATAACGCACGTTATCCAGTATTCCAAAACCCGTTGCGCCGCAAATAGCGTACAACGCTAATAGCGCTTGATGTTATTTCGCCTTCCATATCTCCCTAATAAGTTTCTTTATCCATTTCCGTATAAAAGCCTAATAGTATTCGAGCCCCGCATAAGATGGTTTGGCAAGAACGTAAAACCTGTTGCGAAATCGTACACGTTTCTCCGGATTCGAACTGGTAGCCGGCGACCCGTGACTTAACAAATCGAATCGGGAAGCTTTTCACGTCCGGATTTCGGAATCGGACGAACTAACTACACGAACGATGTAGAGAGAGCGTCCCACCGATCCCCCGAAATACGCAAACACTTCACTCCCTCTTTCCCCCCTCGGCCCAACTGCCACATGGGAAATTGGACCCCGGAATGACATTACCGCCGAATAACGTCCCCCAACATTTCGGGAGATTGAAAAATCGGACAGAAGTCTGTATATTCGTGATCTATTATCGTCGTTCGTCTCTTTCTCGCAACATGTGCCCTGGCGGGAATAAACGCTTATTGATTTTTGCAAGATTCACTGCTTTTTTCATAAGGTTTTCCCGTACCACATCGGTCAATAAGTCCAGGACCCAACTACCAGATGGCGTCACTAACAAAACATCTATACGATTTGGCGAAAGTGTCAACCTGGAAAATGTTAGTGGTTCAACTGAAAGTGATCTTTGCTTCCTGAAGGAAAAAACACCATTCAAGTCCAAGCTCGTTTTGGAAAAGGTATCCCGACTTCGTCTCATCGAAAACGACCATTTGACGATGGTTCGCCGATTTCAAACGTAGTCGTATGGAGACTCATGGTGAAATTGCAAGAGATATCCGACATCAAAATCATCAAAAGCTGTTTTCCAAATGGGTGCCAAGTTTCCTCACACCTGTGCAAAAACGAGTAGATCATACAAAGAGCTTTTGGAGAAGCTTATTTGTGGCATTACTCTCAATGTCAGTGAATCAAATCGACAAATGACGAGTACTCAACAAAGATATATCGAGTTATTTGTCTTTCTTCATGAGCGCTCGCAACCTTGTCATATTAGTTTCAGCTATGTATCCTAATTTTCCGAAGTACAACCATTAAAATTGTGTTTCATGGATGAAAGCTCTTTCAATAGATCTCCAAATAGGAATACATGGAGACATCGAGTTTGAGAAACTCCCGTCTTAAATCAACTCTTCTGGAAAACATATCGTTCTCATCCTTAATCCGGCAGTAACTTCATTCGCTGTAGGATCGTGTTGATCTCAGAGTTTCTCGACTGGAGTGTGTCACATGTCCAAGTGAATTAGCGAACCCGTTTTCTAGATGAAAATAGATCCCGTGCCACCAAGTCTCGAATAACCAAGGACGCAATCCTGCTCGTTCAGGCACCCTTAACATGGAAGAGAGAGAATCGAGGGGGTTAGGAGGATGAGCGCCATACATCAAACGAAGGCGAGAGATCGTTGTCGAGCCACAGGTGTACTCTGCCGCTTTACCCCCCGCACATAAATCTCGTTTTGCAAAGCGAAAGACGTCGTGCGAACATCACAAGTGGGACTGCTGTGCCGAAGACAATGTGCAATAGCAGTCATTGAAGGTGGGGGTAGGAAGAATCGCGGAAAGGGCGGCGAGCTGTGTGCGACTGAAGCTCATCTAATTAAAAAGTAGAAGAAAATGGAATTATGAAAAACATGCTTTCGTTTCGATTTATCCAGCAATTGCGGTTTCAACCTTGATGTATGAGCCAAGAAATGAATATCTATTAAACGTTTAAATTGGAAAAGATATTCTTCAATGTGGTTCGTGAAGTTTTTTCTCAAGCTTTCAATAAATTCAAATCGCTCCAAACACATAAACGCAACGAAACATTTTTTTTCAAATCGGTGGTTTTCTTGCTACCACTTTGGAATATGTGGCAACTTAATCTCATCGTTAAATCGATTATTATTGAGATGTTCTTGAGGAGGAAGTTGGAATGAAATATATTTGTAAAATAGGAAAAAATTGAATTTAAATGAAGAAACATTCAATTACCTATCTTTCAATCCACCAATTTGTATAGGATTTCGCGATTGAAAATTATTATAAGAACTTCAAATTAAAACGAGATTAATTCGAGATCAAAAAGAAACATTTTTTTTCAAAAACCCAATTCGTGCGATTAATAACAAGATGTTACGGATGATATAATACTTCACCTGCCCTATAGGTAAAACATCGATCGGACGATTGGAACTCACCTGGAAAGAAAAATAAACATCAAAATGAAATTCATAGAAATAAGAAGTCAAGAAACAAAAACATAATATAATAATAATAATAATAATAATAATAGCTTTATTGCCCAACAGGTTAACCATTTACAGGACAATATACATAAATCAAATAAGAAGTAAAATAAAATTTAATCCCTAACCCAAAAAATGCTGAATTGCTGTCTTGACCAAAGTTTTCCGTGAAGTGAAGAACATATCTAGGCCATCACAATACAAATTAAAGTTTTCACACATTTTAAAAACAGGCGCTTTCTGCAAGATGTTTGTCCGCGCTCTATCAGGCTTGAACACCAGAACAGATCTAGAATTGAAACTTGGAACATTGAAGTTAATCTTGGATAGTATGTCAGCACAATCAACATTATAGTGTATCATATTGTAAAGCAATGATAAAGATGCAATTATTCTCCTCAGTTCCAAACTTAGATAATCCGTACGTTTACACAGAAGCGCATTGTCATAACCTTGAGATGGATATACTCCATCGATCTTAAAAAGAAGGTACTTTAAGAATTTTCTTTGTATGCCTTCAATACGTTTCTTATGGCATTCATATATCGGACTCCAAACAACACTTGCATATTCAAGCCTTGATCGCACAATTGAGTTATACAGTTGCCTAAGACAATTCAAATTCGTGAAACCACCACAATTTCTCACCATAAATCCATATCCTTTGGCAGCATCCAGTCCCACTCGTGAGATGTGCTCAACAAATGAGAGTTCAGCATCAAACAAAACACCCAAATCCCTGAACACCACACACCTTTCAAGTTTTGTATCAACACATTCATAATCATAATGAAAAATTTCAGTTTTCCGAGAGAAGCTCATAATTTTACATTTTTTATATTCAGACCAAGTCTGTATCTTTCACACCAAGTTTGTAGCTGCATCAACTGCACCTGAAGGTTGACGCAATCAACAATACTTCTAATGATGGAAAACAACTTCAAGTCATCTGCAAAACAAAGCTTTCCACAAGCGATTATATTAAGCAGATCATTAATAAACAGTATGAATAAAAGTGGTCCCAGATTCGATCCCTGTGGTATACCTGAAGTGGGAAAGTAGCTGACAAAAACATGTCCATTATAACTCACAAAATGATCCCGCTTCGTTAAATATGAGCCCAAGAGTCCAACCGCTGAGACATCCAATCCACACTTTGACAACTTGTGCAACAAGACATCATGCTGAACTCTGTCAAAAGCCTTAGCAAAATCACTATAAACAACATCAACTTGGCCATTGTCATCCAATATCTCAGAGACAAACTGTGTGAAAGCCACAAGATTAGTTATTGTAGATCTTTTACGAACGAAGCCATGTTGAAAGGGTGATATGAAAGACTGTAAAGAATTGATGATTCTATTATACAGGACAATCTCGAAAATCTTGGAGAAATTACTTAATATAGCTATAGGCCTATAATTTTCAATACCAGATTTAGATCCAGACTTGAAGACAGGACACACTTTGGTCCTCTTCCAATAGCCAGGAAACGTTCCAGTAAATACAGACAACCGGAATATGCTCATAAGTGGTCTGATCAGATATGCAGAACAATTCTTTATCAGAAATGCGGGAATTCCATCCACTCCAGAGGTCATTTTATTCTTCAAACTGTTGATGGCTTTAGAGATCTCATTCTCATCTATGTTTTCGAATGAAGTAGCAGGCCAGCTCAGACTGGGCTCGTCAACAGGAACAAATGGCTCATCAAAACTAGAATATACACCGTTGAAGAAACTGGAGAACGCGTCAACGATCTCCTGCGGTTCACTTAGGAGACTGTTTCCACAACTCATTCGACCTGGAATTCTAGTTGATCGATTTCTAGAATGAACATATGACCAAAATGCTCTGCCATCACCAGAAACCGTCGCCTGAACATCCTGCAAATAGTTTCCATAAGAAATTTTTATTTGTTGTTTAATTTCCCTCCTTAATCTACAAAACTCAATCCAATCCAATCGATCACCAAATTTTTTAAATCTTTTCCTAAATTTAGCTTTTGCCTTAATATTTCTTATAATATCTGAATTGAACCAAGGTGGATACTTATGACTAAAATTTTTATACACCGGCACGTGCTTATCAAGTATTGCATGAACAATCATATAAAACTTTTCTACAGCCACGTTCACATCTAGGTAGTTTTCTAAAATTGACCAATCTACAAGTGACAAATCAGAGTACAATACTTCATAATTTGCCATTTTAAAGTTATACACCTTACTTAAATTATTCGGAATAAGCTTTTTAACCTCAGCAGAGACATCTGGCAACACAATTGTCAAAGCTGGATGATGTGAATCCTCCACTACTAGTGGGAAACTATCGTGATACACTACACATTCCAACCCAGCAAAAACAAGATCGAGAGTTCTACCCAGTGCATTTCTAATGTTGTTAACTTGACTGAGATTGCAACAGTTCATAACTGATAGCAAAGACAGAGATTTACTATCTGAGACATTATTCTCAGAGAATTTGGGAGCATTGAAGTCGCCCACAATGAATACATTTTCCAGTCTACCCAAACAGTCCTCAGCACAAAGACATTCGCAAAAATATTCAAATATCTCCGCCGACAACTTATCCGGAATATAAACAACCGAGACATATATACTCTTGTGTGCAAGTACTATTTTCACTATCAAAAGATCGATCATGGGAAATGCCATGTCAATTGTTGTGGTATCCATAACTTGAGATCCTATGCAATTTCTAGTGGCAAACAAAACTCCACCTCCTCTGGTTTTATTAATCAAGTTATACTTTCGGTCTTTTCTATGAACATCATACTCTGTTGGAAAAAGCTCTGTGTTTGCGACATCATCATGTAACCAAGTCTCAGTCAAAGCAATCATATCGAACTCACACTCACAGACCATTGAATAAAAACAAGATATCTTACTATTCAAGCCACGCACATTTTGATAATAGCAACAAATATCATCATATCAGGAGCTTTTAGTTACATCTAGCCTATTATTTGTTTTCTTTGACTGATCATTTGAGAGTGTGGGTTGCCTACATGTTGGTCCGAGGTTTTCGAAAAAAGTTTCGAAACGAAAATTCTCTTACTACCACACCTTCTGGCCACACTGCAGGATTGCACACTAAATCGTACAATCCATCAGTGTCGACTCCAACACTAAATGCTGAATTATTGCCTTGTGTGTTCAGCTTTTTAACTTCTACTTCCTCATTTATATTCATACCTTTAAGATAATCCTTGATATGCTGCTCAGATACATCCTTCCCCTGTATTCTACCTAAGTAGACCCATCTACGTTTCGCCGCTCCTTTTATAACAGAATCATTAGTTTTCTTTGTACCTGTACATATTATATTTCTTCTGTTTGTTCTTTTATATCCATTAACTATCTTCCATTCATCCTTTTGCAGTGTTGTTGTTGATGTTCCCTCTCTGTTTTGGTTCGATTGACATAATTCAGACGTATTAACTGTGACATCTGCGCGGTCAGACCAGGAAGACGGTAGTTCCAATGTTCCCTGATCTGTCATCACTGTCATTTCCGCGTAGGTTCTTTTGTTGACTATGTTCTCCTCTGTCTTTTTACTCTTCTCTTTTTTAGGTTGATTATTTTGTTTACCTGGTTCACGATCGCTATTTTTATTTCCTGTGTTTACAGTTTTGACCTTGATTAAATTTTTATTCTTCATAATTTCCTGATCTTGAATTCTCAATAGTAGTGCGTTATTTTCCAACAGTATTTTGTTCTTTTCCTGTGATTCCTTTAATAATTCTCGTAGGTACGTTACTTCGATGTTTAAAATACTATTCTCTTTTTGGAGTTCGCTGATTTCTCTAGCCATTTTGTTGACATTGACTTCTTCATGCTTGCAAATCGTTGATTTTTGATTTGCAGCCTGTTCTAAACACTTAGGGTGGAAAATTTCCAAGCATCTATAACACTTGACAGGTTCAACCACTTTCTTTCTGCATTGGATGCATTTATTTTCGCCTTCTTTGCCAATTTTAACAGAGTCGCTTTCAACCGCGTCGTCTTCGCCCGCCATGATTATATGTTTTTATATATTTTATAATATCTTGATAACAAACAATGGAAAAGCTGATTTTACATAAAGTATGACATCTATTGTTTTCATCAAAATATATGGCGTGTAAGTAATCGTTGAATACATTTCATTGAAGATAATTGAATAGAAAATCAGAGAAAATACAACAATAGGGATGGGATTCAAAATTCCTCGTTCAATAACTATAAATGGAACATATAGTGGAACATTGAATGCGCACCCACCATTTAGCACAGTGTGAAGGCGGTCAGGTTTAAACTTCGGTTATGCATAATTTACGAACTAATCAACAATGATTTCGCTCGTAAATTATGGCGTCCATTTCGGATTTCCCTTAATTTTTCAACATTCAGACTTTGATTATACTAAAACCAGATTTGAGCACAGAACGTGCTGAAATATTGATAACTCAATTATAAAGACACTTCATTCGAAATGAGTTCAAAGCGATGATTTTGCGTTGATATTGCCGCAACAGTGAAATTATAAATCTGCAAAAGCTTGTCAACAATAAAACATCCGATTTTGAGGGAAAAATATAAATCATGGAACACAATTCAGAATAATATGTCGATATTGAACTGCGACATGTGTAAATCATTCTTTTTGTGATATTTCCAGCGCACAAAGGGCTAGGTTCGAACCAAAGCTGTACGGCACCAAAATCTACAAAATCATTTTAATGAACTTGGGACATCCAGAATTCGTATGCAAGGTTGAAGAGAAATAAAAAACAACATTTCGCATTAGTTCGTTAGGTCTCACGAGGAAAACTTCATTGAATGAGAAGAGTTGTTGGATTTTACAAAATGATAATGCGCCATCGCATAAGGTCATAATTGCGAGTGAAGGGTGATAAGATCTACGAATAAGAATACTGAATCGACATGATTTTTTCCATGGAAATCTTCTATTTCTTCAATCAAATTTAGGACATGGTTCATTCAACTGAATCCAGATTCATTACACTTCACTGACACTCTCATTAGCATATGCCAGGGGAAATTTCCATCAAAAAAACATGACTGAACATCCGTAAGTACGATTTTCATCTATCTGACGGAAACGATGACGTCGTCTGACCCCGTTTTTGTTTTTATTAACTGAAAATTGGATTTAGTGGCATCTCCATTAAAGACCCCCGCTGAAGTTTTCCTTTTAGCGGCTCAGTTTTCCGGGTAGTGAAAGGAAATTTCCGGAATTGGATTCGGAACAGACCCGCAGGGGGGTTGGCAGGGTCTGAAATGTCGAACAATAAAGTGTTCCTTACGATGTTTACGTTATTTGGACGGACGTAGGGGTGGAATATTTCCGTCGCCCTATCCGGTTTTTATCGTTAATTGGGGCATTTTTCTTCGCGATAGATTTTCCCTGTTATAATAGCCGATAGCCATTATAATGATCCTTTGCGAGCCACCTGAAGGTGTGAAAATGATTGACTTGTTGGCTCAATAATCCAAGCACCTTCGGATATTAAAACCGTCAAGTTATCTATAATAGAGATCTAATGTGACAGTGACTCATCCCTTAAATAATAAATATACAGTTACCATCATCATAGCTGACTACAAAACTTCGAAAAGAGTATCTTGTAATATATT
The DNA here is from genome assembly GCA_030674115.1 of Micraspis discolor. Taxonomy (NCBI): domain Eukaryota; kingdom Metazoa; phylum Arthropoda; class Insecta; order Coleoptera; family Coccinellidae; genus Micraspis; species Micraspis discolor. The sequence continues at coordinate 3,288,731 of JARTUT010001309.1, read as the reverse complement.
AGCCCATAACCTATGTTTACTCAGAAATTTAAAAAGAATCACATACGTGAGGTCGGGACCTTTTGCGAGCTTGTTCTACAGTCTTTTGACATATTCTGGAACAGTGCGATAATAACACAACCGCCACAATGAAATACAAGGATATCTCAAATTAAAAATAACCTTTCACTGCGTTTTTATTCAGTTTGGTTCGAATCTCAAACTCCCTTCTCCTAAAAACCAACCAAAAGTACAAATATCAATTCCATCGAAAACCATTTAGATTCTAATATAGAAAACCACTTAGCGTATCTCTTTTCCAGTAAGCTCATGTGATTTGATATACTCTAAGATACTGAAAGATATAAGTTGACATGATTGTATTTCGTTCAATGATTTACGATCCCATTAATGTTCATTATTGTTAATTCATAATTATGACGATATTTTGCATTTCATAAATTCTGCTCCTAGTAATAATTCAACGTCTTCAGTGTACTGAAACTTACTTAAGGATTATAACATTTATACCAATTGCACTTAATCTAATCTTGAACATTTATAAAGATAACCTGTAAATATTTATTGCTATGCTTTTCGTAATGTTGTTGAGATCTTGTAATAAGTTGAATGAAAATAACTGTTTTGGTTTTCCACATTTGGAATTTAATAAAGCTGATCACTATGGTGATATGGACAAATAGATAATTTTTAGGAGAATTCGGTTGACAAAAGAGCTCTATGAATCTGCCATGTTCAAGTGAAAGTGATTTATTGCTATAATATATTTCTCGATATTTAAAATATAATGGATTCTTTAATATTTTAAAATAATATTTACTTTTGAATGAAAATCGTTACATTGAAATAATACCGATAGACAAAAATATTTTTTTCAAGCTTTTGGGGTACATTAACCATGCATGTTCAAGGTTCAATTTCAGTAAATACAAATCAGTCATGTCTGTGCACATAATATATTATAAGGAAGTTTGGTTTATTCTTAAATTTCTTATTAGGAAAGAAAAATGGAACATTCTTCAAACCATATATAGCAATAGCAACTGTTAGGTTTCTTTCCTAAATATTGGCTTTTATTTGAAATACATCAAGAACTGTCATTAAATATCTTCCAACAATGTGTTCGTAGCTCCATGTGCCTCACAATATTTCAACTACTGAAATCAAAAAAATCATTGAACTCAGCGACGTTGCCAGATTCACCATTTCTTAATATGTTCTTTATCAAGTCGTTGGTATTGAGACTACCATAGCCGCCTATAGAGTTAGGGAGGCTATGAGAGTACTGTGCAAGCAAAGACGAGGGTGAGCCCATCTCAAATTAATTTCAAGGCACGCCTTAGCTAAGTTTGTCTTATGCATAAAACGGTGCAAATGGGCACAAATGTTCCTGAACTCAACCAGTTATTTCTATATTTTTCAATGATATTCTCGGAATTGCTTATTATTACTGCTGCTATTAGAGTGCTACGCGCAACATCACTTTTCCTAATTACATGACGGTCGTTTTCGGGACTAACGATTCGGACAAGTCAGACATAACGGGAGTCAATGTGCTGCGAAAGGGTTGATTGCTTTAATTGAGGGGTTCATTTTAGCTGCCATGTTTTAGTTCGCCATTAATTGAGACGAAACTGTTCATGACGAATATTGAGCTTAATCAAAATAGACGGTCTCGTGAGATTACAATTCGACTGCTTGCTTTGAACCTTTTCTTGTCTGGTTTTTGACTTTCAAAGAACTACTTTAATAAAGTCTAAATTTAGCCAGTATTGAGCATGGTATCTCATATTTCTTCAAATACCAAGAGATGAAGTACAGACTTTGAATAATGAAGACTACGAGGGTTGCCTTTTATATTTTGGGATTGGACAACCCTAGTGGTGCAAGTGACAGCTCTATCGTCAAACTTTACATTTTTGAGGTTATACGTAGTCAGAACGTTTCAACATAGAAGCATTATTTTTGTTGTTCACAGTGACTTGAAAGATTAATGTCGCCCAAAAAATGGAATTAAATCGTGAACAATTCAATATTTTTTACAGGCGCTGTAATCCATTTACTTTATTGGGAAAATTCTACAATTCCTGGATATTTCCATATTGAATTCGATAATTTGTCAATAATGACAGACAAAAATTATTCTTGGTTCTAATGATGTGCATCTTTTCACACCGTATATTCAAAAAGATCCCAACGCAAATAATTTAGACTTGAATATTTTCGAAGGATAACGGGTTACTGGAATATATCGATGGGACAGTGCTTTTTCCAAGAAGTTTGGGCATGGAACAAAATTGAGGAAACATTGGGAGTGGTTATTTTATATTATATATTATATTTTATATTCAAATTATAGGTTTGTTGATGTTTACATATTAATTTTGGCGGTTGTTCCAGAGTAAGAAAAGACTCGAGAATCATTTATACAGTCTATCGCTTCTCTCCAACTCGAAATTATGCATTTCGTTATCATATACATCGATGATTTCGTTACATCCCTTACGAAGAAGTCAACTTGATTATTCAAATGTAATGAGGCCGTAAAAATGGGGTCGAGAAGGCGGACATAGAGACGGCGGCGCTCCTTGCAAGCAGGGCCCGATGGACGACGTCGTTCGTAATACGACGCCCACGGCGATGATGAGACAGCGCTTCGTCTGCCGACGAGCAGTAAGCTCTAACCGCCAGATTCGCAGGGTGGTTAGGGACGTTGGGTGTGCGGGGGGTTGTAAATACCGCGATAGCAAAAAAGCGCGGGATTTCGGATGAAAAATCCGAGAGATGACTTTCAGACGGGGATTGTCTTGATTCGACTGCTTCTCATCTGGGAGGAAGATGACAAAATAAGGGATTTATTACGTTCGGAGCACCCCAACGTATAATTCCGAGAGTGGCGGAGTGAGGAAAAAGATACTCGATTGCATAATATTAGCCACGGAAATATTCTACAGAATAATTTTTGAAGCACCCCGACATATTTGCATTTCAAATCTTCCCTCGAATTATAGTCGTTTGTAACTGATTTGAGAGCGCATGGCACTTTCGTGACTAATGTAATATGATTTAAATTTTTAGGTTGATATGTATTCATTGAACACGGGTCTTAATTTATTTTTTTAGTGATGTAGGATCCAAATAAAGATTGTCCCGAAAAAAAAACACTACAGTTTAATATCAGCAATAGAAGTGAATTAACCAAGAACCATTCGGTTAATGTGTCGAATCATTTTGTCAAATTCGAGTTTTCAGTTAGGTTAGTTAATCTCGATTTGATTTAAGAAATAACGAACCAGATGAACTTTAATAACTATTATAACTTCGTAGAAGTAGATGATGGAGTAGCAGAGAAATTGAAAGAAGACGATGCAGCCAATATGCGTTTGTGAGTTGAGACAATATTAATTCCATTAAAAGTGTCTTATGACACATCTTTTCATTATTATAATTGATCAAATGAAGAAGCATTTAATAATGTTAAACTACTTTTATACAGATGAAAATTTAAAATAAAATGGAATGAATCTAATTTCTATAAAGAGAAAATTGAATACTTATGGCCAGTTGCACCATTCGTTTAAACGTTGATTAAAATTTTAATCGTTGATTAACTTGTGATTTCTCTTGCACCATCGTCTCAACAACGTTTTAGCAAGCCTAAACATTGATTACACTAAACAGGCAATTTTGGACGTTTAGACGCCCGATTAAGTTTGAACAAGGATATGCGCAAACTCAAAACGTGTTCATAGAGTGATTGGATGTGTGGATGGAACTCACATCAAAATACAATCTCCTGGTTAGTATGGGTCATATATACTTTTATTTATCTATGGTATGGGTATACCTCTGTTATGTGTGATTTTCATGTATTATTTTTTTTTGTACTTTGAATAGGTGGACAAGACCCAGAAGTTTTCAGGAATCGTAAAGGGTACTTCTCAATCAATGTCCAGGTTGTATGTGATAGCAACCTAGAAATAATGGATGTAGTTGCTCGGTGGCCTGGGTCAGCAAACGTTGCTACTATTTTCAATAATTCGAGATTGAGAACAATGAATTTTCGAATTGTATTCTGTTAGGTATGATATGATAATCTTTATTCTGTTTTATACCTATATAAATGGTAATATTTATATTATAAAATATTAACAATGTTAATTTTTAGGCGATAGTGGCTATGCATTGAGGCAATATTTATTGACGCCCTTGCTCAATCCTGTTGGACGTCAACAAGCATTGTATAATGAAGCTCACATTAGGACGAGGAATGTTGTTGAAAGATGTTTTGGAGTATGGAAACGAAGGTTTCCCATACTAGCATATGGAATAAGATTAAAATTAGAAACAACTCTGCATGTTATTGTTGCAACTGCTGTTCTCCACAATTTGACAAAACAAATGAACGAAGAGGAACCACCATTGTCGGAAGAAATGGATAGTGATGAACTCGAACAATTGATTGAGAGTGCAAATTTTGAAATACACCAGGATATTGGTGAAAATATACATCCCACTGCAACTAGAGATAATATAATAAACAATCATTTTGCTAATCTACGAGATCAAAGAAATAAAAATAGATTTGAAGTATAGTATTTTTTTATTATTTTTACAAAATATAAAATTATACAACCTTGAATAACATAAAATTATATAATAAAATTAATATCTTCATAAAATATGCAACAGGTAAGTAATATTGTAATTACAAAATTCATTTAGGTTCAGGCGGTATTGAAATTCCTAATTTTTTCAACTTTACCTTTTCCGCTATAATCTGTAACCTGAGCAACTCTTTCTTTAGTGCACTCTCACTTTTAATAGCTGCAATTTCTTCTTCTACCTTGATTAATCTTTTTTTGCCAGCTCAAGTTTCTTATCAACTAATTTTTCATATTTATCTCCCAAATCTGAGCTTGTCAATGCCTTCACAACAGTTGGGCGCCGTCTTGAAGTTGGCAGAGCGACCTTTTTTTTCTGCTCTGGGGTGCTGCATTCTAGAAAATATTTCAAAAGTAATTGAGATGATTGTTTCTTTATTTAATATCTACCTTTGCTTCGAGATGGTTCCGGTTGCTGCGAATCATTCAATAACGCCGAAGTTATTGGCCTCTTCAGGTCCGCAGGTTTGTAGCTCTTCCATTTATTGACATGACATACAAATTTTTTTTTTTTATTTAAATATTCCTAAAATCTATCAACACTCACCTCACTGACGTCGTTTCCATCATATTCCAAGTCTTGGATTTCAATATCATTTTCTGAATAATTCGCATCATTTTCTCTCTCAATGTCATGTAAATCCCTTGCATCCTTTACTGCTTGAATATCAATTACTTCGATATTCTGAAAACAGTACAATAATCAATGAAAGTCAAAATCATATTATGATAACTAAATATACTCACTCTAGGACCTGCACTTGAGCTGGTTGCTTGACTTGGAGCCGAAACTTCGAAATTCGTTTGTGCATCAGCATCTAATTCATTGTAGAGTCCATACACCGTTTTTTATTCATTATAGAAAGGATAACATCATGACAGGCATCCATTTTGATTAATTTTGCTTGGCCTCCTCCTGTTGCAATAAGTTGTCTTTTTTTCCTCGGCAGCAATCTTACGAACCTCTCGTTTTCTATTTTCGTAAAATCTTTTAACATGTCTGCACTTCTATATACATTATTAGACATGCAATTCACTTCCTCAGCTATAAGACCCCACACTTTGTTCTTTTCTTGTGTTGTCACTTGATCTGTTTTTTTGTTTTCCAATATATTTTTGTACTTAAGGCAAACATTCGCAATCAAAACTTTTTCCTCTGGGGAATAATTCACACAACGACTTCTTTTCTCCATTTTTTAGGTTCGATAAAATCACCTAATTGTTCAAATTATATTCACTATACTCTCAAAAATCCTTTAACTAAAATAGCAACAAACTGAACGAGCTAACAAACACAACATACAGCACAACACTGTTTGAATTCGAAATGAAATTATTTCCTAACCTCTAACAGCCTCTTACCTGTAATAGAGGCAAAGACAATTTGCAAAATTCTTTTTCTGTGATTTCTGCGGAAATATTACACTGTTGCCAAGCGTACCTTCTGATTAACTAAACGCCTGTCATTCGCAAATGGTGCAACCCGAATAAATTTTAAACATCGATTAAAATTAAACATCGATTTATTAATCACTGTTTATTTCTTAGACAGTGCAACTGGCCATTAGAATTATAATGGCAATGATAAACAATTACAACTGAAATGAGATAAATAAATAACTGCAAAAAAATATGAAGAAATTGAAAAACGGAAGGACTGAAATCCAAGTAACACTATAGTTATAAAATTAGTTGCATTTATAACAAAGGAACGAGTGCATTCAGGAAATAACCTCAACCTTAATGATATACTTTGTATAGAGTTGGTTTATCATTAGAAAACATACGTTTCAATGGTTCCATACAATTTGTACTGCGATTGGTCTAAGAATAGAAGAGTAATTTACATTTCTTGGGTTTTTGGAACGTCTCCGCAGTTTTGTGCTGTCAAAATACGGTGTTGTGACAATAATTCATCTTCAATAAATGATATTTTTGTCATTACTTGTCAGACTGACTGCCCTGACAAATTGTTGCTGTTTCATCAAGATGTACAATGGAATTGCCAAGGATATGAACTGTGTAATTATCGCATGGCTCTTTCGGTTACAACAATGCATTAATCGCTGTTATTTTGTTATAACTGTGCTCCATATACATAGAATTTTTGACAGAAGGGATATATTCAATAATATATCCGACAAGGAAGTTCTGATTCAAAATACAAAATTCAATATAAATATTTTTAGTTTGAAGAAAAATTCATATCAAAGTTTCAGATGGGACAATTTATCTATAAAGCTTAAGTTAAAGACCCAAGAAGAAGCGCGCAAAAGTTCCTGACCTCACGTAAACTCTTTTTACCAATATATTTTCAATCGAAAGATATTTCATAGAATAAGCACGTAAAAAAGAACCCGGACGACGATATGAAACAGACGAAAACGTCTCACAGGAATTTCCGTCCAATATATTCGATGAATAATCCAGGCAGCCGCGTCAAATCTTCCGTGAATACGGTCAAAATCGAATCAGACGCCGGAAAAAAAAAACAGATACCAGATTAATTTGCGACCGTCGACGGACCATAACTCGATTTCGGCACACAAAAATAATCTGCACTAATGGATTTATTCGTCTCCCGTCTGGACCGCACGCTTCGTCGCCTCTCGCGGTTCTCTCCATCTAGAAGCCACGGGCACTTTTCCCCACGGAATACGCGCGCTACCCGAGCGTGCCGCCGACCGCTATGCTTTCTAATTTTCAGATAAGCCCAAGTGCAAGCGGTACGGGTTCGCATCGGAGGAATGCCGGCGGATTAATGGATTGTTAACAATTTTCTGTTGAAGTATGGTGGTTATAAATATTTGGGTGTCGGGATATTCCTGAACGGGCCACCCGATGACGTCGCTCAGGCAAGAACTATCGACAATTGTTACCAAGAAACCAAGCGAAAAAAATTTGACAATTAGTGACGACAGAGCGGAATTAATTTTCAGTAATGTCCAGAAATCTGTCACCACCATGCAGTATAGAATTATCGGAAGAAAGCATATTAGTCTTTTCCAACCCATGGGGTGCAGCTTTTTTATCCTTCTCAGTGAAGCGTTCTTGTCGTCAAACTCAAAATCCGAAGAAAATAAAAAATGGCCGTGGCTTGAATGTCTGAAGGAAATCCATTTAATTGTGTTTTCATGTACAAACCTAACAATTATGATCGTTTTTCGGGCTATAAATAGTTTTCCACCAATTTTTCAGGAATGTCGTCCTTATTTGTGAAGTTTTGAGAAATTCGTATTAGCTGAATTGATATAAACAATTTTTTTTTACACTTTCCTAGACTTGCTTCAAAATTATGAACAAGAATTTACTCTCAATATCTTATATGAATCGATTATTTCTAATTTTTATGATTTGCCGATTCAGTGAACCTACACACGTCTAAATCTAGTTCTTTCTCAATATACCAATGGTACGGTTTACAGATCTCCGCCACTAACAGAAAAGGAAGTAGAATGAATAAGTTACAGGACATTATAAAAAAATGTTTCTGAAAGAAAATATATTCATGTAAATTTAAAAATTCGCGACTGCGAAGTAGTAACTACTTTTTAATTTGCTATATCAATTATTGTCAAGAAAACAATTCATATACCTACCTGTATATGTGAAGACTAAACAACTGATTTTATGTATGAATTATGCTTGATTTGTTTTTTCCAATGTACAATTTTTTTATTCGTTGTGGAATATTTTGAACTGGATTAAATACTTCTTAGTTATATTTTCAAGGTCGATTAACCACCTTACTTTTGTTTCCTTTTCATATAATATTTTCTATTATGCTACAGGCCTTTAGATTGATATTTTCAAATAAATAACAATTTTTCAAAGATCCATTTATATATATGTATAGATGATGTTAAAAAAAATCTATTTTTCCATTTGAAAAATTTGATAGATATCTGATGTGATCATTTCATGTGAAAATTACACAAAAGTGAATAGATGTTAATGAGGAACAATGAAAAACAATAAACCGATGCTCGATGATTAATATTTTTTTTGTTCTCTTATCTCGAAATATAAAAGACAAGACTGGTATTCTATACTCATTATCTCCATATCCACAGAATTGGTTGATTACATGGCAAATAATTGAAGATCTTGAAGCAACAATTTCGTCAAAAGAGAAAAATATGCAAATTCGACATCTGCAGTAACTTTTCTGATTAAAAAAAAATTAACAACACTTGAAACATAGAAGGTAGAAAAATACCATGAAATCATTTTTGCTTTTTCACTTACACCATGCAAGGGTCCAACTTTCAAACTCTTTGAATGTAGATGTTTCATTTATCATTGGTGTTTCAACACCTTCATTTTTTACCAGGAAGCCCTTGCCTGTGGATTATCATTATTTCGGTTCATAAACCATCTTTTTGAACAGTAACGAAGATTTTGATTATCATTTTTGATGATCCAGAAAGGTCAAATTTCCCTCTCGATCTGCTCCTACCAGAATATGCATGCAAGATAGATACAAACTATCATTGAACTTTTGTAGTCTTATGAAAAATCGAGATGTTCCCTACATTCGCACGATTAAATTTTATGATTCCAAGATATTTCAGCATATACGGAATATAAATACTCCATATAAATAATAGCTATTTATGAAATAAGTGTATATTAGGTCTTAATGGAGGAATCCAAAAGTTTATGGCAGAGCGAACAAGGCCAATAATTTGGGCAAGTCCATAAAGCCTAATTATGTACAAGTTGTTAACCTACAAAGCATTATGTTCGTTTGCAATGCAGAAATTTTATTTTCTGAAATAGCAATCATTTTCGTCGTCTTGTTACTGAAAATATAATAATACCTTAAAAAAGTAAGAATCAAAAGATATTGCAACCGAAAGTGTATCCACTAATATAGTCATTTTTAAATTATTAATAATTTATTTGCACTTTTGTTGGAAATTATTAGATTTCAATTTACAGTCATTTTTATAATAAACTTAATTCTACAGAAAACCATAGAACACAGTTATATTTTTCAGTGTTTTGTTTTGATTCCCACATGGTTTTCTTTATAATATTAAAAAAATATGTATTAAAAGATACTTTAACCTTCTCAAGTATGACGTCTTAAATTCAATCATGCAAAAATGTATAATTTCTTCTGTGCCAGTCGAGTTTCGAGTTAATACGAATTGCTTAAACAAGTATGTTCAATTAGGGTAAGTTTGTCTCAATCAAGTTATGTTGGCCAATTCAGTTAATTCCAGGTTAGTTTGCTTGTTATTCAGTCTTAGTTGGGTAAGTTAGTCTTGATTCAGGGTTGTTAACCACTTCACGTTATGTGTGTTCAACATACATAGCATTCTGTTTCATTTTTAACAAAAAAACAACGATCGAATTTTAACATCTATTCCAATTTCTTCCTGAATTCTGTCTTTCTCGAAAATCTCTCTCGCGAGCGATTTACTCTAAAATCCGCCAATATTGGAAATTTCGAGTTGGATGGGACTTCAAGCTCAGAATAATCACAAAATTAACCCTGTTGCACCATCACCAAGTTCATTTGAAAAGGAAGACGATCATTTCACCTTAAAAACGATCAAAATGATAAAGACACCAATCGGAGAAGAATAAGAAACACGGTAGCAGGTAATAAATCTCCGCCCAACATAGGTGTCTTCCAAGGTCGCAGTTTCGCTTGTAAGAGACAAAAATTATTTATGGCTCCTCGGGGTTCTAGTTCGCGCGCCGTATTTTATGACACCTTAGGTTTTTAGCGAGTGGGCAATGTGTCAGAAACACGACACGGTTTCCTATTCTTGTATATTAAATGTCGAGGTCGACTCCGCCGAGAGGAGCTATCTTGTTTTTCGCTGTTATTGAATATCCGATTAGGCATGCAGTAAAAAAATTTTGGATGGTTCAATTTGCTTTACTCGTATCAAGAGCGGGGGCCGATTGGTCATTGGATGTAGGAATAATTCATGCTGTTCGAAAACTGTTGGAAGTTGGTTGCAATATGGGGAACCATCAAAAAGTAATGATAATCAGGTATTTCTAGGCTGTATCGAAATATAATTTTTATTTGTTTCTCATTTGTAAACGTCAGTTGCCAAAAACATTAATCAAGAAAGTTTATTTTATCAAGTCACTAACTTGTAAAACTGACAGTCAACTTACAAAATTTTTACAAGTTAGTTGTATTATTTACATTAGAATAATTTTTTTATCGTCATATATGTTGAAAATTATGGTACAATTGTTATTTCCAGTAACACAGATTTTTGATGATGAAAGAGTTGATACTGATGAACCATCTGTTGACTCAGAAACTGCTGAACTCGAGAACTGCAGAACATTTGTACTCTCCTCACTACCAAATAATTTGCTAGACATTTCGATTTTTTGTTGACCGAATCATCGACATAACTCATCGCAATTTCGGTGCTCTTCCACCCTCCTGCACGCTTTAGTGCTAAAATATCTCGACCCGAATCCGCAACCATAGTGGCTCCAGTTCTGCGAAAAGAGTGGCCGGTGTATAACTCTTTCAAACCTATAGTGTGCTGGCCAAAAAAATCTTAGGCTTTATATCCTCTATTCGCCAGTAAAAACCCTCTTACCTTGCTAGTAATGTTATATACTATTTCTGATTTTGACAAATGAAGTAACACTTTTCGAAACGCATAGACGTTTTGAACGTAAATTTCGCCATTGACTGTGAAAACGAAGTTTTTTGTGTAGCATTAATTTAGGAATTGTCCATCGTGCAATTTATCTATTAATTATGGATCTTCAGCAACCTTATTACACTTCAATCCTCTATGCTGGTTGATTCTCAGCAAATCAGCCGATCAGTGACCAGTTTACAAGAAACATTCAGCAACCTTAAAACGGAGCGTTAATTTTCGTCAGATTTCCAAATGTGTCCATTCAAATATCTTACAAAAAATCTGTCATGTTAAACTTTTGATGGCCTTATATTAACGTATTTTTCGATGCAATTTATACCGTCAAAAGCTTCAGCGGTTATAGTTTCATCTTTGTGTTGGGCATGGACACGAATTCCTCTTGAAACACTACATTTTCTACACGAAGAAAAGTTTATTCACTTTTTCGGCTTGCTCCAGCAGCTCCTACGATCAATTTGAATTTATATACTTCTTGACGTCAATATTTCTCTTCAAGAACAATTCGGTGCTTAACATCGAATATAAGCTCCACAAAGTCGAATTCTTCATCCCCCCTTTTATTTCCCTGAAAGTACGCTAGAAAAACTCTATTCGAATGAGTAATCATTTTGGTCACACCATAAACAGAATTTGGTATAGGACAAATCACACTTGCTTCTTAGGAATAATTGTAGATGTAGATAACGCAGACTGAGCTGCTTCCTCGATGTCGTTCTCTGAATTGGACATTACAGCATATTTTCTTTTGAAACAATTTCAAGGAATTATTGGCGAGAATTTAAGACGCTTTCAATATTTAACTTTTTTGACAATCAAAATTAAGATACTTCCATAGCGACCAAGTGAAAAATAAATGACCAGAATAACAGTCGATGTCTTGGAAAAGAACCTGCTCACCGACGCCAAAAAAATTCAAATTCGGCCTTTTTTTCTTGGCACGCTGAAGGAATTATTATGGTCGAGTACCTGGAAAGGGAAATTATTATTATATACTCTAACTAAGCAGATCAAATAAGATAACAGAAGATTATCTAAGAAAATGGAGCGGCAAACTGCTGTATTGTTTTTTCTTCTATTTTGATTATCATTACTCTTGGTTTATCCCGAGTAAATATGCTATGGAAGATATGAGTTTTTATATGATTTCCGATTTGATTCGTCTATGGTTCGAACAAAACTGAAAAAACTTTAGGTGGCCATCTTTGAAGCTACTCAAGTGCGTCAATCAACTGATTATGCTACCACATGAATGAATCAAAATTTTTCTGCATACAAACAATAAATCTTTTTAGCTTCGATTACAAACTTCGAAAAAACATACCCAAAGCCGGAAATTCATTCTCATTATGGGTAACACAATTTCTTTTGCCATTTTTGGTGTGTGTAAACTTTCAACGTCATATCGTTATCCATTGTAATAAATCCTGAATATTCATGAACGACGCGCTATCACGTACGAACACTTTTTCCATGCCAATTATAATTGCAAACTATGAATCCACTAATCTACGACCTAAAAAAAAGTATACCAACGCATACACGTTGCCTATTAGAAATTACGATTAGATTCAGCTTTCGGATATTAGTATGAAATAGCATCTAATATTTTCAAGATTTAAGTTTACTGTTGGGCTTTCATAGATTTTATCGAATCTATTATTTAAATTCCAGAATATAAAATAATTACGTGTTCTGAGTTCTGATATAGGGATTCTCAATTCGAAAGGAGATTTAATGAGTCACACACATGAACAATTTTTCCTACAAAAAATAATGAATATGTTATTTAAAATCATGAAATATTAATATTAATTGATTTTCCGGACTCTGGGACAGTGCGATACTAAAGCAACAGCTGCAATAAATGTGTAAGTATCAACGAACCATTATCTTGAATTTAAAAAAAAACCACTTCAAGTTTTTGTTCAGTTTTGTTCGAAGCCCAAACTTTCTTCTGCTGAAAAAGATCTTTCAACAGAAGGTCACAAAGAAATTTATATCTTTCTTAGAGGAAGCTCGTGTATTTTGAAATATCTATTTATTCAAGTCCAAATTACGAAAAACTCGCCTTCTGACAACTAACTCATTTGGCCAAAGCGGTTTTTATTGAAATCTTGAGGAAGAGCTCTGATCTATCTGTTTCCAGTGGAAACCAACGAAAAGTTCTAGATTGATTACAGTGACAATTTGTGCAAGGAAGATAATTTCAATGTATGGTTGTCAAAAATGAAACTTACAAAATTCGTTGAAGAAATATCAATGAATTTGATCATTTTTCCCGCAAGAGAAATGATGCCCCAAGGATGACTTACAAATTTCAAATCATCACCTTCCGATTTTGTACCATTCGTAGAATTCGATTAAAAAGCGATTCGCTTCTTGACTTTGTGTGACATAATATAAAATCAAAACCAGGAATATAATCCCTGCGCTACTTTCGTTTTATATTGTTAGTTAAGAATGGTATTCGTATGAAGAAACGTAACGAAGAAAGAGGAGTTTATTAAGAATAAGTAGAATTTTCTTGTTACTTCGAATCAACTGGGCCGATTTGACGAATAACGAAATTAGCATATATTAATTCAGCAAACCTATCCTCACATTTTTATGAGCATACTTTTATGGGAAACTAAGAGTTTCTTCCTTAAAGAAGTAGTTGCCTTATTTCAACATATTTGTATCGCATTGTGCAAAGTTAGATTATTAATGTTTTGTAACAGACGCCGACCACGTATAAACAAATCGAAGAAAGAATGCAAATAACCAAGATTTATTTATGAGCCCCTGCCCCCTCTCGCGAAGAACTAAGAACGGATCCAGGAACGCTGGGCAGATATTATAAAATCGAATTATTATTACTGAATGTGGGAAGCTGCAAAAGGAGCAACCTTGTCTCGTTGCTCGTTCAATTTGGATCACTTTTCCACCTTGAAATTGAACGTGGGCAGACATATTTGTTACAGATATTACACAATTGAATGAACCAATATTAACGATCGCTTGATTGGCTTACGTTATAAGAATGTCTTTGTGAATCAAAGTTGATGACTTCACTAACTTCGGACACATTCTAGCATCGAATTTCACATATTATATACAGGGGTAAGTCGAAAATCAGTTTTCTGAGACAGTAAATCGACAAGTAAGTACAGTTTGGCGAATAAACTTATAGCATAAAACGTATATTAAGGGATACATGGTTCCAAAATAATGACCTAAAAAAATTTCTTCGCCTAACTTTTAAATGCTAAAATACCTACTTTTCATTATAATCCTACATGTCAGATTCTTTTATGATGATTGTATTCACAAAGCGAGTCATGATTTATGGGTACAACTTTTTTCATTGTATTAGTTTTGGTGAAGAAAATTCAAGAGCATTCGATCGAGCGAACAAAAAAATTAAAAAGGTATCTAATACTCTCATCCGAATACAAAAAATTGAACCATATCTTCGTCTCGGTTAGCGACAAAAAGCACGCTGTTCTACTAGAACAATGCGCAAAACCGTTTTTATGTTGCAGAAAAGTGGAGTAAGTTAATACCACGAAAAGCAATAATATACGAGGGCTGATCCCGTTGGTCCGCCCTGACCCACTCACAATAAAAAAATTGCAAATATTTTACTTTTATTTTTCTACATAGTCTCCATTAAGGTTAACACATTTTTCCCATCGATGTTCTAACATTTCTAATGCTTCCCGAAAAAGATTGTTCAACGTCTGCAAACCAGTTATTTACCGCACATATCACATCATTATTTGAAGAAAATCGTTTACCACGCAAGTGTTCTTTAAGTTTTGGGAACAGACGGTAATCGCTGGGGGCCAAATCTGGCGAATATGGTGGATGTTCAACTAATTCGAAACCTGCTTGAGCTATTGCAGCTCTTGCAATGGCGGACCTGTGACTGGGTGCATTATCCTGATGCAAGAGAACACCTTTGCGCAACGTTCCTCGACGTTTTTCTTTTATCGCGTCAATTTAGGAATTAAGTTGGCATAATAAGCACCTGTAATTGTGGCTCCTTCTGCAGAAAATCTACCAAAATTACGCCTTCAGCATCCCAAAATACGGTTAGCATGACCTTCCCTGCTGAAGGTTGCATCTTGAATTTTCTCGGCGGTGGTGAACCTCGGTGTGTCCACTCCTTACTCTGTATTTTGGTCTCTACATCATAATGGTAGATCCAGGACTCATCCATTGTCACCAATCTTGCAAGAAAATTTTCTTTGTCGTGTCTATACCGCGTTAAAAGACGACTGCAAATGTCTTTTCGAGTTTGCTTGTGTGCATCTGTTAACATTCGTGGTACCCATCTCGCCGACAATTTTTTCATGTTTAATTCGGCAGTAAGTATATTCTGTACCACATGATATGAGAGACCAGTATCTTCAACTAATTGTCTAATAGTCACACGTCGATCTTGCAACACGAGATCATGGACCTTTTAACATTTTCGTGGGTAGTAACGGTTATGGCGCTCCACCTGCATGTTCGTCTATACACGACTGTCTACCACATTTAAACTCACGACACCACCTTTTCACTATGTCATATGATACTGCAGATTCCCCTAATGTATCCACCAAATCTTGATGAATTTGAGTTGGGGTCATCTCTTTTAAACGCAAGTATTTAATCACCGCTCGCTGCTCGACGCGATCCATTTTGATACTGATACGTGACTCTCTCGACCTCGGACGTTACAGTAGGCACGCGTTAACATGTTCAGACTTGTATGTTTGTAGCGTTAGTCTATACATACCAGGTTACAATACTATGTGAAAATAAATAATTATTTTGGTTTATAAATGGGCCAGGGGCGGACCAACGGGATCAGCCCTCGTATATATGCGATTATTGAAACTCCCTGATTGCAATGTGTTTCATCTTTGATATTTTTTCAGTACACAGGGTGACCCAAGACCACGTAATTCATCCTTTCTATCGCCGAGTAATCATTCAAACTAATTAATTACGCAAATTGATGCTCCATATACCTGCTTCTATGAAGTGACTATTTAGTACTTCAAGATGAAATTGACCTCTTAGCCGATTTTAGATTGCAGAATTGTCAACATCGATGTGAATTAATATAATGGTATTTACAAGTATACGTAAGTGAATGGATCATCTTGACGTCTCTACATTTGTGGCGAATACAAAGTAAAAAAGTTCACAATTTTTCAAAGCGTTTTATTGGTTTATTTTCGAGACATTGGACCACCAAAAATGGGTCTTTGAGAAATTTTGCGACCCATAGATAACAAATTCTGATTCATCAACCTTTGATTGAGGAAGAAAGAATAATATTACTACCTTTACATAATAAGTTGGGAAAGCTCATTATAACCTACAATTTTCACTAAATATGTATCACCTATCTGAAAAGCTTATATGAAGAGACGTCGTAGCGCTCAATTTGTCTTTGTAATTTCCAGTTTAATTTTGCTGCTCGTAAAATTATTGAATGTTTCAACCAATGCAGATGAAGCAAAACCGTTCTAATAATCCGACATAGTTTTTTTGCGAGTTCAAGTTAGAACCTCAATTAACGGAGCAACTTTTTATATCAGAACTCGGAAGTCCGGATCCTTTTCAGACAGTTCTTTCGCGACCGAAATTTTCAGTTCGCCGAACAGAGAAGTCTTGGAACAATGCAAATCGGAGTGGAAAAAGGACGGACTGACATCAGCAGCAATATTGAGAGAGACGACGTTCAAACATTAATATCGCCAAGCTAGACGATTAATGCGGTTGAATCTCGGACGTCGCCATGGACGCGCACCTGGTCGAACGGGGTGGGCGGTAGGGAAAGTCATGGAATTAAAATTCCACGAGATTTGTTTGCGCCCCCGAGTGTATTCCACGAGTTTTCAATTGGCCCGACTAAGTTTAGAGGGCGGCATCGGTTGAAAATAAATCCGGGCGAGAGAGAAGGAGAAAACTCTTCTTCGCTGCATCATCACCGGAATTTCGGATCCTGCCGCAGGACGCCCGACGTCGCGAGTTTGAGGAAACTTCTGTGCCGCCACAAAAGACCGACGCTCGACAGAACGAGAAAATTGCAGTCGTCAAAATCGTGCTTTGGAGATGTTCGGTTTGTGAGGTTCGGCGAGCGGCCTCCGGCCGGTTGGGTTGCCCCAGGAGAAGGCATCGGGCTTCATAAAGCATGAATCCGAAAGGAATCTAGGTTGAAAGACGATTGTGTGATTTTTCCAACATTCTCGATTAGATTTCGATTTTTCGTATGCCCTGAAGGTAGCAGTTCAATTGAGAGGGATTTGGATTTTCAGAAAGCAATTGAAAACGTTCTTGGGCCTTTGCAATTTGAGCTGAAAAACCGTATGAAATTTCAAAGCTAGGCCACATAGATAACGATTTCACGCAGTGCATGAAAAAATAGCCCAAAACAGTTCAAAACCTCAACACATGGTCTACTTCTGGGAGAACGCATTCAAGTATCTCTACTTACATCGTGTTCGGAATTCAGAAAAACTTCATTTTCACAACATATAAAAATTTCATCATTTTTCGTAACAATTTAATGAAATTTCTCGGCACGATGATTATGTGAGAAATTAATTATTATATAACTGGTGGAAAGAGAGCAGCAACAGGCAAAAACCGCACCTAGTCGGCTCGAGATATAACCTTCGTCAAATCCTAGAGGGCAATCTGCAAAGCAAAAGCAGAAGGGTGAAAGCGATAAGCCTTTTCTGATAACCCCTTCTCATAAAGGATATACGTCGATCGTTAGCATGGCCGCAAAGTAAATGTGTAAACATTCAGGATCCGCATAGAGTTTTGAGTTTTGCATATTATCGTCTTTGCGCATTTCCTCAATCCATCAAAGACTAAAACAGCAGCCTCTAACGATATCACGAAGCAATCTTCCTCATAATAAGTTAGTATTTATTTATTACACAGTAATACGAACAGAATACATTGAACATTACAAACACAATATTCTCATGATTGACTGGAAATAAAAGAAATCTAAGTGACGATTATCGAGTACATAAATTCAATGACCAAAAATCGTACAATACGTTCAGGGTTTACTTGAACCCAAAATTTTTCGATATTATCTCCGAAGAAGGAGAAATACATGGACCTCCCAGGCGACATTTGATTGATTGTCAAATTTTAATCGATCAGGAATAATTTTTAAGTGATAAGAGAAACTTCAAACCATCCAAAACTCAATCGAAATAGATCTAATATGGAATAGGTTATAATTATCCCATACAGCATGAGGCAAAAAAAAACTAACGAAGTTCGGTGTAACGTAAGGCTTTTGCTCAGTTTTCCTGGATTGCAGGGGCGTGAGGCATTTCGAGGTCTTGCCACAAGATATTGCGGTCAATGAGGAATAGTAAAAGAACAGAAACTGGCTCTCGTAGTACCATGATAAGTTTCTTCGAGACATCGTTGGGCGAATATTTAGACAAAAACAAAGCGGTGCCACACACAGTCACCGTATCTCCCAGACTTAACCACCTGTGACTATTTTCTGTTCCCAAAATTGAATATAATCATGAAAGGACGACGCTACTCCACGATTGAGTAGTTTAAAATGGCAACAACGGCAGCGTTGAATAAGATCACAAAAAATTATTTTTTCAAGAGCTTCGAGGGTTGGAAAATGTTGTCACAAGAGTATTGTCTAGGAGTATTGAAGAGAACAAGACAGACATTCTTGAATAAATTTATGAAATAATACGGAATACTTGATACTTTATCAACAAACCTCGTATCATCGGAACGAAACATCATCTTCAACATGTAATTTTCAGCAAGCAGTGCCGATAGAACTGCATAAGACAGCTCATCATCAAGGGCTCTCGTAAATCAGTGCAAACTTAATTTGTTCTTTCATTCACATCCTACAAATGTCGAAAACGAAGTAGTCTGAACAGTTCAGCATGTAGGAAAACAAAAGTGATCATTTTAAGTGGAAACGTGTTTGTGAAGCAAGCTCGAACATTGTTGAATAGATTTTATTCGATATTGAAATTATTTCCAAGCTTAAAATAATGGCAGTGGAACCAAATTGATGACACTCAATTGAACGAGGTGAATTTTCGAAAATGTTTTGCTCTTTCAATTTGGATTCAACGTTCTTGAATTCCAAGTAATAATGCTTTATACTGCATCTCAAAGTAACCAAACTAAAATTTTTGCATTCAAAAAGTATCCAAGCATTTGTTCTGAAGGTATTTCTGTTTTTATTCAAGCGAAACTTTATTAGAAGGAACTCTTATACCAGAGCGTATTCGAGACAGGGATACTCTCAGACAACGTGCGTGTGATTGGGAAATTTGCCACCGATTGAAACAGATTGGCGCAGGTTAAGCAGTGGTGAAACCCACAAGGCCAGTCCTACATTGGAAGCGGAATTTCTCCAGATCAGACAGTCTGGAGGGTCTGGCTGGGTCTGGAGGAAACAAAAACAAAGAAAACGTATTGTCCTCCTACATTGGAGGCAGTATTCGATCTGGTCTGCTCTAAAGAGAATCAAAAATCAAATCGGGTCGGGTTGGCTGGCCAGACTAAATCCGCTTCCAATGTAGGACTGGGCTAATGCATTACCACAGTTCGGCCTGCGCAAACCGGTTAAAACACTATGCGTGTGGTGAGAAAATGTAACGGTAAAGAGAGCATAAGCGGTTTGGCGCAGGATAAACTTTAGTTATGGATGTTTCTTACGGATGAAGAAACCGCATTGACGACCCTGAATTGAACGTTAAAATACAGATCCATTCAATTCCCTAATGGCGTGCTGAAATATTGATACAGTAGACGACGGTTGATCTCCATTTGAGCGAATTACAAAACTCGCTCAGCGTTGTGAATTCTCGCTAATATCGCCGTCTAATGTGATACGTTCACGAGAAATTAAGCAATACGAGATACAACAGTATAATATCATTGTTGTATGTTTGCTTAATCGAAGACGCTAATTCCATAAGTGCAACGACACCCATTATGAAGAAATTAGCCTAAACTTTGTCTTCGCTCGCTTGGCGCAGCACAATGTAAACAAGTTTTCACCGTGTGAAATTACGCGCTCTGAGCCGTATGTGATGCTATCAAAAGTGATCCGAGGTTTTCGGAGATGCGAGTAACCATCCGCCGTTAAATTTACGGTGTCGATTTACTTTCGAAACAATTGTTTAGAATTTACGGCTTCAATTCCGACTGATATAAAGCCCCAAGTTATATGAGCTCGCAATTTAATCGGCAATAAATGAAAACTATGGAAAGATCGATTGGCCGTAAATTTTATGGAGTGGTTCGAGATGTCGTTTTCATAAGCTGTAAAAAAATGGGATATTTGCGATCAGCCATCGATATACGAGTTTTACTAACGATGAAATGGCTCAATTAAAAAAATAAAATAATGGTCTCAAGTTCCACAGATAAAATGGAATGGTTCTACAGAATGGCGTGACTATCTTCGACCCAAATATCTGTTCATCTACTGGATAAAATGACGTTTCATGAATGAACTTGGCATAGAGCGTAGTGATTTGAATAACAGAATATTTGTATGATTTACGAAAGTGTCGACCTTTAAAAGATTACGCTACTCCTTCGGAAAAGAACATTAGAAAACCATGAAAGGCCAACTTGAAGTTAAGTTGCAGAACATAGTTGACACTGAAGTAATCGAGAGTTAATGTATATAAACATTTGGGTATAACGATGCTGTTTTCCAAATGGGTGTCGCGTTGGCTCACATCAGAGCAAAAACAACATCGAGTGAATGATTCAAAGAGCTGTTTGGTGATGTTCATGCAAAATCAGGAGTATTTGACACATCGACTGGGAAGGTGATGGTGATTTTATTCATTGACTACTTGAAGATTGAAAAACAATAAACAGTTACTGCGAGGGGAATTTCCCAATGAATTTTGATTCGATTGGTTATAGGAGGCGACACGTAGATCTTCTGCGGTAACTTCTAACACCGGTGATTTCCCAAAGTTTTTTTCAATTGATTTGGAAACACCGTTGATATCCTTATACGACTACGACTTTGAGAGAGTTTTTTCTGATCTACTTCATATTGAAACTTATGAAAACGTCTGGCATAAGAAACGACCGTCGCGAATAACGAACGACGTGTTTCATCTCAGGATGCAACTTTATCGCCTACCGCGATTCCGAAAGACGTGCTTTTTCGAACGCCGTCCCTCTGCCCCCGCCCGCTAGATTTAGCGGTCCCGTATGATTTGTAGGATCGGCGGCCAGTACGCGAGCCAGGTAATACGCAATAAATAAGACAAACAAGCCAAAACGGATGATTTAACGATCTCTTAATGTCGCCGCCGTTTAATGAAGGACCGCGTCCGTTCGGAGCGCGGCGAAAGAAGTTTGACTTATGGCCGGCACAGTTGGAGCGGCGTCAAAATTCGGTATAATCTCTTCTTGTCAACGGAGCGCAGAACGGTCAAGTTGCGACGATCTGAACGTCGGAAAAGCTATTGATCTATCGATCGGCTTGTAAATGGACCGACCGCGATATTCTTAATGAATATCAGGCCGCACAGAAGCGTCGACATTTTGAATTATTCGTCTGCCATGTTTCACGGATGTTGACGCGTCTGTATACGATAGAAAAGCGTTGGTTGGACTCACTAACGGTCGGTTCGGTTAGGAAAAATGCATCATTTGGAGAAACGAAAAGATTTGAGTAACTATCTTTCACTGTGGACTGAATTTTATGAGGACAGGATTTGCAAGTCTTCAAGGCATACGTATTTTCTACGTAGGATGCACCTAATTTGATTTGACTTCCGCAGATATGAGGCTCATTTATGGAAAGGTTTTGATGCAAAGAGCTGATTTGCCATATTATTATTAAAAGTGTGATGATTTTAATAACCACGGTCATGGAGGCGACGTAAAATTTTTCTGAAAACATTTTTATTTCCAAGGCATTAGAAACGTTGACTGCGATATTTTGTCTCAAACAAGTGTATCTGAGTGTTAAAAGGGCATCACAGAATGAGAAGATGTCGATGAGCGTCCAGGAATTGCAACCACGTCAACAGCGAGGAAAACGAGAAAAATTGTTTTGAATAAACGTCGAATGACTTATAGAGAAGTTATAGAGGATGATGGCATATTAATTGGCTCCTGCCATGCAATGTTCTAGGATATTCTGGGGATGAAACATATGGCAGCAAAGTCCGTTCTGAAATTGCTAAACTTTATGCAGAATAAACGTGGGTTAAGTGTCTCTCAGGAGTTATTGAATGACATCAACGTCGATCCAAATATGCTCAACAAAATAGAAATGAATAACATTACAAAAACACTCAAGAGTTATGGTCAACCTAATCAGATACTGGAAGAAGCAAAACAAATAAAATAAAATCAACTTTAACCCCATATTAATGAGACATCACAAGCAACATGTGAGTGAGAATTATCAGATAGAATTGAGTGATATATCTATGATATCCATATCCAAAGAAAAGTAACCAGCCTTCATGAAATTCGCTTTTAATCCCATAATCGCCCCATCAAATGAGTTTCTGGAAGTTTGGATGCCAATTTTTCGAGATAACTTGAAAAAATCTTCAAATCACAGGTAAGTGCAAATTTGATCTAGTTGCTGTCAATCAAAGAAAATTGAAAATTTTTCAGCTGTTATAAAAAATAATTTGCCAAGAAATGATGGAACTAAAGATTGTGGAAGTAGCCTAAATAATATTTCTACAGCATTTTTCAGAACTAGACGGAATATTACACTAGAAAAAAATGGGCATCAGAAGTTTCGAGATAATCGAGAGCTCTGCTGTTATATCTGTCTATTCAAACGTTAAGTTCCTGCTTATCAAAGTGCTTATTCGAGTGTTACAATGAAATAACAACAAGGTTTCAAATAGGCTGTTCCGTGATAATGATCAAGTCATTCAGAGGTACAAATTTTTGTTAATTATGAAAAAAAGTTTTTTTAAGTCATTCTTGTATTTTCACATTGTTCGATCAACTACTGATCTTGGTGTTCGCTTTCTCATGACGCCACTCATTTGAATGTTTTCAATTATACCAAAAATATCCTTCTGGGTTATAATCAGCAATGTTTGACGCTCGGTTCTAATGAAAATATTTGATATAGTTTTTATACATTACCGGAAGACCAATGTAGCATAGCGAAACTTTAACTCACCTGAAATATAAAAAAAGTAATTAAGATTACATTTGAAATCAATAGTTTTCAATGAATAGGAGAATGAAAAACGGCAATTCCTACAAATATGCAATTTAATCATTCACTCTAACAATCATAAATAACCAATCAATAGATAGCCAATTTCGTTCAGCGGAGACGATTGCCATGTCAACAACAATAATAAGAGATTATTTACGGTCGGTTGTAAAATGAAACAATAAATCGATCTGACCGTCGAAGTTGATTGAATCTCCCATACCATAAGACTTGACGTTGGAGTAGAATCCTCCCAAAGGGTATATCCTATATCACCTCCCTCGCTTCCCCGTGCCTCGAAGAAGTAGCCACGTCCCGGAGAATAAAGGCGAAAACAGAAATTATCAATCTTTCTTCGATAAGGTCCTTTATCAGCGTCATGAAAGTAAATAATGGATCGGTGCGCTATATATTATTTTCGTTTTCCACAAAAAGCACTTATGGTTGCGAATAAGAAGAGTGAGAGGGAAAGAGATACCGACTGAACCGAATCCAAAGTAGTTTCGGAAATTCCCATGTTGGAACAATATCGTGGATTTGACTTTACGGAGAACGTAAGGGAATTAGACTTATTGTTTAGGTAGGCTAGGGCCTAAGGGAAACTATCCAGGATGATCAACCCGAATACAAATGGATTTCTCGGGAATTTAACAACACACCGAGTTTGAGGAGGGTTCATCAATCTGATTCGTCGGATGTATAAATACTTATCGATTTCTGCCCAGGATTAGGTAAAACAAATCGTAATTCGTAACTGGAGAGGTCCGTTGCGGATTAATTCGTCCTCCGAAAATTAATTCTCAATACGAGGGACACTATTTCTATATCCTAACAATTCTTGTTTTGCCAGCTGCAATCGGACACTTCCATAGGAAAGTTGGACATATTTAGCAGGATCTGTCTCCGAACGTTTCGTCATTAGATGAAAATTGTTTTGCTTACGGTGAAAAATTCACTAAATTCAGGATTTATGGTAAATTTCGGGACAAGCGTGCCTCAATAAGGTAAGGTTATGCCGAATTCTGATGATGAAGTCCCGGCACTGATGGTGTGTGTGAACAGCAATAAATCAGATATACGCGTGTCATATTATTTTAGTAATAAAGCTTCGTATTATTTTTTATCATTTTGTTGTATTCAATCAACACATTTCACTCAAGTACTGTTGGGAAACTATTTTGAACAACATCGGAAAGAAAATCCAAAAATGGTGATAAAATTTCATCTCTGAGAAAGAGAGACAAATGAATGGCACATTGAATTTTTAAGTTTATCCCACCTACAGCACTTTCATAAGTAAAATTGAAACAGTTCCAATAATATTCGTGACATTTACAAAAATATAAAACATTCATGGGAAAAACTTATCATCGCTGATTCCTCGAGCAAACGTAGCTGAAAAATATAATTCCGAGTATTTATTGGCTTCAAAGAAAATTTCATCTTAAATCGACAGAGATTCTTCATTGCCGAAGGTCATGAGACACAAAGAGGTTAACAAAACATAAAACAAAGAAGGACAAATAGACCGTTCCCATGACATTAATGCTAAGCAGCATATAAGAAGAGATTTTCACACCATCGAAGAACATGTGGTCGTAAAAATACATATGTGTCATATCCATTTCATTTTATTTTTGGTAGATGTTCAAAGTCCACAGGAACAATGGCAGCTTGAAAAATTAACTGCCATCGAACGGCTTTTCTACAGTCGATTATACCTGAAAATTTTCGAGATGACGAAAGAGTGTTCGCGATCCCTATCATTTTATTTTACCGTTGCGTAGACGAGGAATCGAGAGTTCAAGGTAACGGTTTTTCGAATAACTGTGAAAATTTGATGGTTTCGGGAGTGAATGACACTATGCTAGAGAAAGAAATTATTATTCAAGATGGAAAAACTATGCTTGAAATGCATGAAAGGCTACATGTAATGATATTGCAGGAAGATGAGATTTTGTTCAAATAATATCTTAATTTAATTGATTCGAAAGATCTTTAAAGCTTATGTGTGCTTGTACATAGAAAAAAGAATCCAAATCTTAAAGAACTGAATATTTGCTAAAAGAGTTCATTAAAATAATATTTTTATACACCGTTGTAAAGACCTCCAAGACCTGATGGAAAATAGTGTATGAAAATGCCAATCTCAAGTTTGCACCGAGCACATTAGGGTAGATAACATGAGAGTGGTTTTGGTAGAAGATTTTCACAATTCGACCCATAATTTACTTCATTTAAAATGCTTCGAAAGGTAGAGTGGTCAATTTTCCTTTGGATGAACTTTTTTTCTAATATGCGCAATCTAATGGGCTCTATTTAATTCGGAAATAATACAAAAACATTCAATATCTTAACAAGACGTTGAGAAACTCCAAGAAAATCAAATCCTTACAGAATTCACAACAGAATACTCAATAATGCTGAGGGGGAAAGTGAACGAACTCGAAAGATGAGCGACAATCAAATTTTCAACCCTTGTTTGACTACAAAAGAGAATCGGTGAAAACCTTTTGTAAACGATGCGACGTCGTTAAGCTCTCGAAAAAAAATTGTATGCGAACACGACGTCTGTTTAATACATTTTCCACTCCTTTCATATTTATGAAGAGGATACCACTCAACGATGACGTTGTGGTAGGCAGATTCGTTTTTTTCCTCGAGCAATCGAAATATACTTGGGTCAGAACCCATTTTCCCGAATAAAAGAATTGAATTCAGATTTAAATAGAAACCAGATAGAATTTATTCGTAGGCACTGTTTAGTAATATGGAATTATCCAGAATACTATTTAAATGGTCCTGAAAAGAATTCACATTAAATGTGAAATATAAGTAATCAAGACGTTGGTAATGTCGAAGTCGTATCGAAGAAAAAGATACAGCAGTGCTATGTGAATACGATCACAATTGTTATAGTTTGGTCAGGTGACTCTGGTGCTCTAATTGAGAGGAGTTCTCAATTTTTATAGAATACATATGAAAGAATAAGTTTATCAGTTTTGGAATTTCTACTGGGAGAGTAAAATTTAGAAAAAAAAAATTGTTACTATGAAACTCCTGGGCCAATTTGACCGTAACAAATGATATAAAACATTCGAACCTACCATGAAATTTTCCAGAATATGAGATAGTTCGCAATTGTTCACATGCAGAGAAATTGGCACACTATCTAGGAATACCGGGGACTTTAAAATGATCCCTGTGGATTTCCATATCACATTAAATATTCGATACATGTCATGAACTGTTTCTTGCTCTAAGAAATAGTGCTCATAGAAAAAGAAGATTGAATCGTCAGAGACACCTGAGATTCCAGAAAAAATTAGTCCACAAGAATAATCTCACTTTATGTGTCAGAGAAGTGATCGTCTGATTACTATCACTTTTTCTTATGAGAACAGAATGTCACAAATTGAAAAAAAAAATTTCACCTGCATGAAAGCTGAGAGTCTAAAAATCATGCAAGAAACTTGTTTCGAACCCATAATCATCGGTCAGTACGAGATTAAACCTGCACAGTTACTTTTTCGGCAAACCGAAGCGTATCTGGCAGGTATCAAGTACATACCAATTAGCAAAACGAGTATATTTCCGATTTAACAACCTATCAACAAATTTAAAGCCTACGCGCAGAATAGATCCTGCCAGGAATAACGTCATCTGCAGATTTCTGTCATATGATACAAGAGCTGAGGTAGTGATGAATTCTGTCAAGCAATGTAAACCTGTCTGTATCGGTCTATCAAGAAGATGCGAAAGTAAATCCATATAATACTAGGTATACCGAATGTGAAACGACTATTCCAGGAAGGCCAAAGTTCAATCATCAAAGAGGGATCATTCTCAATAAATATACAGGATGTTGAAACACTTTTTCTCCATGAACATAACATAGTATTATCTCCTGAAATGTTTACACTTTGAGCAGGAGCTCGGTAAAGTTGCGGGGAAAAAAATAACAAAATTCTCTAATCAGGATTTGTTTTTGTTTGCGTGTGTGATTGAAGGGAAGGAACCAGAGGCGGGCGTTCAACTTCGGAAGTCCGTAACTTTCATACTATTTAGATTTTTACTAATCTGATCAAATTTCCTTGAAATAAGTAAAAATAGAACAGAAGAGGTAATCTTCAAACAGGTGAACCGATTAACTCTGTTAAGTAAGAGTTCGACCAACCCTATTCCCTTTTGCAAAGAATTGGAATATTTCTTGTGAAAGCGATTTTTGGGATTTTTTCACAACTCTGACAAGCATTAGCTCTAAATGTGGACGTTTCCAACATATGTTAACAAAAAAAAAAGTACCTTTTGACATATAGGGTATGCCCCTGCAAGGTTATGGAACTTTTTATCGTACACATTGTAATGTTGTTCACAAAAGATGATTCCGGGCATCATCTGTTTTAGCATTTTATGTCGTTTCCTGTCATAACCTAACACCATTATCGTTTGCTGGAGTCGCATATGCCTGTTATATTATTCAGTTGAATATCGACAGTCCGCATAAAATTACAAAAGATTGCATCCTCCTTGAACCCGACCCACGATAATATTCATGATCGTTGAAAAAATTATCGCAAGCCGTCGATCGTAAAAAGGGAATGTACGAGGGGAGGCACAAAAGTTCGTGGAATGGAAAAATAATGGGATAACAGCGCACGTTTGTAATCCAATTAACTGGTCTTCCGTTTACATGAGGATTTCATCTTGGGTGAGTGGTCGGCAATAGCGTGTCTGCTGCAATTTTTCCGACCTGTGCAGGTCACCAGAGCAAAATCAAAGTTGATTCCTTCTAGTGGCAGTTAACTTCCAAATATGCTAGAGTCGTTTGGGGTAGGACATCTGCAGGTTTCATTGCCGATAGAAGGTAGCGTATGTGGCCAGTACAAGAGCAGAGTTGCTGTTCTTTCTATATAAGCAAGGCTTTGAATGAGTGAAAATTTTCTGACGAAAATGAGGTCGAGTATACTCGTAGATCTGTTGAATGTTTTTAATCCAAGGCTAATTTTATTGAAAGGAAAAAATAAATTTACTCATTTACCTCATTCAGCGCCCTTTCGTTTCGTAGACCCCTAGTATGCACAAGGGACGACAAGGGATTTGCATAGATCGGTGTCTTATTTCCATATGTTGAATATTGCAAAACAATAGGTACCTCATCAATATCAATTAGGTGTTGATGCGGCGAGGTCGGATTGTTCGTTGGATTTGCTTCGAAAGCCGCTTTGTTTGACGGTTCGATGCTGAGCGTGGAAAATCTCCCGATAGGTAAATGAAAGTTTAATCGATTCGTTCGTTTTCAATGGGATATTGATTCGCGTATCCTGCATTCTTGACATTCTGATGTGTTCTGGGTTTTTAGCGTTTTTATATGACGTGATGATCGGATCTATCGGCGCAGTTATTTTTCTGTATGATCAGCAATAAATTCATAACATAGTATAGAAGGATGAACTACGAAATTTCTAAACGAGTAGAATTTCAACCTCGTATTCACAGGAGCAATAAAAAACCAACATACATAGCGCAAGAAAACTGGACCCTTAGTGAACATCTCATTGAAAGTCTAGAGAGCGTGCTAATTCTACTCGAGTCCCATATATTATTCCCACGTGAGTCGAGTCCAGGAAGTCGAGAAAAACCTCAAGGAAGTAAGGAACAGTATTTTTCATTATATCACCCAAATGTTACAATACTGCAGTATTGCTCTCAATTGAAGCAATAACTTAATTGAGGACGTTTTGTTGCTGTTGTGGCAGCACCGAACTTAGGAACTATCGGAGTAGTGGTTCAATAAGAAATAAAATCAAGGGATAACGACACTTCTCACAATTTAATTATAGGTCATGGTTTACAACAAGTCAATTGCACAACCTTCCTGCAATATTTTTGGTTTGTAACGAGCAAATATCGTTTATAAAGCGTGATTGTTACTTCGAAAGAGTATTTATTTTTTCGCGTTTCTTCGAATTTTGTTCGAATTTTGACAAACAGTAGCCAAACCTAATTAGCAGTTTTTACGAAATTTTCGTTAATTATATGCAGAGTCCTTTCGCGACTAATGAAATCAAGGATCCCGAAACTTTCTCTCTCTCTCTCTCTTCAATTTATAGAACTATTCGCTTTCGAATCATAGATAAGAAAACTGGTTTTCAGCGAGATATGATGAGAAAAGTTTTTTCTTTCAAGTGGCTAGTGAAACCCTGTTCCCTAACATTGGGTTAGGTTATTTTCATACAAACCAACGGTTTATTAAATAAAATGAAGCTCTCATCTGACTCATCCTAATCTCTCCATACCACAAGGACTCAAGAAATCTCCCTCTTGAGTTCCTTCTTTCATGCGAAAACCTAGTGAAAGCGATTTCAACCTCTCACGTCTTCTGTATATTAAAATCACAATAATTCTGAAATGGCCGAAAACTGTGATTAGTCTATAATTACACATTATTATAGAATTGTGTGAGCCTTATCATACACAAATTTCGTCATGTCATAGAAATCTGCTACAGGAAGGGCTTTATTATTTTAGGCCCTCATTATACATGAAAATCAAATTGGAATTAATTGTCATGGGAATTTGAGGGCCAGGGAACATGTTTCGAAATCAGAAAAAATATTTTAGGTAGCAAACAATCATTAGGTGAAAGTGTTGAATGCCTCTTTTCCCTTTGTGCTTATTAGAATTTGCATTTGCAGACCATAAGCAGAGCGATTATTGCTTTTCCGAACTTTCGTTTCAGTATTCTGATTGTCGAATTATTAGAGGTGCGTTTTACTAGTTCTTAAAGAAAAATTACAATGTTTTACACGTTGAAGGAGAGAAAGAAAATTGGAAAACTTATTTCCAGAACAATGACTGCGCCAGTACTAATGCAAAGAGTTTTAATGATGACATCCTGTAAATTTGCGAAGATTCAATTTTGATAATGTTGCAATCCTCTCCTGGGGGTTGTTAATAGAAACACAAAATGGAAAAGACACCCTTCATTGAGTAGATGCCATTCCTTTTTTGTCAACATACAAGTATATAAATGAATTTGCTCAGGAAACCGATGCACCTGATCTAGGTACCATCTGAAATTCATAGACAAACTAACATAATATTTGCTCAAGGAACCGTTCCATCCAATCCGAATAAATCTAACATCCCTCGGCTGTTGATTTCTAATATCTGAATTCACTTATCGAGAAAAAGATCAATTCATCACCCCTATTCTTTTCACTCCAATCTCTTTGAAACCGTCTTTCCGCCGCGTCTCAGCTTCCCGCGGTTTATTTTCCCATCCGTCCGACTCCGGGGCTGACCGATACCGCTTTTAATCCGATCCTTCTGCTTTGTTATCCGACCGACGGACCTTAGCAGCTGGAAAATTGCCGGAATCGCGCGGAAGTTCCGAAGGTTGCAGAGGCGGCGGCATTTTCCAAAAGGTCAATCGGTGGAATGGCATTTGGGGATCGACGTCACGGATGGCGTCGGCGTCGGATACGGCTCCACGATGATATTTCTTACCCCCTGGGAGAAACACCGAACTCGGGGCGTCTCGCGTCGCTGGTAAATGCCAATGCTTTGATCTTTCCGATCGGGCATCACTTTTGAACTTAAGCCGAAGGCTTCATTGATATTCTATCTTTGTGATGGGAGCCGATGGGTAACGAGCAGATGTGTCATTATTGCTTAGGGAATTTGAAAGTAATGTCACTACTTGATTTTCAACTGTAAGAATGTGTGCATTAAGGACGTTTCAACACAGAAAACTTTTTCATTTAGAAATGAAACCCTTTTTGGCGCTCTTGTTCACCTGAACAGAGTGCTTATCAATTTGCCCAAATGTCTGTGACTTTCGAATTTTTGGGCAAAAGTGGTATCAATCGTTTTGTTTGGACCTACTGATGAATAATCCGTGGTCAAAATCGATTCTGTCCGTCCGTCCGTTCCGTGAACACGATAACTCTCGAACGGATAAAGTTAGAGAGTTGAAACTTTCAGAATAGGTTTGAGGTATAAATATCTCGGCTAAGTTCGTTATTCGGTCAAATCGGCCGAATAGGTTCGGAGTAACAAAAAAAAAAATTTTTTTCAAATGACACTGTTCAAATAAAAATTTTTTTATGGTGCAGTTTTATCAGACGTATACAAAAATACCACTCTCGACTTCGACAAGCTAATAGTTCTGGAGATATGATTTTTCAAAATTTTTCATTAACTCAAGAGAAAAATAGAAATGTCATGAAGTCCGAGCTCTGTCATTGAAAGATTTGCCATCACAGATCGATATTCGTTTGACAACTTGCGGACCTAGATATCAGTGTCTGTTGGAGTAATATCAATCAAAATTTTCATAGAATTCATAGAGGTAGAATTCGAAGTCGATGACGTTGTCAAAATTCAGAAACGCACAGACGTAATATTAATAAAAAACTTTTTATCATAGAGAATGAATTTGATGGCGTTGTCAAAACTCAGAAAAG
Organism: Micraspis discolor; assembly: GCA_030674115.1. Classification (NCBI taxonomy): domain Eukaryota; kingdom Metazoa; phylum Arthropoda; class Insecta; order Coleoptera; family Coccinellidae; genus Micraspis; species Micraspis discolor. Next base: position 3,256,711 of record JARTUT010001309.1, on the reverse strand, counting down.
CAATGACGTAAGTTCTTAGGAGAAGCATAGAACAAAATTTGGTGAAAATTATGAGTAGTTATTTTCAAATTGAGATAAAGGTTCGTTTATTCATTAGGCTTTCATATTTGCATCACATTGTCCCATAGTACGGAAAAAGACTATTTATTGTTCATCCGATCAGAGAGCTCATAGATTTGTTAAGGTTTGAATATTTACTCGCAAGTAGCTCAATAAGAGCGCCAAAGCAATCTGACCTCACTTCAGTGCTTTCTAAATTTTTATACAGGATATTCAACCTCGGGCGAAAATATTGTTTAGAAGACATCTTTTGACGTGTACGAGGTCTTTTCAAAAGAGAATTTCGACTAAAGGTATAGTAAATGCTCTGTTAATCATAGATTTCAGGGCTGTTTATTCTAATCGGGACAGAAAGAACCATGAATACTGTCAATTCTAAAATCCTTCATAAATGCCAGAAAGGCCTGAAACTAAATTTGCTGCAATCGATGGAAGTAACAAATCTGCATTTATAACCCCAATATTTCACCTCTTCATAACAACTAGAGATAATCCGTTCACCACTACTGAATTTACCATTCAATATAGATTAATTGTCTACCAAATCTCAGAAAGCAGGTTTTGACGGAATTTACCCTGAATTAATCAATAACAATATTCTGAATTTAGGAAACCTTCTATTCGAATTCCGTAAAGCTAAAGTATGCTTTCATTGATATATCTTCGGCATATGACACTGTAAAAAGATGGATTAATTTTCAAACATACCCATCGTGTGAAATTTGAAGTAAAGAAGGCAATTCTAATCCAACTTCATCGTTCCATTGGTAAGTATATTGTTAGAGCTGAATTATCAACATCTTACAAGGGATTGTGTATCTGATATTAAGTCTATGGTTAATCCTTAAACCTTCAATATTTAGGTTGATTTTCAGATTTGAGAAAAGGGCTCGCTAAAAAATGGGCTTATACATCGTAAAAACTGAACAGTATGCATGAGCTCATTATCAGAACGGTGGATCAACAAAGCATCGAAATGCATTAACTCGATTTCGGGCAACATCAAAGTTTCGCAAACACATTACTGTGACATGCCGCAACCTACCGCCAACCAATTTCCCGATGTTTCCGAATTACGGTGTCGTTTTTCCAAACCGGCTCCCTTCAAGTCGTGAAATTTGCCCATCCCACCGGGCCGATGAGTGCAAAACGTCGATCGATGAATGTCCGGACGTGAAAATTAAAGCGAAAGGCAATTTACAAATGGCAAAGGGCGCGGAAATAACGCCCAACTGATGGCTTTTCTATTTTTAGCGCGGTGCCTAATGAACGATGTTCTTTTTACCTACACACAACAACTTTGTGAAGATGGCCGACGAAACAGAACGTCATCGGTGTTGGGTTGCGCGACTAAATTGGAGTCAATTGTTTCTACGGCTTCGAAATTGCCCGCATGAGATGAAGAGGTCCGAACCTCGGATTGGGCCAATGAATATTCTAACCGGCGTTAATCGAAGGGGTCATGCAAGACGGAGCATATTGAACAGTAAGATTGATCGCGATTCGGAAGCTCCAACATATTCAGAGTTCAATTGAACTACATAGACCCAGTTGAGATAGTTGTGACCAGTTAACTACATACGTTTTCTGTAACGAAGAATGAAATTGACTCAATTATATGTCTCTCAGTACTTCAAAATATTGAAAGTTTACTGTAATCTTATTTTTCGAGAACAGATTGAAGAAATCAGGATAAATCTTCCTCTTCCTCAGTAATCATATTCATTGATGAAGTATGTTCGACGAGGACCCCCAGGTGACTATCCATGATATCGTGTTGCCCTATCACCAAGTAAAGATAGGAGAGATTGCTGAGATGTTAAACATCCATACTGATGGGTGCACAATATTTTACGTCAACATATTCACCAGATTTGGCACTGTGCAACTTCTTTATGTTGCCAAACATAAAAGAATGACTCAGTGGAAAGCGGTTCACGTGAAAAGAGGAGGTCATCGCTAAAACGGAGGCTTAATTTGCAGAGTTCGGCAAATCGTCTTTCCAAACATGGGTACTTATCCATCCATCCTTGTAGAATTGGGCTGTTTTTACGAGAATACACCGACAAAAGCAGGAGGTTCTTTCAAGCATGCAAAGTGATCATGGAATTGAAGCGACAAATTAGATTAAGACTAGCAATTTGTGTACATAAATTAGAAACTTTCGGATAAGTTGTGCTCAATCACCCTATGTTCGATGGGCGTTGTTGCTTCAGCAAGTTTGCTGCGGGTGGGTGGTAGATATGGGAACGCAGAGGGTTCCTCGTTGTGAATTCATCGGCATAGAGTAATTTAATTGTTTCCACTAATGACGGACTAACGCCCCAAGGATCGTGGACCCGTGAAAAATGTTTTAATGGGAATTAATTGATGACTCAATCGTGACGGAATTGTTCGATATCGGTTTCTGATGGTTGCCCATTCTTAAGTGGGCGTACAACTAGATATTTTTCAATGTTTCACGCACAAATTCGCATACTTTGAAGGACCTCGCAAAGAATTCCTAACAATCGTTGTATGGTGATTCGACCTGATCCTTCAAAAGGTCACCTGCAACAAACCTAGTCTATTGAAACATAATGGTTTCAAGATATCTCAGTTTTTCATCGTATGGAAATCTTTCGTATTCGTAATCATAAATGCTGATTGATTTCTTGAAGGTGATATAATTTCAACATTTATTATTAAAAATGCGAAATATTTCAAGAAACCAAGATATCTCGGTCAGCTCGATATCACTAGTTAATTCACTAATATCCCAACGGGTAAAACAATGGCATGTCGTGAGTGTCCAAGCTGAAAGATGACCAAGCACTAAGTGAAAGAACTACACTTAGCGTGAATGCAATAATCAGCTGAAACCCATAATATTCCTTATACGAAAGGATTATCAGATAAAATTAGGAAATTTTGAAATAAATACGACAAAACAACCAAGATATCATCAGGTCTAATCTAACAAAAAATAGACTTGATAATGAAAATCAAAGAACTAAGAATATACAGGTGAGTATTTGACCACTGCGTTAATTTCAACCATAGATCCTTGACGTCAAAAGAAACATTTTCTTCCTATAACATTTCTCCAAATTTGGCCCCGTTCAAACGAAATAGGTTGTTGAAATTTCATAAGAAAATTGCATTTTCACCTGTAACACTCAAACGAGAATATCAATTGAAATGATATCTTGTAGAAGGTTTTTGATAAGTCATGTGTATTTTGTCATCAATAGATTTATTCCATTTCTGGTGGGTTCCTCACTACTAGTGTACACATTAATTAAATTGCATGAAAAACAAATATCACTTGAACTAAAGGTCCGTATCTTGTACTTCCTAGAATCATTAGTCTTTTTTGCAGATAAAATCATTCTTCATCTCTTTTCCTAAATTACACCATTTTTGAGATATTTCAAGTTGAAAGGAATCAAATCGATATAATCATCTGATGAAACATGAGTGAGTGAATCATTTCTTAGAGAGAAAATAATTTTTTTAAACAATTCAGATTCAATAGTGGATGCTGTGGAAGGTAATTTTCATTCAAACTAAACTGGACTACAGAGGGGTAATTACCCAATGTGAAAATTTAAAATGCTTATAACTTTTTAAGGGAGCTGAATATGGCAAAGCGGTATGTGAAAAAATGTTTCTGTTGATCTCAAGAACCTATGGTTAAAATTAACGCAGTGGTCAAAGACTCACCTTGTATATTGCATATATGAAATGTGGATGCTTTCTCAAATGTTAGACATCGATAGTTCGAAGTTGGTCTAATATACTGTGAATGAGAATCATCAGATTAAATGGAGCGATACATTCATGATATCCAAGGAAGACAAACCTACAACATGAAAAGTCAAGGTAGCAGCATTTATAAAAATCGCTTCTGATCCCAAAAGTCCGTCGTCGCCGGAAGTTTGGAGGCCAATTAACTTAGTCTTCAAACAACAGGTAAGAACAAATTTGATATAGTCTCAGAGTTCTGTTCATCATGACACTAAATGAAAATTGAAGAATTTTCAAATATTATCAGCTTTTATCCATTTTTTTTTCTTGAAAACGATAGGAGATGTCTATCGAAACGTTGTTAGCAAGAATAATAATAGATTATGGCTATTGTCCAAATAGTACTTAACTCTACACGAGTAACATCAAAAATTTCTGGTCAACAATCCATCCCAACTTGAAAGCTTCGAAATAGTTGATCTCTTTGAAACCAAAATCAGTTGGAGTAATATACAATCCTATAGTTAATCAAGTGAAAAAAAGACACAAGATTCATATCAGTGCTATACAGATAACTGGTTTTCATTAAATTTAAAACTAATTTTGCTTCAAATTGAAAATCTGAATGCAGCTTGTATCTTCCAGCATAATGAAGTGAAATAATGACCTCTTCACTGCATGGCGTTTCAACCTAGAAAATATTTTCTCTAAGATATGACATACTTCACATACACCGCATTAAAACAGTTTCTAATCTGTCATAATGCAGTTTTAATGTTCCATTGAAATCTGTGAACCCAAAATTCGGCGAACTATGCATCATAACATTAATTATAACATCTGAAGCGGAACTCTGATTAATCCAAATTACGACTATAGACAGCCGGACACTGCTCCCTGAATAGAGACCAATCAACTGTTTTCATCACCCAAAATGTACATGCACAAAAACACTTACAATTTGCGCCTTGAGATCCTTCGTGCATATCGGCGATAGCCACTGGTGAATATTAATATATCTCTTTGGGATGATCTTCAGACAAGGAGTCGTTTGTGGATATTCCAGAATGGCCGCGGGCGCCTGTATGGGCGAGCCGGCCTCCTGTAGCACCACCATTTTGCGGAAACAATCACAGCACTATGTCGAACTTAACTGTGTAAATATCTACACATCGCTCAAGTCCACGAGGGAAATGTTTATTCTCACAGCCATACACTCTGAATATTCGAAGATGATAAAATCTAACGGCACATATTGAATGAATCTCTGTCCAAATATAATGCCGAATTTCCAATGGTACGGGAATTCCTGCTATATTTGCGCTTTTGTTTTAACTGGAAATGGATAATACTGATGTAGTAGGGCGGCCTTTAGAGCCATGTACGAACATGCAATAGCGTCTTGCGCCGAACAGCGCATCGCTCGCGAGTACCCTACGACGAACACATTTCCACGCACGATGAGTGTTCGGCGAACGGTCTCTAACAATCCAAAGGAATCCAGCTTGTTCGAATACTCAGATTTAAAGAGAAAACTATGAAAGAGAACTTGATGTTAGCCATTATTTAGGAGAATCAATCGAATTAACCATGATCAAAGCGCAGCAATACGATTGCTGGCGAGACCGTTATTCTGATCGGGTTGACGTGCGGTTCGGCGCGCTGAATTGTTGCATGTCTGTACATGGCTTATGGTTTTGGAAACACGTACTCTTGCGGAAAGGTGGTGCGAATGAAGCAAACGTGTAATCGGCGCACTGTCAGTTTCACTGAATTACGAGCCCGAACCGATTTTAGGTCAATGAAGCCGATTCAGAACGGGGATTATATACCAAAGTCGGCCGCATTGGTTCCTGCTAATTCCGGGAATTAATAACATCCTTGTATATTATTCAAAGGATAAGTACTCGAAGGCAGATTGGCTATTATTTAGGGAATTTGGGATTATGAATAGAAACTAGCTATTGCATAGCGGAGGGTCAGTGCTTTCTATTGTTATTCCCAAAGTAATTAACAATTTCTGGGGATTGGTATTCGAATAATGATCGTAACATGTGTAATATGTTATGTGCTGTGCATAGGATAGCCAAGTAATTATTTCAACACGGAAAACTTTTTCAGTTACATGAAATGTATATCACGACAAGCCGAAATAAGAATATTAGATAAAAGAAGAGAATCATGGCAATAAGAGTATGCAAGCATGCGCATTTGAAAAGGAACGTACGTTTTTAGACGAAAAACAAACTCTACGACAAAGTAAGTGATAAAAGTTGAAATTATTTCGTGAATATATTTTCTTTAACAATAAATGAAATAGCGAAAGATCGACTATTTTCATTGTTATAATGTTTCAACTCATACAATTACTTCGACTATAATTTTGTTTTTAATAAGTTTATTTGTATTCATTTTTCAGTTACTTAATCATTTCATTTCTTTAGGATTCCCATCAAAATTTATGCTGTGCAATGTCCTCGTTTTCAAAATAGGTTTCATATAATTTAATTTCAATCTTTCATTTCAGTTGTATGGAAGTATATATGAAGTAGTTCACCGATATTGAAAGTCTTCACATTTTTTTACACTTAAATAATTAAAAATTGAATAATTGATGTGTCATATGATTGATTTAATGGAAATAATAATGTAAGGCATTATACCAGAAAACCTATATTGTTGAATAGAGAGGAATGGTGGTTAGGAGTCGGAAAGCGTCGGAGAACGCTCTAAAACCGATATACATACATACATTATACCGGTAACTAAGCTTCAACTTATTATTGATATTGAAGTTTCTTATTACTCTGATTGATTATTTTTCAAATCAATTTCATCCTTCAAGCATATGCCAGTGAAATTCGTTGACTTAACAAAACAAAAAACTCAATTCGACACATTTACCGAACAGTTCTCGATGTGTTCTAACAACAAATAAAAAATATTACTGTAATTTTATTGATAGTACTTCTTCATGCGTAGCAAAATATTAAAGCTAGTTCTATTACTGATTATGAACAGAAATATTTCCTTTGTTGGGCCCAACCAATTAGGAAGTTTACTCTCAGAAAATTTCCTGCTAACATGAGTCTAAACCCTCAGAAGTTATACTACCATACGATAATTTAAATGTATCAGGGTCTAACGTAGTACATAAATGACTCTTGAAAGTTTTATATCATTCATTTATCGGTTCTCAGATTTCGGATAATTTTCTTGGGTAGCAACGCAAAGGTGGATTCCGCATTTGAAGTGTTGAAAGCTATAACGAGAAGCATGTGTCAAATAAGATTCGGGGACTTTTATGTGGGCAAATTTAGGATAATGAATAAAATGACTATGCTTTGTATGTCTCATGTTTGTATTCAAGAATAGAGAGAAATTCCAAAAGAATGTCAGTCACAAGTATTCTACGAGAAACAAAGATCTTTACTATCGACAACATAGGATTATGCTGAGTGAGTTATATCTGTATGTCCGCCTCATGTCAAGTGTGTGGAAGCGAATTTGAATTCAAGAAATCAATTCAGAAACTTCAGATAAAACTGAAACCAAGTCTAGACGAAGATTTTGGATTCTGACAATATGCACTGAATTCCATGTAACTTTTTACACAAATCTTGAAATAAAGAAGTTTATCTATCTATCTATCTATCATAATATGAACTTTCGAATCTCATGAATCGGTCCAGTTGTCAAACCATGACCTATAAGACATTCGAACTTGAAGCACTTTCTTTTTTAAATACCTCGTCGCACAATGTTTCCGTAGAATTCAAGCAAACGTCTAAAACTTTTCCTTCTTTTCATAAGCTGAAAACTTGGATCGTCCAGAGCATATTCCTCATTATCGCTTGGGAAAAAAAACATATTCGAACAACACCTTATCACTACTGTCACTTTGATGCGGACAAAGTTTCCCGAACTAAACCTTTCGCTGCGGTTTCAGACCACCAGGAAGTGAGAAAAATTTCCTACCGATTGCACAAGTCGACGTTTCTCCCTATCGCCAAGGCGGAATCATGAAGGAATAAAAATGGAACGGTGACTTCATTAGGTTTAGATTGCGAACATGATGGCGCTGCAAAGGAGCAAATTTCCAGTGAAAACGTCATGGCGAATATGCGGATTTCCCAGGTTTTTTTTTACCACATACTGAAAGCACTATTGCGCTAATTGCACGTGAATATTCAAATGAATGCACTTTTGGTTGGATCTTTCGAGAAAGTAAACGATTTTATTTTTTAGTATTCTAATATCATAATCAATTTTTTTTTATCTAATTAGCTGCAATCCAGAGTCCAACGGACGTTAAGGAATGAAGTGGGCCAACATTACGCCTCATCAGACTATAGCTTCGTGCCAACAAAGAAACTATCACACTTAACAATCAGTCAAATTACAGTGATGTTATTGATTTTGTGTTGGAGCATCTGTTTGATGAAACTGTCTAATCAGTATTTCAAATCAAGTTTTTTGTTTTGTTAGTTCAAATCTATCTAGATTCAGCAACATATGCATTAAGAATTAATTCAGAAAATAATAAACCAGAGAAATTAGAAAACTGCAATATCAACAATAAAAACATAGAACAGATTAAAATGCCACAGAGAATAAATAAAACAATAAAAGAAGTTGCAGCTAATTTACCGGTGTGTTCATTAAGTATATCATCAATATTGTAGTATTGTAGTACGCTCAATATTTATATACTAGTTTCATACATCTGAATTGAAAGATCAAAATTGAATAAAATTAATTCAATTTTAATAACGGAGAAATCGACAAGCATAAATAATGATGGAGATCCCAAACAATTGAAAATAAAATACCAATAAATCAATCACTGCAAATTGAATACAAAGAAATCGAATAAAAAAATAATCAAACTAGTACCATTGGCCAAAATATTTTAATAATAATATAGTTGTTTGTGGTTTTTTTTTATCAAATATTCTTTTAAATTTCGAGTCAGTAAAGATTCTGAATAAATCATACAACATAAGTTATTTAACTGATCGTGAAGTGAGCAGTAAGTTCCAAACCTTTAAAGATCTCGGTAAAACAAAATTTGAGTATTCTAGTTGGTAACAATGTAGCAGAACCCCGTCAAAATTATCACGAAGCCTTACGGCGGCTTCTTAGGCAAACAAAGACAAACTAAGCAATTCCGTAGAACGAAATAACGATTTTCATCATACAGGCAGCTCATAGAACATAGAATATCCGTACCATTCGTCAACAGTCAACTGTTTACAAGTCGGAATAAGAAGCACGAACAACAACAATAAGAAAATAAATTGGGAGCAACAGAACGCAGGAGATTTGGAAACTGCACACCTGATCCCTCCTGTTTGTTCAGGTCGGCCTATTCGCATCCCCAAACCCCAACCTCTACACTATATACTACTCGCAGCATAATTAATCTGCCTAGGGTTGCTTTAGCACACGGTGCAATCAGCGACGTCGATTCAGACAGAACCGAAATAACTACACACGAGAGTGATGACTGAACGAGTATCGATTAGCTTTCTGCTATCTGTCATATTATTGATATGTTTGACGTTTGCACAGTGAGGGTTCAGCTGTCTAACTACCCTGAATACAAATATTAGAACTGGTTTTCTGAAGCAAATATCATATTAATTCCCGAATGATGAATTCCTGTACACTTCTGTCAGCCTCATCATGAGTATTATTCGATATTTATTTTCATAAGTATTTTCCGAATGAAAAAAAATATTAGATATATAATAAAAATATAAATAAATATATAATAATATATAAAGAGGAAAAAGGAAACTTCAGAAAAAAGGAAACAAAGAATTGATTCATGGAGATGACAAGTAGATTCTTTATTAATTAATAAAATAAAATTCCGGTACTTTTTTTTCCATAGTAGCAGGTTTGTTCATTCATTCTGGCGAATATCTTCCGCTGTTCCAGAGATATACTTTAACAAAGAACAAGAGCGAAAAAGCGTTTTCCTACATTTTTGACTGGAGTTTCCATGTGAACCTTTGAATTGAATTAATATATATATATGTATACATTAATCTTTTTTGCTATCCACACCAAGACGGTTTCCGTAAGCGATATCGAACCGACATAACATTACCCACAAAAGCACCCTCCGATCGAATACCGAATTTTCCCCCGCATTGGTCGATGGGACCATCTATCGCCCCTTTGCACCTGTCCGTGATTCTCGAACGAACATATTTCGCGATAAAACGCGAAAATCGTGCAAGAAAGCGCCACGGCGCCAACGGTTAGGGCAGGTTCGCACGGGTTGTCATGACGACGGCGTCGAGCGGTCGTCCCAAGCGGATACCTCATTGCCAGAGCTTATTGTAGGTGAAGGGGATGAGCTCGGAAAATTGATGCAACGTGTAAATTCAATGTATGGGGAAACGTTCTTCCAAACCCTCGAATATATAGACTTGAAATTTAAGCGTCAATACAATTTAATTCAAATTGTATAATCCTTTATGAACATTGACTTATCCCAGAGTTTCCAATGCAGGGCATACACGCTACGCTAGACCGGAGAGGAAAACTGTGCAGGTCGACCGGAGCGTATGTCGTAGATTTTCAAGTCTGCACAGGTCGCCGGAGCAAATTCGAGATTTCACTCGTTCTAGTGGACCGTACGGTCGCTACAAACTAACACACGACCCGTCCGGTTTACCGGAACGTCCCCACACACGACGCAACCCTGCGCAGGTATACCTGTACAGTTTTCCTATCCGGTCTACCGTAGCGTGTATGCCCTGCATTAGATATGTCAAGAAATCATTCACCAAAATTATTGAATCTTCCACACAATTGATTCGAATCAACATCAAAATGTATTTTCCTACACGTGTTTTAAGATCAAATTGGCTCCCGAAGACGTGAAATGTCGTGTTTAAATTTTGTACGCCCACGTTCAATCCTGAGGGCTTTTTGGTTTACCTAAATTAGCACTAATTTGTATTTGAAGATTTTCTTTCGTTCATATATAAGGTTTTCAGTTGAAGAAAACGAATCAGTCAGTAATTGAATAATACTATTTCCAAATTCCTCATTGTAATATTAAACTGCTCTGGATTTCCTTCTATAATCTACCGATTTCTGATAGACATTTCTACCGATATAGTCATAAAACTTTTGGTAACGCTGATTATAAGACACACATAACGGATGAGTCACTCGAAGTTCAGAGCATAGAATCGAGAGCGGTTTGAGTTCGCTAGGTTTAACAAAAGAAAAGCCCAATATGCTACCACCTGTTAATTCAGAGTAGATGATACCGATAAATAAATACCCGCAAAAAAAAAAATAACAAAAGAATTATAATCAAGGTAGTTGCATTGGTCGAAATATTTAGTAATAAGAATATTTAGTCTTCAGTTATTGATTTTGTTGTTTCTGTTGTATACATTCAGGAAATAACCTCGACTTCAATATTCCACTTTGTCATACAGTTGGCTCGTGGTCCGAACACATACGTTTCTATAGTTCTCAAGAATTTGTACTACGGAAATTTACAGATCGAATTACATTTCTATGAATTTTAAGATTTACTCTACTTTTGATGTTGATGGGACGAATCTTATAATTATCAATTCGTGAGTGTCATCACTTTCGCTGAAATTGAAAGAAAAGAAAAAAAGAAGAAATCATTCAGTTGGAGTAGAGTTAATTATGGATACTGAAGGACATGCTCCATATCCTTCTGATAAAAAACAATTTGAATAAAAAATGACCGAGAGTAATCTCAAAAGATAGAAAGACATCTAGATCCGATTAACTCCGGTAAGTACTGAGATTCAACGAAAAAGGGACACGAAATTTCCGACGGACTAAACAAAAAAGGCATCAATACTTCAAATCTGGGAACAACAAAACGTCTCCTACTGAGATAAATCCCGACCCTCCCGTTATCGTCATCCGAAGCGAAGACACAGTGTTGTATTTTCCTGAACCGAATGAAAAAAAAACCCTCTTCCATCGAAATTGCCAAATTCCGTGATCGCATCATTCCGTGTCACATACAGAGAGAGATCTATATGATATTCTTTTTATGCTTTATCGGTTCCGAAATGAAATATCGTCCTTACCGTTTACCCGATAAGTTGCTACCATTTCTGCCCTCTTTTCGAAGAGGGAGGAAAAGGAATAAAATAAAAAACCCTCTAAGCTTTCCGTGCCACCTCCGAATTTCCATTTCCGCCCACCACCGAAACTCTCGCTATTAACTAAAACACAAGTTCTCGGACACGGCATCAGCCGCCGCCGCCGCGTTCCGGATCTAAATTGCAAATTGTCTGTTCGACGAAAATTCCCGTTCCAACTTGTCTTCGACGGCACGGGCACGGAACACGTCAGCCGTCAAGTTTCGCAGGAACGGGAAACTGGATATTTCTGCCGTGCCGTGCAAATTCGGGGGCGCTCACACTTTGGCGACGAGGCGAAAGTGGTTGCTGGCGTCTGGGATTTTCGATTTTCACCTCGAGTTTACAATATAGGTGTAGCACACGATCTCCTGTGCTAGTTGTTTCTAAATTAATCACGTTTCTTCGAGGCGTAAGGGGTCGCTAACACTTTGTAGCGAAAGTGGTTGCTGAAACCCTGGATTTTCGATTTCTGCTGGAATTCACAATGAAGGTAGGTTCGAATATTCCGAGCGAGTTAAAATTAATTACGATTCTGATAAGTCGTTAAGCTTCATTAATGAATTGGTTTGAATGATCAACTGAAAATAACCTTTAACATAAAATGAATGAAATGTTAGGGTTGGTATAAATTAGGTTTCTTTAAAATTTCAGATATTGGCATTGAGATGAATTAACAAACCTATATATCAAATGAAAAATAATTACTCAGTTTTCCTTACGTTCTGTCAGAGGCTCTAATTCCCTTCTGCTAAAAACCCACGTTAGTCTTTTTAAATTAGGACAAAGAACATGATTTCCTCATGATATGGTTTACTAGAACTGCATTAATAAGTTCAATCGATGTCAATCGTATAAGTATCTGTGAAAGATCGAACATTGAAATTTCTGAAGGGCTTTGTTGACATCTCTCTTTTCTCTTAGGTACATAAAAAATAATTATATCTTCAGGTGGAAGGAAGCTACGACTATGATATTTGATAAGACGTAATATATCATAATATATGTCCAAATTTTTGTTCAAACTAGTCGGATATCTTGAGAGGTATAAAATATTGAAAAAAAATGGGAACAATGCGAACCTATTTGTTTCAAGCTAATTCAAATATCCTCCAAATTGTAACTTAATCCGATGAATATTCTAGGATTTATGACCTTGGCCGAGATATTTGAACAGTTAACCTATTCTTTTTCGGAAGATAGAGAATATACGGCCAGTCGTATTTAATTTTGACAGGCTTTCTTCATCAGGAAGTCCAACACAATCGATTGATACATTTTTCTGTTTGATATTTGAAAGACACATAAATTTGAGTAAAACGATAGCGTGCATTTCTACTAGAACAACGGCGCAAAAATGGTGAAGAGGAGTGTCTTCAATACTTTGAATATTCAGACAGAATAAAAAAGTTTTCCCAGAAAATCTTCGCTATATTTCAATTCTGACAATACGTAGTATCATAAGACTGTTTGTGGTATGGAGCGAAAATATACAAGGTTATCATTAAGTGATCGTGAACTTTAACAAATCAATTTCATCAGAACTAAAAATGTTCAAATTTAAACATATTTTTGGAACGTTTCTCCCTACTAAAACTAAATCTAAGTTTTAAGTTAGAAACGAATAGGTATACATAGTATTTATCTAAAGAGAGATATATGGAAGTAAACGTAAAATGATTAAATTCTTTATGAAAATCATAAAAATAACACAGAAGAGGGGTATAATAATTATTTGGGCAATAATCATAATATCTTATTGTTCTCTTTTCCAACGTTTCAACCTCTTCTCGATTTCAAGGTAGAACTTGGTTTTTAAAAAAGCTGACAAGATCAGAGAATTTTTCTGTTTTCCCTGTAAAAAAAAAAAAAAATTCTGATCGTGTCAGCTTATTTTGAGATAATTTTTTGCCTTGAAACCGACAAGCACAATAAGAGATTATGGTTATTGGCCAAATTCTACATGAGTTCCATCATTAAAAAATTCTCGTCACACTAGAAATAAGGGATCATTTAAAATAAGACAGCGAACATCCAAAATTTTTCACCTCAAAATCAAATACAAAGTTCGCGAATGAAAGAAATCACAGCGCTACACAACGCAAACAAACGAACCGAATCTCAGAGCATCAATCACGTAAGATTCGCCAAGATTCCGCAGATTAGAAAAAATCCCACACGGCTGAATCGACTTCGACCATATTTATTCTGCGAACGCGAACCGACAAGAGTACGTGTTCCCGACAGCAATGAAATCATTAAACAAATAATTGCGAAAATGATGACTAATTGGCCAGCGTCTTCGTTCTCGCCGAAAACGGATTTACGTATCAGGAAAATGGAAAAATCTGGGAATGTTTCCGAGCTTCAATAACGTCAGAGGCTTCTTGCGCTCAACAGGTTGGAAGTCGATATGGGAGAATGATAAACGAGATCCACAAGGTTTAGGATGCGCGCATTTTCGCCACTTGACAATTCACATAACCGTCGCCATGTCCGAAACCATCTCCACAAGGATATTCATCCCAGTCTTTCGGAAGAAATTCAATGAAAATATGAAGGTCATAATTCAAACTTCTGAGTAATACTAATACTGGTGTTGTGATAAAGTTCACCAACAATCCACACAGAGAATTCAAAAGGAACAAAAGTAGAAAAAAATTCAGGAGTTGATACTAGGATTTCATTCTAATAATGATCAAACTAACCAGACTTGGCAATACATTTAGCAAAGCAGTGTACCGGCAATTGAAACATCAAACAGCTGACCTGAAAAGATGTGTGAATTTCTTCTTGTCGATAAGTCGACATTGTTGATTACAAAAAATGGAGACTCGCATTGAAGAAAGTGTATGAAGTATTTTTATTGAAATCCCGCAAATTTGTATTTGAATGGGTAATCTTTTAACAAGGGTAGTGTGGTACATTAACACTGTTGACGCCCTTTCCCAATTATCGCGGTCTTGCACAGAATTTAGCCAGAAGATCAGACGATAAATACACAATATTATCTGACTCTGATGAAACGAATCCGAAAACAAATTCATCGATAAAGGCCAATTTGTGGATAGAAGATTCTGTTCACTACAATGCACCAGCGCACAGGGCCTCTGTGACGTGCGTTTAATAAAATTAGACAGAACTAT
The DNA here is from genome assembly GCA_030674115.1 of Micraspis discolor. Lineage (NCBI taxonomy): Eukaryota > Metazoa > Arthropoda > Insecta > Coleoptera > Coccinellidae > Micraspis > Micraspis discolor. The sequence continues at coordinate 3,241,617 of JARTUT010001309.1, read as the reverse complement.
CATTTTTCTCTACTGATACGATGCTCCCCTTCCAATCAAACGAAGTGCATATTGGAAATAGCAAATCAAATGATCCAATATCGATTCAAAATATCGTCCCTCACAATAAACCTGGATATAAATTCAGAGGAGTGGGAATTTCAGGAATGACTTCACACATTTTCAACAGTCAATCTCCATTATTTAACTCGACCGCATCGTAAAGCGATTCATTCAGCCCTTCCGACAGTTTCTCCCTTAACTAGAACGAATTAACGTGTTACCATTGAAAATTTCCCGGAAAAGGCCTTTGAGAGAAAATTCATTCATCAATATATATATGTACACAGCCGTACGAACGGACTAGAAGGCGGTCAGAGTAATTTATTCGATCCATTGTCGGATGGTCTTCGTTAACGCGTTCTGAACGAAGAATGCCGAATTCTTTCGTGAACAATTAAACGCTCATTAACGTTGTAATGAATTGTATTCATTGGGAGAAGTCTGTAGGATAATAATTGTGACGGGCAGTTGTGCGTCGGGCAAAAATTGAGTTTATCGCTCGCCACCGAAAGATTATCTCGATTAAGAGATGAATAAGAGGTTAAGAAATATTTCGTTATGTACAGATGGACATCAACGTCTTGAAAAGGAAGTTAGTCACAGGAATGAAGTTAATGTGTAATTTGATTACGTTCCAGTTTTTCACAAAATGTCAGACGTAGACAATGTAGCACAATTTGAAGAAGAAAAGTGACGTAGCAGAGACAAAGCAATAAGTTTCCGTTAATGTTTAAGAAGAGTTTTAGCATCTGTACATCACAATAGATGAAACATTGATTCACAACTTTTTTTCATCGACAACTTGGAACATGAAAAAACAATTGACAGCGACTATTATATCGGTTTATTGACGGCCAAAATTGCCGAGAAAAGTCCTCTTCAGCGGAAAAATGATTTTGCCGATATGAGGAAGTGATTGGAGGTCTCGATAAATCTTTCTACAACGGTAGTACCGAAAAGCTAGAGAAACGCTGGAATAATTGTTTCACTCTATGAGATGTTTAAAAACGTAGTTTTGATGTCAAATATAAATTCTTTAGTTCTGATGAGGCGGTAAAATTGAAAAATCGCCTTCACAACAGCCTTTGGTTTTGTGTTATCATTTTCAAAACTTAACACACAATAAACGCTTGATGTATTGCAGATTATGCTGTATGTATGCAAAATGTGTCGAATGCTTGGACTATCACTAGTTGATTTATTCTCGATGTTTCCCAGAAGGTATGAGCAAGATCGTTCAGATGAAATACTGCTCAAACAGGAAAGAGAGACTAGCATTCTGTGAACAAATCTATTTGGCCAGATAAATGTATGAACAAGGTTTTATTACTAGTCTATTTTTAGGATATTCCTTATGGGGTTACATAAAAAGCAGGATACAATCATCAGTCAAACAAGATTTAAGACGAAATGGAAGCAATTGTCTGAACTAATCATTGAAAATGAAAAAAAAGTATTGGATACTGAAGAATAATATTAGAAAAAAGTGAAATGGTGGATGAAGACATGATAAGAGTATGAATATAACGATATAAGAAATATCAACTGCAAAGCATATTTTAATGATGACTTTTTTGTGCTTTGATAGCATTTAAAATCTTTAAGATGCAATGGGACCAATCCTCTTTGAATCATTTTTGAGTTTACACATCGGGTTTATTTTATCTGACAGATACTGAGAGAATAACTGCCAATCATAACGTGTAATTCGGCATGATCCTTCGAAGAAGATATACAGGATCATTTGCAGTGAACCATGGTCCGAAAGGGGGTAACGAAATTTTGCGTTAAGTTGTTTATCACTGATAACAAAATTGCAAACTTCGAGTTCTTCAAGCTATTCAGCACCTGACGATGGTTCGATAGCCGAAACAGGTCGTGCCGTAAAATTAATTAAATTAAAATTGGGCAAAACACTTGTTTCTTTCAGATTTATGATGGATTTTCACAAGATAAATGAGCCATAAATACAAAATACTTTTAAATCCCCTTGCCTTGCTTTTACAGGATTAAATGTCATATATCTGAATCAATGTGATTCATTTTGCAACTCAATATATCATGAAGAAAAGGAAAAGTTTTTCGAGACAGAACAGACCGAGGATCTAAGGAAAACTGAGGAATAACTTTGTGGAACCTAAGACTGTTGACAATGTTTCAGTCATTCATTTCAGAAAGACAGGATGAAAGCCGCCGTAAGACTATTTCAATTACGACAATTTTCTTAAAATTCAACACCAAATAATGAAGAACTTTTGATCTCGTAAGAGATATTCCAGATTTCCTGGATCCTTGAGATAAACTTGATCAGAAAGCTGTTGATTTATTCACGGAATTCGTTTTAACAGGTTGTCCATAAATCACGAAATGTCTTCAATCCTAAGCCAAGGGCATTTTTCAATTCTGGATGTACCGAAATGAATCCGCATATCTTCGCAAACCGTTTTTCCGTTCAAAATCCACAATCAGAGCTAAACACGCAATTTTACCATCTACCCCGAGTAAATCCTATTGAATATTCAATCTTCCGGAGAAAATTCGGTCTCTCCGGGCTTTGCGATCTGTTTTTCCTGCGAAAATTCCGCCTTTAAGCGAATCAAGAAGAGATTTCATCAAATTTCTCTATATCTCAAACTGCGAGCTCCGTCTAATTAGTAGGTACCGGATGTAAAAATTTTTTCCCGTCTCGTAAATCCGCCATACCGCCTCGCTCGGAAACATCCCCAGGGATAAAACGGTAGTAAATCCATTACATCCGCAGGTAACGCAGACGCTTTTTCTTTCGCACGCCAATTCCAAACATCTTACATTCAAGGGTAATCCGCAGGTGGAAAAACAAAATCACCAAACAAAAAAAATACGTCTTCACTTGCAGCGATCACATAGACGACAGACAGAAGGGTACTGCGACCATGCGTGATTTGAAGCGCACAGAAACCAACAACACATACGAAAAAATCCGAAATCTCGCGTCCGGATCTCGACCGGAGCAGTACGGGACCGTGTGAAGAGCGTCGAGAACGAAACGACGAAGACGTTAAGCGCGCAACTGAAAGCTCCTGGATCGGTGAAAACGGACGAGTACGGCGACGAGTGGGGACGCGGCGTCTGCGCGAGCTCGTTAGGGTCAGAGTGCTACGCGTAATCCAGTCGTTTGCCCGGAAACTATCAACTCCGGAGCAGAAACAGTTAAGAGGAAAAAAACCGAAATAATTTCCCTATTTTCCCTTTCGAGTTTCGAACGAGCAGAGGTGGAGATAATGAGATCTTCGGCGCCTAGGCAGAGAGGGTCGTCAATGTTTTCAGGGGTCCTGTTTTCTACTCAATTATTCTAGTGGTTCGTAAAGACGTGAAATTGGGTTGTTTTTCTTTTCGATGTGTTTCCGAAGAGAAATAATAACACCCACGAGAACGAGACGTTGGCACTTTATCGGATAATTCACATTCAAGATATAAAAAAAATCTCCAAGTAACAAGACTCTTGGCGATGGAAATCAAATGAGTATTAACAATTTATCATACGCAGAAATATTGTAGAATCTAAATAGGGTTTTCTTTACACAACTCGTCTATCTGAGAGGTAATGAGAAAAAGGTTCTTGTGCTAACACGATCCGAGCATTTCTAATTATTTTTGGGACTTAAGGGATTTCGGATACTACCGCCGGGTAGGACCTCTTTTAACATCTAGCATTTTTTTACGAAATTTTTCTGATGGAGAGAAAATATCGTCTAAAACACGTTGCAGAAAGCAATTCCAAGACTAATGCCTTTGAATACAAACGACGAAGGAGCGTTCCTTCGTCGCTCATATTCGAATTTGGCAGTCTTGTTAGAATAGCCCATTCTTGTTTTAGAATGAACTAGTATCTCGTAACAATAGTACATTTTCGTTTTGCAAGACCTTCCTATATTACCCTTTGGAAGATAATCTAAAAGCGGATTCGGAGAAGTTGAGTCTATCTTCTCCCAAACTCGATAAATGAAACTGTAAGATGAAAAAATTTAACAAATTTCTTTAATTTCTGCATTTGTAGTTGATACATTTTAAATAAAACTAATAACGCCATCTTTAACAGAGACAATGGAACTACGAATGAAGCTTAAAAAATGGTCTACCGCCAGTCACACAACAAAAATAGTTTAATCTGAATGAATTGGATCGCGGAAGAAGAAACACCATCGATCCTGAGCGAAGCCCAGTTAGTGAAGTCCCCCAATCTGGTTATGGTCGAAGAAGAGTTCATTGGTGTTAAGGAACGAGAGCACGCGAAGAACAAGTCCGCTACGGTCACCGCACCATTGTGACGGGAAGTCATCCACCTCACCTCTTCGGCGATGCTGAACACGACCACCATCCGCGTTCCACAAAATTCGACAGTCATTACATTAACACGTAATGCGATATTGAATAATCCATTGAATAAACAGCAATACTGTATAACGACATGAACGGTGAAGTTGAAGGTTTCGCTCATAGAATTTAACATAAATATAAACATGGGGATGGTCAATTGTGACTATTGACTTTCTGTCATTCATATGGAAGCGGAGTATTGTCAAACAATAAGCTTATTGAATTGAACAATTAAGACAAAAAAATTGTTGCTTATATGTTTTGTTTTGTGCTGTTATTGTTTATAAAATATTATTTTCGCACTTTCTAGTGAAACAACTTGGTTTGAAAGCAAAAGTATTTAGTTCCGATAGAATACGGATTAAATGAAAATGAATTTCAGAATCACCAATGTGCATCTCTTAAAATAAACAGAAAAAAAAATGTTATACCAAGCGATAGGCAAGACATAATAAACCATACGTTACGCAATTTCAAAATAAAATAGCATAAGAATTTTAGATTCAAACTATCGTAGATTAGTCTTATTTTCCTGATCTGGTTACGTTTGACTAGGACTCAAAACAAGACTGTATTCGAATAAATTTTCAAAACATGAAGTAATGTGTTGGGCGAAAAACTAAGTGCCACTGAACAATTCCTCAAATTAAAAGGTTTTTCCCTATGTTATGTCCCCCCAGTCATAATCTTACTTTTTTGTTAAGTTTATTTTCCGAGTTGAATATATCGGGTGTCCCAAGGTGGGCGACCTATTGAATTATTATGAAAATTAGTCGTTCAAAATATTTAAAATTATTCTCATCAATATCAGGTTATCTAATATACATTTCTGAAATACTTTCAAATGTCCAGTGTTGCCAGATGTATGGAAATTTGCCAACAGCTTTGTTATTTTGAATATTTTTCCTAATTCTCCATAAAAATGTACGATGAATGTACTATACTTCCTCATATCTATCATTAACGGTTTTTCAAGTTATAAATAATTTTTTCGAAATCTTAAATTAAACTGGAGAGTCACGAATTTGACTATATTTCATTCAATGATCGTGATTTCAGTTCCAAATTTGGCATGACTCAAGATAATAGTTCGATCAGCTCACCGTTTTATACATAGTGGTAAGAAAATATTGTAATTTTAAACTCACAAAATTAAAGAGAACTGGTTTTTCAAACTAGACACTCTGAATGCATTTTCAGAATGAGAACAACCCACTTTAAAAATTTTTTCCTCTATCTTTTTTGTTTGGATTCTAATCTGCGTTTATTGAATTTCAAATTGATTTAATATGTCCAAATTTCTTTGCATTGATGTTTTCTATGTGCTCACTATTTCTATCTCTATATCTATATCTATAGATCGACACATGTATGACTCAACTCTATCCATAAAAAAATTTATTCAAGTTTACACGACAAACAAGTAGGTATTCATATTTTTGTTTAGTAGTTTTTGTATAAATAATCTGAAATTTAATGAACGCAGAAGGAGAAGTGTATAAAAAAAATTGTAGAGTCGTTTGCTCTCATTTTGAATATGAAAACACATACAAGGGATTTATTTAAAAAAACAGTTGATTACAATTTTGTGAATAACAAAAAAATTTTAACAACTATGATTTGGAGACGGTGGTGCATATCAAACTACTACCTGAAGCCAAATTTCTAACCGAAATCTAATGTTGAATGAAATATAGCCAATTTGGTTTAAAATATTTAAAAATAATGTTTAATTCAAAAACCGAATATATTGATTTAATTTCTTATAGAGAAACATAGAAATACGGGATGTCCCATTTAAAATAACAAGAGTTGCTAAATTAGCGTATATTTGAAAATTTGAAAGTATTTCAGAAATGTACCTTACATAGACGTGCTTCGAAGCACAGTGCTCGCATTTTCAGAGCATTTCTTTCGACCAATCGACACGAGCCTTTTATGAGTGATTGACAAATTGTGTGGGATCCAACGCGAACAAATTTTTTCGACGGTCAAAACGTTCTGACTACGTATAACCTCAAAAATGTCAAGCTTTACGATAGAGCTGTCAGTTAGCAGATTGCAACAATAGAGCTTTCCTATTACGAAATATAAAAGGCAAGCCTCGTATAATAATTTGATAGCCCAATCACCTTGTGACACCAGATATACTATATTATATTTGATTGAACCTTCCTATTTCAAAAAGTGTTAAGAGAACGATAGTTTCAATGAGTATTTTCTGACGAAATTCACGATACTTGAGAATACACCTCGTATATCTACTTATCCACAGCAATATTGAAAAAGTAACTAAACCCAATCCACCACCGAGTATGAAGCAGAAAGAAATATTATATAAGCATGTTTTGAACATCATAATATTCCTCGTCATACATCACTAAGCAAATCTCCTCAACAAGATATCAATTACGGAGGCAGACAATCAGAATGATCCCTTCGACGCTCGCAATACAAAAAAAAAACGAGTCGTGTTTCAATCAACATCGGATGTTATTATTAAAGCGGATAATAAAGAATATATACGAGGGCGTAATTCCGAAGCTGTATAGAATTTCAGATGTGATTCTGGAAGCCTTGCTTTATGCGTATGCAGAGATGACCAACAAAAGTGCATAACATGGAAGTAATTGTGATTTTCTATCCCAGTTTCATATTCCAGGAAATATTCCACAATTCGATGATTTCTATAGATGAAAAGAAATATATTTGTTCGGGTTGACCTAGCAACATTTTCGAATACATAACTTTTCTCGTTGAACTAGCGAGTTAAATCTGTATGCGCGAAAAACGTAATTGGTTACCGATCTGATATTCATAATTTATTTACATATAGATGGTGTATTATTACCCTAAAAGGGTTTTCTTTGAATATGAGATGTTGATCGACAATTGACCATTAATTTTCACGTTATTGCTAATTTGCTTGTCAATGCGATATACGATATTATGATAAAAAAAATTTATGAAAATTCAACGGTAACTCACTTACTAGTATCATGACCTTACACTTTTAGAGAACATATAATTATATTTGCTTAAGACGCATTATTCAGTGCTCTCAATCACAGCACATACGCAAAATTCCGGGCAAACGGACATCTTATACCAGGGTGAGTAATAGCCAAAACAAATCACATGTTAAATCTAAAATATTCAAAGTACTTCTAATCAATCCAAAAAAAAGTTAAGAACACGATTTAAGTAGCGTGTGTTAGAATACACGCCATAAATTGAGAGAACATCTAATATGAGTAATAGCCTGTTCCCTCACTCCGAGAGCAGCTGTGTAAACAAATTGGTAACTTTGAAAACATTTAGGGAATCTTGGTATCGATGCCTTCAATTATCTTCACTTGCATAGATATTAAAGGTCGCAAGAAGCAGAGCATCTGAATAATATATGGTTTGATACATTTACATTGATTTAAAAAAATTATAGGTATATATACATTACCCGAAAGTAGACTCGTAGCACTACTATTAGAACTCACCTGAAATTAAGAAAAAACAATTATCAACACATGTAACCTGCAATTGGTCGAAGCTTAGATAAATATATTGGTTCAGTCGCAAAAATCGAACGAATCAACAGGGTAGCAATTCGATAAACGAATGGTGGGTCAACAAAAACAGTAATAATTTAATTGTCAGTAATTCATTTCAACATTTATAATTGAATGGTATTGGTGGAAATTATTAAATGTTGAACCTCTACTACGGATATATAAATGAATATTTTAATATACGGCACAGAGGAAATATTCAACAAATGAAATCCATAACCTGAACTCCGCTTTACGTGAGCTTGCAAATTTGAATCATTGAGGTTTACTTTCTTTCTACTTCTGATTCAACCGAAGGAACTCATGAGATTCAAGTGATAGTAATTTTGCAACCCTAAAATTTTCATTCATTGAGTTTATAAATGAACGGATCCTTTCTTTCCTGCCACAAAGAATTCAAATTTTGGGGTTATATTTCCAATATGATCTAATTTAATACCCCATTACAACAATTACTGCCACTACCACTTCTGAATTAGGTAGAGGAAACTGATTGAATACAAAAGAACGAAAGCTATAATTGACTTATCAAGTTATCTAGATCACTTCGTTCAGTAGGGAAGCATGCTTTTAGTATTACTGAAATACAAAATGGCGAAAGCAGCGGTAACTAACTAGTCTTTGTTTTAATTTCAACACAAACAGTACAAAAGAAATAGCTCTTTCCGTATCATACAAAAAAACTAATTATCTCGTCTTATTTTAATCAAATTACACCTCTCAAATATTTTATTTAATGAGCTCCTTACAACAATGTTTTTAGTACTGTAATGAACTCATTACGACACTGAAATAGGAATAAATGATTGAATGAACGAAATATAACTAAACAGAATATTGAAACAGTTTAATAGTTTATATTAAGATTAACAAGCGATTCAATCACATATGACGTGAAATAACGACCGGCCCTTAATGTTTCACTCTCTCGTGACCGGCAGCTTGTTCCAAGTAGTTGTATATATAACGAGTCCACAATTCATTAGACGCGAAAGGGGAGAGTTTCCGAATGAAAGCACGTACCGAGGACATTAATAAACGCGACAAAATGTCCCACGGAACTCGGAGAAGGGCAATATTCAAATGGATCGCTTAATTTCTTGAATAAACGGGAAATTTTGAATTTGATTCCGGTATTTCTTGAGCATTCACTACTCCCCGAAGAGATATCTCACAACGAAAATTCGGATGCGATTCCAATTGCGACGCCAAGGAAAACGCAATTAGATCTTTTTGAAGATACGAACTTTCAAGACAAACCGGCAAATTTGGCACCAACTAAATGAAATTTCGTGAGGATAATCTTGGAATTATTCAAAGCATGCAGTGCGCATGCCATTTTGTGAACCTAAGAGCATTGCATTGATCAGTGTGCATTACTCAATAGTATTTCAATACTGGTAAATGATGTCTATAGGTTGAAAGTTATACTTTGTTTTGAAAATTCCATATGATTCACTAGATGATACTGTTTCACACAACTGTAACTTAAGGTTTAATATTGAAAGGTATATGCGTTCAGGCAATGCTAGACTGGCAGGGGATTTGCTTGGCCTTTAGAATTACCAAGGGTAGAATAGCGATAGTTTTAAAATATTCTCGACCAACCACACTTGTCCTACTAAGCTAGCTAGCTAAGCGTGACCAGATCAGTTAATCGCTAGTATAGTACTTACTTAACCTAGCAATCCCCAAGCGACTAGCGTAGAAAAACAGTTTTCAGAATATTTTCTGACCATCTACACTCGACCTGTTAAACTAGCTAGATTTGCGGCGTCAAGCTAGCTAATCGCTAGTATAGAGCTACGGATAGACAGGCCGGTGGCATGCTTCTTAGCACAGCGAATTAACAAGCAACCATAGTAGAAAAACGGAGGTTGAAAATATGTTTGACCAACAACACTCGACCTGCTAAACCAGCTAGCTTAGCGACGCCGAGCTAGCAAATCACTAATATAGGGCTACATACGGACAGGCAGGTGGCTAAGCTAGCGAATCCGAAGCGACAAGCCTGGAAAAACAAAGGTTTTAAAAAATCACGACCTTCTAAGCTCAGCAATTTCAATCTAGCTGATCGTTTGGGGCTACGTACGGATAAGCAGGTGGTTTACATAGCATCAAGAGCATAACTAATCACCAAGCGATCAAATTGGTTGGTTTCGCCAAGTCTGCAGTGCGGTCGGTCCTTCAATATTTAGACGTTTGCTTCATTAGGCAAAATTTCCTGATAATTGATGAATGTATGCTTCAATTTCAAATTGAATGCGTACATCTTCTCTCAGATGGCATTAGGAAACCCAAAAAAACCTATTAAAATACAATGTCTAATGAAATAGAGCTTATACCTGGGGGCCCAAGTCAAAACTGATTTACTTCAAAGATGTAACAGTGAAGACCTACAAGCAGACCAAATATCGAACCAAAGACTCATAGTTTGGTTGGATCACTTCGTGGGAATTCAATTACCAGCCGCCTGGCCATCGTTTTGGTTAGCCACCATAAGGACTTCCTCAAAGTCTCTGACAATATTGGTCAGTTTCTTTGGACTCTTTCCCTACACGTGCTCTCTATTTCCTAAATCTTCCTCCCATGTTTATCAGTAGCTGTCATCCTCTTTAGTTGTTTACCTAGCTCTTATAAACATGGAAATTAGGTCGTTTATTTACTTGCCCCAGATGCCTCAACTCTACCTTCTTTGTCATTAGACTCAAATAATAAAACACCCTTAGAAGTCCGTGACGATCCATTTTTGTTTGAAAGCCTTCGACGTTCTTATGAAATATCAAAGAAAATCAATCAATTCAATTCCTCAGTGAACCTCAAGCCGTGAATGGTGATCATTTATAAAATCCCAATACATCAACTTCTAAAGAGCCAGCTTGGCAGAACTCTGTGTGAATATTAATCTGTATCACTTATTCATCAAGATTAATTCTGATGGATTGCGGAGTCGAGTATTCGAGGAAATTCTAGCAATTTCAAAGAAGTGCAGAAAACATCCCAAGGTCACACTGAGTTTCGCAATCATGAAGAATGCGGAGCAATCGAAACCAAACACGATAGCCGGTGATTTCTGCTGGGCGCGCGCCAATGACGATGAATCAAAATGTTGAAATAATTGGTACAACATCGAGAAGACTATATGTTTTTCTTTATTGCTCTTCCGGGGGTATCTGGAGAACGGATATTCAATAGATTCGACTGACGATATATCCAATAACTCTCCACGTAGGTGATCGAAAAACAGATTGCTCAATATGGTGAGACAGTTGTTTTCAATTAATTTTGATGAGTCAATAGGAACGTAAGCAAAAACAAATTACAGTGACAGTTCCAGCAAATATTTGGGTAGATCCAAGGTAAACGAATTTCCACGCTGTTTATTTTTCATGTTATATTTTGATTAAACGAACAGGCCTATCTCATAGGGTCACCACGGAATTCAGGGATGCATGACAATCAAATTTTTGTCCGGCAAAGAAGACCATTTCATATGACCAAAGCCTTCCTCTGGCTTTCTAGTTAGCCATTAATAAAAATCAATGGCAGGTCATCATTGGAGGAGGCACTAAACAATGGTGGAAATACGAGGTCTGTTTAGAGGAAAAATTGGATTTTGTATTTTCACGAGCTCTGTAGATTCGATTACGGATTTTTTTTATGTTGCTGTACTTAGGTTTATGATATATTGGCATTTTCAGCATTTTAGTTTGTAGTTTGCTGTTGATAACTTGGAGGGTAAGTCAAGTTTCTGTATTCTTGGATTATTTTCCTTTTCGATAAAAAATGAATCGAATGATATATAATTGAATTTTGCGTTAAAAATGAAAAAGAATGCCCCCAAAGCACTTGGAATGTTGACTGTGGCATTTGGCTATTACTTTTGTAATTTGTAGACCTCGTATTGCTTCCTGATCAGTAATAGCAAGGTGGAATACCTTGAAGTGAATGATTGGCGTTGTTTCATAGTATGGTCACCCTATATTTAATCTAATCCTCTCCATTCATCAGATTGTCCCATGGTTCATTTGTACTTTAATATTTCTCATTACTGCCAAGAAGTAGATAATCTTTTAATTTATTATCTCAATTTTTCTCAAGATTGCATGCTCTTTGGCTATCACTCTGCTTATGGGAGCACTTTTACTCAAGTGAATGATAATAATTGCACATCAAATATTTGAAACTGTATAACGGTGCAAATATTCTTTATTAATCCAGGGTTGTACTCACAAATCAACTCATAATGCTCATTTACTTGGAAACGGCGACAATTTCAATATAAATTTCATTAATTAATGAGAGAACCGAAAAATCGCTATCAGTAAACATATGGCGGCTCACTTATCTGCACGAAGGAAATTTAGGAAAAGTTTGCGCTGCCATTACGATGTTCCGATTAAGCGTCCAATATGTACGTAGGTATGTACACAAACCGCTTATCTATAATATTGACAAAACACATAATAAACAATGTGGGACATATATCGTCGATGACCTCAGATTGAAACGACAAAGGTTGCGTGTTGATTATCCAGCTCCGGGCGATAACGGTCTCTTCAGAAGGTTTTGCGACAAAATGAAGCCCGACTCACGAAGTGGAAATTCAAAAACAACAAAGACGCCGAACTGAATAACCCGCCGCCTTTGCCCAATATGAAACTGGAAACGTGGAGTTGGACACAAATGGCGAATGCGACGGTTAATTGGAGCGTACTAATTTTGTCAAGACAAAAACGAGAGCAATATTTTTCCGGAGAAAAATGAGCGCAAGACAGAATTTTGATATAAGCGTGAGAACACTGACAAATTAAAAGAAGTCTCATCATGTCAACGAGTTCGACGAAAGGTGAAGTGGAAAAGATTCGATTGAACAATTCAAACAAACTTTTACACCTGCTGTAATGGCGATACCATCTATAGATTCGTAGTGAATTATGGACACATAAAAATAGCTGCTGGAATATATGGGACGGAAAAATGCATCTGATATCCATACGCGACGTATAATTCATGATGAGTAATGGGAGATTAACGGAAATATGTGAATGTATTTTCCATAGAGAAATAAACGAATATCCGAATAAACTGGCACTGGTTGTGGCAATGCGGAGTTGCAATATGTTGAGTTTGGTTTAATAAAAGAAAGAAGAATATATCCCTGAAAAGTATTTCGGAGGACCTGGATGTTGTGATATATTGATATTCCAAAGAAGTTCAGTTCATTATGAATCAGAAAAATGAATTTTTAAAGAATGCGGTATATTGAAAAGACAAAATCACCATCTCCTAAATATCTATTATAATTGGTCCCATATAAATCACTCAATGCTCTATAATGCTTCCTCAAGTAATCTTTCCATAGCCGAGATTTTACTTTTTGACCTTTATCCTAAACACGATTACAAGTAAACTGTGCTTTTCACGTCTTAAACTCCAAATTGGTTTCAATTATCCATAGTAAGCTGATCTTCAAAGCATTACACAAATACGAATTACCTAATTAGCAATTCTGACATCAAAAACTTCCACATGACCTTTTCAAGTAGAATTGTCACTGTGGGGACTCAAATACAAACTGATAAAGCAAACTTCAATTACGTTAAGAAATTAATTTCAAGCTCATACACAATCTAGGAAATATGAATTTGAATGTTTAGTGTCTTTTCCGAATAAGAAGTCTGATTTACTGATAATTATGATGGGGGCATATGAGAAACTGGCAAAAAACGTTGTGTAGGTTTACCTTTAGTAAGAATTCGGTCGGATTTGGCGGCTTCGCTCATTTTCCTCGAAAATACGGATGCAATCGATGGAAGAGATCGTTACTACTTTGTGCAATAAAATAATCGAGGCGCCGCAGCAAAAAGGATTCCTCCGTAATTCGGTACAGTATCGAGAGAAACATTGGTTGGCTTCCGAGCTGTAAGGGCCTCTTGAGAAATAGTAACTTTTCCATCGGGAATAAAGGTTCCTATACGGGCGATTGCTTCCAATCGTCTCCTAATGCGTTTTTGCACTCACTCCCTAAGCCATTAGAGATGTATTACATGCAATCGGTTTTACGGTCCACCTACTTTAAGCGTCGACCACTCTGCCAAATCCCTGATATGGATTATAACGGATCAAATTTCAGATAAGTAGAAATCACTTTGGAGCTATTTCATAGAGAATGAAATGATTAGGACTTCAGTAATAATTGAGATGAAAATAGATTAACCACTGGATAATTTCTGGAGCTCCATAATAATAATAGTATCCCAAGGTCAAGTTACTAAAGCGCGGCAGAACAATTGAACCTTGATATCAGTGGATAATTTTCCTACGTTATTATTTTAATGAAAAAAGTATTATATCTCAACATTCTTCAATTATGGATGATGATTTTCCTTTGAATTGGTTCCATAGCAGACTTCAAAAATCAGAAGATTTGAATCGCAAGACCCGATTCGCAGAATTCTCCTTGTAGATTGGCGACAAATTGTGTTTGATGGTTTCGGGATAAGAAAACAAAAACAAATATTAATAATCAAAAATCGCTTTCTTTTTCCAAAATATACCCCATTGATCAGATCAGATGAGTAAAAAAATTGAACATTTGAAATTCTAGAGCACGTCAGATTGAGGTAGCATGAGTAAGCTACATGCTAGAAATTCCACTAATCTGACACTTTTCGATTGACGTTAAGAAGAAGGAGGGTTATAAACTTGAGAAAAAAATATAGAAAAACAGTGGACGTGAAGTCAGGAGTTTTTGCGAGCAATCCTTCTAGGCTTCACTAGGGGCCACATCCGTATATTCAGATTTAATCAACACGCTCTGACGGGCTCTATCAAAATTATTATATATTAAATTCTGACACGTTCGAGTATATCTATGCAAAAGTGTTTATATATTTTTCAACTTCTAGCCGCTCGGCGCATTTCAAACTCGTGATCAAATCTGAGGATTGTCCAAAGGCTGCGTGAAACTTAATGTTCAAAAACGGGAAAGCGGATTAGCGACCGAAGAAGAACTGTATGAGATGAAGACGAAATATGAAATACTTACTGAGAATCAAAATCAGGCAAAAAGTAGTAGGAATTTAGTATGAGGAAAGAACAAAAAAGAAAATGAATATTTTCATTTTCCTAAAAAGTAACAGCTACAACCGCAACATTATTTGCAAGTACAAGAATTGTTACATGCAATGAAGAGTGACTGAAACAAACTCGAGATACCTAGAGTTTGTGAACAAAATATTATTCATATAGCAACTTCGACAGGGAATGTGTTTTCAATTGGCGCTACACTCATTTCTGGGACGAATAGAATCCGCAAGTTGTCGGAAGCTACGAATTTTCAATATAATTTTAAAGCAAACGTCGGGACTGCGACTTGAGGAAACAAACTCGTTGGATACTGCATGCTTCCAGGCTCTCTAAAATGTGTAATATACGTAAACTTCTTGGAAAATGTACGATATGAGGAGACTGCCTTCTTGACATACGTAGGGAAATCTGATTTATGCATGATGGAGCACCACGTCAGAGTGGGAATGGGCTCGAGGCATGGCCTGCTCGTTGACCTAACCTCCATACACTAATTTCCAGATTGGGGGTTAAATGAAAACTTGTATTAGTAAACATTTTTTGCCGAAAAATTCTTCCAAATGAAGCTAAACATAAATGCACTTCATAACCTGTGGGAGTCTACACATTCTCGATGCCTTCTATGCTTCTTCAATTCCTTTGTAGGCGCGCGCCAGCCAGATCCGTATTCTGGCATTGTTACAGTATCATAAATGTGAAATCAACAGAAAAATCACACGTAGACAATTACCAATGGAATCATTTAGGCCATATTAATGCCTCTAAAAACCTGCTTCCAATTACGTACACCGGGATGATTCAATAACGATTTCCGGACAACGAATATTGTTTAGGACAGCGCTCAATGTATATACGTCCCGCTATTTCAAGCCATATACATACAATCGAGTTATTACAAATGATAAGCTTGCCTTCGACCTGTATCCTGATTATGCGGTATCCGCAGTTTGCCAAAACGGCACCCCAGTTTTAATCTATTCAAGCCCACTAATTAGAGGAAGCTGTACGGATTCTGGGGTT
Organism: Micraspis discolor; assembly: GCA_030674115.1. Taxonomy (NCBI): domain Eukaryota; kingdom Metazoa; phylum Arthropoda; class Insecta; order Coleoptera; family Coccinellidae; genus Micraspis; species Micraspis discolor. The sequence continues at coordinate 3,225,541 of JARTUT010001309.1, read as the reverse complement.
CGATCATTATTCATTCCGTCTATATTGATTGTGTGATTAATTGGATTGCCCCCGTGCAATCGGACAGAATTTTTGGTATTTTTTTTTCACTCTGCTAATGCCAATGCAGAATATCTGCTGGGTAATTGTTGAAGAAGTGTATCTCTGTGTTATTCTTGCTACGAATCGCCCTCATTTTTTACGGTTATCACAGTTGAGCCAATTCAAGTTATTATTATTATTATTACAGTTTGAGAAGAGTTGAGAAATAAATTCTATAAACTCACAAAATAACTTAACAATGAAATATATGTCACAGTACAGAATACAACTAAAAAGTAAAGAACAATTAACGAGAAACCAAACCAGCGGACCATCGGTCCAGAGAACTCTTGAACCCATTCACCGACGCAGCGTTCACCACGACTTCTGGCAGAGCATTCCACGCAGCAAAAATCCTGTTTGGTAAAAAGTGCTGTCTTCCAGAGGTGTTGAACTTCTCCTTCGCCAACTTCAGATTGTGACCTCGCAAGTAACTCAGTGGATTACGGCTGAATAGGTATGACAAATCCACACCGAACAAGCCATGGAAGGCTCTGTATGCCGTGATCAGGTCCCCCCGCAGACGGCGGGCCTCGAATGACGTGAGGTGCATCACGGATAGTCTTTCCTCGTAGGGAGGTCTCACAAATCCGTACGACATCCTAGTAGCCCCACGCTGGACAGATTCGAGTAAACGGGCATCTCTGAGCAAAACAGGTGCCCACACGGGACCGGCGTATTCGAGGATTGGTCGAATGAAAGTAGTATAAAGGATTCTGCAGGTCTGAGGGTCACATCTTCCAAAACTCTTTCGAATCATGTAGAGCATTCGTTTGGCTTTGCTGGTAATAGCCACAATATGTTCTGACCACGACAGGTCCTCAGTGATAACTACTCCAAGATCACAGTGGGAGGATACAGATTCGATGACATGATTGGGCAAATGGTATATCTGTCGTGGGTTATTTTTACCCATGTGGAGAACTCTACACTTGTCCATATTGAGTGGAATCAACCACGTATTGGACCATCTCGTAATTGCGTTGAGATCATCCTGTAAAACATGGAACTGGGTGAAGGGATTCCCGTAGATTTTGGCATCGTCGGCAAACAACGAGCAAGCCGACTTTACCACTGAAGGCAGGTCTGACGTGTACAATAAAAAGAGGAGCGGGCCCAGAACGGAACCCTGCGGGACGCCACTCACCACCCTCCTTGCAGAAGACAGTGAGCCACCGACGCGGACCCGAAAAGTCCTATCGGAAAGAAAAGCCTCGATCCATCGGAGCAAATCACCACGAATCCCAAGGTTCTCAAGCTTGAAGAGAAGACGTCGGTGGGGCACATGGTCAAAGGCCTTTGAGAAGTCGAGATACAAAACATCCACCGGTACACGAGCATCAAGCATCCTGCTCCAATCGTTGGTACACGACAGCATGTTGGTGATCACGGACCGACCTGGCAGGAACCCATGCTGGCAATCTGGTATGGTTCCATTGGACAGAGAAAATTCAAGAATCTTTTCATGGATAATTTTCTCGCAGATTTTTGATATTATCGGAACCAGGCTTATTGGTCTGTAGTTGTTTGATCGAGCTTGTCGCCTTTTTTGAAGATTGAGTGACCAGAGCCTCCTCCAGCTCTTCGGCAAGGAACTCGTAGCAAACGATTTCGTGAAAATCATCGATAGTGGGAAGGACAATGGAGCAGCACAGTTTTTGAGAATATGGGCAGAAATTCCATCAGAACCAGGAGCGCCAGAAACTTTCAAAGAAAGAAGAAACCTCTCCACATTTCCCGGGGTGAACTCCACATAATCTAAACAGCCAGGTTGGCCGGAAAGACTCATTCCAGGCAAAGCATCCGGCTCATTAACGAAGTTGGCAGCGAAGGTCTCACCCAATGATTCGGCAGCCTCAGTCGCGTCCTCACTGGGGCATCCCCGCAGGTTGTTAACTAGGGAGTGGTCACCTTTGTGTTGAGATTAGATCTAACATACTTGAAGAATTTTTACGGTCCTTAGACGACGCAAGATCGGACTCAAACTTGGATTTGGCCATTTTCATCCTGTTTCTCATTGTGTCGGAATAACTCCGATGAGCCGCATAGTCAGCTGTCGTCCCGCTTCGCAGATAACGCTGCCATAGTGATTTCTTCCTCCGCGCCATCCGTAAGATGCTACCGTCGATCCACGGCTTGGATGGAATAGAGGTCGAGGAAAGGAAAGTGGTGCAGGTCTCGCACTCGTGTAAAAGCCTGTCTACGAATGTAGACCACATGGATTCGATGTCAGCATCTGAGCGGAACAAAACTGCCAATCTAGGTCGGCCAAGTTGGCACCAAGCTGCTCATAATCAATGCGTTTTACACGCTTAGTCACTTTGTTTGACATGGAGACCCTGAGCTGGACCCTACAAGAAAGGGTGGCATGGTCTGACTTTCCGAAGGGAGGCAGATGTTCGTGAAAAGCAACGAGATCGGGATCATTCACCAGTATTAGGTCGAGCAAGGATGGATTCTGGCCGCTCCTGAAACGGGTAGGTTTGTCAACTAGTTGTATGAGGTTGTTTTCCTTATAGCATCGATGTAGATCCCCGAAGGCGAACTGTACTCTCTACTGTCAGTCAGTGGCCATCGGACATCTGGCATATTGAAATCGCCGACGACAACAAGATTTTTTTTGTGGTAGATAGACTTCCCAAAAGGCTGCACAACTGAGTGTCGCCAGGCCAGGTCGAGGCCGGTAGATACAGACGATGGTTAAAATTTCGCTTTTATGGTAGGTTATATTCAGGAATAGGTTGTCAATACCGGGCAGACAAACTGAAGAATAACTGACATTGAAGTCACGAACAACGCTGTCGAGCACATAGGCACACACACCGCCGAAACCAACGGTTGTCTCGCTATCACTCCTGAACAAGGAATAACCCGGGATTGATACAACGGCATCCGGGATCCCCGGTGGAGCCAGGATTCGGCGACCAGCAGGAAAGTTGGTCTAGAGTTTGCGGTGAATAAAGAAACCTCGAGCAATTTTGAATGCAGAGATTGAACGTTGGAATACGCTATGCTCCAATCTACCTGTACAGAATCTAGTTTTTTGCGTGATCTTTATTGAGTACGACGATTCTGGGAAAGCCGTTGACATATTTAATGTCGATACCCTCCTCACCGGCACGCCTCCTGGAATTCAACTCACGCCTCAGACTGTGCAACTCCGAAATTTGCCGAGGTGTTTTATCGTCTGAAATTGAAAACTGCTCCAGTCCGAGCTGGACGCCAACACCTTCTTATTGCGAAGAATCTTGGACACCATAAATGGGTTGGTAAAGGATACCTTGATGGGTCTAGGTCTAGGACCTTTTTTTCCCACTCGAATACTATTAATCCTAGACAAATTTGCACCGGTCTCAACGCAATCCAATAACCCAGTCACAGTAGCATCGTCTTCTGCCCTGGAACCCTCGGGAACACCTTTAATCAGTATATTGTGAGATCGTCGTACACGGTCCAGTACCTCGTCATGATCGAGAGAAACATGAGAGGAATGGTTGGCGGTATCGATATTGGCGTTGGTGTTGATTTCATTTATTTTGGTGTCGAGTGAACATATGCTTTCCTTAAACTCTGACTGATCATGAATGATGGATTTGATATTGGTTAGGCAAGAACGAATATCTGATTCATGTTTCGACATAACAGATTCGTGACGGCTGATGGCGGTCGAGTGCTCAGCGATAGCAGATGTGTGTCCCTCAAGGATAGATCGACATTGAGATATTTCCCCCTGGAGGGCAAGCTGGTTGGATTTTATCTCTGAGATGTCGTCAGAAATCTGACTTAATTTGCTCATTATCATCTGGAATTGGTTGGATTTAAACGATGAGGTGGCGGTAGAACCACTCGAATTATCCCCAGATGCGGAAGCTGAAGATCCGCTACGCAAAACCCGCCTTTCCTTCAGGCAGAAATCGCATAACCAACCATCGTGAAAACCATGGGACTCGGGCGATGAAAGCCCCAGACAGTCAGTGTGAAAATGTTCCGCGCATGACGTGCACTTCAGAAACCTCTGCGACGCAGGGCCCGCTTTGCTACACAACCTACAGGTTGGCATACTCAAATTTAATCACTCCCCCGAAGAACGAAATACAAGGATATGGAAAAGGAAATGACTTTTCACTCTAATGGGCCAATAATAGAGACTTAGAACAGAAGGATGGCCACGGACAGGTGAGGTAAAAACAGAAGGAAAGGAAAATTCAACTGGACTAGGAGCGATTTACGCGATGTTGGGAGCGCAAAATATTAATACAGCTGGCAAACGTTCCCCTCAGAACCGAGGAGTTACTGGTCTCTGGCTCGAAGCGCGCTAAGCGGTACAACTGGGTAAACTCACCTCACGGCGCCGCCGCGTCGGTAGAAGGTGGGGAAAGCGAGTCTATCGTGTCGGCCGGTAAATTAAATAACAGCGGTGGTAAACAATCGCTCGAGGAAAAAAATAACAACAATAAAAACTCCCAAAAAGAAACCAGCAACGGACAAAAATTAACAATTATACTGTAAGGTCAGCTTATCCTACCTCTAAATGTTTAATCACAAGGTAATAGCACAATAAAATTTACTTTTAACTTTGGACAAGAGAAACACGTCAACACACTGTGACAGCGAGATGAATTTCATGTTAGATATACAGGAATGCTGTAAATAAATGCGAAGAACTTTGGGAAATTATTCTTTATTGCAAATTAATGGGGGTACTTCGTCTAAATTTTTTCGATATTGCCTTGCTTTCCGAGTTACACCCCTCAGAAGGGGTCGACGAATTTGCGATTTTGAATTACTTTTATCGATTCAGAAAATCGAATAGTAATTTCACACATTCGATTAACTGCATAGTTGATGTTTTCAGGGATTCCTGCAACCCCCTTACCTTCTCATTATGGGTTTAAAATACCCACCCATATTACTTTTTCCTGTTTTTGTAATCACGAGATTTCGAAAAGATTTTCTTCCATTTAATCCTTGCTCAATTTGTAAAAAAAAATAATGTCTCTGGAAAATTTTTACATAATCGATACTTTTCCCGGCATAAATTGAAATTTGAAATTACATTCAAGTTCACAGAATAATTCGTGATTGAGTTGATTAGTCTCTGATTTCGTGAATAGATGGAATAAATCATTTGTGATAATTTTTTGCCAGTTTCATTATTTGAAGAATTTAATTGTGCTTAGATTGAAGAATTAAAGAAAACACAAAACAATTTGAAAGCTTTCTAATTTATTACATTATTATTAACAAATAATTGAATTACTGCTTGTTCAATATGAATTTCGAAGTAAATATGAAACCAAAGCAGAGGAAGTGGCCACCTCTAGCTTAAATGCACTAGTCAATCTTTGTCTCATTGACTCAGGAGTATTCCGGATATGATTACATGATGCCGCAATTCGATATCTCAAATTAATGAAATCAATGTTGCAAGATATCCCCATCAACAAAAATCCGATGTATTGAAATCGTGAGATCGAGAAGGCCAAACCGCCTCGTAAACGTTTGTTTTGCGAGCCAGGTAATCAAACAAAAAATACTCTGTGTCATAATACCTTTATACAATAAAATACTTTATTTATAACTAAAAATAAAATCAAATATGATAATAAAGTGAATTTCAGATGTTTTATAATTTTAACTTTTGCATAATGTTATTGGTGACTTAATGAGTTTCTTTTTCAACTTTTTCCCTACGAGTTGGCCAGGCCTCGTATACTCTACACGCACAGCCATGGCAACGAACGCACTGTAAACGTACACATCAACACAACTACACGCGGACAACACAACTTGCAACGTTTCAGCTGTCTCCTTCCGCTCTAGGTACGATACTGATCGAGAATACACGCATTCGTCAATATCAGACAGTGTAAACTGACCTTTGCCGCACTCTGTATTCAAATGAAAATTGTGAAGAAGTTTCACGAATTCTTAAGATATCGATATTGCCTTGGAATAAAAGGCAATTGAACTGAGAGCCAAATAAGAAAATCCAATCACCGAATCGGAGCCCAATAAAAGCTAAATATTGTTTGGAACTTTTTCGAAGTTTCGTATTCAAATGGAAAATACGCTCGATGCCCGTAGATTTATGACTTGACGTTGCTACGGAATTCAGGTGTTCATATCGACATAAGTCTTCGGAATATGAGTTATTGATGGATACTTCGAAGAAACGACGAATTGCCCTAGAGATATATCGAAGAAGGTGCCATAAACCTCCATGAGATGAGAGTGACAGTTTTTGCGGAATCTGAAATTGAAAAAAAAATAGGAATGTAAAATACTGGCTCATCAATTCATCCAGAATGAGAGCCGCATATAATAGTCCTACTCTAACACCAGTACTTCCTTTCAAGTTACAAAAAAATACTGTAATGTTCTGTGCTTGAAACACGGAAAACAACTATAGCCTCGGTTTTTACCGATCTTATCTTGGTTAGTTCAAGACTTAAATATTTATACAGGGTGTCTCAAGTTCGAGTGCCTATTAGACGTTTCTGGAGAACTAGACATATTTGAAATCTGAAAATTGGGATTAGGATATTGTTCGAAGTTCTGTACAGAGCTAAAATATTTTCGAAGCCCAAAAACTTCCGAAGTTTTCCATTCATGGTATGATCGAGTATTCAATAGTGAATGCATTTCTGTTAAAACCATTGTATTAAATTGAATAGTTTTCAAAATATCCAAAATAAACTGGAAAAAAAGTCAAATATGTTCAGTCAGTAATATGTTCATTATTCTTATTTTAAATATCCTGAGCGTAAACTGCTTTTATAACATCGAAGAGGAAGGATGTGAAAAGGTCATGCATCTTTTGGATTTCAAAAATATCATCACAGGAAGTTTCAAATTTTGTGTAAAAATTGTGATCTTAAATTGGCCATAACTTCTGTTTTTCACATTAGAACCCTATTTTTTAATAATTGTGATGGATTCTGCGGTCAAAATTAATGATAGTTTTCTCACATGATTATGCTCCTAAATTCAATAATTTCTGAGTTATTTGAGAGTTTCTGGATTTATGGTGTACGTAGAGTCAAATTGATTCATCTAAAAAAATTCAATGAATTTTCTTTCGAAACCATGGGAACACTCTGTATCCAGAGAAGATGAATTATCTGTTAATAATTCACAAGTGTCAGGTGTTATTGTTATTCGTTATCTGAAAAAACACAACATGCATGACTACAAATATGAGAAAGTTCATGCATTAGAACCAGGTGACTACATAAAAAGGTTAAATTTTTGCAGAAGAATATTAGAAAAATATGAAAATGATGAAAAATTTTTGAAAAAGATCATTTGGACAGACGAAGCAAAATTCATTAATGAAGGACTATTTAATAGAAAGAATTGCCACATTTGGAGAAGTGAAAATCCTCATAGAAAAAGACAAAGAAACCCCCAGAACAAATTTAGTTTTAATGTGTTTGCTCTTTTGATGAACAATAAAGTGCGGTACTACATTTATGAAGAAATGAACTGCCGTTGAGTATGTCGACTACCGCCTATTATCAATTGGATGGGGCTCCGGCACATAGTTCGCACGAAGTGTCTGAAGAACTGAATGCAATGTTTGGTAATCGGTGGATCGGACGCCGTTCTTCACTGTTTTTGTATTCATTAGGGGCTCTTACATTCGAAAATTTGGAAAGTTTGAAACATCTTTTCAGAAATTGTAAAAAAAAAATGGGATGCTTCTCATTAGATACTCAACAAGTGCTTTTGAATGTGTTTTGCGTATACAATTGAAAAAATACAATAATAAGAAATAAATCCAAAATCTCATTATTAGAATAGCAACGATTCATTTTGTGAAATCAAAAAATTTCAGAACGACTAACAATAAGACCTGTCTGACACTTGTGAATTATAAATGGGATGAGGGCTATAATCCACCCATTCCAAATAGCGTACAGGATACACTCAAAGATTGCGCACCGAATACAATAATAAAATGATCGTAAATCATAGATGTTTCCGTTTCAAGATGTCAGTATTTATATTTAAATATTTGTTAATTGGGTAAGGGCTATAATCCATCCATTCCTCTAATCCTCTCAACTAATCTATCTCAACAATTCTAAACTGCCTTGTGAGAAACTGAACATATTGAGACGTTTCTAACTATAATTATTTAATAATATTAGATGTAATTAGCAGCTTCAATCTTCGACATAATTTCATTTTGATCTGACAATTGGGAACAAGAAACAGTCACTGAAATGACACATATGTCGTTTGCTACGGGACATCAGAGTTACTGGTACCATAGAGTTCACTATGATCTGTTATGGGATATCAATTGTGGTAACAATCCCTATATTCAATATGACAAGAGCGCCCATTATTAATGAGTTTTCGTTCAATTCTGCAAAAGTGCACATCTGCGCAGTTTCATCCTAGAAAAATGTGCTTCTGCGAACGTTTTTTTTTTCGCGTATTTTTTTCTGCGGCTGTTCATTGTAGATTTGTACCATTCTGCCTTTGTGATATTCTACGATTCTGTGTAGATCCCTTGAATGGACCATAGTTTCTGCTGAGAGTTAGAAAACACACTTTCTCCCTTCAATTCAAAACGCTAATACATCCCTTTTTGTAATCAATTCCAGGAAAACGACAATTTGTAAATGGGGAGGGCGTGAATCGGCTCTCCATACGCCGAAAGTAGAACTTAATGTTCCCCATAGAATCGCGACACCCTGAAAAACGACGAATGATACATTTTCGAATTAATGGCGCCGATGTTCGGGAGCGAAGAGACCGCAGTCACGTTAGATCGCGTGCGACGTGCCTTAGGGCGAGGGGCACACTCCCGTCGGCCGCTCCCCCGCCGCGATAAAGGAGCGGCGTAAATCCAACACAGCACCGTCGCATCGTCAGAACGGATGCCTTCCTGGTAATCGACCGCAAACCCCCAGAACTGGCCGCCGATGCACTGACTATAAGGAGGGTGAGAATTTACCGCGAGAAAAATGAGTTTGCTTTTACGAGTTCGGTGGTTTTGAATATGGTCGGAGGAGCTTCGATTTATTGCCGCGATTTTATGTAGGGGAATGATTGAAGGTGGATAAACACGAAGGGAAAGGATGTGATATTCTGAGTCGTACAGTAATACGTAATACAGTGTTTTCTATCTTCGTTTCAATTTCTGTCCATTAACCGGAAGTCTGTGAACTCGTAATAATTTTTTATGATGTCTGAATTATGTTTTGCATCAATTGTTAGTTCAAAGGAATGATTAATTGAGAATATGTTGTAAATGTTATACAGGTATCAATGTATTTATTTTTAATTCAGTGGAATATTGGTCGTCTTTCTGTCACATATATTTCAGTCTGAAGAAGAGACTAAAATGTCTTGAAATGTCGCTGTTGAATAAATTGTACAAAATAGGTCCTTGTGACTGATATACCCATCACAATGATATTTTTTCATTCCTAATGAGTGAGAATACAGTTTATGGTGACGAATGTGATGTGTGAGGAGATGTGGAACCTACTAACGAAGAGACGCGTCGCAGAGAAGATTAGACTTGTCGCCAACAGTATTCATACAACACTTCTTGCTCCAATTTCAAGCGTCATTTGTCGGCAGTATGGAAGACAAAATCCCATTTTCAACGCGAAATTCGTGGAAATTGTAGAAAATACGGCGTTTTGTACGACTGCAGTAATGAAAATTATTCCAATCGACAAGTAGGTACAGGTGGAAACATGAAACGAGATTGGAAAGAGCTAATGTGCGAAGTACAAATATTAGTTTCCCACATTTGAATGAAGCGACGTGTCTACGAATTTCTTTGATATATCGAACTCAAATGTCATGTAAGTATGCGAGCGGCCTAAGTTCCAGAGTACCGAAAGATACCAAGTGCGCAAAAGCTCATCGTTAGTGCTTTTCTACATTTATCAAAAGCATTCAAATGACTTTCAAGTTATGAATTGATCAATGATCATAAAGATATTTTCCAAATTATCGAAGAAATCAAATTTTAAATAGTAACTGAAGGGCACGATCAAAGAAACTCTCTGAAAGCGATCAGTAAATGACAAAAAACCTTTGATTCGTCAATTCAACCGAGATTAAGACCCTTACTCAGGATTAATTTTATACCGAGAAACCTTCTATTTCCCCGTCTCGCTTTTACACAATGAGGATTACCATCATAAGCTCTGGATAGTCGTACTCATAAAATAAATCATCAGAAATTCGACGTATTGGCGTTCAGTTTCAAATCCTTTAATTCAACCTGGAAGTCGATTTCATCATTATCCCATTGTGTTTGAACTAGCCGTTGGTTGAAGAGAATTCTCTCATCGTGCGATGATCTGCAGTACAAACTCCAGCAAGCGTACGGGCGCCTTGAACCGAAACAGAAAACGTTCAACGAACTTGAGCTCCATTGTTATTAAATCTGCTTTTTAACTCATTGCTTCGGTGCTTTTTTTCAAGGTCGCCCTTTTTGTCTTTTCTATTTTCCCCTATCCGACGTTTTCCACGTGCGGATGTTCGTACAACACCTCAGGCTATTTCCGATTTCGCGATGTCGATCCGATTAGCTTGCATAATTCACTCAGAAACGAATTCTTCAATATTTTTGAGAGTTTGTTGTCAATGGATCTAGAGCTATCGTTTCTCCAACATGTATGTAATTTGCTGAAGTATAGAAGAGAATGGTCTCAAATGATGGGGTTCGTTTCAGGTCAATCCATATGAAGTGATCCAAAAAAAATAAGTTGGTTGCTTGAATGTTTTAAAAAGATTAACATTTTTATATGTTTTTACCAAACATAACAGAAGTTCAAAACAGTAAAAAAAAATTTTTTATCTCACATTGTTTATGTGTGGCGGCCATTTTTGTTCTGGTGCGTGCAACGTTTTTGGCTTTGAAAGCATTAGCGATAAATTGATTATCTCAGGCTGGGTTAGTGCTACAACATTGCAAATTGTACCATTTTTTCAGAATTTTCTGCTCTACAACATTGGTTCCTACACATCAAACCATATATTCATTATTTACACCTCAAAATATTCTTCAAAGTATAGTGATTAGAATTCAGAAATTCCAATTTTTAAGACTACAAAAAACCATGAAGGAATGATTTATCAGAGTTACAATTTTTTTTGTAGCTAGATAACATAAAGTACTTACTGAGAATTGAGTTTGAGCTTCAGCAATGTTGTCCTTATTTGCTTATGAATTTTTAAAATTTCATTTTTTGAAATTTTTGGAATTTTGAGGTTCAATATCTTTGGTGGGACTGGATGAAAAGTCCCCATTTTTGCACATTATGTAGACCTATGTGATGCCAAAGTGGGGTAAAAATTTTAACTTTGATATCTGACTATTAAGCAAGTTATGAATTTTTATATTTAAGGAAAAATGACGCGAATTATACTGAAATGTTTGGTACAATAGGTGATCTAGAATGTGTTTTCACCCATTAAAATGTTGGTTTTTTTAGTTTTAAAATGTATAATGTACATTTTAAAAACACCTCCACTATTAACATGCCCTATATATATATATGTATTTATATATAAACCTGAGAAATAAAAACAATAATTAAAAGTACATGTAGATTATTAATAAGTGTGCTTCTTACTAATCACTTGGATTAAGAAATAAAAACGTGAAGCAAAATGTCCTGTAAATACACTTGTATATGTGACAATTGTAGATTTTACAAAACAAATATTAAATAAAAACCTGCAAAGTTTACAATATAGTATGTTTAAAAATGTTTCAAATGCCTTAATAACTCAAAGCCTATTAAACTTTAACAATGACACATTTGATTAAGTTTAACGCAGAAATTAAATCAATTTGTAGCAAAAGTGAACATTTTTTAATTTTCAAAAAATTTTATTTTTATATATATAGGACATGTCAATAGTGTGGGTGATTTGTAAAATTGCCAATATGCCGTTTAAAATAAAAAAAAACAACTTTTTAATGGGTAAAAACACATTCTAGATCACCTATTGTACCAAACATTTCAGTATAATTCGCGTCATTTTTCCTTAAATATAAAAATTCATAACTTGCTTAATAGTCAGATATCAAAGTTAAAATTTTTACCCCATTTTGGCATCACATAGGTCTACATAATGTGCAAAAATGGGGACTTTTCATCCAGTCCCACCAAAGATATTGAACTTCAAAATTCCAAAAATTTCAAAAAATGAAATTTTAAAATTCATAAAAAATAAGGACACCAATGCTGAAGCTCAAACTCAGTTCTCAGTAAGTACTTTATATTATCTAGCTACAAAAAAAATTGTAACTCTGATAAATCATTCCTTCATGGTTTTTTGTAGTCTTAAAAGTTGGAATTTCTGAATGCAAATCACTATACTTTGAAGAATATTTTGAGGTGTAAATAATGAATATATGGTTTAATGTGTAGGAACCAATGTTGTAGAGCAGAAAATTCTGAAAACAATGGTACAATTTGCAATGTTGTAGCACTAACCCAGCCTGAGATAATCAATTAATCGCTAATGCTTTCAAAGCCAAAAACATCGTGCGCTCCAGAACAAAAATGGCCGCCACACATAAACGATGTGAGATAAAAAATTTTTTTACTGTTTTGAACTTCTGTTATGTTTGGTAAAAACATATTAAAATATCAATCTTTTTAAAACATTCAAGCAACTATCATTGGACCACTTCATATGGATTGACCCTTTCCTGATGATAAATCCGTGGTCAGCGTTGAGAACATCCGGCAGGTCATAAAAAGTTTGAAATTTTCAGATGTCACCTTTTTGAAAAACCTAATTTTTTGCTTTGAAAACGACGGATGATTTCTGTCGCATCATTGGCAGCAAGAACAATAACAGATGGTGTTCAATGCCGCCATTTAATAATTCTACTTGCCATATATGCTTCAACTTTCCCGGGAGATTAATTGAAGTTTCCAAAAGAATTGGTAGATACCTCAACTATATCGGAAAGGTTTGTTGAGAAAACTGACTCCAATCGTTCGGCAGTTACATGAATTAACTGAAGATTGACCAACTCAAAAAATATTCTCTTGACCTGTTCATAACTAGAAAAATAGTTTTCCTCGGCGCTTTTCTATATTTTTTTTGTTCATTCGTAACAATCAACAATATGACATTTCATAATAAGTAATAGAAGTAGTATAATTACAGTAGTATTATTTGATTGTTGTTGTTGGGACACGTCCAAACTGTTCTTTTAATGTTTCAAATCCTTGTGTCATATTAACTTTCTTTTTTGGTTAATTCAACACGGCATGCATTATATGCATGAAGGATGAATTTCATTCAGAAAAAATAACCCAGAAGTATAAGAAAAATTAAATTATCAACAATTATGACTGAGAATAAGAAAAGCAGCAGTTAGTTTGCCGGTATAATCTCAATTCCGTTAAATCACATCGAATGGTTGAATTTCATTATGTAGGAGTGAACAAATGTACATTAATTATTGTCGACTACTTTCATTGAACTGTAATTGAAGTGTTATATCAAACAAAATAAATAAAACTCTTAAAACTAAAAAAAAATCTAAGATAATATCAATAAATAAATAACTGCAAAATAAATAAGATGAAATTAAATATCAATAGAATTAATATCAGGATGGTTTAATTGGTCAAACATTTCAGTAGTAAAAAAATTAATATTCAGTATTTTTTTAAAATATTGCTGTTGAATGAAAAAATTTAAATGGTGGGCAGCCCATTTAAAACAAAAAATTTAGAAAGCACTGACGTGAGGTCAGATTGCTTTGGCGCTCTTGTTGAGCTACTTGCGAGTAAATATTCAAACCTTAACAAATCTATAAGCTCTCTGATCGGGTGAACAATAGTCTTTTTCCGTACTATGGGACAATGTGATGCAAATATGAACACCTAATGAATAAACAAACCTTTATCTCAATTTGAAAATAACTACTGATAATTTTCACCAAATTTTGTTCTATGCTTCTCCTAAAAACTTACGTCATTGCTTTTCTGAGTTTTGACAACGCCATCAAATTCATTCTCTATGATAAAAATTTTTTTTATTAATATTACGTCTGTGCGTTTCTGAATTCTATGAAAATTTTGATTGATATTACGCCAACAGACACTGATATCTAGGTCCGCAAGTTGTCAAACGAATATCGATCTGTGATGGCAAATCTTTCAATGACAAAGCTCGGACTTCATGATATTTCTATTTTCCTCTTGAGTAAATGAAAAAAAATGATCATATCTTCAGAAGGGGGAAAGCTACGACAATGAAATTCGAGGATGAGTAAGATATCGGTAACCTCAATATATATATATGGATTTTTATTTAAATCTAAATGAAGTCTTAGGAGATATTGAGTATTGAAAATTTTTTTTTGGGAATTTTTAAAAAAATTTTTAGCGTGACGATTTCTGCGAAATTTTGCAAGCCGTTTTGTTTCAGCCTCCCTCAATAACATTCCAAGTATCAACTTGATCGGATGGATATTCTAGTAGTTATTGAGGAAACAAAATTTCAGATGCTCCTAACTACTGAACCATCCGACGAATTTGGTCCAATAACGAACTTGACCGAGATATTTGGACAATTAACCTATTCTGAAAATATGAAAACTCTAGCTGATTCCTTTTGGATGCTAGAGAGGATACGGCCGGCCAGCCGGACAGAATCAACTTTCGCCACGAATTCTTCATCAGGGAGTCGAACCCAATCCATTGAGACCATTTTCGGCTCGATATTCCAAAGTTACAGACATTCGGGCAAAATGATAGGCACTCTGTTCGGGTGAACAAGAGCGCCAAAAAAGGTGTTTCCAAATTTGCCTACATCTGGCAACACTGGAAACCACCCACCTTGGGACACCCGATATATGGTATATAACAAAAGAAATAAATGCATTCAAAATATAACGGAAATAACTTCAAGTTCATTCATTTATTTAGTCAATGACTTGGTTTGTCATCCAGTTTTTATGGGTCTAAGAACTGAATCAAACAGTAATTTACAAATCGAATGGAACATTTAATCAAAAATTCTTAGCTATAAAAAAAAGCTGTTGTATTAGTAAATTCTAGAAGCCCAGACGCATTCTCACCGGCAACTTAACTGTGAATTGTTGGACGAACCTAATAGATCCAAAGTACCTATACGAAAAAATTATAATGGTAGGAGTGACAAAGTAAAAGGTCGTTGAGAAAAAACAGAATAATCGTAAACTTTATGGGTCAATGTTAACCGTCGTCTATTTCCTGTTGATTAAGTGTTCACTAATGAAAATTTTAACGAGAAGGTAGTACGCGGCTGTGGAAATTCATAAAAAAAAATCGAGCATTAAAGTATTTCATTGCTGATGAGAAAGCATCGGAATAAGAAATGCTGCGAGTTCATTTTTCAATTTGGAAATCGGGTCATTGAACAAAGAATTTGCTCAAACGCAGATCCAAGAATTCGTCAATAACCATAATAAAGCAATCGTAAAACTCGGCTACATCGATATAGTTCAGTATTTCAATATCTTCCCTTTTCTATCAGTTGTAGAAATTAATAAATGATTGTCTGAATCAATGGATATCTTGATTAACAGATATTCTTCAGTTTTTTTCAGTTTTATTTTCTCTTAAAATTTGTTATCGACTTCTGATTCATACCAGGCGTTTTCTCACAAAACATTAAAATAAATACAACTAAGGTACAAGCGTTCGTCTGCACCCAATAACGTGCATGTTAAATTATGCATCGAAATAAAATCATCTGGGAATATACATCTGCATTAATAATAATTCATGAATTGGTTACATGATGAAATCTCCGTTTCATACGGCTACTAAGCAGAAATCGAGCAAGTTTCATAATAATGTTCATTACGATAGGTCGACAACCGAGATGGGTTTAATGAATTCGGGTTGAAGTAGACACGATCCACGAGTCACAATTATTGCACCTACCGTTAAGCCGTAATCACATCAACGTACCGAGGGCAATGTGACTTCCAGCTTCATTCAGTGTACGGTTGACGGTTGGAAGTCGGTAAGGAAAACTCAAGTTTTCCCCACGCGATGGATAGATGTGAGGATAGATGTGAGTTAAAGATTCGATTTTTCAGAATGAGGATTATTCTGGTTGCACGGGATAGTGGGAATTTGGTAGGTACAATACAAAATTAGGGGAAAACTTTTTCATCAAATTTCCACATATATGGGGAATATGATAAATAGAAATTGAGTTTGCAACGGTCGATCTAGAATTGTAGACTCCCTAATCATTTTCCAGTATTAGTAATGAGTAAGAAAACGAAATTTCGTTCAAAATTTTTCACTATTGTTACATTCGCTGACTACTACTGAGGTCACCTACTCTCCACCGCTGTCGTAAACAGACTAGTTGAAAGACCGCGCTCATGTTTGTCATAGTAAATACAGTCACTCCTACTAACATACAGAAACTTCTAATACCTAAAAATACTCAACGCGGTCACATTAAATGAGATTTTTCAGATATTTCCTGTGAGAGTGTAAACACTTCGATTAGGATAAAAAATTACATTCCTTTTCCTACACATGCCACGAAGATCAACATATACCAAGGTTATATTTCGGGATAAGAGAACAAAAACAAATATTAATAATCGAAAATCGCTCTATTGTTCTTCAAAATACTCCCCATTAAGCGCTATACACTTTTGCATGCTCCTTAACATGCATTCTGAACGTATCTTCTTCAGGTGTCGAAAAACGTTGACCTCTCATCTTATTTTTTATTATCATTATTATTGGATTTGGCTAATCTTGAAACACCTATACAGTAGACTGCTGTTTACTTTCGGACGTAAATCCACGATTCATCACCTGCAACGATGTCATAGACGTGCTTCGAAACACCGCGATCATATTTGTGGTGCATTTCTCCCGATAAATCAACACGAACCTTTTTTTGAACGATTGACAAATTGTGTGGGATCCAACGCGAACGAATTTTTTTGACGGTCAAATGTTCATGCAATATTGAATGTTTGCTGGTCCCACTAGTGCCAAAGGTTGTCTCGGTCACGTGACGACCTTGGAATATCAGTTGGAGCACAGCATCAACGGTTTTCAGAACAACAACTAATTTTGGACGACCATCACGAAATTCGTCTTGGAGTAAACTACGATCTCAGTTGAATTCACCATACCATCGATAAACACTAGTGCTTCATGGGAGCTTCATCGCCAAAAATTGAAATAAGTTCATAGATGCACTGTTGTTGAGTTAATCCACTTCGAAAGTTATAAGAAATTATTCGCACGAAAAGTTACTTTAAACAACACAAATAGCGCTCGTATGTCAAGACGTTCCGACTACGTATACCCTCAAAAATGTCAAGCTTTACGATAGAGCTGTCAGTTGGCCGATTGCAGCATTGGGGTTTTCCAATCCCGAAATATAAAAGGCAACCCTCGTAACTGTTAAATGTAAACTCCAAAATAATACCATCAGTAGAATTCACTGCAAGATATAATCTTTTGATGCTAAGTACCTCGTCTTCCAATATTATGTATAACATCTTAAAACTACTCGACGGTTACCCAAACCACTTTTCAACCTCAATTAGTTGTTTTGTCCTATAATTCACAAATTAATGAGTCATTGAATTCAATAAAGAAATGAAAAGTATAATGAAAATGGGCCAAGGTTTCCATCCTGTGGAATACCACCACTAGATCCAGTAGAAACCCATTCATTATCTATTCGCTAATAGCAGCAATAGAACATATATACTAGACTCAATCAACGCCCATCCTCGAAATAAATCATTCCCAGATAAACCCCTCACATATAGAGTAACTGTATATGCGGGATGAGAACCACGCAACGTAGTCATCACTCCATAATAACCCAACTAACGCAGGATTAATTGGAAAAAGCCCCCCAGTAACACAGGCGAGGGTTATATAAACGAGGTGAGCCAATATAATTACGAGTTATCGATCCTACGGCGTCAATCCGTCACTTTATAGCCGGCGTCCCGACGTCGCCAAATTAATTTATTTTCTTTGCATCCGCACACTTAATTGGGACGTCGATCCGCGTCCCCCCCACTCGTACTCCTTTCGCCCCAAAACCCATGTCACCATCAGGAAGACCCGACACGTTTCATTCCGCCAATCAAATGATCATTCCGGGATTGAGACGCGAGAAGGATCGATGGTGAGTGGGCCTTAGGCCTGAAGGAAGATCGAGGTTAATAGGGAGATTAGGACGAGGCTCAAAGTCAGTTAGGGGAAGGACGGAAATTAGGGTTTTTTTTTTCAATATATCACAGCTAAATCGTTTTGGAATTTCTTTCAGCCAAAAGCAATAAATTGTACCGCCCAATGATATATTTATTCTTTGGAAAAAAAGAATAATTTTAAAAAATTGTAAAAGTTTGAATTTATAGTAAAAAATGAAGGAATAATTTTGTACCAATCCTCTAATGTTGGTTATTCGTCAAATTGATATACACCAAAACAGTATTTGACACGCAAAAAACAACCAGAAACCAAGGGTTATTTTTGACACTTTCAGGGGCTACTTTGACGCTTTCAGAGGATACTTTGCCAACGTCTCTCATACAAGAAGAAAATGGATGCAAATCAAGGATTATGTTTCCATTGCTATTGACTGATCTGGTTAATTATCAGTTGAGTGTATATTGTCAGACAAAGATAATCTGTTCCATATTCATAGATGTGTTTTGAATGCAAATGTATAACATTGCTGAAAGTATTCATATTTCGTAGTATATTAATCGGAGACAGTTTTCTTTTAATTTTTTTATTCTTTTCGGTATTAATATGAGAGATTTGGAGATGATGAAAAAATGTAAATGTTTGTTTGTATCATTTTCATGTTCTCACTTCAGTTATCTGTCACTATATAATCATAATAGGTTCAATCCAACAAAGAAAATATTGAAGTCAACAATCAGTAATAGAACTAGACTGGACATTTTATCAAGCATAATCAAGAACTAACAGTGTAATTACACTAATATTGAATGATTGTTTGGGCTACCATCATCTATTGTGGATGTTATGTTTTCAGACGTTTCGATAGACATCTTCTATCTTTATCAAGGAGGAAAATTATCAGCTTTCAAATAGTCAATATTGACAGGAGTCAATGAATGAAATGAAAGAAAATGAACGATGTTATATACTCATCGTTCATTTTCTTTCATGACTTCTGTCAATATTGACTATTTGAAAATTGATAATTTTCAAAAGGTTTTTTACTTTTCCTCCTTGATAAAGATAGAAGATGTCTATCGAAACGTCGGAAAACATTACATCCACAATAGATGATGGTAATAGCCCAAACAATCATTCAACACGAGCTCTATCATCAACAATATTATCTCGTCATCAACTACACTAATATTCATCTGTTGTTGAAACACGTCGGGAACCGTTTGATAAAGTTTTTTGTTTGGTTAGTTCAACTCAGTTTTTAGCAACATATGCTCAAAGGATTAAATTAATTCAGAAAATAATGATTCAAAGGATTTAGAAATCTTCAACATCATCGAAAACGACATAGCATATGATACGAGTTCTGATGAGAATAAGAAAAGAAGTTGCAGCTAATTCACCGATATAACTTCTGACAATATGAATTTAATTGAATTACACATAATTTTGTTTTATTTCATTATTGTGAATGTAGAGACATTCAATAATGATCGATTACTTCCATACAACAGAAATGAAAGTATCGAAAGAATCCAATTTTTATTAGGAGAATATCGAATAGCATGAGTTATGACGTGAATCCCAAACAATTGAAAATAAAATACCAATAAATAAATAATTGCAGATCGAATACAAAGGAATTGAATTAAAATAAAACTATAATCAAAGTTATTGGATAGGCCAAAATATTATAACAGTAATGAAAATATAAAACCTCAGTGGGTGGCCTATTAAATTATAATGTTAACTATACATGCAGAATATTTCAAATTTTGAAGATCAATATTATTTTATGTTACCAACATTTCTGAAATATTTTCTTATTCGGATTTCCATCCTATGGAAAACATACTATCACCTGATTTTAAAATTTTATAGAGTGGTGATTATGTCCCAATCCCAAGGGTATCTTGTTTCCATGTGAATAACCATAAAAGATATAGGAAATTAGCTGTCACTTTCAATGATTCCCTCATCGAAAATAATTTCTATCCTAAATACGTAAGGAGTTGAATTAAACTGATCTCTCAATTACAAGGTTTAGATGATCCGAGCCTAAAACTGAAAACTAGGAATAATAATCTTCAGTATAGCATACATTAAAAATATAAAACCTGATGAAGCCATAGTGTTGGCGAAATAATTGTTGTAAAAAACAAAAAAAAAATTGTGGAAATCTGAATCTTATTATTTATTTAAAATGAATTTCCACCAAGTAAACACTGATACAATAAGATATTTTATGACTTGTTGGTACATCTGAAAAAAGTTCTCCGTAGTTTCATCGAAACACTGTTGGTACAGTCATTTTCTTATGCCCATGATAGTGATGAAGTAAAATTAAATGAACCCTCATTAAATTTAAAATTATTAATTCATACATAATTTTTCAATTGTTACGAAAGGACTGTTGATATACATTCATCAAATAATTTAATTTTTAAGTTTATACTCTCTTTTATTTCAATAAATGATGCACATCTTGTTGCATATATAAACAAAGTGTATGAAGACGAACAGAAGTTCATAAAATTGTAGGTGCAAAATGGCGGGCGCGCAAGGTTCAATATACTAGAAACGTCATGGCCCTTTTAGGTTTAGAAACTGTTTCTTCCAACTTTGCTTTTTCATCTTCTCGAATTGCGGTCAGAATTCGGTGAGATATGTTGTATAGAATATACCCTTAACGATAAATGGCAAAAGTATTCGGACCCAAAAAACACACCTAAAATAAAATTTTTGGCTACTCTCATACAAGAAACTACAAGCAAGTACTCTGCGATACTTCGTCTCAATAACGTCATTGGGTGGGAGCAGACTGAAATTTACGATCATGAAGCGTTTTATATCTTGTGAAATTTATTTGTGAATACGTACGACGTAATTCAAAATCACAAAGATCAACAAAAACCCGTTGAATTAAACTAAGAGTAACTAATAAGTGGTCCACTTAATCCTTTCCCTAGATCAGACAAGCGAATATAACAGAACTCGAGTCTAAAAAGAAGAGCGGAGGCTAGCCTCCTATGTCGTTAAATGCTGGGATATTCGGGGCTATTCACTAACTCAAGGTGCTATCGCCGTGGTTATCCCTAGCAACTCGGATAACAACTTTCAATAGCTACTGCTACCCCTTTTTGGTATTCTCTAACTAACCGTTAACAACTGTTGTTATCATAACAAGTTTTTATGAAGGTTGTCATGGCAAAACCGCAAAATAAGTTTAAATGCCCGTTTTTTCAATTCAACCATGGACAAATGATAGTTTTGTGGAATAAGCAAATACATACATAACCGTCAAACTCACGAGAAATAACCGTTGTAGAAAGAAGAGAAGGAAATTTCATTTATTTTCGGTGAAGCACATATAAGAGAGAGGTTTAAGCTTTTTAAGCTGTACTAAAACTAAATGAACTTTTTTTGTAT
Source organism: Micraspis discolor (assembly GCA_030674115.1). Taxonomy (NCBI): domain Eukaryota; kingdom Metazoa; phylum Arthropoda; class Insecta; order Coleoptera; family Coccinellidae; genus Micraspis; species Micraspis discolor. Next base: position 3,203,822 of record JARTUT010001309.1, on the reverse strand, counting down.
ATCTCACCATTTGAGATTAATTTTTAACAGAGAAAAAGACTGGCTCACTGGCGCATTTACCCAACAATCCTCTATATTAATACCTTTATATTTCCTGATTCATTAAAGAGTTCATTTGTACTAAAAATGCCATTCTTGTTCAATTTAAATTTCTAATTGTTCACATGAATGAAAAAAACCATAAACAACCAGTATCCGACAAGAGTGGGTATCGATAGCAACACCTATGAAGCAGTTGCCAGTAAACTACTAGGGATAGCCACTAGTTGTTATGCATAGCAACTTTCATCTTTCATAACCACTTTCTTGAATAGTGAGTACAGATTTCGCGCTTAGTAACTGAACTTGAAGATAACCACGATTTTCGGTGGCTATTCATAGCAACTTGAGTTAGTAAATAGCCATGATTATCCAGTACATCGGTTGAATTTTTATTCTTGGTCTGACAAGAACGTATGCATATATATACACTTTCAGCTGAAGCTAAAAAAAGGTAGCTTCCTTCAGTAGATATACAGTTCAACAGCTTAGCGCCACGGCAGCGGCTTCCCTTATGTCGGATCTTCCTCCAGGATAAAAAGTGTACGAAGCCTAAATTTTCACCACCCTGCTGTCGCTCGAAATATCAAGGCTCAAGGTTCTTACCTGTACATCAAAGTTGTGCTGCTGCTGTTGTTGCTGCTGCAGAACCGCGCTATCTACTTGATGGCTCTGTGGTGGCGGAGGGTAACCCTGATGAGGTTGCTGATCGTAAGCATTAGGCGGTGGCTGTTCTGTGAAGTGCTCGAACTGTTGGTTCACAGACTCCGCGAGGGTAACTCCCAAATGTGGAGTCATATGAGGCGGCAGGTGGTGAGCCATGTGTTGAGGCAACTGCTCCTGCGGTTTCATCACCACTATACTTGGGTCTAGTATGCTGTTCTTGCTCAGTTCTTCCTCGGCCGGGGACGGTTGCCTGCTACCGGGAGTCCTACTGCAATATGAAGATCTACTTAAGATTAGAACACATACAACAAAATATGAGGAAGTTTATTTTGGGGAATTCAAAATTTTATATTCAAACTCTATCCAAAACCGTAAATTAAATGGGACCTATCACTCGACCGTTTTCCCACCACCCAGATAAAAAAACATTCGGACAATTAAAATTTAGTGGAAATGGGCGCCAGAAATATTATTTTCGAAATGTGAATTCAATAAGATCCTGAAAAACCGGCAAAAACAAGGCATAAAAGGTACATGATTTTTCACAGATGCATATTATGTGATCACGTGAGTAAAGAAACGGATTATATGGTACAAAAGGTAAAGTTTTTTTATTGGTATTCCTTGCATGTAGAATTTTCTTTCTTTAAATGGGCGATTTGAAATTCTCATAGAATTTCTCATTTCCATGAGAAATGTTTCTACTAAATTCAAAACGGCATCTCCTCTTAATTGAAAATCAGACTATATCGAACGATATATATCGGGTGTCCTAAAGTGTGTGGCCTATTGAAGTATTATAAAAACGATTCATGCAGAATATTTCAAAATTTAGCCACCCCTTTGGTTTTCTAAATGAACACCTTTTTTTTTGGCGCTCTTGTTCACCCGAACAGAGTGCCTATCATTTTGCCCAAATGTCTGTAATTTTGAAATATCGAGCCAAAAATGGTATCAATCGATTGGGTTCGATTCCCCGATGAAGAAAGCGTGGCGAAAGTTCAGTCTGTCCGGCCGGCCGTATCTTCTCTAGCATCCAAAAGAGATGAGCTAGAGTTTTCAGAATAGGTTAATTGTCCAAATATATCGGTAAAGTTCGTTATTGGGCCAAATCCGTCGTATGTTTCAGTAGTTATGAGAATCTGAAATTTTGTTTCCTCAATAACTACTAGGATATCCATCCGATCAAGTTGATACTTGAAATATCGTTGAGGGAGGCTGAAACAAAACGGCTCGCAAAATTTCGCAGAAATCGTCACGCCAGATTTTTAAAAAATGCCCAAAAAAATTTTCAATACTCACTATCTCATAAGATATTTTTCGGATTTCAATAAAAATTCGTGAATATATTGATATTGATATGATAGATATCTTACTCATCCTCAAATTTCATTGTCGTAGTTTTCTTCCATATAAAGATATGATCATTTTTTCATTTACTCAAGAGAAAAGATAAATGACATGAAGTACCGATGATTTTCTCTGAACGATGGTTATCACAGATCGGTATTCGATTGACAAATGCCGGGCTCATTAATCAGTGTCAGTTGGCGTAATATTAATCAAAATTTTTCATAACGGGAAATCATAGAGATAGAATTCAATCTCGGTTGTCAAAATTCAGAAAAGCACTGACATAAATTTTTAGGGGAAGGGGATTATAGCTTCGAACAAAACTTGGGGAAAATTATGAGTAATTATTTTGAATTTGAGATATAGATTTGTTCATTCATTAGGCGTTCATATTTGCATCACATTGTCCCTTAGTAAGGGAAAAGACAATTGTTCACCTGATCAGAGTGCTTATAGATTTGTTATGGTTTGAATATTTACTCGCAAACACCTCGAAAAGAGCGCCAAAGCAATCTTACCTCACGTCAGTGCTTTCTAATTTTTAATATTCCCCATAAAAAATTTCAATCGATTTACTTTGCTATCTTACCGGTCTTACCGGAATTATTTTTAAAATTTTTTAATTAAATTTTAGTCCCAAACTGACTATATTTCATCTAATATTCGAGATTTCAATTCGAAATTTGGTATCAGAACACAGCTTGATCTGCGCCATCATTTTCTGATCTCAGTGTCTGGTGAGGCTGGTCACAAAAACTTACGATTTGTCTACTCACAAAATTAAAAAAAAAAAAAAAACATTTTTTTTTATATTAAACACCCGGTATGTTTCCTTCATTTTCAGAATGAGAACAACACACCTAAATATTTCTATGTATTAGGTGTACAAATAAGTTTCCGCGGTGTTTTATAAAAAATTAGGAATTTATTGTGAAGGAAAAGTACATTACGTTTTATTCAAAGTATTTTCCATCATTTGCCACTACTTTTCCCCATCTTTCTGGCAACATTCGGATACCCCGTCGAAAAAACTCTTCATCTTTTGACGCTATCCACAAATCTACCCAATTTTTGGTGTCTTCATATGATGTGAAGCGCTGCTCAGACAGACCATGTGCCATCGACCGGTACAGATGATATTCAGAAGGGGCTAAGTCTGGTGAATACGGCGGGTGGGGTAAAACTTCCCAGTTGAGTGTTTCCAAGTATGTTTTTACCGGCGCCGCAACATGGGACGAGCATTATCGTGTAAAAGAATAATTTTGTCGTGTCTGGAGTAGTAAGGGGCGCGTTTTTCCTTAAGTGCCCGACTCATTCTCATCAATTGTGTTCGGTAGAGAGCTCCAGTAATGGTTTCGCTTGGTTTCAGCAATTCATAATACACGACACCAAGCTGATCCCACCAAATACACAGCATGAGTTTTTTTCCATGAATATTCGGCTTAGCTGTCGATGTTGATGGTTCTCCGGGCTTAACCCATGACTTTCTCTTCTTTGGATTATCGTAGTGAATCCATTTTTCGTCACCAGTGACTATACGATGCAAAAACTCTTTTTTTATTCCTGGCAAGCAGCATTTCACTCATGCATAATCGGCGTTCAACGTCTCTCGGCTTTAGTTCATATGGAACCCAATTTCCTTGTTTTTGAATCATTCCTAACGATTTTGAAACGATGTGAAATTGCTTGTTGAGTCACTTGTAGAGTAAGTTCAAGTTCTTTTTGCGTTTGGGACGAATCTTCCTTCAATAGTGCTTCTAATTCCATGTCTTCGTACACTTTCGGCCTTCCACTGCGTTCTTTGTCTTTAACGTCAAACTCACCGTTCTTAAACTTTTGAAACCATTCCTGACAACTTCTCTCACTTAAAGCAGCGTCACCATATGCTTCTAGAAGCATATCGATGCGCCTCAGCTGCAGATTTTTTCACATTAAAGAAGTAAATCAAAAGTTCCCGCAAATGATGCTTATTCGGAATAAAACTTGACATTTTTGCACGAAAAAAATTACGTGATGCTGATACGGAATCACTAGTACTTTAAGGTTATGGTGTTGCCAGATGACTAAACTTGGGATATTACGTTTTACATCTGACAATTTCTCCATAACCTTCTGGTGGGGCCATCTTTTGACAAACCGCGGAAACTTATTTGTACACCTAATAGTTCCATATACCTATATTATTCTGATTCCAAGTCATAGTCGTCTATTGTATTTAGGATTGATTCAATATGCTTTAATTTTTCTTATATTGATATTTTCTCTGTCCTCTTGATACAGTGTATAGAACGACATATGACTCAACTCTCTTCACATAATACGATTATTCAAGTATACACGACAATCAAGTATTCCAAGTGTTTTGCTCGAGTTTTTGTATGAATGAACTAAAATGTATAGAAAAATTGTAGAATGAGTTGTTCCCATTCTATGAATGAAAAACATTCTGGGTGTTTATAATTTGAAAAATCAGTTTTATATTTTTCTAGTTGACACATATTAATTTTTTACTGACCACTCTGTAAAACTGACAACTGAGATTAATAACTCACAAATCATCAAAGATAGATAAAGGAAAGTAGAAAGAATTGATTAAATTTGTTATGGAAAATCATGAAAAAAAATATGAGGTAACCCATTTTAAAAAACAGCTGTTGACAAATTTCCATACATTTGGCAACACTGGAAATTTGAAATTATTTCAGTAATTAAACTTATAACCTAATATTGATATGCAAATTTTGTATGAGTAGTTTCCATATTAGGGGAGGGCCAGCTTCCTGGATGCATTAAAAAAATTGCTGACATCTAGGCAAAACGATAGCAAACTGTGCTACTATGTATCACTTCGAAATCTCAATTATTCCAGGACTTCAACGTTCCAAAGCATCTGGTGATATGAACAGCGACTTGATTCAATTATTAGAAAGTTTTAAATACGATAATACAATAGAGCTAAGAAATTTTTTTCGCAATATTCCTTATAACCTTTTACCCGCGGCTTCACCTGCAGTGGGGCCATTAAATAAGTATGAGAAATAAAGGGTAAGGGTATAATAGAAATGAATCAGTATGATAACTAAATTTTGTTGCATTTGCGGCACGAGCCCGCGATGAATTTTTGGGTAGACTAGATTACCGCTTCCGAGGCATTTTCAAAGGAGAGCTGAGTAAGAATTAACATCAGCGAGTAAAATCTAGAATAATAAAGTAACAGCTAACCACAGATATTACGAATAACCTCAAGAATTTTATTATTATATATAATATATTATATTATTATATTTATTTTATACCGCATGAAGAAAATAACAATAAATATATAAAAATTAGAAACAGTTGACACAGTTGTCAATTGAGTTAGACTTTGTCGTCACCGTCGGTAATACAATGGAACGGTATTAAAGTATTCAGGGTTGAAACTTCATTACTGTAATGCTAGATGGCCTTGAAGTAGCTAAATTTGCCGATTTTTTGACCAACAATTTTCTTATCTTTCGTTAAAAAAAAATTTATAAAAAGTATCCTTTGTTACTTCTTATACCTTCAAGGGTATATGTACAAAGTTGCATGATGATCGGTTAAGTAGATTTTGCGTGTAACAAACTTACATTCTCATATAATAGTAGGGGTTCATTATTTTCGTCATACATTAATTATCAATTAATCAATAAAACAATTAGAAAAAATTAAACTCAGGCATTAAAGGGTTAAGGATAGGTCGCTTCTTGCAAATGACACGTGCCTCCTCTATACTTTTTTGAGAATACTAGATCCGCAATACCAAACCACCAGCGACACCTCTGAATCCCATCATTGCGTAGAACAAAGAATTTACAGAATTCTTCCAACCGAACCGATAGATGGCGGTACAAAACTTGCGAGAATTCTACCTCGGCATTTATTTTCGAAGCTTCTGCTTTCCCCGTATAGGTGGCGCGATAAGGCGCGGAAAGAAATCAAAGAACGCGTGTTCCTAGGTCACAGGAGGAGGGTCGTCACCTTGGCAACCAACGCTACCGCCTCGTTACTTCGCGAGAGTACAATGCGCCATGTCAATGACTCCGACCAAGGTGGCTGGCGGGACCTTGAAATGATATCAAAAAGGGGAAAACTTGCATTACGGTCACTACAGAAGGTGTTGATGAAGACCTAGGATGACGGATGGTCAGTTCTCTCATTATCTTCATTATGATAAAAGTGATTGAAGTGTGACAGAACTCATACGTTATCGCGCATAAAAAATAAACGTGTCCATTCTTTGGCACCAATAATAAACATTTTCTTATGGAAACCTTTCGTCAAGTCAACTATGAAATGAAAGCTGTTAGCCTAAAAATGGCATCCCTAATTAAACCGTCTTTACGCATCTGCAATTCGCGAACAGGTAGTAGGCCTCGTGACACGTGACACTTCATTTGAAAGAACATCCCTGTCAATTACTATTATCTTTTATCTTTTAATTCTACAGTTAGAGAATGAATTTAGTAAAAATTCAAGATTCTGATATCCATGCAGAATTGAAATATGCCGACAATTCGATAAAAATTCTTCGAAAGATAAGATTCTGACGAATTATCTCATTTTTTTTACCTTGTGTCATTCTTCAAATAGCCAACAATATTCCGCAAATTGTTTTCTAAGAAAATAAAAGGCCTAATGGAAAAGGACAACCGTAATAGCACCGCTTAAAATGAAAAATGATTTTCTATGCCATATGTTCAATATCCAAGTTTCGTGGAAAATGCACAACTGACAGCCAGTTCAGTTCAAAGGTAAAATATTTCTCACAATCTTTTAAAAAAAATTGCTCCACACCTCAAATATTCACGAATGATTTGCAGAATATTTTCTTCTTTAAATAATCCTTTTTTCTTGAAAAAGAATTTCGGAACTCTATGTTATCTTACTGATAACATCATTAAACTTGACTTCATATATTTGTGACATAACTGTACCAATGTTACCAACATTTGGGCAACACGACAGCACGCTGTTCTGAAAGGTGATTCAGAAGTGCTTGTTTTTTCAAACAAATAAAAACAATGTTATTTTATAATCTGTATTAACAAATAGAAGAACCATTCTTTTTTAAAATTATTTTTTTTAATAATTTCTTTCAAATGCTGACCTCGGCTACGGTTAACAAGTTCCTTCGATAGTTCCAATGACTCGAGTATTATTGGCCTCCAATATCTCAATCGTAGTCGACTTGTCCATGTAGACATGTAATGGTAGAGTGCCCGATACACATTAATCGGAGAACGCCAATTTTAGTAATAAAGCCGAACAATTTGTAGACGCTGTGCGAGGCTAAGGCCCGTTTGCACCAACCACACTTAGCGTAAAGCATCCCTTAAAATGAATCTTTAACTTCAATTGCGTTGCACCAACTGTTAAGCGGCACTTAAATTCAAGTGCTCATTCATGGCCACTTAACTATTGAAGGGCGGATTCTACCCAAAGATCAAAGGTAAATGTACATTTATTTTGGTATTTATCTATGATTCTAACCTAAAATAATTTGATTTGTTTGGTTTTCCAAATATTTGTCTAGTATTTCTTTGTGACTAAAATAATATTAAACGTAATTGTAATATATACTTCGAACAACGCTGTTAACTTGTATAATGGACTTCTTTATGAATTATGAATTTGATACATTCCATGACGACTTGGAAATAAAAGAAATTGTGGAGGATTTCCTAGGCGTATATACGTATAAAGTCTTTAATTAAAACCATATCGGGCTTGTTTATTTATACATAAATTTATAAACAAATATTTCTGCCATAGATTAGACGAAATGTTTAAAACTTCTTTAACCACAGAACATCAAATATTGCGTGTAGCCAATGAAATCGCTTTATTGATCTAGGGAGAAATGAAATACAGAAATGTCACTAGAACTAGAAAGTTGAGCGTCGCTTAGTTAAGTTTCTGTTAAGTGACAGTCACGCAACTGGAGATGAATTTAAGCAACATTAAGCGGCTTTTAGCTCAGCGACATTTTGAGAGGCATTGGTGCAAACGGGCCTAAGTCGTTCCATTATGAAATGTCAGACACTACTGAACAACAATACCACTTTAGTACGGGATGCATGCGCGCTCTGCAACTAAATCCACACCACAAAGAGTACCTCTGAATGAGTCACCCTTTATTAGAACAAGCGCGCAAAAAAAACGGATACTTGAGCAAAACTGTAGCACACCGTTCTACTAGTTCTTAAACTTGACTATATTAAAAAGCAAATAAAATTTGAAAAACAAGGGATTCTTCTTCAAACGAAGATTGATAATGTTTCATTAGAATGTAGGTAACATAAGGAGCCAAATCAAGGTACAAGCAGTTCCTTTACAACAAGAATACTCCGGGAAAATTGGTCGCAAGCGAATACATTGGAGGATTAGTGAAATCTACCTTCCATTTTGTAAAAACTTGCTAACCCTCCGGAATTACCAACAGAGAAAGCTTATTCCATTGGGAAGGTATTTTCACTTTTATTTTACCAAGGTCATTTTAAACATACATATAGTTACATAACTAACAAACTTATCAATCTATGATAGAGATTTTTTCTTCAGGTCCTCATCAACCAAAGAGAATTTTAATGTTTTAAAAAAAATCAATGTTTACTGTTGGATATTGAATGAAACATTTTACGACACCATCATCTAATGGCCAACAACTGACCATGGGCTGTCAGAAGACATGCCAGAACCTGATTTGACCACATATTTTGTATAATATATATTTACTTGAGCGTGTTGTCTACTTGTATTGGTATTTCCCACTTAATGCCAAATAAAAACCACTCTTATTTATACTTTAGTACGTCTGTTACTACCTTTGGATACGAAAACAGGTAAAAAAAAACTAATGTTAATATTAATTTTTGAAGAAATCTTATGATTTATTACCGGAACCTCCCAAGTGAACATTTTTCAAAAATTCTTAACTCAAAAACTTGAAGGAAAAAACAAAAATACTAATGAGATAATTCCAATAGCATGTTTAAGATTTGGTAAAAAAATATTTTATTATCAATTTATATAATATTTATTAATAAACTCAAGCTGCAGATCAGTTTCTTTTTGAGTTTTCCGAAAGTTGACAAAAGGGAACTTGGGTGGTTTCTGAAATAAACAATTCAATTTGTACCTGTGCATTTCAATATAAATAAAATTTCTTTCGAATTGTAAAGTGAGCGATACGAGTTTCTGAACACCACATTCGGGTAGACTCATTTGCGCATGCGCGGTTCTGACTATCCAACATAATTAAATTTTCTCTACCCTCGATATCTATTTGCATGTAATGAGAATATGGAATCTAAATATTTATATTGCTAGTAAAATGCCTATGGCCCCAATAACTTAATAATAATATATAATAATAATATAAATATAATAATAAAAAAGAAGAAAAACATTGCAATAGTATTCTGTGACTCTGGAAAAAGAGAAAAGTATTTCGATATCTCTAATTCGAAGTGTTATACAGTCATTGGTCATTCATCAGCAGTTAGTACATAATAGGTCGTGCAACTTCGTTAAGTGTGAGCTTCAGAGCATTTGATATCGAGTTCCTGAATATTTTACTCTTTGAAAGTTGAACATCAAATAAAATAAAGTTTTTCAGCATGGGTGTTGAACAGGAAGTAACTAGGATTAAAAGAAAACTGAAAAGAATGACTTCAGAAAATGGAAGTCAAGAACAGGCGCTTGATTTATTGAATTGTCTACAAACACTTGATATGACACTTGAAATATTATTAAATACACGAATAGGTAAGACAGTTAAAGCACTGAAAAAATTTAGTAAGGATGAAGAAGTTATAAGTTTATCCAGGACATTGATAAAAAATTGGAAAAAGGTAATGTCAAAATCTAGCTCCAGTAAGCAAACATCTAGCAGCTCTTCATCTAGACCTAAAAGAGATGAAGCAAAGAAACCTATCAAAGAGGAAAAAGAGCCTCCAAAAGAAACAAATTTGTTACAGTTCTATACAACTAGTACAATTGTTACGTCACAGTTCCCTCCAACTAGTGAACTTCCTACGTCACAGTTCCCTCCACCAAGTGCACAAGTAGAAATCGGTGCCGTTAGAATAAAATTCCGGGAAATGCTGGCTCGAGCCCTAAATACCTACATTTCTGAAGATTTTGAGGGTAAGTTGTGAAAAGTCATATTGAGGTATGATTTTATTCTGAAGTGTCGAGTTTAGACAAGTCAACCAACATCAACCTCACTGACTTTTGTAATGGAACTTTTAATTGTTGGAATTCTATATTTATGTCATTTATGCGAACAACAGCTGATGCACAATTTTTTTCAGGGTGTGCAAGTCATGAAGATTTAGCTGAAGAACTTGAAGAAGCGATTTTCTCTATATTCAAAAACACAGATATGAAATATAGAAACAGAGTGAGATCACGTATCTTCAATTTAAAAGATTCGAAAAATCCAACTTTGAGAACAAACTTCAGGATTGGGGCTATATCTGCAGCCAGATTAGCAATCATGACATCGCAAGAGATGGCTAGTGATGATATGAAACGACTCAGAGAAAATTTCACTAAAGGCGCTATTAAAGATGCTCAGCTGGCGACAGTGAACGGTACAAAAACAGATTTACTGAAGTGTGGTAAATGTAAAAAGAGAAATTGTACATACACTCAAATTCAGACTAGATCTGCTGATGAACCCATGACTACTTTTGTTCTCTGTAATGAGTGTGGCAATCGATGGAAGTTTTGTTGATTTTATATTAATATTAAGGATGTATCATAATGATTTGTGAATCTATTGATGAAAATATGTTGATTTAAAACTTGTAGAAGCATGGAAAATAAAAAATAATGATTTGAACAAGGGTCTCTTATTTTTTTTATGTAAAATCAGAAAATTTCATGGAATCGAATATAATATATATATCTTACATCTAATAAATCGTCTTATTTATCTATGTGGCAAAGACGGGTGAGAGCATACAGAATAGAGGGTAGAGAAAGAAAAATCACTTCGTATGTTGAATTGCCCATCAAAATTGCACACCCGGTAGGTTTGGATATTAAAATAAGCTTAAAATCAAGCTCGTCAAAACACCTCTTTCCTCTTTGTAAGTCAAAGCTGAAATTATAGATGTTTATTATAATTATCAAACGTTATTAAGTTTGACAATTACTTTTAAAATGAAACTTTTCCAAAATCGCAGTTCCATCTTATATTTTCAAGCACGTTATATGAAATATAAATTGTTATAAAATTATTCAATTGCTCACTTTCTGACCAACTCAGGTAGTACTTTTTAACTCGCCCTAACAGTTCAACTTTCACTTGAGGTAATTTTATTAAAATAACAAAATTTGAAATTTTCAACTATTGCAAATTCACAAATTATTTTATTCACAAAAATTCACTTCACCTTTTAAATTGAAAGTCTACATAAAACAACTGAAATAAAGTGTTTTTCCTCTTCTAACAATGTTACCATATGATTTTTAAGTCGCATGTTATAATTTAAATGCAAATAAAGTTAATCAAATTTACAAATGTTTTTAATGAGTTATATGACGGTAATGGTGACTTGGAGTACAATATGAAAGCCCATATCAGTAAAAATTTGTTGAGCGGTGGCGCCATCTACAGCGAAAACATGCCAAACACCCTTAATTTTTAAGGTTTTTGTGTTTTTTAGAGAAATTATAAATGTTTGGCACTTGTTAATATTTTTCTGCATCAGTTTAGATATCTACCGTTAATTTAAAAAAAATTAGATGCAAATCGCTAGACCTTACTATGCATCATATTATTATAATAGATTTTGAATCTATTACGTGCAATTTTAATTTTCAATCAAAAATGTGAATAACTGGGCAACTATCTAAGTGATATATCATTGCAAGAGGGGTGAAAGCAAAACCTAAAATAAATAAGGGATGGAAAAAAATTATTACTGCATTAAATTTGGACCATCCCTTATTATATTGTTAAAACAGAAATCCGCCAGCCTTTATTATTTGAGATTTATTTTGAATTTGGGACATCCGATATATTGTAAGCACAAATATCCGAGTTCATGCTTGAAATTTTGCTGGCACTAAAAATATCATGTTTGTAAATGCCCAACTCCAATGAATTTTTGTGTTCAACAGAAACCCAAACTTTCCAAAGACATAACACTGCAAATAAATATTATCCTCTTGAGAATTGTGCAAATAATCTATGATTTTAGGATGCGATTAACTATTTCTGATACTTAAGAACCTACTCCAATCATCTCAACATTGAATTACATTGACAAAATGAAATCGTTTTTATCGGAATATAGCAGAGTTCTATTCTCAAAAACAAATGACTTATCTAAACGGTTCGCCTAAATGTATAAGATAAGTTTTCTACAGCACGACGCATTTATCAAACAACAGATTATACCTGTATTTCGCCCTACCAGCTCTGAAAATATGAGCTCATCTCCTTCCAAAATTATTGCATATGCAGACTCACCAGACAGACTAAACTTTGACCACAGATTCTTCATGGGACAATCGCAACCAATTGATTGAAATATTTTCGGCTCAAGACTCCAAAATTACATTAAACAAGTGATGCCGCCGCTACCGATTTTTCGGTATTTCCACCGATTTGGAGCCTGATCCACCGTTCTACCAAGAAGCTGTTAATACCGATTCATCAGTTTCATAAGTTGAAATGAAACCTAATTTTTATTCCAAAAATTCGAATCAACATAAAACTTTGGATATCAGATTAACGGCAGAAGACGCAAATTCTCGCGAGTAAATGAATGCCTAGCGATTATGTTCGTTTATTATATTGTGGGAATATTTATTGTGAACGAGCCTTAATTTTTTTTTGTTTCTTTGATATGACATCTGTGAAACATATTTAGTACACATCTGGTCATTGAACAGACATCATATTTTTTCATCGTTTTAAAAATGTCTAATTTTGTACCAGAAAGTGATGATTTGCGGAAAGCATTAATTTTTTGTCCTCATTTGGAGAAAAGTGCTGCAGAAACGCATCGAATGCGTCAGAAGCAACATGGAAAAGATGGTTTCAAAGGTTCAGAAATAATGAAGTTAATGTGAGAAATGAAGAACATGGAAGACCACCAAAAAAGTTTAAAGACGCCGAATTGCAAACGATATTGGATGGAGATGATGCTTTGAATCAAAAGCAAATGACAGAAATGTTGAATGTTGCAAAACAAACAACTTCCGACCGTTTAAAAGCTATGGGAAACATCCAGAAGTGTAGAAAATGGGTGCCACATGAATTGAATGAAAGTCAAATGGAAAACCGAAAAAACACTTGTGAAATTTTTTGATTCGAAGACACGAATGGAAATAGGTTTTGCATAGGATTGATACTGGCGATGAAAAATGAATTCATTTTGAGTATCCTAAACGGAAAAAATTATGGAATAATCCGGTACAACCATCAACATCGACTACAAAACCAGATAGATTCTGCAAGAAAACAATGCTATGCTGTGTGTTTGTTAGGACCAGAAAGGTGTGGTGCACCACGAGCTCCTAAAACCTAGTGAAACCGTTAATACTGATCGCTACCGACAACAAATGATAAATTTGAACCATGCATTGATCGAGAAAAGACCAGAATGGGCCAGAAGGCACTGCAAGGTCATTTTACTCCATGACAATGCAAAACCGGCTCAGGATACAATCATAACACTTGGCTGGGAGCTGCTACCCCACCTGCCGTATTCACCAGACTTGGCTTCTTCCGACTACCGTTCGTTTTCATCGATGGGACACGCATTGGCTGAGCAGCTCTTTGATTCCATCGAGGAGGTAGAAAATTGGGTGTCTGGTTGGTTTGCTTTAAAAGACGAACAATTTTATTTGCGTGGTAACCACAAATTACCAGAAAGGTGGTAGAAATGTGTGGAAAACAATGGCAATACTTCGAATGAAATGTTTTTTACTATCCCATCAATAATTAGTGTTTTATTTTCACAAAAAAAAAAGTTCATTTCATACCGGTATACCTGATATAATGTTGAGTCGAGTCCCAAGAATTATATTGAAGAAACGTTCAGAAAATGATTGTTAATATAAATTTTATGTGCCAAACCAGGCTCATTCCAGGGACGTTTTCTGTATACCAAAGTCAGCTCTTCTTCTTATTACTATCAAAAGATTTTTTTCATGCTTGTATTAGCTTTCTTGAGGGAAACGAATCAGTAATTATATGTGTTTTCCAATTTGACATTATAAAATTCATTTTCATGAAGAAACAATCATGCCGCTGCTTGGCCTTTCGGCATCGCTGCACTAGAATCAAGCGGGGAACCCTACACCACAAATTGCAACTTCAAATGTTATGGAGGAAGAACTTGAAGAGGAACCGAAGTGTTCTCTTATTCCTTGGAAGCGATTTCACATAGCAAATAACGAACACTTCAAGTGAATGAAAGATGCTATTCACACCGTCAAAGTTGAGAAAAAAATCTGTATATTCGTTCCCAACTAACACACGATCATGCCATTCGGAAGCTTAAAATTCGTCGAACGAATCCACCCACGGAGATATTGCGTAAAATTGAATTTCCATATATCCTCAGAAGTTTCCGTCCGTGTTGAAACAACGACAATATTTAACGCGATTAAAAATATAATTTCGTAACAACAGAATCGTTTTCGTTGTAGACGCAGCGAGGATGAAAAAAACGGTCCAAGGTAGAAAATCTTGAGTGCGTTAATGTACAGAGGGCCAAGGTCGAGGTCGACGGCAAGACAAATCGGGAGTAAGTCGGTCGCATCAAGGCTTCTTCGAATAACCGCATAATATGATGCGGATAATACCAACATGAAATGGACGTGCATTGGATATAATACATAAAGCATAATCATTTTTATAACAAGCAATATACGGGGTGTTTCACGACGATCTTCCGAATTACTCGGTCGATTTCCATGAAAACATGGAGAACTTTTCCTATTAGGGGAAAATATTTCCACTTTCAAACTGTTTCAGGTTATATCGGAAGTACACATCTATCAGGAATACCGGTATGAAATGGGCGTTTTTTTGTGAAAATAAAATACTAATTATTAATGGGAGTGTAATAAACATTTCATTCAAAGTATTGGCCATTGTTTTCTACACATTTTGACCATCTTTCTGGCAATTTGTGGATACCACGCCAATAAAATTATTCGTCTTCTAAAGCAAACCAACCAGACACCCAATTTTCGACCTCCTCGATGGAATCAAAGTGCTGCTCAACCAATGCGTGTCCCATCGATGAAAACAATTGGTAGTCGGAAGGAGCCATGTCTGGTGAATACGGCGGGTGGTGTAGCAGCTCCCAGCCAAGTGCTTTGATTGTATCCTGAACAGGATTTACTTTGTGTGCAGGTGCATTATCAAGAAGCAAAATGACCTTGCAGTGTCTTCTGGCCCATTCTGGTCGTTTCTCGATCAATGCATGGTTCAAATTCATCATTTGAAATCAGTAGCGATCAGTAATAACGGTTTCACCAGATCGTGATACACCACACCTTTCTGATCTAACCAAACACTCAGCATTGTCTTCCTGCCGAATCGATCTGGTTTTGCAGTCGATGTTGATGGTTGTCCCGAATTAACCCATGTTTTTTCCGTTCAGGATTCTCAAAATAAATCCATTTTTCATAGCCAATAACAATCCGATGCAAAACCAATTTTTTTTGTGTCTTTGAAGGAAAATTTCAACAAGTGTTTTTTCAGTTATCTATCTGTCTTTCATTCAATTCATGTGGCACCCATTAACTTATAGGTTACTGATAAAACCTGGTTATCAGAGCTCCGTAGCGTGGCGACAGCATCTCAGCCAATCAGAGTATGTAAACAATATTTCACCTGACCCACACCTTTTCCTTTCCGGTTGTCAAATGTTACTTTATCTATGATTATGACAAGAAATGTCATTACTATACAGGGTGTTCCTAAATTGAACGTACAAACGAAAAGAGGAGATTCCTTAACTGAGATTAAGAAAAAAGTCCCATAAACATGGGGTCGCAAACGTTTCGTTTTCGAGATATATAGTGTTGAAGTTTGAATTTTTTCAAGTTTTTTTTCTCATAGTACACTTCACAAGATATTCAACTGAAATTTGGCATAGATATTACATTCTAAAGTTCACACCACGTGACATGGCAATTTCGATCTACAGGGTGATATTTTTTCTGGAACACTGCCACCTGTTCTTCTGCAGAACTTTTTTTGGTGAGCAACTGTTAATTTGGAAAATCGTAAAAAGAAGCTTTGTTTTTATACTAAACTTTTCGGTCTCTTGTAGTTTAGTCGTATCTACGAACGATTTCGAGAAAAAAAATTTTGAACGATTCTCTCAAAATCCTCGTGAAAATCCAAATTATGATGGGAAGGCCACTTTTTAAGCTGTGGTGAATGAATTCAGTGTCAGTTTTTATGGAAATTTTCCTGATCTGTATCGATGGTTCATAAAGATTCGATAAACTCGTATAATCAACACAAAAAATGTATTACAACAAGAAACGTAAACCACATTTCTCGTCGTAGCATAAGAGGTATTTCTTCCAATAACAAGAGCAAATCGTTTTCTAAAAAATTTCTGTATGATTGACCTGTTAGTCGACCTGGCAAGAACAAAGGACCAATCAAATCATCACCAATATTACCACCCCACACATTTAGTGAGAATTGCTCTTGAAAATGGGTTTCTACATATCCATGCGGATTCTCCTCAGCCCATACGTGTTCATTATGAAAATTGATAATTGAAGTCCTTGAGAAGCAGGGTTCATCAGTGAATAGAATTTGGCAAAATAAGGATTTATCAATAGTCTACTGAGGTACCACTGACAAAAACTAACCCTCGGATGAAAATCTCGAGGCAGAAGAGCTTGCGCCCTCTGAATGTGATAAGGATATAGCAGAGAATCCCGCAAGATCCGCCATACAACTTGATGACTTGCATTCAAAAGTAAATTAATTTTTCTTGTACTGGTTCTTGGATGTTGTTCTCCAGGGTCTTTCACGAGGAACCTCACCCATATTTATACGGGAAACTACTGAACGTATTTTCATGAAATTTAGCACTTATAAGTATTTCACGATGCTCATGAAATCTAAAATATTTTCAAGGCATGAGCACCTCCGGTTTTTCCGGAAATGACGTCAACTTCCGTTCTTCAAATTACAACACCATTTTTTTTTATTGCAGAAATAGATTCCTTAGAAAATTTCAAGTTATTTTGATGTAACATTTTTCAGTTTTGGTTGGAAAATTCTTTCTGAGCGGGAAAATTCGAAAAAAAAAATCGAAAATAGAGCTCCGCTGAAACAAGAATAACTTCGAGGTTTTTGGATGGAAAATTTTCATTTTTGGGATTATTCAAAATGTAAGATTGATGTATCCACTTTAAAAATCGAAATCGCGATTCATGATACAGGGGGTGAAAAAATCGCTTTCAAAGTTAGGGATGTCAAAATCGTGAAAAATCAATTTTTTCAAATTAGAATCCCATTTTTTTATGGCAGATATTGAATCTACGTTAAAAATAATGTGAGTGTATGCATCACACCCTTGTCCTAAAGTGGATATTTTCTGAGTTATTCACAAAAAACTGTTTTTCGTCAAAAACTAAAGAGACCGAAAAGTTTAATATAAACACAAAGCTTCTTTTTACATTTTTCCAAATTAACAGTTGCTCACCAAAAAAAAGTTCTGCAGAAGATCAGGTGGCAGTGTTCCAGAAAAGATGTACCTGTAGATCTTCTATCGAAATTGCCATGTCACGTGGTGAGAACTCTCAAATGTAATATCTATGCCAAATTTCAGTTGAATATCTTGTGAAGTGTAGATACTATGAGAAAAAAAACTTTAAAAAAATTCAAACTTCAACACTCTATATCTCGAAAACGAAACGTTTGCGACCCCATGTTTATGGGACTTTTTTTTCTTAAACTCGCTTAAGGAATCTCCCCTTTTCGTTTGTACGTTCAATTTAGGAACACCCTGTAGAGAAAAGGGTGGGGATTGTCGCCAGCGACGCTACCAAGCTCTGAGAACATGGCTTAATACAGCAAAACAAACCGAGTAAAATAAATTCAATCAGTACTTACTTGAAAGATTTTTCCTCCTCCGTCATCTGTCCATTTTGCAGAACCTGTCCGTTAACCTCCACCTCCTTAGGGCTCTGGGGTTTATCTTTGTCCTTCTCGTCTAAATGTAATGCCCGCATCCTAGGTTCAAGACCGGCGATGTCTTTATTGGTCGGCGAGGTACCTAGGACGTACTCCACCATCTTAACCCCCAAACCGGCCCCGTTGTCTGAACCGCGGGGCGACAGAATGCTGCCGGTATCACCGCCTGGAAAGCCGCCTCTGCGGTTCATAAGGGATGCCGACATCGGGTGTTCTACTGGAAAAAAAGGAAATCGTGTTGAAGACTGAACAATTGAATAGGTTCGTTGAATAACATCATAGTTCATATGTATATATATTTCGTGACAGGCGTCTGGTTCTTATTCGAATAACTGATACTGAACCATAGATAAATACACATAAATTAACAACTCCCTTGCTAAGAGACCTGGACCCGAAGTTCAGCGCCCTCTTTCAACAAGGTAAGAATTAATGAGTTTATTTGCAGATTTAGTCAACATATGACGCTAGCAGAGTAAACGAATGACTACCTACTGCCGGCCTATTTTTTATCAAGTTGTTTGAGTAAATTCAAGTTGAACTATCCCTCGAACTACCAGTGTTAAAATTTATAATTACATCGTTCCGAATAAATATTAATTGACAAAATTAGAACATTTTCGATATAATATAAGCAACATATAGCTAACATAGCATTCAAAATTCAGTTATTTTGATTTTCTCGCGCTCGGCCTTATTTTACTTCTTACCATGCCGATAGAGGTCGTGGTGAACTCTTTAAATGATAGTTCATTATTCTCTTAAGTATACAATGAACTGTAAACAATCAACACAAAAGTGAGCAGGACTCTACTCACACTCGTCTGCTCTGAACAAGTATATCTGAAGCTTTGACGAAAATCAACACATATCAGATAAGGAAGAATGGATATGTAGTTTCTCTTCATTTAAAACCATCACATATCAAGATATTTCGGATTTCGTATAACTATCTGACATTTTAGCTTGTGTCAAATTAAAAATGCGGCATATGGACAGAATGCATTACGCTTACAGAATTATTCGTTCTGAGGAAGAGATAACCTCAACTTATCTCGTTCGTGACTGAAGATAGCTGACCGGTCTATCGGTGTGAATCCAGTACACATTCTCCACAGAGCATCGAAACCTGCATCTTGAACTTGAATACGTCGGCGTCGTTGCACCAATAAATGTAATCACGTACCACACCATAAATCGTCATTTTAAAATAGGTAATCAATAATGACGTAGATATATGTATATATATGTTTATGTCAGAAGATAACACTGCTATCCTTAGAACAAAACTTAAAACAATGGAATACCAATTTATAACTCCTCCAATCGTATTGTGAATTCATAAATAACTATTAACAGGCCTACAAATAGAAAACCCCCGTTTTACCATAGGTTGTACTAGCATTGCAAATCGGTCCATAAGTACCAATAGAAGCGTTACATAGTCAGCTGAGACAGCAGTCAACAACTCTACAAAATCTTGCTTGTCTATTTTTACTGTGCTTTGTTTTGTTTGTGCGCGAAAATGGCGAAATTCGAGCCAAGCAAGCGTCATTTGCGGGAAGTGTTGCTTTTTGCATTTCATTCGAAAAAAAATGCAGCTCAGACGCGTCAAAAACCTGGACCCGTGAAAAAGTTATAGGGTGCAGATTTGAAGACTTTGCTGAATGAAGATTCTTATAGAACGCAACAGGAACTTGCAAATGTATTAGGCGTGACCGATTTCTAATCGCTTAAAATGCTTAGGAATGATCCAGAAACTGGGACATTGGGTGCCGTACGAGTTGAAGTCGAGGGACATCGAACGGCGCCTTTTCACGTGCGAAACCTCCTCCAACGGCAAAACAGAAAGGTTATTTTGCATCATATCGTGACCAGAGATGAAAAGTGGATACACTATGACAACCCGAAGCGGGAAAAATCGTGGGGCCATGCATCAACTTCGATAGCGAAACCAAACATTCATGGCTCGAAGTTGATGGTGTGTATTTGGTGAAGCCAGCTTGGCGTAGTGTACTATGAACTTTTGCAACCAGGCGAAACCATTACAGGAGCCCTCTATCGGACGCAACTAATACGTTTGAGACGAATTTTGAAGGAAAAACGCCCGCAATACGCAGAAAGACACGACAAGATAACACTTCTGCATGACAACGCACGGCCACATGTTTCCAAGGTCGTGAAAACATACCTGAAAACATTGAAATGGGACATCCTACCCCACGCCGTACTCTCCTGGCATCGCCCCTTCTGATTTCTACCTATTCCGATTGATGACGCATGACCTCGCCGACCAGCACTTTCGTTCTTACGAAGAAGCCAAAAATTGGATCGATTTGTGGATCGCGTCAAAAGACGAACAATTTTTTCGACGAGGAATTCAGAAGCTACCACAAAGATGGGAGAAAGTTGTGGCTGGCGATGGAAGATTTTTTGAAGAATTAGTATGTAACGAGTTTTTTATAATAAAACCTTAAATTATGAAGTAAAACAACGGCGCATTTCTATTTGTACACCTATGAACGTCAAATTTGAGTAGATTCAATAGATTTGAGGATAAGGCCAGCTTCAAGCTAATTAAATGTCATAAAAATCCACCTTTGAAGCTAGATTCAAATAAAATGAAAATTTGTAAAAACCGAACAAACCCTTCAGTCAATTCATTATCCTTAGCATTTATGACTTTGTTGGTGATTCATAAATAGTACATTATGTCTCAAGGGCGGAAAATATGTATTTGTTGGCCTGGGGGCAACTGATGGCCAACAAATGCCTTTCTGCTTGTGTGACACATAACTGATTTTCGCCTCGCTTCGTTCATCTTCTCTCTTTGGCAAAAATCCTATGAGATTGAAAACTGGATACTATATTGAATATGAAACTGACGTTTAACGATTAATTAAATAAAACGTCAAAATGATAACCTCACGACTATCAGTGATAACGAGATACCAATGAATTCAATTAAAGTACGGAAGTAATGAATTCAGAATTCCGAGGAAGGGAAATGTAGCTCTCACTATTTTTTATGCAGGATATACACGCTACGGTAGACCGGAAAGGAAAACTGCAGGTATACCTGCGCAGGTCTGCCTCGTGAGTGGGGACGTAACGCTAAACCGGACGGGTCATGTGTTCGTTAGCAGCGACCGTACGGTCCCCTCTACATCGAGTCGAATCTCGAATTTGCTCCGGCGACCTGTGCAGGCTTGAAAAACTACGACACACACGCTCCGGTCGACCTGCGCAGGTATACTCCGTAGCGTGTATGCCCTGCATTAGGGTTGTTATGGTTCACTTTAAGGCATGCGAGGCGAAAAAATAGAATAGATACAAAGTCCGGCCCTCGTTACGCGACGGTCTGTGTTTCTTCAAATAATTAGACAAGTCGAGGTCCGTATAATGACATATGTCATATAAAATGACAGGATGAAGGAGTGACGCATGGTGGATTCGACTAGAGATGCGAACATGAATTCTCTCGAAAGAACTAGAATCATCTGAGAATAAATCTAGATTCCTTGGAATACAGGGAGTTTTTTCTAAAAGAGTTGTATGTACTACTGTGTACAAATATGAACCGGAATTTTGTTATATTTTATAAAATCTTTATTTATTCTTCAAAATCAAATTCATCGCCTTCAAAGTAATCCCCCTTGGACGCAATGCACTTATGCCAGCGGTTTTTCCAATTATCAAAGCACTTCGAAAAGTCTTCTTTCGGTATGGCCTTCAGCACCTTCTTCGATTCGGCTTCAATCTCTTCTACTGTGTCAAAGCGGTGTCCCCGGAGCGGTTTTTTGAGCTTATCGAATAGCCAGAAGTCACATGGTGCTAAGTCAGGCGAATAAGGTGGTTGCGGAACGATATGAGTGGAATTTTGGGCGAAATGGGCACGAAGAACGAGCGCAGTGTGAGATGGCGCGTTATCGTGGTGCAAAAACCAGTCGTTGTTTTTCCATAATTCCGGTCTTTTGAGACCTTTGAGAGCTTCACGCAAACGTCTCATAACACTCAAATAATATTCCTTGTTGACAGTTTGACCGGTTGGAAGGAATTCGAAATGCACAACACCACGATAATCGAAGAAAACCGTCAACATGACCTTAATTTTCGAGCGACTTTGACGCGATTTTTTGGGTCTCGGCTCACCTTTGGCACGATATTCGCTGGATTGGCCGGTTGTTTCTGGATCGTATGCGTAGATCCAAGTCTCATCTCCAGTTATGATGCGTTTCATCTTGTCTTGATTGTCGGAAAGCATTGTTTCACACACATCAATGCGACGCTGTTTTTCCATGAAATTTAGCATTTTTGGCACCAATCGTGATTTGACTTTTCTGAGGCCCAAAACTTTTCTTAAAATGGTGTTGACTGACCCATTTGATATTCCAACAGCATCATTAGTCAATCGACGATTTCCCAGCACCATTTCTTTGATTTGCGCGACGTAATGTTCATCAGTTGATGTTTTTGGTCGCCTTTGATGTGGCTCGTCTTCAACGCCTTCACGACCGTCTTTGAACATTTTATGCCATTCATACACTTGTGTTTTAGACATGGCCTGTTCACCGAAGGCCTTTTCCAACATTCTGAGCGTTTCGGCTACAGAAATTTCATTCCGAACACAAAATTTGATCGAACTTCTTTGTTGAATATTTTCGGACATTTTCAAAATCGAAGAATTCACTTTTGGATGTCCTACCAACTTGAAAATAAAAAGATTTGTCCCTATCGGAAACCCCACAAAATTTAAATTGAAAATTCCGGGTCATATTTGTACACAGTAGTATATATGCATTCAGCAATACCTCTGGCGAAAGATGATTGAAAATTTTGATTTTATAGAGAAACCTACATTGAAATTGTTATTTAGTTCATCGATAGGTGATTATAAGGGATTAATCTTTCAACGAATTTGTCAAATAAGAAAACAAAACAATTCATTTCTTTTTGATGTTAGCATCGTGATATTGAAATAAGAAAATGAATAATGTGTTTTTCTACATTTTTCTTCACATTATCCCAAAGCCAGTGAAGGCTTCAGTGCTTTTCTACTTCTTTAAGCCACGAAGGCTTGAAATCACCGGACGGAAAATTCCTACGACAATGAACGAACGTCGCAGATAGAGTTGTTATGGACTGTGAAGACCCTTTCGCCACCACGAACATCAATTTTCCCAGTGTCTAGGTGGTAGAAAAAAAAAGGCGCGCGCTTTATCTGGAAGCAAGCACGGATTTTGCCGCTCTGCGGATGGGCGTGCCGGGCGTCGGCATCGCTCCGTCTGCTGACGCCGGCGTCTGTTGCCCGGGCAACCACCCCAGTGTTCTCCGTTCCCGAACAGTCACGCGGGCTCTGCCCGGTTGTTTGTCGCGGTTGCCAGATTTCCTAGATAATCAAGATTTTGGCGCTGTCCGCACTTCGCCACAATCTATAGTAGTATCAAAATAATATTGCAGCGTCTGCAGACAAAGTTGCGTTATACGATTCGACAGCTTAAATCTGCGATATTTTCCGTTAATACCATATTTCAGTAATTTCAACGAGATGCCTGGCGAAATATTGAAAACAATTTACAGAGTAGAAAAGAATCAATGAAAATATTGTTTTCTTGAAACGAATATAGAGTGAAGTAATTGTTTCTTCAATTACATTCAATGGTTGTTATGAATAAAAATCTATCAGTATTTCGCCGATAATTCAAAACTTAAAGGCGATGTGGCAACAACGTTAAAGTTGTTCCCTTCACTGACAACCGAATTGGGCATTTTAGACGTATTTAAATAAAATATTAAAAATTCTTGAATTTCAAAATATAAAGAATATGAGTTTATGAATCATTGTCACTCCGAATCTTCAACACTCAAAAACCAGTAATGTAAATTTGACTTCCGAGGGACAACTGCAACACTGGTTTCGATCTTCCTAGAAAAATTTGAACAGTGCTAAATCGTTTAAGAACAGGTCATGGGCGTACCCGTAGCAGGTTTTTCAAGTGGTACCTAGTTCCATGCTCATGTTGTGAATGTGACGAAGCAGAGGAAATAATACCTCACCGCATCAATCATTGTCCCACATACAGGGTGAGTCTTAGACCACTGCGTTCATTTTAACCATAGGTTCTTGAGATAAAAAAACACTTTTTCCTATACCTTTAAGCATTTTTACGGTTATTATAAAATGAATCTGAATTGTTGAAAACATTATTTTCCCTCTTAGAAATGATTTACTCATGTTTCATGGTCCATATTTAGGGGTAGATACAAAATACTAATTATTACTGGTAAAAATTCATAATTTCTTTCTACTACAAGATTATAAGCCATCCTATTGTAGCGATAAATTCTTAAAAATCTCTGACTTAATGGATATTATCCTTAAACATTTTCAATCTTCAAGATTTTCAAATCATAAAATCCATCACTATCTATGAACACTTCCACAGCGCATGAGATTGTCAAATTGCTTTTTTCTTCACTCAAACCCAAGAAAAACGATCTATGCTTTTCCAAACACTGATATTTCAGAAGTTTCTTTTGTTTGACCTGCTTTCTTGAGTACTGAATGAACAGGTGGATGAGATATTTTGATATTGATTCGATATCATGCCATTAAAAATATGAAAATCCTATATGGAATCTTCAAAAACATTTAATGATGTCAGTGCACAAATGCAAATAATTCATTCAAGACACCTTTTTACTTATTCTTTTGCCTGATGATTATCTTTGGTTCTGAATTCCAATAACATTTACATACTTTGGAATATTATAAGCATCGACAGATTCAGGTGTACAGTTCCATTTGCTTTGAGAAATCTTAGTATGATCACGTAAATTTGCTTCTGGACAACCCCGTAGGTACTGATGTTATGATGAATCTTTTTTATTTTGGTTACCATTCAGTAGAAAAGAAAAAGTAGGGAGGAAAAATTATGATTATGATATGCTATTGAAATTGTTGTCAAAATAACTAAGTGAATTATTACCAATTCATATGGAACATTAAAATTTTATTATAACTCAATAGTTGGTAGTTCTTAATAATATTCTGTGGTTCTTTGTTGTTTTGTTTTTGTTCAGTTATTTATTGCCTTCTTGAAAAGAAATATGGGCGAATTATTTCAAGGATAATTTGAAATGATTGAATTTAATATTAAATGAGAATGATCAGAAAATGCATTCTAACCTTTCTTATCAACAATATACACTTCGGATTGTATGTTTATATCTTTCAGTTTCAATATTGATAGAATTTAAGCAGCATTATGAAAAACATTCAGGTATTGGGCTGATAGAAATATTATAACGTCTAGTTCCATTATCTCCTTAGTTTGTAAACCAGGCTGAATCAGCGTATGGAATAAAGATGTAAAGAAAGTCCTATAAATTACTAAAACAAATTTAAGAGACTGAGTTCAAAGTTTTTAAAACTCAAAGAAGCTTAATTTGATACATTCCTATGTTAGAATAGATGAACCCTGAAAGTGTGAAGAATCTGATCTTCATAAAGACAAGTCTGGAATTTAAGTCCTGACAGAATCGATCTAACTATTAGGTCATTTAAGCACCGAGTTGAATTTGGGAAGATCAGAAAATTTGGACAAAATTGTATCAATTTAATTCCTGTTAACTTCTAATATCTTAAAATTGGTGCAATTTAGGAAAAATGATAAAGACTGATTTTATCTGCTAAAATGATTAACGATTCTAGAAAGTACCAGATATTAACAAGTAGTATTTGTAGTAAGTAGTTTTCGAGGGGCATTCGAGTCAGACTCTTCGAAAACTTCCTTATTGGTCTCATCTTGTTTGGTTGGAATTTAAAGAAACAGTTTGAGCTTTGAAACACCAAGATTCTATACAAAAGCACGAATTCTAAGAAACAGCTGAATATAGCTCAGGTATGCTGATTTGTCTGAACCCTTACGAAACAATAAGTGTGATTCAACTACCTCTGTGTAGCTTTAAACAGAACGAAATTTCAGAAGGACTCTGGTTCAAAGAAAAATTGAATAATTACTCACCGGGCGCTGCCCAAGTCGGGTCTCTCCACACACCCCCATCATGGTGATTGAGATGATTTAGTGCTAAAGATTTTGCGTCTTTTCCTTCGATGCCCCATAACTTCTTAGCCGCAGGAGCGATCTGAAAAAAAAAAAACACTTGAGTTAATTTCAAATTGAAGATCATCGGTATGATTTCTCCATAACTACGATTATATCAGAAATCTTTGAGGTTCCGAAATTATGATGGTAGTTGGCAACGTCGAAATCGTGAAAATTCCTTAATAATATTTTCGCGCTTATTCTTGGTGGAATTCAACTTCCTGATGAAGAAACAATTTTTCAAAATTGAGCATCAACATTCTAAGTAGATGAGCTACAAATTTACAGAATATATTGATGGTACAAAGATCTAAGTAAACTTTGTTATTGAGAGAAATATTTTCAATGATTCGATAGTTATGAGCACCTAGAATTTACTCTTAACAATAGCTAAAATACGTCCACCTCAACAATACGAAATAACTTCGAAACCCCGATAACAGTAAAAAAGGGAGATTTCTAAGTTTTGCGATTATCATTCACAAAATAAGACAGTTGACATCCTCGTCACAAGTCAGAACTCAGGTAGTAGAGATGTGGCTAATTTCGAATTTATTGTCTTCAAAAATGATATTTTGGCAGCTTAACGGATTACTTAGCGTTTGTTCTGTAATGTCGTGGATTTCAGGAAAGCTTCATTTCAAATGAATCAGTTCGGTTCCAGGAATTTTCCGAAATTTATAATATCTCAACTTCTCAAATATTAGGTACCGAAAGGTTCAAGTCCAATTTATCCAACATCCTCTAAATGAGGATGATCAGATAAAATATTAATGATCAATAATATTCAAAGAAGAAAAATCAAGGAAGTAGCATTCATCACATCTCATCTGATACCAGAAATACTGAATCAATTGAGTTGCTAGAATTTTAGAGGTTAATATCACAGTAAATAACAAATCTCATTCAATTCCAAAGTTCTGTCAATCATAACATTCAATTAAAATTAAAAAAATAGATTGGCACAATTACTAGGAAACATTGGAGAATTACATTTGATGAAAACAAAACATTCCAAAAACATCTTTGAATATTAAAACGAAAGGCACGATAGCTCGTTCACATTCGTTAAATAAAAATGCTAAAAAGAAATTTGAAAAAATATTAGAGATAAACGGACGGACAAATATCGCCTTCTCTCAAGAAAAAAAAATTTTAAAGAATGTCACCACACATATAAACAGGCGAGAAAGAGCTACTGAACAATACATAGAAACACGGTATCAGATTATTATCTGATAAAACCATAGAAAAAATATTCACAGGAAGATCTGCATTATAACTTGCAACCTTACCCCGTTCAAAAAATTGCTTTTGTGATACGCTACTGGCAAGAAAGAGTAAGACATCACCGTCTTGGGTGCTAACTCTTTACGCGATGTGCATCTTGAATTCTAACCAACAGATCGTACGATTAACGAAGAACACAACAAGAAAGTTACACAGCGTTTGCTCAGAGCAACATGATAGTGCATCAGCTAAAAACAACACCGTAATCATGCCTCAACCACCGTATTCACCAGATTTCGCTATCAGCTATTAATTTTTCCCTAGTCCCAAACCTGAAAAGACCAATGAAAGCGATGCCACAATTGGAGAGATAAATCGTATTTCAGAAATGCTTGGAGAATTGAAAGAAGCGCTCGCATAAGTTCATTATATTTGATGGAAATACTTTGAGAGAGACAATACGGATATTGATGAACATCCTTCAACAAAATTCAAATTTCACTTTTCTCTTCCGAATAGACCACCGAATTGTCGAAAGCCGAAAAAGAGTTTTGTTGTGGAGATAATTTACCCATCCTTGAAACATCAGTAAAGAGTTCATGCAAATATTTTGGATTGGAATGACACAGGTTACATGTGCCTTTCATTCGCTTTAGATGTTCACTTGCAAAATGACACGAGGAACTGGTAGATTTGGATGAAAAAGAGCAACAACTTCGGTACGCATTCGCAATAATTCTCATGTACATTATTGCGTACCCAGCGGATAGACAATTATTACAGAGATCGATATGAATGCGAAATACCCAACCGGGAAAGAGAGCGACGTCCTTGAATCAGACGTAGGCAAAACTGCTCGGAGTTCACTCAACCGATTTCATGGTCGTCTACTAACTACTATTAGCCGTCCCGGTTCTTCGCTTCGATCGGTGACCATCTCGTACACTTCAATACTGCGAACATTGCGATGATTTTCTATTTTCGCTATAGCCGACAAGGCTGGAACGATAGTTTCGGAAATTTCGCGAAATTTACATAATGTATATATCCATCAACGATTACGCAATTCGAACAAAAATCAAGTATTCCGTGAAGCCAAACAGAAAATTTATAGCACATTCCATTCCAAAGTTCAAGATTTCAAGAACGGATGCTCGGAAAAATCAACATTTGCGAACTTGTTCAATAATTGAAGACCTTAGAGCAACAACGAAAGTTAGATGTTATTCTATAATTATGAAGGTATCTCCAGATTTCTAATCAACATACTCTCTGCAAAAATATTGAAACTTCTTAAAGATGTCTTGAAACTCCTTCAAAATATGCTCCATTGAAGCGTTACACATACGCCAGTGTTCTTTCAAATCAAGGAAACTGGTTCCCGAAGCGTTCATTATAATCCAGTAAAAAAAAAGTCACACGAAGCTAAATCAGGCGAATAAGGAAGCTGTTCGATGGTATTTATCGAGTGTTTGGTCTTAAAATCGTTAATAATCGTCGCTCGGTAAGATGATGCGCCTCTTGCTCAATTGGTTCACCAAATTGAACGAGCGGTGTCATGAGAGATGTACTGAATCGTCAAACAGTCATGATGATTTTCTAGCACAGTTTCCTTGATTTTTTTCCGCTATCGTTGGTTGAAGATGTCGAAGGTCGTTCTGAACAAGACAAATCATCTACGATATCCCGACCGTTCTTAAAGGCTTCATACTATTCATACACTTGAATTTTCGTTAGAAGTCTTCATAAGCTTTTTCCAGTCCACTGGTTTCGATAGCTGTCATATTCAAACTAGTTAACACACCGCGCTCATGTAATGCATAAAGAATTTACACGGACAGTCCTACCATCATACAAAAACTTCAGATACTTGAAAGTTTTCAACGCGGGCAATTTGAATGAGAACTGATACAGAGTGTACAACTCGATTTGAAGAAATAGTAGCTTGTATCGTTGTTGCTCAATGTCTTTCTTTAATTATATGTCTAATACGCTAGAAAAATTTATGCTTACTGAAGAATAAGTTATCTGATATTCACATTCGGAAATAATTTATCTACAATATTATGACAAAGCACATAAAAAATGACAGATTGCTGAATTTGAGACAACATAAAAACTACCCACCAAAAGGGTAGTACATTCGACCAACTGCCAAAGTTTAACTGTCAAAACAAAATTCTACCCCCGTTTGCACACTAAAAACTGATATACCTGATGAGGGCATATGGTTTAAACCTGAATTCAGTCGAAATAGACTAAAGAGAAACTTTTCATGTTTCGAACAAAAAAAAATAGAAGAATCTTATGAAAGCGACAAATGGTCATTGCGCTTACTCACGCACCTTGAAACGCCCACTATGATAATAGTAAAGATAATCATCACATTCGAACATATAATGAACAGAAATATTCAAACATTAGATCGAATTAACTCAACCAGATGACATTGATCTTTTTGGGGATTTTTTTTTTACTCAAGGGTATTAAAATCAACCTTACCGAGAAGTGATTCAGTAATACTAATAAAAAGTGGGCGAAATAAAATTGATTATTATTTCCAGTGATTAATGTAGGTAATAATATCTACCGAAATGTGAACCAGAATTCAGAATTCAATATACTGGCATTTTACGAGAGGTTCTGATTGTTCGCTACTAAACGTAGGAATGAAAATCATTCAAGTTCAAAATTTATTTCCTAACTGCAATGTGTATTTGAAACTCTAGAGAAATATAAAATATTCGCTGCAAAGAACTCAATCAAAATTGTTACTTTTCGATTAATATTGAAATGAATATCGAGCAATTAGACAATACACGAAAATTCAATAAGCCCGAAAAAATGAAGGATACCTCAGTGAGCGAGAAAAATAATGTTAATGAAATAGTTCTTGTTATCAAGTACAAAAACGTATGCGTCCATGTACATATAAAAACTCAAAAATATGCATGAAATCAGAAAAAATTTAACTTTCAGAAAATGGCAGATATCTTTGTTCCTATCAAAAAAATCTATGGGTCATAGCCTCGTAACAAAAAATGACGCAAGAAAGAAAAGCACGCCACTGTATTATATGTGGAAAAGCGCCCATATAATGCTTCAACCTCAGAGCTCGATCATTAGTATGGGAGGGAATATACATTTTTTTCGATATTTCCCTTTTACCAATTTTCGCTTGTAACACGAAAATGAAAGAATGTAGCCAAAAATGAATTCGACTCTTGTTAGATTCTCAGAAAAAGCTGATGAGAATGGGGTGTTAGATTTTGTCTATCTCCTCTGGTTTAGAAGTTGAAGTGCAAACACATCGAAATATGTCCACCCTGTACTTAGAATAGATATAACAGTCAGTTTTCTTTTTTCAGGACTACTCAGATGGAAACAAGATAATTACGTTTAGTTGGGGTTGGAACGTGATCTGCGAATCAGTTTATAGAATGTTCCCTACAGTAAGGAAATCCTAATGTTGGTAGGCAATATCAGTATAGGAGTATACAACTTTCTAAGATGAGTCGCGTAGGTGAATCTCTGGGAATAAATTTGAAGAACGAGAAACCTAGAATTGATCCCTGTGGAAAACCGTTTTTCAATTAAAAAAAATGATAACACCTGTATTCTTGAAACCTGACATACATTTATGTGCGAATGAGCTTAATCCGTGGTGAAGATAACTGGTCAGAAACAGGATTCTAGCAGTTTGAGAAAAAACCTTAAAAGTACAAATGATAGCAAACTGAAAACCCAAATAACAGAATAAACAAATCATATCATACTTGTTTGTGACCTACATTTATTTGTGCGGTACGGTTCAAGATCAGTTATGGGACGATATACCTGCCCACTTGGCAGAAGATAAATAAACGTCGATAGTTTATCTTATTTATTCTTATCAGGATGTTATTCTGATATTATGCTATCGAATTCGGGCAATTCTAAACTCACCCAGAATTATTCACATTTTCACCATTTCTGGGAATCCATCAAAAATTATGCAACGTGAGCAACCTTGAATATGAAATACTTAGGTCTAAATCATTTTGATACATGATTTTCGTCGTTTATCCGTCGAGGGAATTATTTCAACTTCTTTTCATCTTTGAACCCGATAGTGGGATACATAAATCCGATAGCAATAGCGAATTTGCATTCATCTTCCCGTCATTGTATACGGCGACTTCAAAGTTAAATTTAATCATTCATTGTTATCAATCCACAATTCGTGGAAATTCATGAAA
The DNA here is from genome assembly GCA_030674115.1 of Micraspis discolor. Taxonomy (NCBI): domain Eukaryota; kingdom Metazoa; phylum Arthropoda; class Insecta; order Coleoptera; family Coccinellidae; genus Micraspis; species Micraspis discolor. Next base: position 3,171,963 of record JARTUT010001309.1, on the reverse strand, counting down.
AGAATAAATCTCATTCCCAACAGATGATTCATTACACTGTCCCGAGTACGTCAATTAATTATCAACTTTATCGACTGTGAATAGTTTTATATTCTCTGTATCCCCATAATCAATAACATACGGATATTCTCAACCACAAGAAAATTTCTTTAATAGGATAGTGAGCTTCAAAAGGCAGACATACTTCCACAGCCCAACTAAGGAAATTTCAGCTGACCTTTTGAACGAAAACCGTAACGAAATTTCGATTTATAGAAAATATATCAGGCGTTTAACCCCAAAAACCTTATATCTAAAAAATATAGAACTAGAACTGTTCCATATTAGGAAGGATAGGAAAGGAACATATTTAGTAGCGACTGCACGAGAAAAATGTTTTTGATTCAATAGCTTTAGTGATACGCCACTGCCAAGAGTGCGACATCGCCGTCTTGGGCGATTCCCTGCGCTGACAGCTTGACAGAGTTCTGTCGAAGTGTAACGTAACTTTATTGCTCATCAATAGTTATCCTTTGGGCGCTTGAATTTTTTATGAAATGATCTTGATGAAGGTATTTATCAATTTGCTAAATTGTCGAGGAAGGAAGGTATCTTGTCGTGTTCTTTTCAATGGCACGCATCAATTAGTCGAGGTTAATTTCAGGCTCTAACATAGAGAGAACCACTGGTCTCTTATGCGTGAGTTCTTTCATTTTAAGGGATGGAAGAAATTGAACTTTTAACACTTTTTATGACATTCCCTGCAAGTGTCATCCTGTTCCTTGTTGCGCTTAGAACCCCAAAACAAGATTCCTTTCGTTCTAATTACTGAACGTATTGTAATTTTGTCCAAATCTATCGACTGAAAAATCGAGAAGACTTGTTCATAGTCTTTTGGACTTTCTAACATTGTCTTTTTCATTTCGATATAACTCTAAGTTTCATCACTATTTTCTATACAGTGTGGAACAGCCAAATGGAATAAATTCGATAACGGATAAATGAGAGCGTGTTTGGAAAAACGCTTGGACACAGCGATTTGTATTTTTAACTGAGTATTTTTTCAAAAAAAAAAAATTATATAGGGTGCGTCATGTGACAGTGGCCAATACCCACTGTATATTATTAATTTTTTGAATTCTTCAGAGAATTCTAGACATAAATCATGTACAATGTCCTATACCTATCTTCAACTGTTTCGGAAATATCAAGTATTTTCAGATTTATTACAAAAATTAACATTAAAAAAAGAAAATTATTTTATTTCACAAATTCGCTACATTACACTAAAATCCTTATAATTAATACTTATTATTTCTTAATAATTTAAAAAAAAAAAAAAAATATTATACTAATGTCAACGTAGTAAATGTTCAAAATGCTCGCCGCGAACGTCTTGGCAACATGCTAATCTGGTATAGAAATGTCTTCTAACATTACTCAAGATCTCAGGTGTAACTGATCTAATCGCAAGGGTGATTCGTCTTTTTAAGTCATCTAAGTTGAGGGGTTTAGTTTTGTATACAATACTTTTGACATATCCCCACAAAAAGTAGTCTAACAGCGACAGATCAGGAGATCGTGCTGGCCATTCTATCGATCCGCGCCTCCCTATCCATCGATTTGGAAAAATTTGGATCAGGTACTGCCGGACATTGATTTGGTAATGGGTCGGTGCTCCATCTTGCTGAACCCTATTGTATTGGCAGGAACTTGTGGGTTTGCTGGATCAGGATATAAGTTTGTCAAAGTTGGCAAGACATTATTTTGGAGCAGTTCTAAATATTTATCTCCATTCAAGTTGCCATCAATGAAAAAGGGACCTACGATATGATTTCCAACAATTCCTGCCCAAACATTCACTTTTTCAGGATATTGGGTATGTTCCTCTCTCATCCAGTGAGGATTCTCATCAGACCAATAGCGGCAATTTTGACGATTAACATGATCGTGAAGTGTAAATGTGCTCTCATCGGAAAACAAAACATCTTCTAATTGGATCACATTGTTATCTAACATTTCCATCATTTGCTCACAAAAATACGTTCTCCTATCGAAATTGTCTTCCATGAGCTCCTGAGTTGGTATCATTTTATAGGGATGCATTTTACTTTCCTTTAATGTTCGAAAAATTGTTGAGTGGCTAACGTTGAACAGTGGGGCTGCTTTTCGACCAGAATTATGTGGGTTTTCTTGAAACTCAAGCATAGTATCCAATTTCGTATCATTACTTACTGCATTGACAGCTACTTTTTTCATCTGTCTCACATGACCAAGCTCGCGAAACTGCTTTTCTATTTTGCTAATTGTTCCTTGGGATACAGGCGGCAAATTTGGAAATTCTTCGTGAGATAAGCGAGAAACTTCCATTTGTGTCCTTGTGTTATCTCCATAACCAATCATTTGTAGAATGGTTATTTTGTGCTTTTCTGTTATATGAACCATTTTTCTTGTATTATTACGTACGGTTTACGAAATTTAAACGACAATAGCACTGACACTGACCACTACTGTCATGCAGGCAGACGAGTTGCTATGGCTATCAGTTTTATATGAAAATAAACAATGTTTTTATATTTTTTTCATTTCATATCAGTAAAAAAAAACGCAAGAATGGTTTTTGTTTACTTTCTCATTATCAAGAGCTAAATGGGAAATAAGTATTGAATGTAATGTAGCGAATTTGTGAAATAAAATAATTTTCTTTTTTTAATGTTAATTTTTGTAATAAATCTCAAAACACTTAATATTTCCGAAACAGTTGAAGATAGGTATAGGACATTGTACATGATTTATGTCTAGAATTCTCTGAAGAATCCAAAAAATTAATAATATACAGGGGCTTGCATTTAAAATAAGAAAGTGGGTATTGGCCACTGTCACATGACGCACCCTATATAATTTTTTTTTTTTTTAAACGCAGTTAAAAATACAGATCGCCAAGTCCAAGCGTTTTTCCAAACACGCTCTCATTTATTCGTTATCGAATTTATTCCATTTGGCTGTTCCACACTGTATATAATCATCAAATAACTGTTTGAATGAAATTTTGTTCAATGTTTCCAAATCCATGCAAGAAAAGTTACAGACAAATGTAACTAATTTCTTTAATGGGGGGTAATATTCTTAACTGAAAAATACGCATTTTTCTGTTTGCAAAAATTAGGTTGGCCTTTTAATGACCTGAAGGTCAAGTTTAGAAAATATGTTCGTTTCCTTTTTCACTTCCAACCAAACGAAAATAATTCAAATCATTTCTAGAGATAATATACTGTCAAAAAATAAATGCCGCATCCTCTATATAACCCGACATCAATTTATGTCATATATCTATAAATATGTAGAGAAGGACACAGACGAATATATTGGAAAAAGTTATAAAGGTTACATATACAGCATCAGCATCTCGGATCACTAAAACCATTAAGTTGGTGATGAAAAATTCCAAGTTCCACAATTCAAGTACTGATAATAATGATGACTATTGGATCTAGCCGCTTTCCAGTCAGTTGCGTGTGACCCCAGGGCGTGAACTTCTGGTGCTTGTCGCCCTCTTCGTGAAGAGAAACGAGTTTACTGGAAACGGATAGAATAGATCGGGGCGCACCAGGAGCGCACCCGGGGCGCCTTGGTGACTGGAAAGTAGCGTTTTGTCTCTGAACAACCAAATTCACTACACTCCAGCTGCTGGGGCCATATGCCCTTAATCTTCATCAAACTATTAATAACATCTTTATTAATATTATGTAAGGTAGAAGACAGACGGAAGTTTTCGACCAAAATGCAAACAGTTATTAAGGCAAATTACAGACAATCCAAAAAATTATTAGCGTATATCCACGTGAAGTTAAATAAATTTGTAATGGACGTTTCGGTAAGGCTCCGGATTGCATAATTCTAGATTATATTAATGATAACCATTACTATTATTCCAGCTGATGAACAGTTTCATATCTTCGAGTGTGATGAAAACAATAAAGGCTATTGATTTAGCGTATAGATTTGTGCAAAATCAAAAATTCAGCAGTTGGAAATAACTGAAATTAATAGGGAAACTTTTACCTTGGAAAAAAATATGATGCAGTGGGTGTTACCACTAATGTTCTTATCGAGCTGTGTACTTCATTACAGGTGTGATCTTATCCAAATCAACAAAACACATAAAGGTTGCACACAAGATCAGACTTATACGTAAGGAAGCAAATATAGATTAAATCGACTTGAAATGTACTTGAATCCGGGTTATTCACTCTATAACTAATGTGGAATATGCTTTCAATATATCAGAAAGCATATCGAATGAACTAAAGTGAGGAAACTGTGTAATTCGCGTATCTGGAGATACAAATGGCTAATGTTGAAAATCGATATATCCAAAATTTTCACCGACTTCAGCATTGTCAAAGAAAAAACCAACTCTGATTATATTTTCATTATTGAGACAAGCTTACAGTAAAAATGAGAAGAAATGGACATCCGTCAGGGACGTACTGCGGGGCTGAATGTGGTGTTATGAATATACAACAAGCGAGCAAGTATCTAGGAATATTGTCCCGAAAGTTGTTTAAAATTATTTCAAACTTCAGCAGTGCAAACAAATGAATTCTTTAAATTCGAATGGTCACATTCAAGAATATACATATTTTATATTCAGGAAGAATGCAAAATAATTCCATCATAAGTTCTATTCGTCTGCGAGGTGCTCACATTCCTACATTGCAAATATCTACAAAAATGACAAGCCCTAAATTCAACTTATTCCAAATCCGAATCAATATAATTCTTTTGTATATAGAATACATTACCAAAGTTGAAAATTCGCCACGAACAATACATTTGCTTACAAAACTCCGATCCATAAATAAAATCGAACGTATTCATCTACGAAACGATCTGTGGTTTGTTAACCTCACATAACCTAACAAACGTTCTTAAACGAAAACGCGACTGTTCCTCGCCAAAATTATCTCCGATTCGAAGCCAAGGTCGTGTTTTTCGAAATTTCGCAGCATCACGAAAAATATAAATAATAAACGCCGACGTCACAGGGGTGACCCTATGTCAGGGAACCCTGTTCGTTATGTACGATCGAAATTAATTAAGGAATCGATGTCTCCTGGTGGTTAGGATCCAATAGAAGCCTCGGGGCACAGGGGGTGAATAAATACAACCGGTCTCCATGCATTAATAAACCCTCAACACACGGCGTTTGGTCAACTATGGCTACCTGAAGGTTGTAAACACAAACAATATAGAGCGACAACAAAGACACACCAAACCTGTTGCACCCTAAAAGGATTAAAAAAAATATATCTAAACGATTCCGTTTGCAACATGGAAAGACTTCTATCAGGGATGTACACAAACTAAGGCCTATCGAAGAGCATAGAAAAATAACGATAATTACCATATCCGGACCCATGTCTTTCATAATATTCAATGCGTTTCGTTTGACATAACCTTCACTTCTAATCCTGATCGCACTTGTTACCACCTTCAAACTAGCATAAAGAATTTGTGCCGCACTCAAAAACCGAAAATCGCGATCTCGATTTCGAAAAGAACGAATTCTTTTGTTCGTACACAACACGCGTCAACGATACGTGCACAGAACTTCGCAACCAACTGATAGCGGAGAGAGCAGGGGAGATTGTTAGCGAGAGGGGGGAGTAACCGAGCTTGCGCTTAAACCGGCTACGAGGTGGAAGGTGCACGAACGAAAAACGAAGGCCGATAAACGACGAAACGAAGGGGATCGGCTCTCGTTGTTTACAGCCGGTTGGGTTGTGTGTCTGCCGCCCGACGGAAAATATCCGGGGATTCCGGGGCGGCGTTGCCAGATCTTCTCGAGCGAACGTGATTAATCTACTAGGTGAGGTGAAGGCGTGAAGGGTTAAGTTTATTTTCTGAGGAAATTTTGTTCAACCCCGTATTCTGTGGTGACAGATTGTCTTGTTTCATAAACTGCTTTAATGGGTAACTTCTTAGGAACTGTCCGGGAAGCGACATGGACTGTATAATAATGTTTAAACTCTTTTAAGAACCAGACAACGACAAGGTGAAAACGAAAAACTTACCCCTAATCAAGGCAAACTGATTGAAAAACCAAAAAATTCCTCAGAAATGATCCGTTCGTGTTCTTGAATATTCATCGTTCGAGGTAGAAAACACAAAAACTTCTATGTGCAGAGCTCAATTACAACGATCATAGGTGACAAACTATAAAATAAGGAAATGTGATTTAACTATACAGGTCCCGGAATATATCAGCGACATCACGTCAAAATGAGTATTTTTCCCCTATAAACAAACATATGTCCGGAAACGCTCATGTTTCAAGCTAGAGCCAACTATATTCACGAAAAAGAAATACAGAAATCGATAAAAATTCCGCAAAGAGTATTCGAATAGTGTGAAAATTTGACGATGAGTTGATCAAAATAATGTTAAACCTGCTGAACTATTGGTGAGATGTGGAAGATGACATGCGCTATTAGCGTTATACGCTACTTACGCATATGTATTCTGCTACTGTAACGTACGTTATCAACGTTATCGCATCACGTTATTTGCGGAAATATAGCGTAGCAAGTTATACGTTATTATCGAAGTTTTCCAATCAATCGCACTCTAATTTTATCATAATGATATTGTTTGGAACACAGATCATCTCGTTTGATGCCACACAGTTAAAATAAAAACAGTCTATTCCTAAAGATAGTTTATAAGTAATGAATTATTTTCAATGGTCATAGTAGATGATACGATTCTATGAGAGTCGATCCTTCCTTGATAAAGTAAAACCGTGTCTTCCATATAACTACCTCAAATCCCAATAGTGAGTGAAGTAAATAGCGGATGACGCTAATATCACACGACGTTATTTCATCTTCCATATCCCTCTATTCTCGCGTTGGTGTCGTACCGGTTACATTCCTGCGCTATAAATTCAAACTAATTTATCGTACTTGAATTGGAAACACGGTGAATACCTTTTCTATACAGTTTTTATGAATTAAAACAGAATGCCAAAATGTTAATCGCAAAAGAAGCTACGGCCCCGGACTCTGCAACAGTGCGATAATAAAACAACCGCCACAATAAATGTGAAAGAAAATCATTAAATCTAGAATTTGAATTGAAAATATGAAAACTAGTTCATCTCCTTCAAAAAATAGAGAGTATGCGGCTGACCGGTCATAGATACCTTGGTTTGACAACGGATTATCCAGTTGGAAGTCGAACTCAATCGATTGTGACCATTTTCGGCTCGATATTCGATTATTACAGATATTTGGGTAAACAATATGACGATGTTCTAATACTGCTAGTTTGATGAAATACTAGGAGAAGTTTTTAAGTTCGTTTCAACAGATAAGAACAATAAGAAATGTTGGTTATTGCCCAAATAATAATTATATACGAGTTCCATCGTCAACAATTTCTCGTCAGCAACTCTATAGCTCTTCCTCAATTTTATACCAGGTTTATCGAGACCCAACCAAGGTATTCGAAAAATCAACTTGTTCTGTAAATATATAATTATGGAGGATGTAACAGCAAGAGCTATAAGCGTTTCACGATATTCACGGCACAAGGCATACATACATATATTGCGTTCTGAGATGACGTGCGGTAGTAACGTTCGCGTCATAAAATTAGTGTTAGGTCATTTCTATATAGTTTTAAATGCAGAGTATCAATTTGGTGCTACACAAATTCAATTGTCGGATTTTTCGAAATAAAAATTTTAAATGTCTAATTTTAAAACATTCAGCTTTTCATCAGACGATCAATTAGCTCTGATTGGATATTTTTAAAATATTGAATTCTTTTGAATGGCTATATAAATTTCCATTATTCTATAAATGCTTTCACGTCTTCGATGCCGTAAAACATCTCCATTCAACCAACTCAAAACCCAATAGGGGGTAACGTAAATAGGGAATAATACTAATATCGCAAGACGTTATTTCATCTTTCATATCTCTGCAATATGAAAAAGAATACTGTTGCAAATATGGCCGGTTGGACATATTCTTCGTCAAGGAGACCATCTTCGGATAGTTAATCAAAAATTACAAATATATGAGCAAAGCGATGGATCGCGGTTCCACTAAAAACGAGCGCGAAGAAATAAGGACGTCCCTGTATTCAGAAATGTTCCCAAGCATTAATTGGGAAAAAGAAGTATTATCGAAGTTCTCGATAAGGACTTCCACTACGTAGATTCGGGAAAAGGTTGACCTAGTAGGACCTAGAAGTTATTTAATAGGAAACAGGAAATGGTTAAATATCCATTGTGATGTCATTCTCAACAACCTTTGGAATCAAGGAATGATGTAGTAAATTATTTTAGCCGTTAGTACCATGTTCATCATAATCAAAACAATGTACATTTTCCAATTGAAGGTCTCAATGTCATTCATAAGAAAGCTGCATTAATATCCTCGTAAAAAAGTAAATAATAAATGTTCGATACACTCAATAGAGGAAGGTTATTTGGGATGATGTTAAAGCTTAAAAAATTTTTTGGCAAATATTCTGATTCATTAAGATGGATTCTTAACCTATGTTCAGAAAAAAAATGTAAAGAATTAGTGGTTTTCCTAGGTCGGGGTAATACATGAATAGTTAGAAATCGAAATGTTGTCTCCTTCATTTTATAAGATCTTATTTTACCATATGATAAGCTCGATTGAAGAGAAACATCAACATTTCTGGTTAGATATTAAAAAAATTTAGAAGTTTGGCAAAACAAAAGCTCGCTAAACCACTATGAACCAGTGCGCAAAAATAGAACAAGTATCCAGTCTGTGGCGATAATACTCTTTGACAAAAAACAGAACAAGGAAAAAGTTAACTGAATTCATTTTTGCGCGCTTTTTGTAGTAGTAAACTTCATCTTATACAATGCATGAAAAAACAAGAGCGGAAGACAAGGCCATATTTTTGGATGTGTCTGAAGCATTCCACTTAGTACGGCATAAAGGACTGCTTTAAAAAATGATGTAAATGAAAATACAGAAACAGCGAATTAGATTTTCATTCCTACATAGAACAAAAAAGTTTCAAAGGCACTTAAGAAAGGAAAAACATGAGAGTAGGTGTTCCACAAAGTTCAATTCTTGGACCTGATACACACCAAATTAGTGAGACAATAGTAGCCACTTAGGCAGAAATCACAGTTCTCGCAAGGGTTATAACAGCAATAGACAGGAAATCACAGGAACACTGCGAAAAATAAACGAGAAAATAATTAATTGAAGTAGCATCGCGTTATTCCATTACCGAAAAACCGGCCGCAACCGGCAAAGAAAATCGAAATAAACAATTCCATGGAAGAAAACAGCCAAATATCTAGGGAAACACCCGAACAATGTACTACCTGGTCTGCCCCTGGTGAACTAAAAGAGCTGATTTAAATTTAAGGGCAGTATTTCAACAGCTCCTTAGTACTGTTGATAATATCGAATATTCTTTAAATAAATAATAAGATTCAGATTTCCACAATTTTTTTTTTACAATTGTTTCGCCAACACTGTGGCTTCATCAGGTTTTACATTTTGAGTGTAAATTACCCACAATTTCCCGGGCACTCTGTACAGAGTCAGCCGGGCATATTAAACTTTGTCCACGGGTTCTACCACAGGGACTCGAACCAATCGTTTCAGACCATGTTTGGCTGGATATTCGGAAATTACGGGCGTTTAAGCGAAAAACAATGAAAACTCCACACCTCGAGTGAAATAAAAACATTATCAGTCGCTTCCACAAAACGTGTAGGTGAGAGATAAAAATGCCTAATCCCGCATACAATTAAACATGAAGCATTCAATTTATCACCAATTCAAATTGCAACGGATTACTGAGATAACCTACTTTACCTAATAATTTCCGCAATGTTCCTGCATACTGTCTACTCATTCAAAGTACATACTGCAAAATAGAATCCATTTTAAATTATTCCCAAATAAGAGACCGGACATTACAATTTCCAATTCGTTGCAGCTCTCAAGGTTGTGGACGAGAAATTTTTCATGATGGAACTCGTATAGAATTATTATTTGAGCAAGGACCACCATCTTTTATTTTTCTTACGACCAACGTTTCGGCAGACATTTTCTATTCTAGTTTTAAGAGTTCCCTCATACTTGACACTACATGAAAATTGAAGAATTTCCAAATGTCAACTAATTTAAAAGCTCTTTTGGCCTTAAAAAGGACAAAAGGTGCCTGTCGAAACATTGATACTAAAATGAGATGGTGGTTAATGCCCAAATAATAATTTGAGTTATTTCAACTGCATGAAAACCCATTTAGAAAGTTATATACAGTGATGGGTAAATGTGTGGGGAGCAAGCAAATATTTCTGAATCATTAGAGATATCAAAATGAAATTAGGAAGATGGATACTGCAGTAGATTGCCTATTTGTTAACATATTTTTTAATAATTTTAACTTCCGGTTTTACTGGAAGTGATGTCAATTTTTAAATTTGAAATGGAACCGCCTGTATATTAATTTAGTTTCTGATGAAACATTTTATCATGAGTACAAAAATATCAGGTTCGATATTCTTTATTTCAATACCTACCGAGATATCAACCGAAACGTATCTAAAGAAAGTAAAAACCTAATATCCATTAAAGAAAAAACTAATAATAATTATTAACTAGAATAAAGTGACTTTCAAAATATTCAAACTGAACACCGTTTACTTTCAATAACCCCACAGAAAATAGTCCAGTGGATTAAGGTGTCCCATTTAAATAATCTCGAAGAGTGCGATGGTAAAGGGGTGGTGCCCCATCTTGCTGAAACCAGATATAATTTGGTAATTTTCCATTTACCTCCAATGCCAGAATCACTGGTGTCTCTAATAGCTGGAAATATCTATCTCCGTTTAAAGTATCTTGTAGGATACGATTCTCCCACGATTCTGTTGTTATAAATGCCGGCCCAAACGTTAAATTTTTGGGGATTTTGTGTAGGAACCTTTTGAACCCAATGAGGTTTAGTTTGTGACCAGTAGCGGCAGTTATGTCGATTAACTGTACCGTTTAAGCAAAATGTAGCTTGGTCTAAAAACACCACATTTCTTATAAAATTATTATCACGTTTGCAAATATCTATCATCGTTTCACAAATCTGAAAACTTCTGTTGAAATCGTCTTTGGGCAGTTCTTGATCGAGGCGAATTTTGTATGGATGATATTTTACTCGCCGTAATATTCTTCCTACTGAACGACGGCTAATTCCATGCATATTGGCGAGGTCCCCCAAACCCAATCATCATTAATATTTCTATTCCTATACCCAATCATCATACTACTTATATATATGCGAATGTAAGTTTTTTTGTTACGCTTTCAAGCAAAAACTACTTATCCGATCATCATTCAACTTTGTACATATAATCTTGAAGGTATTAGAGGTAAAATAGAATACTTTTTATTAAAAAAAAAATTTAAAAAAGATAAAAACATTGTTTCTCAAAAAATCGGCAAATTTTGCTACTTCAACGCCATCTAGTTTTACAGAAATGAAGTTTCAACTCTGAATGCTGTAATACCGTCCCACTGTATTACGACGGTGACGACAATATCTAATTCATACTCATACTTATTTAATGGCTGCACTGCGAGCGAAGCCGCGGGTAAAAAGCTAGTCATTAATATTTCTATTCTTTCAATCAGGGCTATTCACTAACTCAAGTTGCTTTCGCCGTGGCTATCCAAAGCAACTCGTATAACAACTTTCGATAGCCACTGCTACCCTTTTTTGCTATTCTCTAACTAACCATTAACAACTGTTGTTATCATAACAACTTTTTGTGAAGAGAGTCATGGCAACACCGCAAAATAGTTCAAATGTCCGTTTTCTCGATTCAACCATAGACAAATGATATTGATTTGTCTGTGGAATAAGCCTCAGAATAAAGAACCACAGGAAGGAGCATAAGATTTGAAATTGGGGATCGGGATGGTTCCCGCATATGGCCGACTTCTGTTTCCGTAAGCAGTGGCGTAGTACGTAGAAACTGCATTTTAATGGAAAAGGTATATGAGGATGGGTTGATATAAAGATTTGATTAGGTTCAAAAAAACAGTTTCATATAAAAGAACGCTATTTTGAAGTCGTTTATTCTGATCAAAAATCAATAATATGAATTTAAAAAAACTTGTATACAAGTAGTATGGAAGGGCGATCAGTAAAACTTGTACTTAATTTTTGAAATGAACAAATGATAGTTCACACCTTATTATTTTTAATGAAATTTCCATTTTTGGGCTGCATAAACCTTAAGGTAATTTATTGTTACAGAAAGTAGTGAACAATAGTTCAATTACCAAATTAATTTCCAATTTTTTGGCATTTATTTATTAGCATGCAGAAGACTGTTTTGAAGTGGAAAAAATAAAACCAATACCAATGCCTGTCAACAGGTTTTGTATGTGCTTATTACATTTTTGAAAAAAGATTCACTTCTACCAGTAGGTAAAATATTATAAGAATGATATTCTTTGCAGAAGCATATACTTTATTTTCATCAATGGAATCATTAGAATTCAGTTAAAATCAAAAAAAAAATTATTTGTTCAGAAAAAGGAAGGGATAAATAAATATTGATGGTGATGATTAATGAATGAAATAACAAGATACACAACTAACCATTTTGAATTCACTTCTTTTGCAACTTTGACAACAAATGTTAGGTTATTTATCAGGAATCTTGACAGAATAACTAACAGATGAGTCACACCTGGTTCCCTAAGATGGCCGTTTCCGTTCACAAGATTTTCAAAGAGAGAACCCGGTGTGCTCCTTCCTGGTATTTTATATTCTATGGAATAAGCACATACATAACCTTCAAAATCACGAAAAATGACCGTTAAAGAAAGTTGGGAAAAGACTTCAATTATTTTCGAGGAATCTGTACTGTAACTATGGAAGAAGGTTATATAAAAGACAATTTTCGGTATTTTTAATTTAACATCTCTTATTTTAGACATAACAGGTTTAAAAAGGCAAACAATGAAGATATCAATTTATGATGAATTTCCTGAGCGAACATAAAGTGATGATGAAAGTAAAACTATCGCCAGCTGAATCAGTAAAGTTGGAGAACTGTGAATGCAACTCACAAAAGAGTTGAATAAAAATAATATGAAGACAGCGTTAAGCCTTTGCAGCAGTGGCGCATTTACACTACAATACTCTATATTAATACCTTTGTAATTCCAAATTCATTAAAAAGTTCATTTGCACTAAAAATGTCATGCTTATTCGATTAAAACTTTTAATTGTTCTCATGAATGAAAAAAAACAATAAACAAACAGTAGCCGACAAGAGTGGTTATCGATAGCTACACCTATGAAGCAGTTGCCAGTAAACTACTAGGGATAGCCACTAGTCGTTATGCATAGTAACTTTCATAACCACTTTCTTGAATAGTGAATACAGATTTCGCGCTTAGCAACTGACCTTGAAGATGACCACGATTTTCGGTGGCTATTCATAGCAACTTGAGTTAGTGAATAGCCCTGTCTGTCACTTAATTGGGCCATTTCACGATAAAAGTATAATAATACAATAATTGGGTTCAAATTGAAACACAAATAACTTATTTTGACAACTACTGTCACTTCTACAATGAATTTCATGGACTACTAGATACCATTAAATTTTTTCTCTTTAGTTAAATATCAAACTCGATATTTTTGTACTCCTAATAAAATATTTCATCAGAAATTAAAATAATAAACAGGGTGTTCCATTGCAAATTTTAAAATTGACATTACTTCCGGTGAAACAGTTAAAAAATACGAAAACAAATAGGCAATCTACTGCAGTATCCATCTTCCAAATTTCATTTTGATATCTATAATAATTCCAGAGATATTTACTTGGTTGCATACATTTGCCCATCACTATTTATTTCACAAAGCTCTTATCCTTTGGTGTACAATATATATTCAGGTACAAATTGAAAAAAATGATGATTCTTGGGAATTGAATATTCTGGAACCTTTATAGTAATATAAGGATGAATTATCTCCTGTAGACTTAGCAGAACCATCCAAACTGAGTGTTCATGGGTGTTAAGAATGAGTGATTCTCCAAAAATTGTTAAGGATTTTCATTGGACCAAAACCTACAATTATGTTTGATAACACTCATGTTAAGGAAAAAGGTGCTCTCGCCGAAAAGCACATGTACGAAAACACAGGATCTGCAATAATTTATTGCAAAATTCAACAAAATTCCATTCTCAGATCCCATCATCTATGCTCAGTTCATGAAGTGTCTTCAAAAATTTATCTTTTAAAGGAATCATACAATCTATTAGAAAATCTCTGTTTCCTTTAGTTTCATCAGTACTATAATGCCATGAAAAAACACCCTGCAACTTAATGAATAATTCACTTCATGAACACAAAATGTAGCTTCCTACAAATTTGAATCCATGCATACATTTGAGCTACAAAACTACCCATTTTCCGTTTTTCAATTACTGATGGGGTTTCAACCCTCTCCAGAGTTGCTACTACAAAGAACCTTTGTATCCTAGATCATGTCCCCCTGTCTTAAAAAAATCAACCTGTCTGAGTTATTGAGGTTGGACACTTTTAAATGACATCCTATTCATCTAGTCTGTACATATGAAAACTCCAGATCATGTCCTTTGAGTGTTATTGCATGTACAGCAGATATTGGACTAGTCTTCTCTTAAAATTTTTTTGTCTAGTTAACTTTAAATTAATATTATTGATAAGAAATAACTTACCTGTTGAGGAAGCTGTCTGAAGGGCATTTGCTGAGTCATAGTCTGTGGCAGATATTGAGGAGGATGGATAGACATACCGCTCTGCATTTGATTAACGTTGGAAATATTAGACATGTACACCAAATGCTCCTGGGGGATACTCTTGCTCTGCTCGAAATCATAAAGACCAGCGGACATTCCACTGGAACCCATGTAAGGAGCAACGTTCGTTGGAGTGGTTCCTTTAGAGTTCACTGGATATTTCCACTTGTCAGGGTTCTGAAAATAAAAAGGACAATATGATGAAGAAGAGGAACAGGCATTATTGTTATAAAAATTATAAAAAAATGTAATTATAAATTTCGCAACAATGGAGAATTTTAATAGATTTCTCAAGGTGTTATCTTCATTAAAAAACAGAACATTCCAAAAAATTTAATCTTGTTTTATTGAAACTATCAAAATGTTTAAGCATAAAGTTTCATCATTTCTAGAGATGTAGATATCTAACTACTCAATAATATGAAATCTATGTAAAGTTTCCATCAAACTTTGTGGTTTTGCTCTAAAATTTAGAGTCTGAATGATGCTCAACATAGGGTAAAAACTATGTGATTCTTTTCACTTTCATCAGGACAACTACGATATCCTTCTTATATCTTGCTCTCAGAACATTTCGATGAATTATAGTCTCAGCTGAGTATTAAAGTTAAGTTAACATGTAAGAACTGTACAAAATTCACTCTCCAAGTAATTAGTTCAAACAGTTAAATCACCTATTTTTCAATACAGAGAAAAAGACAACGATACCACATCTTATCAATAAAAATAATATATAAATTTCATTATGCTGAAGTTATGCATATACTTTCTGAATCAATTATAGGTATTCCTAATTTAAATATAATTGAGTTTAAAATCTATGATTTTTTTCAATTCCTTTTAATTTTTATTACAGATTCGTTAACTAATAGCCAAGAGCAGTTCTTTGTTGATGGCATAATAATGTTTATAATGAACTCCTTCAATATTAGTTATTTCAGCTCATTTTGAAAACATTGAAGACATTGAGACAGTGTTTCTTTGTTGAGGTTTTTGCTAAAGCTCTTTCATCATATTATTATACTGAATTGTATAGTAGTTACAGTCAAATATTATTTCTAACTTCTAGAAATTATATTGAACAATGAAAATATTCTCTCTTAAGTTCATCATGGAACAGTATTTCTGGAACAAAAATATGTAGCTATCAAACTTCAATTATTAAATGTGTTGTAACTTTTTTTTATATAATTATTGTAGTAAAATATTATTTAATACAAAAAAATCTATAGTTCAAATTAATATTTCATTGAAGCGTCAGAAAGATAATATTTTTGAGGCAAACTCAATTCATATTTGTGTGATGGTACATGCGTTTGTACCATTATGTTGCAATACATTCTCAAAATAAAGATTTAACTTTTATGATCACAAAATGAGAAGAAAATTATTGATATACATCAACATCAAAGAAAACACTATTAACAGAAATCTCTGAATAGTGACAGTTCTACAATTTTCTCCCAGGAAATGAAGGGAATTAGGTTACTTCTTAAAAAAAACACCAATCCAAATGGACGTTGTTTCAATTTAGCTCTTTTCAAATCAACGAAAAAAAGCTTTCAATTGGTTCAGTTAAAATGTATCCTTCAGTATATAATCTTATTACTGAATAAATGTAATTTCACTAACCTAACCTATATTGTGTCATCTATGTCTTCATTGATACAAGAATAAACATAATTTCAGAGGAACTTTCTTACATATAATGATATATATTATTGTTTCATGTCCATGTTGTGAACAATAATAACTGAAAATATAGAAGCAGTCAAAGACAAATTGTGTAGTTGAAATGATAAGCATACTTTCATAACCTAAACCAATAGGAAAATTAAGCATTCCAGACAACTTTCAGCTGAGAGCTTCAATGATCAACAAAAATCAGCTGTTCCATACTTATATATGAATCTTCAAAGATAGGATACTCTAGGTTACCCCAACTTCCAATGTTTAATAATCAGACATCCCAAATAACCATTTGGATGGTAAACAAAATGTCATTGGAACTACAGAATGACACTTTTAAGCAGTTCTATAATCAATATGTCAGTTTGTTCCACATTACGCCTATTCAGAAATCTATAATTTTGTTTTGTCAATATGTCCCTAGAGAAAAACTGGAAGAAACCTGTACTTACAAATAATAAATGGCGAAATATGATAACTTTTATGTCAATATACTTTTGCATCCTAGACACATTCAAACAGCTGAGCCTTGTTTACCACCCAAACACTGATAGTTCACTGTAATAGTCAATTTATAGAAAATGTAACTATAATATAACCTCAACCAAATCCAATAATTAGGACTAGAAAATTATACAGAAATACTGGTTATTATAACATTTTACTTGATAAATCATGCCCTTCTTGTCAAGTACTCAAAACAATTAATCTTCTCAAAAATCTCCATGGTTTGTTATTGTTAGGCTACATTTCTATATCGCAAATGAATGTTGAATGCATCAAAATTTAGCCAGACCAAACATTCTTTATAAAGTAATCATGCAATAATGCATCTTCATAATTCATTTATCATTCCACTTCTATGCAAGGGTTAGTGAGACTAAAAGAAGTAGTATTATCGAAAACTAACATCTATTATACTGTCGTCACCAGCCATGTTTGCCCAGCGCAGTTGTTTCGGAGCAAATGTTGGAAATTCTGGATCGTGTGGACGCTGAAAGACATATCCCACAGAAGCATCATCTTGAGTTCTTTGAGGTCCTCTTTCCATTTCAAATTTTAATAGTTCATCTCCTTCACCACTACCCAACCACTTCATTTGGGTCCTTCAAATAAAAATACCCAAATTAGTATTTTGACCGAATGAGAAAAAAACTATCAAGCAGGCCCTCCAGTGAAGCTTCAATGCGGGTGTCACCGAAATGAGAAATTTCAAATTTGATGTATGTTGAGTGATGTTTTTGACATTTGAAGGAAGGCTTTGTTTAAGGAATTACCTAAACTTTTAATTGCAATTGGGATTTTTTTCCCACATAAGTAGACTAATTCCAACAAAATCGAATTGTTAGTACCTGACATTTGTTTACAACAATGACATTTCATATTCCCGGTCACAAACAAACTGGCAATGGCGAAGGCAACTAATAATACAGAAAGAATACTACCTATATAACAATTACTACATTCCTGTTGTACATAAATTGTTTCCTTACATACCTATATACGTTTCAGTAACGCTTGGAGCTCGAACACGGGGTAGTTTCTCTGATTTCAATATTTTGAGTTGCAAGAACCAGCCGCCGACCAAGTCCTCTTTACGGCGACTCCAATGATTAATCCAACCAATCAACAGAAGATTTTGTATTCACAACACAAAATATTATCACTAACTATACAATAAACTATTTACAATGTACAATTTATGCAGTGTGACTTATTTACGCCATTTATACAAGTTGATTTTCGCAGATTTAAAATTGACAGTACACCTAAATCAAATCACTCGCCATTTTAAAACTCATTAACATGCGCGCGCATATAAAGCAATGATTTGGAATTTCTATCAAAACAGAATTAGATTTCCTTTATTAATTTTTATTTTTCTGTACTTTTTTGGAAAAAATAAGTTGTTCGTTTAAGCAAATATTCATTTAAATAATTATTGTTTTTCAGCATACGCGAATGATTAAAAACAACGATACAGTTCGATGAGCAAAATATACTAGGCCCATCTCTGAGCTGGTAGATAAAATAAGTACTTAAATTAGGACTCTGTAATAGATTCTAATAAAATAAATACATTACTAATTCGATGAAGCTCTAAGAAAAATTCGAAAGTAATTTTCGAAGTAAGTAAGCACAAAATTTACCCAGTGTGGAAACCACTTTTGGAATAAAATTCCTTATATCCTCATCTTGGCAATTAAAAAAAAAACTTGCGGCACGTCAACTTGTGTGTGCGTTAAATATAAATCCAAATATATAGGGTGATTCAGCAAGTCGGCTATACTCGTTTTTTTTTTTTAATCGGGATAACCTGCATATTTGTATGTTTTTGAAATCCCCTTAATGAACTGATTAATAAAAATTATATTAAATGGTCTATCATTAATTATAAAAGGGGATTTTTTTGGATTTATGCAACCCCTACTTATGTGTATTTTTAATCTTCAAATTTTCAGCTGACAATTTCATATAACTCATTTAATGTTGCACAAACTCAGCCGAGAAAGGAATAGAATAATAAATCACATAAAGTCCCCGGCTTAGATAGTTGAGAAATGAAAGGTGAATCTGGTGAAAATTGAATAAACATTTCAAACATTCATTTTAAATATATTTTGTTATTATACATTCATATTTCGAAAAAATAAGATCCCAAGTATTCATACTTCAAATTGAAGAAATTATATCACATCAACATTGCTGGACATAATGTGTATAGAGTTGGTAATGGGATTCTTCACACCTCCAATGTTAGGCCCATCACTTTCTATACCTCCAAACATTATCAATTCTGACTTTCCTTCAAGAAAAGTATACAATAACGTTTCTTGAGGTCCCTTGGTGAAATTTTTTGGCGTCAACCATGTTACATAAGGTTTTACATCGGTTACATGTTCCAAATCCAAAACATAAAGACCTAGGAAATTTTTTGGCTGCCTTGGTTTCCTCCTCTTGTTTTGAAATCCGTGGCCATCGGTTGGCGATACTGGAGGCTCAATCGGAATCGACTAAAATAATATGCTAAATTAATCCTACTTGATAATATCAACATGAAATAAAAATTTAGAATCGTTGATTGAATACAATTATCGAAGGACTCTTCCTACGATGCTTAAAATAATGGTGAGTGCATTGAATGAATTTTGTTTTTTTTATCTTTTCATTAATAATTTCATAACTTCATCGAAGATGGAAGAGAGGAATCAAAGTAGGAGTCTCACAAGTTAAATTTTAGGATCAGTCTTTTATGTGATATACACCTCAAATATACCAATAAGAAGGGATAGTAGCCACTTTCGCATACGATATCACAATTCTCACAAGCTCAAGGGTTACAACCCAATAGAGGAATGATTGCAAAGCGTTGATATTGTATCATTGAAAAAACTGGCAGTAAAACGACTAGAGAAATCAAAATGCACAACATACCAATTCTATGGAAGAAAGCAGCTAAATACCCAGGAGTAAAGAAATATACATGAAAGCATGAAGGATCACAAGCTTTCTTTACCCAATAATGAAAAAAAAGAGCAAACCTAAATGGCAGAAACAAACTGAAAATATAAAAAATTATCATTAGGCCCACCATTAGTTACGCAGCTGCCAGCTAGATACAGACATCGGAAATCAGAAAGATCCATACCATACAAAACATTTGCTTAAGAGAGGCGCTAAATGCCCCTTGGAACCACACCAACAAACTCATTCACAAAGGCACTCAGACATCAACATTTATTGAATACATTAACAAACTGAACGAGAACTTTGAATAATGAAGCAGAGATCATAGTAATCCACTTATTAATGAATTTGTGAATTAAAAAAAAAAATTTTAATAACCACGGCTAACTTAGCACTACGTTAAGCAGACAACTTACTCTATGTTATGTTTTAATGCTCACCTCATTTGAGACTGGGAACCTTAGAGTGCCCCATTTACCATTAACATTACCATCCAAATCAGGTTGTTTACTTGCACTTGTAGCCACACTTGATGGACCCTCCCCATCAAATTGCAGGGGTTTTCTACAGCTATTCAGTGGAAAAATTGTATCTGTTTGTATTCTATTCAGGAATATAACTTTATTATCTACCTATTGAGAAAAAAACCATAATTAATATTTTTCAAAATTAATAGTAAGTTTACTAAAGATCGTTGAACAAAGGATTCTCAGAATACTTCAACGGATATGTCAGATTGACCAATGGAATGCCAAATTCGCAGAATTCAGGCATAAAATCACTCAATCAACAAGTTGATCAACAGATCAATTAGTACTAATGTTGTTTTAGAAGAAATGTACCTTACAACCAGGATGGCTCCAAATATTTTTAGGTTTATTCGCTTTGCCCTTTATTTCAACTGGAATCCATTTCCATTCATTTTCTTTAGACATATTCAGAACCCATGCATCAGAATAATCAATCTGAGCTCCTCCTGAACCGCCAATTATGAATATGTTCTCCTTATTAATAATGACCTGAGTTTGACCAAATCGGCATTCCGGTTTTCTTGTACCTGAACACATAAATGAAGTTTTGGATTGAGAAAAAACACACCTGGACGAAGGAAAAAAAAAAGCAAAAAAATATTCACTGAATTCATTTTTAATTAAATTTTAAAGATGTGCCTTAATATTCAACATTTTGTTGCCTATTTGTAGTCAATCTTATGCCGTTTGTAATCTGATCTCAAGTCTATAAGAATTCCAATTGAATTAGATGGTATCGATGCTCTCAATGATGCAATAAGTTTATTCGCTTAGAATTATTATTTGAGTAATAATCATAATCTCTTATTGTTCTTCTTTCCCACGTTTCGAGAGACATACCAAGTCATTTTCAATGAAAAAATTAGCTTTTAAAAATACTGTCGATATGAGAAGATTTTTCAATTTTCACTAATAAGTGTCAAATCATCTTATCTGTGGTTTGAAGACTTTTTCAAGTTACTTCAACAATTGGCCTCCAAACTTGCGGCAACTCAATTGATGGTACATTTATGGGATTAAGAGCAATATACATAAATGCTACTTCTTCGATATTTCTTCTTGTAGGCTTCTCTTCTTTGGATATGATAGATGTATTTTTCCATTTAATCAGATGATTTTCATCCACAGCATGTTGGATCAACTTGGATCTATCGATATCTAACACTTGATAAACCTTCTGATGTACTTTTATTCTCAGTTAATCCCAGAACTACACCATCAATTGAGTTGCTGGAAGATTGGAGGTCAATTGTTCGAAAAAGTTTTCAAACCACAGATAAGTACAAATTTGATCTAGTTCTTGGAGTTCTCTCTCATTAACTTATTAGTGAAAATTGGAAAATTTTTTAATATTATCAGCTTTTTTAATAGCTAATTTGGAAAGAAGAACAATAAGAGATGATGAATATTGCTCAAATAATAATTCTACAAGAGTTACATCATAAAAAATTTCTCGTCAACAAGTTCATTAGACATTAATTATCTCTTTTATTTTCTGTAGCAACTTTGAGATTCTTAGAAGATATTAGTGATATGTATATCATTGACAATTCACTGAAATTAAGCATTGCATTTAGAATTTTTCATCAGGTAGTCAGTTATCAAGTGCTCTGAATATCGATGTTCATGACAATACATAATATTGCAAATGTATTTGGTCTGTATAGCCAGGAGAACCCTCCAAGATGCCATTAGTCAGTTTCTTCTGAGGCGTGAGTAAACGTGGTATGCAGCATCAAAGAGAAAAAGAATTGTGAACCAGATGAAAACCATTTTATATCTCACTAGGGTATGCAGACCACTTCACCAGATATTAATAGTACCATTTATTACATCAAATTATGTTCCATTACACATAGTCAACTTTACCTTTTCCAATCCTGATTTCATCTCATTATAGTTTTCCCCTAGAGTCTATCGCCTATCAGAAGAAAAGCTGTTTTGCAAGATCACGGAGTAATATCTACAGCCATTAGACAAAGACTTGAAATTGTACAATTTATTAGGATACTAAAATATATTCACTTGTTATAATATGATCAAACTGTTCTTAACATGACATTGATGTCATTTCATCTAAAAAACCTAATAACCACTCAGCAAAGAGCCGGGGATACGAATGAAAAAAGATCCATCATTGTGCAATTACTTAACTCTACACCATTTCAAAATTTAGAGCAAAGTGGGACTTCAAGTTTAATCCTCTATACCATCAATTTTGATTGCAATTCTTGCAGACTTGAGATCACATAATAAGTGAAAATAAATAGCCACAAACAGGATCAAAATTAAAGCATATTTCAAAAATGTAATTTAGTGCACATTTTTTTTCCAGGAGTATTCTCATTTTATTAAATTACCTCCTACATCTTGTTTTACCCAAGTCCAATCCAGCAAATTCAGCTTCCATACTTCATTTGATTTAACACAATCTTCACTATCCTCATACTTAACCAGACCTCCAAACACTATCATATCATTATCTATTACAGATATAGAATGTCCAGCCAAAGGTGGGGGTTTGAATGATGTTTCAATAGCAATCCAATTGTGATCCTGAACATCAAGAACATGAAGTTCATTATAAAGATGGCAAGTCTGATAAAGTGGATAAGAAGGCGGGTATGCCCAACCCCCAAGGAGAACTACAAAAAATAACAGTCGAAACAATGCTTATAAGGTCATTTTCAGGCAACTCATTACCCAATGTATTCTTATACTTGACAAAAGAACTGCAAGCTTTCGGTGCTGGATAGTTTCCTACAGCTAAAGGCCTGAACCACTTTCTTGTGGATAAATCAAATTTCCATAAATCGTTGAATGTTGTCATTGAACTTGTACAACCTCCAAACACATACATTGCATTATCAAAAATCGCAGCTGAATGAGAGTATCTTTTACAAATGCACCGGTAACCTTCTGGTGCTTCAAAGCAGTGCCATTTGACATCAAAATTGGCGATTGATCTATTGAGATTCCTCTTTCTTCTTTTAACCACATCTTAAAAAAATTACATTCTAGTTAATATCAAATATGATCCATACATAATGTTTTAAGGTAACATATTCCTTACTTTGTACATATTTTCTCCATTGCTGCGATACTGACATACAAGAATGAAGATCTTCATATGGTGATACCAAAGATAATATGTATTCAAGTATTTCAGCTGGTAAATCTGATATAGTTGCCATCGCTTAATAGTAATGAAAATTGGTTTCAACCTGATCAACAGAAAGGTTCACCTTAGGACCACCATTGAGAGGCAGTTTCCATGAAAATTGTTGATTTTTTTATCTCTTGTCAGCTGAGAACTCCTAGATGGTATCTCATCAATCCCCAAATTTTTCGTAATCCCTTTTCGCCCTTATACTATATGTAAAGAGTAAAGGATATTGTTAATTATACAGTCATAACATTAAGTAGATAAACACTTGATGTGATTTTTGATAGTGAAGGTGGTTAGGATTTTTTTGTATTTTGAATCAGGAAGCACCATAGATTCCTTATCTGTCATTCAATTTGTTGTTTCGTATTTCTGTTAAACATCCCCTGTACATTTAAGAATGTCATGAACTGCTGAGCATGTTTGTTTTTTCAAAAAAGTCACGTGGTTAAATAACAATTTGTAGTTTGTAAGGGAAATAGTTCGGAAGAGCCGCTCCACAAAAGAACTACTTAGAGACAATCTTCGCTCTCTTAACGCTCCGAGAAACACAGAAAACCTTAGAAGAATAAAATAATAAAACATTTTGTGATGAAAAAACCAACAAAATTAGTGTAGAATCCATTGAGAGGACCAAACATTTGGCAACGTTACACATGAATTAAGCACAGATCAGCATTTAGCTTAAGATAACTTCACTGAGGTCAGAAAATTTCTCTGACCGTGATAGAGGTTATTTGCATAGACAAAGTATCTAGATACTTTGTCTATGGTTATTAGTTATATCATTTGATCTTTGGTTAGGTTTATTTGATATTCTGTGGGTTTAGGTTCCTAACCAAAAATCAACTTCGACTTTGAAGAGTAGAAATGTAATTTTTGGCCTAATTTTTATTCTTGTCTCAGTCTTAAAAAAAAACCATCTCAGTTATACTTTAGTATTCATACCTTTACAAAAAAATGTCGGATAACAAGGACATTAAACACCAACCTGCTCCTGGAGACGGACTGCGATCGGTCAAAACAACTAGTTTATTCAGAGCACTAAACTTTGAGCTTTATGTTAAGCCTGTATGTATTCCAAACCATATTTCTCATAGATAATTATTAATAATCAGTTTTGTAGAACATAGTTATAATGGGAATAGGTCTAGTAGTTTTTACTGGTTGTCTTGGATATATAACTTATATGAGACATAAATATGAATCTCTGGGTTATTATTCTGCAATTGGCAACGATGGAAAAGAAGAATTCATCAAGAAGAAATCGAAATGGGATCAATAATTGATTTAAAGATTATAATGATTAATCAAAACAAGATATACTGTAGTGAGGATGTACCTAATAAAAGTGAAGGAATAGGTTAAAGTATCAACTGTATATATGTCCAATATAGTTTCATATCACAGTTCTAATATATTGAAAATAGTTAATGCAATTTTTTTCCCTACATTATAATGACAATTCATGCTGATGATACTAGAGAAGTATACTATTTGTAAGGATTTAAATCCTTGCTGGTCATTATATGAAACTAGTACATGGAAGATACTGGTTTGAGATTAAATTTTGTACTTAGAACATTTGAAATGGAGGAAATGCAAATATGACAACCTCTAACCTAGCAAATTCTGTATATAGGGCTTTCCAACGTTCTAACCTCAAATGTGTCAAAATGGCCGCTGTAGGAAAAACAAACGTTTGTTTGCATTGAACGCTGTGTTGTTTTATCATTTTTGTAATGAAAGATTTAAGATAAAACGATCGCATATTCCTTTCGAAGTTTGTTCTTTCGGTGAAATGATTGTTAAAGAATAGTGGACGATTGTTGAAAAGATAATTTATAAAGCGAATTATTTGAAATAGAGTGCTTAATACTCTAATTTCTAATGTATATAATTTCTGTTGTTATACGTAAAATGAGTGAATATTTCCATAAACTTCAGCAAAAGTATCCTGATGTTGCAGCACATTATTTAGAGAATACAACCCCAGATCATTTATCGTTATAATTTCTTCAATAATGCTGTTATAAAAATTCTAATTATATTTATCTTGGAATGAGTGCAAAATAAATATTTTTTTTATAGTAAGTAGTAATTCTTTATCATTGTTCTTTAATATAAGACCTGAATGCTAATTAATTGTGACTATTTTGATGGAGATATATCTCATAAAGAAACTACATAATTTATTGAAATGTTTTTATTTATAAAGGAACAACTGATGGGCATAAATTATTCAAAGCACATGAAACATGAACAATTTCATCCAAAATCGGTTGCTCATCTTGTGTGCTCAAAAGAGACATCGGGACAACAGTCCCGTATAATACTTTGTACGAGTATCATCACTTTTGAAACTTTCCATCGTGAAGGATGTTTTAATGAACCTCGTTTCCAAATAATGCTGCCGACTTCTCAAGAGTTGCAATCCTATCATCTCTTCACTATCGATATCTGTCTGAACAGCTCTTGAATTCAAATCTTCATCAGGCAATGCTTTCAAAGTATCTTCTTCACAAGATGTTGAAGGTTGGTTATTGCTAGCACAATGTACCTATTCATTTAAAAACTATCAATACAAATTGATTAATACATAAACACTGCCCAATTACCTCTGAAAATTTGATTACGGACAGAAGACAAGAGATTAAATGATTAGAATTATTATAGTAATATACTATAATATACAATGGTAACACTTTTATTTCAACCATATTATCTTACCTTAGCACTACTCGATTCATGCAATGATTCAATGCCTTACCTCATCTTTTAACATATCTCTGGTTTTTCTTCGTTTGAAACGATTAAGCTTTTTCAGCATCTTCTGAACATGTACTACCATGTTTTTCATATTCCAAATTCAGTGAGGGAACCCAGTCTGGGTTTAACATGTCCATTAGATCTGCTGGAGCTCCTTAAATAAATTAAGCTTTCAGTGCATATAAAACAGTCAAACAATCAAGTTTTTACCTGAAATTAAATGCTTTGAGCATACTAATGAGTATTTGAGCTTTGTGAGTGTCAGATCACTTCGATGTATAGCATTTATCCAACGATCTCGTCTTAAAACCGACAGTTTGTTCATTTCAATCTTATGCTTAAAGTTCAAAATAGCAGGAATTCGGAAAAATCTAACACTGTCACGGGTCCCTACACTTCCACAGCCAACAATACAACAAAAATTAGGCATTTTGTATAAAAAACAATAAAGTATTTCACTAATTTTTACAAATAACACAACTATTTACTTGTAAACAAAGGCTTTGTTTTTCCTACAGCGGCCATTAAACAGCTGATCGTGACAGCAGGTTGGAAAGCCCTATATCCTCAGGTGACATTTGTCACTTAGATAGTACCACATTTCTTGCCTTTGAAGAAACATTCTATGCCTATAAATTTTTTTTCCTAGACATAGTTATTATGAGAATTTCTGAAATTTAGGTATGACTGGTAAACATTGAAATCTACTTTCAATTAAAAAAAAAAATCTTCAGGCAACACACACCATACAGAGTAAGCTTTTGTCTACTGTTTTAATTTAGCCATAGATTCTCTAAGTTTGAAATACATTTTTATTTATACCATATGGATTCCAAGAATTCCTGGTTAATGTTAAAGGTATGAGAAAATTTGAGTTAACGATAATTTTTGACATTTAATGATTCAAAAATAAAATTCTTTTTAAGCATAGAACAATGTAGTAACAAAATGCAGAAGATACTGTTGAAAAATGAAAAAACTTAATAGTACAATTTACCACAGTGAAATTATGAATAATCGTCAGTATCATCATCCATAGCTAAAATAGAACCCACTTGTTGAGATGCTGCAGCAGCTTGGATTTGTTCCCATTGCTGCTGATCAGCAAATGCCTGTTCTTGACGAGCTTTAGCAAATAATTCTTGCTGCTGTCTTAACAATTCCTCCTCAGGTATACCCAAATTTTCAAGTCTAGTACTTTGTCTTCTTCTTTTGGCAGCTACTGCTTTGCAATCCTTCAAAACAGCTTCTGCCTCAGCCTGGTAGTCAGAAAATCCTAATTTTTCCAATGCTGACAATAAAATACAAATTAGAAACGAAATGCTGGATTATTGTTACATTTAAATAAAATTAAGGATATTTATTATCTTACTGACCCATTAATACATGTTTAGCATTGATGGTTTTTTTATGTAATTGATTGCATATTTCATTAGCTTCGGAACTCAACAAATGAATAAATTCTGTACAGCAATTCAAAATCAGTTCTCTAGCTTCATTTGCAATCCTCACAGAAGGTACAAGTTCTTTAATCATTTTATTTATGCTTGCTCGGGGAAGTGTCAACTCATCATCTTCAGTATTGGCATTTCCTGATGGGTTAGGGAGGGACATTGTATCGAATTACCAAAGTTTTAAAATTTTTAAATTCAATGTTACAGTAGAATTCTCGTTATTATCACATATACATATTATTATAAAAATATAACCCTATTTCTAGATTTGAGGTCATAGAATTGAATAACTTCACCACAACATTACAAGCTGTGTGAAAACCGCTGCCAGCCGCCAGCTGCCAAAAACCGAAGATGCCCGAGGCGCCTGCTGCTAGCTGGATCAGTGGCGGGTACAATATTCTTCCATTTCATTATACTCTTCACTGAAAGCGAACATTCTAGCTGCCAGAAATTCCAGCTGCTTCCGTTTTTCAGCTTCTTATCATCGCGGTGGAGGGTATTTTCACGTTTTCATTAATTATTGCACTGAATGAGATTGTTTGATGGGACTGAACTTGCATTTTCCGAGGTTTTCGGTAAAAAATGGTAGAATATGAAAAAATTGTTTTCACATATACGGACAATGACCGTCAATATAAAACTAGTGGTTTGATGTTCCTCTACTAGTCTTCCAATTACCTTGATAAATTAAATCGGGTACAAGCTTGCTTTCGGGGTAAAAACAACCCCAAACTGAAAAAAACATTTGTCATCTGCTGAATACGCGAAAAAAAATTAATTATGTGTTTTTTATCAGTTTGGGGTAGTTTTCAGCCCCAAGGCAGGCTAGTACCCGATTTATTTTTTTAGGGTAGTTTGAAGACAACTAGGGGAACATAAAATCACTAGTTTCATTTTGACAGTCATCTGCTGAATACGCGAAAAAAAATTAATTATGTGTTTTTTATCAGTTTGGGGTAGTTTTCACCCCGAAGGCAGGCTAGTACCCGATTTATTTTTTCACGGTAGTTTGGAGACAACTAGAGGAACATGAAACCTCTAGTTTCATCTTCACAGTCATCTGCTGAATATGCGAAAATAAATAAGATCAGTATTTTTTTTCAGTTTGGGGTTGTTTTTACCCCGAAAGCAAGCTTGTACCCGATTTAATTTTTCAAGGTAACTGGAAGACTAGTAGAGGAACATCAAACCACTAGTTTTATATTGACGGTCATTGTCCGTATATGTGAAAACAATTTTTTCATATTCTACCATTTTTTACCGAAAACCTCGGAAAATGCAAGTTCAGTCCCATCAAACAATCTCATTCAGTGCAATAATTAATGAAAACGTGAAAATACCCTCCACCGCGATGATAAGAAGCTGAAAAACGGAAGCAGCTGGAATTTCTGGCAGCTAGAATGTTCGCTTTCAGTGAAGAGTATAATGAAATGGAAGAATATTGTACCCGCCACTGATCCAGCTAGCAGCAGGCGCCTCGGGCATCTTCGGTTTTTGGCAGCTGGCGGCTGGCAGCGGTTTTCACACAGCTAACATTACAACCGTCTTGAAGATAAATTCATTGACACCTAGGGCAGCGTTGCAATATCTCTCAAATTCTCTAAAATTTGTGTATCTGGTCTTGACCAATTGATTAGTTCAGAAAGAACAAGACTCTACCAATTATGAGAATTAACTATAACATGAGGAAATTTCAGTACAAATGTCAGCATGAAAATATTGTACCACCTTATGAAAAAAATGCTCTACAAATCATTTATGAAAAAATTTAGCTCATAATATCTTGTGAATCGGAGGAACGATTAAACCAATTATAATGCAGACTGCGATATCTAACCTGTGCTTCACGATAGATGATTTTAAAAAACGCCCTATAGACTATAGAGCATTTATTCATTGCGTGCAATAAAATATTTTCTGTCAGATGTCCTATTGAGTTAAATCAAATTTTTATCTAGAAATTCCCCGTAATCTTTCTCTTTTATCAATAACTATTATCAGTAACCATTTATCCTGAAATTACCGCAGCATTTATTTCCAAAAAGCACTCATCTTCCAGGGAATTTGAGCGACAAAGCAACACTGGATCAGGCTCAGTTTTTTCAAGCCGAGCACATCAATGGATAGAAATAGAATGGATTATTTTTATCTATGGTTTAGTTGTTTGTTTTTTTAAAATTAGGGTTAGGTGTTATTAATTTTAATTTTTGTTTATTTAAAATACAAAAGCAGTTTAATGAAACTCGATCATGACTTGAAGGATGGAATATTTTCTGAAAGTGAGAAAAGTTCCTCCCCAGAATATAGTAATACGTTTATCTAACAGACAAATATTTGGAGCTAAGAAGGCAGGAACCCATTTCCATACTGCAAGGCAATTCTATCAAAACATATTTCCCAATTTTACAGTAATAAATGTTGAGAAACCACCATGTTTTCTCAGAAAATTCAGTCCTGATGGAAAATACTGCATTGCGTTTTCAGCTGATCAAGCATACCTAGAAGTATATACTTATCAAGGAGCTGCTGCAGCAGCCGACTTACTATATTTCATAAACGATGATAGGAACAATCAAAATGTGAACCAGGTCAAAGGCCAAATATTTGATAGGTTCTTCAAGGTATTAATAAAATAATCTCCTGTTCAGAATTGTACCATATTAATTACAGCTGAAATATAGTATATGTGTTTCTCATGGAAGTGAACAGTTGAATAGGGAATGTAGCTTATTCAGTGAGGATGGCAGATATGTCATTATTGGTTCTGCAGCTTTTATACCTGAAGAAATCAGACCCCATTTCTATGAAATATACACAAATAATGAAGCCATTACACCAAATATTAAGTATGACTTATAATTCTCTTTGAAATATTGTATATTTGGTAGACATTAATTAATTTGAATATGTATGATTCTTATTACTTTAATATTTCCAGATCTCCGCTTGAAGATTACACATTATATCTAGTTGATTTACATTCTGGAAAGCTCTGTGATACAAGGCAATTCAAAGTCGATAAAATTTATTTATCACACAATCAAGGTCTTTACTTGTACAAAGACACTTTAGCAGTGCTGTCTGTCCAACACCAAAGTGTTCATATTTTACAAATTCTTGAAGGAATGTTCGTAGACATCAAGACAATTGGTCGTTTCTGTTTTGAAGACGATTATTATATTCATTCATTATATGGCCATTTTAATGAGAGAGCTTTCAGGGAGATATCAATAAACTCTCTCAAACATCGAATGCATACCTTCTTATTCCATAAAGCTAAGGAAAATGGTCCCAATGCACTGAGAAAGTTTTATTATTTTTTTGATATTATCCAGTCACTGAGAATATGGAAGATGCAGTTATTAGATGAAAATCACTTGCTGTTGAAATATACTACAGAGGACGTGGTAACTATGAAAATTGCAGATGGGAACAGCCAACCTGCTTTCTTTGTTGTATTCAATATAATTGATTGCAAAGTTATTGCAATTTATGAGAATACCTCTAGGAAATTGTTGCAGTTATTTGAAGACTTCTGTGATTCGTTCAGAAATATTGACACATACTGTGATACTCATTTCAGTTGCAGTCCTTCTAATAATCTTTACGCAAAACTTCTACAACAAAGGTGAGGTTTTTTCTTGATACTCTTGTTTACTTGAACAGAGTGATTTTTCTTGAATTTTAGATTAATTTTTGGCCAAAATGGTATCAATAATTTCACTCTGAATCACTAATGAAGAATCCATGTTTAAAATTAATTTTGTTCAGCTGACCATCAGTGAGCACAATCAATCAGAATGACCTAAAGAACAGAAAATTTCAGGGTTGGATAAATTTTCAATATTATCCTCAACATTGACAAACAGTTATTTTTGAGGAAATATTTCGAAATTTGAAAAACCACCTGGCATCGGTATAAGTTATTGATTGAAAAACTTGGTAATTTTAGAAATACAAAAAAAAAATTTTTCACCATTCAATTTTTAGATGATTTGTTTCAACATGGAAATCAATTCATATTATGAAAATTCATAATTTACACGGTATTTTCAACTTATTTTAGGTTCAAACAAACCATAATAAATGCTAAATTTGGCGGAGAAACCGAGGCAACTAAGAGAATTCTAGCTCAGCTACCCATAAGTGCTCAGTCGTACAGTTCATCCCCATATCTTGATTTTTCCTTATTCAGTTATGATGATAAGTGGGTGTCAGTGTTGGAGAGGCCAAAAACCTGGGGAGAACATCCAATACGGTAAGGTTTCCCAAGGGTTTTTTTTAAACATTCTATATATTTCATCTTTCAGATTTTATGCCAGGGATTCTGGATTCCTAAAATTTAGAATATATGCAGGTACGACGACTAGGAGCTCTCAACCTGCTACTCGTCGATTGGTAGCATTCACTTTCCATCCTTCAGATCCATTTGCCATTTCCGTTCAAAGAACTAATGCCGAGTATATCGTTAATTTTCATATCGCATGTGACACTGTTAATTGCTCTTTAGATAGTGTTTGTGATGATTATACTGACAATCATGTATTGAATTTTTTTTACTGAACATGATTTTCTATTACTTTCTTTTTTTGTTAAAATAAGTACAATGAAAAATATAAAACAAACTCAAATTGTGATTTTTAGAAATTATTATATATAAGAATCATTCATTGTTTTTCTTATCCTTCACCCCACAGTGATAATAAATTAACAGTTACAATGAATGTGAAAGAATCAACAAACCGTCGACCTTTTCGACCAACGAAACATCGAAAAAACCAAGGAAATTGTGTTCGTCAAGTCAGGAGCTTTGCGCACTTGTTCTACTCTGGAGCAGTGTGATACTAATACAATCTCTAATTAAAAAATGATCACCCACAGTTTTCCTTCAGTTTATTATTCGAATTTCCTTGTTGAGTCAACTAACCAAACAAATCAGTAACGGAAATATAATTAAGACAAGAGATCTTGCGGTGAAATTAGGTATTGAAAAGGGATATTGGGATGTGAGATAAGTGTTTCTGCTAATTGGCTTCTTCAGGGCACGGCAACGAAGAAACCAGGATAGGGATGGAAATGAATAATTAAAACTAAAATAATAAATACAACAACGGGTGACCACAACCAGAGCGAGCATCCAATTTGTAAAAAACGGTAAACTGACTTTGGCTGCACCCTGTATATACAGGGTGAGTCTTTGACCACTGCGTTAAATTAAACCATAGATTCTTGACGTTAAAAGAAACATTTTCATCCTATAACATTTTTCCAAATTTGGCCCCGTTCAAAAGATATAGGTGTTGAAATTTCATTAAAAAAAAATGCATATTCACCTGTAATATTCAAACGACAATATCAATTGAAATGGTTTCTTGAAGAAGGTTTTTGATAACAGTCAATAGATTTATTCCATTTCTTGTGGGTTTTTCACTAACACTGTACAGATTGGTTAAATTGCATGAAAAAGAAATATCACTTGAACTAAAGGTCCGTATCTTGTACTTCCTAGAATCATTAGTCTTTTTTGCTCATTCATCATCATTTTTCCTAAATTGCACCATTTTTGAGATATTCGAAGTTGAAAGGAATTAAATCGATATAATTATCTGATGAAACATGAGTGAGTGAATCATTTCTTAGAGGGAAAATAATGTTTTTAAACAATGCAGATTCAATAGTCGATGCTGTGGAAGGTAATTTACTTTTAAACTAAACTGGACTACAGAGGGGTATTTGCCCACTGTGAAAACTTAAAATGCTTATAACTTTTTAACGCAGCTGAATATGGTGAAAGGGTATGGGAAAAAAGTGTTTTTTCCCATACCTCAAGAACCAATGGTTAAAATTAACGCAATGGTCCAAGACTCACCCTGTATATTTATTCTACTGAACCAATTGGGCATATATCACTCGGCTCATTCCATAAGAGCTGAATTATCTAGCGCATGTAGGTAGCTGCATACATGATTGATCTAGCGAATTCTGATCCAATGTTCATGTTCATAACTAATGACGAGGTATGGGTCTATGAATAGGACACACAAAATGAGCCAACAATCATAGGAATTGGTGGAATAAAATGAGCCGAAAGAACCTCGCTTTTGCGATTCTTGACTTTTGTCAAGACGATGTTTATTATTTTCTTCGATAAACGGCCAATAAGGACTTCTATTTGATTGTTTTGAGACGTTTGAAGAAGAAGGTGAAGGGCATCCCTGAAAGCGCATATAAAAATGTTTCCATGATTGGAAAAAACGTTGGCACATGTATATTTCTTCAAATAGAGCATATTTTGAAGGAGATTCAATAAATATTGAAGAAGATTAAAACTTTTTCGTTTTATTTCGTATTTTCGGATACTTTTTTCTCAGAGAGTATTTTTACTGTTCTCGCTTCACGTTTCTGGAAAATATGTTTGTTTTTTTGTCTGTTGCAACGATGAAAGTAGTGCAGTTAACAGAGGGTGTGTTGCCAGAATTGGAAATAGCGAGTTGCATAATAGGGCAGGTTTTCGCGAAGCTAATCGCCACCAATCTAATTTGCTTCAACACAAGTAAAAATCTGTTAGCAAGTTCAACAAGTTCCCACCTTTATTTGATTCTAGGAACTGTTAAACAATGGTACGGGTGGTAAAATCAATAACTCTTGATTTGTCTTACCTATATATTTATAGCGTTCACAAGATCATAGCAACCGTTTCCAAAGCAATCACCACAGTATGTATTTGGATATTTATTAACAAAATTAAAGACGTTAAAGCTGCGACTTCAAATCCAAAATGAACCATCTCGAAAGTAGAACAATGTGATATATAAAAAGTGCCTTTAAAACTGACCAATGAGTTTTTAGGAAAATCCTTAGAAAAACACGTGGACGATTTGGAACTATCCCACCTCAGCATCGAAAATGACAGTGACGGATACTTTGCAACTGTTATTGGAAATATCGAAGATGTTATCATGGAAGATGATTTTCCTAAATTATTAACTAGTTTCATGGACAAATATTGGAATGAATTCGAAGATGCCGAAGAGAATAAACTTATTTATACCGATATATTTAAGGAATATTTAGAAACTATAGAGAAATACATAGAGGACAAATTGAGGAAAAATATTGATGGTTTTGATATGGCGATTTTTGAAAGAGAACTCAAGTAAGTATATATAGAAATGAATAAGTGAATTGTTATTAGGCGTGAATTATGAGGGTTGCCTATTATAATTCGGGATTAGATAGCAAAAACAAATATTAATAATAGAGAATCGTTTTACTGTTTTCAAAATATTCCCCATTAAGATTTATACATTTCTGCATGCGTTTGAACCAATTGTCGAAGCACTTTTGCCACTCTGATTGAGAGATCTCCAAAACATGCATTCTGAACGCATCAACCGCTTCTTCAGTTGTCGAAAAATGTTGATCTCTCATTTTATTTTCTACGTACGGCAATAAAAAGAAGTCACATAGACGTGATTCGAAGTATCGCGATCGCATTTCTTTCGACCAATCGACCTGAGCAATTTTTTGAGCGATTGACAAATTGTGTGGGACCCAACGCGAACAAATTTTCTTGGCGGTCAAATGTTCCTGCAATATTGATTAATTAATTTTACATGACTATCTTGCAATATCAGTTGGCGTATAGCATCAATGGTTTTCGGAACAACAACTAATTTTGAACGACGTTCACGAAATTCGTCTTGGAGCGAACTACGACCTCCGTTGAATTCACCATACCATCGATAAACACTGGTCCTTGATGGAGCTTCGTCGCCAAAAATTGAATTCAGTTCATCGATGCACTTGTTGAGTAAATCCCACGTCGAAATTAAAAAAAAATAATCGCACGAAAATGTTCATGATTTAATTCCAATTTTTGAGCGAGATGAATCTTTTAAGACCTTCCAAATTCTTGGCTGTGAAGTCCAGAATACAGATTTATCATAATAAAATTTCATGATTACATAACTTTGATAAAATATTTTGAATACATGTAGGGGTAGCAAAAACAGTTATTGACAAACGCTTGAATATTTTCAAGATAGCATGAACCTGGTACGAATATGTGTAAGTAAAATAATGGCAGTTTATTTAGGTAAAGAAAACGATATGTTATACACAAAAATTATTTAATGGATTAAATATAAATCTTATTTATTATATTTTTTTCATATAGTGAAAAATATTTACAGGAAAAGGGAAAACGAGTTGGACGGTCAAATATTTGAAATATTAGACACATTCACCAATTTTGAGTCTTTCAAGAATATGATTTTGGATTATCGAAATGTAAGTCTTCCTGGTCCTGGTATTCCCGACTTTGTCTTTAATATTTTCGTTTGCAGATGAAAATGGGCCATTCCGTTGATTTTTCCACAGACATATCTGTCAAAAAATATATTATTGAAATGGAACCTGAAGAGGCCAGTATACTTTGATACTAACATGAATTTGATCTTTATTACATTCAATGCATTAAAATTTCCATTTGTACCAATCTGCTGTTTGTGTCTCCTGGCATTCTAAATGGTAATAATCCAGTGAAATCAGTTAAAATCTTTGCTTGTTGCCTCAAATAATTCAATTGCTGTAAAACAAAATGTAAATCAGGCTTTAAAAAATAATTAAACATATTGAGAATCAAAAATAAATTGATGCTTGGGGTATATAAACTTAAATTACATCCAAACATTAATGGTTTGGATGTTGGTCTATAACTAACCAACCCTTCAGAGGAAAGATCTTACAAAAGTGCCAATGTATTCCATGACAATAAAAAAAATTTGTTCTCTGAGAAAATAAACTGCTGAAATTGCCCTCTAGAGATATCCGATTGGTCTTAGAAGTCCCCTCAGCATACATAATTTCTTAAAGGAATTCGTCAAAGATATGTAATAGTTGATTATTTTCCATCCTCTTCTTTTGTTGCTTTATAGCCTTATTTAATTTCAGATTGGAGTTTCTTCACATGTTTAGGAAACCGTTCATGAAAATTTGTTTGAAATTGCCAGATCACTTTTAATATAACAAATTTCTCATCACAACTTTATAGTTCAACAATCACTACATTCACGCCCAGCAAGGAGTATTTTCCTAAGCAGTTGTATAATACATTGAAATGTATGTATGGTACTATGTTACATTAACCTTCTATTCAATCATGAATTTACACAGTCAACATTGTTCAACTATTGATATATTTCAAAGCCTTATATAAATGAACAAAAGTGATCAAATTCGGCATTACGTAAAAAAAAGTACTGCTGCATAGTAGACATTTTATACCAACAAGGAAATTGATTGAATAAAACAAAAAAATATAAGCTTTGAGTTGAAGAAGAAATAAATTCATAACAAAAAACACTGAAACAAGAAACTAATTTGAACTAAAATAAAATAGATAAATGGTAAACTACCGAGAATCTCCCAAATTTAATTTGAGAGACATTACATTCATTTCAAAACCTGCAGTACAGTAGGCTTAGGTGTGGGTTAAAAAACTAAACCTGTTGGTTCATATAGTGTTTTCTGCTCTGCAAGTTAATTTATTTACTGAAATAATGTCTTTCTATTCAACTCTGGTATTTTGAGCATACTATTATTCATGTTCACTTGAATTACTCATAATGATTCCATGATGAGCCTGAGTTCATTAAATTTTGAGACAATTCAGAAAATTTGAGGATTGCCAAAGAAGAATAACTCTATTACATCTTGAATCATGGATATCATAAAATTGAAATACTTACATGTTCAGTTGAATCATTCTTTGATTTCAGAGGTAAGTAATCATTGCCTTTCAACTTTTGATACTGCGCAAAAAGCATATTCATTGTGGCTAATACAACATCGGGTATAACTTTGCACAGTTCAATTCTCAGCCTATCAAACCCCTTAACTCTTTCCTCAAATTCATGTGACTGCAAGGGTATCAGCTGAATATCACTCAAAGTCTGAAAAGCAAAAGATGAAAACCAAATTTTTTCAACATCATGTTTGTAAACTTCAAAAAATCAATTATTCACCTTCAGAGCTACATTATACTGCTTGGAATGATAATAATCGAAAAAGGTTAGTAAATCCTTGAGCTTCAAAAATGAAATAACAATACTCGTCGAACTTCTATAGCCCTCCCTCTCATAACGCTCTGCTAATTCATTTGATTTTTGTTGAATCCTATCCCTCAAAGATCCTGCTTGAGAAGGTAACTGGACTACTTGAGATAATAGAGAACAAAGTAGATTCAACGTCATCTCTTGCATCTGAAATTAATGATAATAAAATTGAAAAGCCCACAGATATAAGCTGTTCATCTTACAACAATCAAGAATGCTACAAAACTGTTATCATTAGCCCTTTCAGGTAATCCATTATGTTGTCTTATTTTCGAGAAGAACTTTTAAGTAAGAAAGATTACATCCATGAACAACTTAAAATGTAAATCAAATAACAACAATCAAATCAAGATTTTCAAATTAGAAGCTTTCTTTTCTATTTTTTCATTCTTTCTACATAAAAAAAAGATCCTATACCTAAATTGAACAATTTGAGAGTTATCAAGAAAGAACTGGAATAAAGTAAATCTGTAATATCTGGTAGCCTGTGACTTCCAAAATCACAGAAAGAAGGCAGAGTTTGCTTTAGTAACCCCCTTTTTTACGCATAAATTTAGAGTAATTTATTTTGAGTTTTAGAATTCAGAACTACTAATTTTTATATGAGTATATATCTTATCGCATAAACACTTTAGGATTGAGTAATGTACTAGTAAAACATTCCTACAAAATTCATAAGAAAAAAAGCATGCAAAAGCATTGTTTCAATTACTTACATTTGCTAGATCATAAAGTTCGATAGCATCTTCAAATAATCCTTTCTTACACAAGGCATCAGCTGTAATTTCAGCTATATTTTCTGCGGTTATAGCAGATGAGTTGAACTGATCAACCAAGCCCTTGCTTCTTATTCCATTTCTTTGAACCTTCCCAAGTATTTGTTCATAAGATTTTGTCTCTAAAGCTAAATCTTTAGTACATATTTTAAATAGGCTCACTCCATCAGAATCCTTTATATTCCTTAGGATATAGAAATAATGCAGAGCTTCATTAAGACAAACCATTTCGAATTTTTTCACATAAATAAGGATAAGTCGTGCTATATTCAGACGTCTTGCAGGTTTAGGGTCCATTGGATCAATACTAACTGAAAAAGAATATAGAAGTTACAGAATTTTGAGGAGATTATGAGAAAAACTAACTCAATGGAGCGCTAGGGTCATAAGGCCCACCCAAAAGGTATAATTCTTTCAGAGCTATAGCCATATGGACACTATGAACCTTGTATCGTTCAATTCTAGCCAAAAATTCTATAGCAGCTTCGAATTGTCCTGTTAGCAAAAGAACTTGGAAGTAGAGATGTGGCTGATTGTATGCATCGTAATGTGATTCTCCATACTCTTCCAAAGTCATCCGCTGAAACAATTCAATAAAAGAATGATCAAACATAACTTTTCTAAAGTTTTTCATAACTAAAAAATTTCATATTTCAGATGTGCTACCTGAAGGTCTTCATATTTGATGTGATCTTCTTTATCATAGTCAGTTCTTACAAGACTCAATTTGAGCCAAAGGTAATCATCTGCAGTTCTAGCCACTTCCGAATGTTCATCAACAATATCACAACATCCCAAAACAGACCAAATAATCCTTTTAAATGGATCTGTCTCATTACGCACAGTTCTTCTATAAGTAAACCTGTAAATATCCAGTTATAGTGTTATTTTTAATTTTTGACCTTTGGAACAAACTAGCAGCAAGTTCATTATTGTTCCGTTCGTAGAATTCACAGTAACTTGCTAGTCCACACCTATGCCAATTTAAATACATTTTTCTACTTCATGAACCAATGTTCTGTATTTATACATATTTCTCTTAAGAAAATCAGTAGGACAAACCTTTACTGAAATTATATCATATTCCTTAATATATTGATTTCAAAGTAAATCAAAAACTAGCTAAACAAGTAGTCTGCTAGAGAACAGTGTACAAATAAATGAACAAGAAGTATTCACTGAAATTCCTGAATCGCTGATACACTTCAAGCTTTTTGAAACTTTTTGGTGCAGTATTATCAATACAACATGTGTATATATAAATAATAAATTATTCATTCATACCTTACACTACTTTCCAGTTTTGCATATTCAATAGGTAATGCATTATTAATTTTTGCTTCTAAAATATTAATTATTTCTTTGAAATCTGAATTATGCCTCTTCAAGCAATAAATTGCAGCATTCAAATCGCCTGCTCTAAGGCAATAATATACCATAGGCCAAATTGGCCGATCTTCAATTGTACCATCGTTAAGACCATAATATTCTCCTTGTAAGCGAATGCCTACGAAACTTTTCACCAAATGGTAAGTACCAGGAATCCCACCTCTGAGAGCAATGCTTAGATTTTCGTTTATAATGTTATTCATATATGTTTTATATCTAAAAAATTGTTTTAAACTAAAGGAACCTTAATTCTTTAATCAATCACAACTAACCTATCTTCCAAATACTTCTTTCCCCTATTCACTAAAGCATTTATAACAGGTTTTGAATACCTATTTTTAACAGGATCATCAGAATGCGGTACTGGGGGTATATCAATCATATATTTCAACATTTCCCACATATCCTTCACTTTCTGAAAAGTCCGTAATGAGCAAAAAACAAGTATTATATATCATTAGACTTACAGCATCTTTAAATTCTTGTGATATCTTAGTGAAAACAGATACTAAATCTTGTTGTGGCAGGTTCTTTGTTACATTACTATTGTATTCGAGTATCTTAGAAGCATATAATGTTTCATTAGAACCTAAGAATGGTGTGGTAGGTGGAGTGGCTTCCATAAATATACTTTTATTGCTGCCAAGTTCTAGGAAAGATCCAGAAGGTGCAATCATAGAGTGTAATATTTTACGTTTCTCCTGCTTCCATTCTCCAGCTTGGTGCTCCCAAGCATTTTCATACACAGATTTCAAACACTTAAAATGAATTTATTTAATATGCAGAAACAAGAATGTTAATGATATACATACTGAACTGTATCCTGATTCTACAACATTCAAAATGCAATTGCGAACTTCATTCTCCAAAAGACTGCCGAGATCCAAATCTTCGACTGGCTCGATAGGTTCAAAAGTTCTTTTAGTACTGATCGATTCCAATTTCTGAACTATTTTCGGCAAGTCAATACCTTTGGATCCCAATAATAAATTCCTGAAAAATTTGAACGTGAAAAAGAGATAACTTGCAATGCAATTGCATGTACGCTTGAATATCCTTGGCTCCAGTTTGTGCAACTCTGCTGTAAAGCTCATTGGAGGCTTCTAAGACTTGTCGCAACGATCTTTCTACTTTGGGTAATTCACTGGTTCCTTCCAAATTTGTTGTTAGTTTTTCTGCCTGCTGCAGAAGTTCAGAAAAGTCTGACATTGTTTTGATAAAAAAATTGGAGTAAACAGCCAAATACTTTCAAATTATTCAAAAATACACCGGTTTCCGTTATAACCTTTCTTTAATTTCAATAACCTCAACTTTTCTCAAATTTCAAATAGTCATAGAAGAGCTTACAAACTAAACCCATAGATGAAGTAAAATAGAAGCTGCAGAACAGTGCAGTAGATCGAAATTTCATGTCATGAGAAAAAATATGAGGGCAGGTTGAGAAGTAATTGGTTAGTAATCGCAGGAGTGATTAGCAGATGGCTTTCTTATCCTATTATTCATATAAAATGAATACATACCACTCTTTGAAGTTTAAATCTGTATTTATATCACAATATAAAATAGATATACGTGTCATTCACCATCAACGATACACATTAAAATACATATGTCTGAATGTGATAACAAAATTTGCTTACGGTAATTGGTTGTCTGGGTATCTCAAAATCAGAAGATAGACCAAAGCTCCTATAAATGAAGAGATATGGACAGATAAACACGCAACCAATCCCTATTAAACAAGATGCTAAAGACCTCAAACCAGATCTCAAAATAAAAATTCATTAATCTAACTGGTAACACACGAAGCTTTGAAAAATGCCTATCCATTTTGTCACAAAAATATACAGGAATGTTTGGGACGCTTGTTGAAGAGACTCAGTTATAGTTAGTCTATTAAGTCCTTAATGGAGCTGTTTTCACCACGCATTTACTGTTTTCGGCGCAGCTCCAGATATATAAAGAAATCTAATATTCCAGAAAGCTTCAACGAAGCTTACATTTCCCTCCTTCGAGATTCCTATCCAAAGCATTCGTTCATCTGGTTTACAATGACAAAGCATTACATGACTAGTAGATGGGACTTTCTCCTCTCCCCTCGCAGAATCTGTACTCGTTAGTGTCTAATAAACTCATTCTTAACAGGTACTACCTAAGGTGACAACGTCCTGTAGTAAAACTGGGGAGTGTTTGTTTCTTACGGAGCACCACATGATTGATGTTTCCAACTGCCGAAGAAACTTTTTGTGTTTTCCTTTTAGCAATCTTCTTGAGCTAAACTCCTTCTTTTAGGTGGATTTTCCTATTCAACAGAAAGGTACTGGGATAGAAAATTTGTTTGACTCTTTGTTTCCTTTGATACCTGGATGTCTACCTCAATAAGTTTGCTGTGGCTCTCCCAAGTCAACTATGAATCAATGACATAGAAGTTCGATGCTAGAATAGCCGCTTAACTACTGTTATGCAAACAGTATATCTACCGCTGAGCAAAACATTTTAGTGAAGTTTGTCTAAGTGCTTATTTTCTTGTCCATTTCACAATTAAGAAGGTTCACAGATAATATGGAGTTGTTCAGAGAAGACCAGACATTTTGATCCTTCGTTATATCATTGGATTAGAGATAGTTGAAAACTTGTTTCAGTGAAGTTTCTGAGAATGAGAGAACTAGGAATGTAGAATAAAAAAATGTTTGTTGGAGAAGCGATGTCTGAAATTAGCTGTAGATGAAACTTTATCAGTCCAAAACAAGAATATAAACAGTTTACCCAAAATTGAAACATGAGATTGAAAGTGGAGCTACACCATTGGTAGTGTGGCGGTTTTTGATAAGTACCCACAAAGCAGAATCAGGTCTCAAATTTTTGCCCACAATTCAATTCAACAGATATCCCGGTATCTAATGGAAGAGGCTCCCAATCAAACATGAACCGTATTCGGGGGTTAATATACATACCTGAAAAATATAAGTAGGTATAAAACACCGAGGGGCATCTGTACTTTTAATGTTTAATATACGAGTTGGGATGAGAAATTTCAAATCTCGAATCCAAGTGGCTCCTGGTGTAAAAGAGTACAAGCTCATTACATGGCACAGACACTAAAACGAATCTTAAAATTCTTGTGTATGTCACACATGTACGAAATTCACAAACAAGGAAATATGAAAATAATTGGCTTAATGAGGAAACATCAGAGACGCAACAGATAACGAATGGAGTACCACAGGGTTCCCCACTAAAACCAATACCTACTACTCAACATTTTTATAAGAGATCTACCACACGAATTGAGAGGGTAATAAAGTAGCATCAGCTTCAGGAAAAATTAAGTACAGTTTGCTCAGAAATTTTCAGATCCATTTTGACATTAGTAAGTACTCATTGAATGATTTGAAAAATGGAGAATAAAGATAAAGAAAAGCACAAGCCAGGCCGTAATGTTTCAATATAAGAACGAGAAAAACAAACCCAAGATGAAGAAAAGATAAAAAAAGATGAAGAAAAGATAGCAAAACGAATTCAGATATCAAGGAATTACAATCGATAAAAACTAACCATGAATAAACTCATAAAAGAAGCAACAATAAAAGCTAAAAGAATTAATGAAGGATATCTACATCCCCTCAAAATCGTGAGAATTAGCTCAAACAAAATTTTACTGAAAAGAATGAAGAGAGCTTTTAGTACAGTTTGAAGATATGATCTCATAATTCAATTAAGTTATTAGGTATCAGACCGACCTCATTGT
The DNA here is from genome assembly GCA_030674115.1 of Micraspis discolor. Lineage (NCBI taxonomy): Eukaryota > Metazoa > Arthropoda > Insecta > Coleoptera > Coccinellidae > Micraspis > Micraspis discolor. The sequence continues at coordinate 3,128,001 of JARTUT010001309.1, read as the reverse complement.
GATTACGAATGACTTTAGAATTACCTTTAAAAAATGCCATACAGATCATAATTATAAGGGAAGCCTCAAGTCACAGAGTACAAAACATGATGCAGAATTTTTAATTCAAATTCAAAATTGACTCAATTTTGTGTAAGAAACAGACCCTTCCATAACATGAATATTGAAAATATTTTTCGGTTGCGTCATATTTTAAACAAAATCTTCAACAAGAGTTCGTGAAAACAGTATGAGAATTCTTGCTACAGAGAACAAGCGCGCAAACAGTCCGGGCCTCATTTTAGTGCTTTGTAACATTATGTTTTTTTTATAATGAAAGTTACCTAAAATATCATTTTTTCAATAATACCTCTGAAAGTTTTCTGTTAAATTCGTTGCTTGTCATATTTCATTGAACTCAAATCTATATTACCACAAATTTTGAGTCGAATACGTAATGATTTTTTTTTGTACAGATACTGAGCCTAACCTCTATTATTACTTTATTACCGTTGTATGAAAATGTGAATGTTTTATAGTTTCCATCTGATGTATACAACTCCATACCCATGTTAATAATTTGAGATCTATTTATAAAAATAAATCGATTATTTGTTAACCTACAAAATTTCTATGCAAAATATTGGTCTGTGATTGTTTTTGAAGTTATTATATGTAAAAGGAAGATTGAAAAATCTACCTCGTTTTGAATTATGCTCAGAGGAATAGGTAGGGAACTTGATACCTAACGATATTTTAAATATATTTTTGCGCACGCTTAATATTCGACATTCGATTTATTTCACATCTCATGCTACTTCAAATATTTGATCAGAAAAAAATGTTATATTAGTTAAACAGATAAAAGAAGTTTTTCGAAAAAAGACCCTGGTCGGAATATTTGCTCTTTTTTCAAATTCTTAACAATGATTGAAGCACCAAAAATATAAATTGGCGAGTAACGATAACATATCGAATTTTAAGTTCTCAACAATTTTGTTATTCCATACATAGTATTGAATATTCAATCTATTAGGTTTGTTAGTTTTTGGAAAATTGTGAAGTAACATTAACTTTTCATTTCTAAATTTCTCATCTCCAACTTTTTTCGTTCTGGACTTGTAGTATTATTGCCAGGAACCGTTATAATTTGCTTTGGCCAGAATTCTTTCATCCATGTATCCCTTTTGAATCTGTGGAACCAGCATAGGGAGATACGTTATGCCCCCTTTTTTTTTGTATACTAGTCGCTTTCCAGCCACCAATCAAGGCACACCGAGAGCGTCTCTGGTGCGCTTAAAGGAAATATTGAATACCTCTAGTTTTCCACAGGGGCGATTAACTCTCTCCCAGCAAATTCTTCCTATTAGTCCGTTACCTTCAATTCTTAAGAATGCAGGTAAGTTGTATCCAGTAAATTGCTTCAGTTTTTTATTGAAAATGGTAGTATCCCCGAAAAATAGCATGGTTTCCCACCCGAACATAGTTATTACATGTCTGCTGGAATGTCTATACATTGGACCAAGTCCATTGACCGTGGTATTATACCTGTGAATGTTATTGATCTGGACCCTTCTAAAGCCTTCGATCCTGCTTCTTTTAAGGGTTAACTTTCCATACTCGCACATCTTGGAGTAAGGGGTGGATATTTTTCGATTAAAATTGACGACTCGTTATCTGAATTTGAATCAATTATCAGTGGGGTACCACAGAGTTCTGTTTTGAGTCCATTCTGTTCTTGGCCTCGTAACAGATCAGCCAGATCACTTCTCATCCTTCTCCTCCCTGTGTGCTGATGATATCAAGCTCCTTTATGATGTGCGCTCCCCAAATATCATACAGAATGACTTAATCCCGTTAAGCCAATGACTTAATTCTTCCCATAAACGTAGATAAGTAAAGGGATATTCGCTTTGGGGGACGAAGTCCACGGATTCAATATCTAACTGAGGACACTGGAGTCCACGCCACAACATGTCAATTTCGGCATAAGGATCTGTCTTGGTCTGCTCACGTAAGCAGTATTACCTCATCTATAACCTGTCACCTGGTGGCAATCTGGACAGCATCTTCATGTTAAATGGAGATCAACAACGTGACCACCAATTCATACTTCACCATGAAGTGTACCGTGCTTGTGCTAGATAGTTTTTCCTTCCGAATCGCGTGTTGATGAAGTGGAACTAATCACCAGAAGGTGTTGCTTGCGCCAAGTGTGTTAATTATTTCAAGAACAGATTGAACACTTTATAATATTTACTTTGTGGATGAATGTTGATTATTGAATTTTTTTCATATAATGTTTTGAAGTGTTAATGAATTTATTTTCAAATTTTTAAGACTAATAGGCTAATGCTTCTTCTATTTGTTATTAAATAGTAGAAATAATGGATAATAAATAATTTATAATAAAAAATACATGAAGAAGTTTAGATGTGAAAGTATATGCAGCGTTCAAAATACGAATAAAGTATTAAAGAACAAAACCTTGAACTAAAAAGCCGACGACGTCAGTGCAAGTATGACGTCGCAAACTACTGCAATCCTGGCAAATCTGCGTTTAAAATGACGTCTCTGCGTCCAATGATTTCAAAGCAAGGGCGTCGAATCTGGAACACCTGTATCTATAGCAACGAAACTAGGAGAGGCAGAATACGTTCAGTCATGTCGGCAGACGCCACCTAGAGACGTCGCGACGTCTATAACATGTGATCGATCTCCTCCTAAACAAAAGTTCGATCTGTAGTCATGTTCCGCATCTAGATAAACAACTAGTGTTAGGGATGGGTTGGATCAGCAAGGAAGACATTTCAGGGGATAAAGGAAAATTGCTAGACGGTAAAGATCAGAATGAGATGGAGGATGGTGAGTTCCTGCTGATTTTTGAATATTTTTAGAAGAAGTTCCATAAATTGAGTATTCATGAGATATGCAGTTTTTGCTTTTGTCATTTTAAAGATGCCGGACTTTTTCTGAAATTGAAAGTTAGACATTCAAATTAAGAAGTGGACGGATATAGGATAGTTCTGTGCCTTTCAAATCCACGTGTCATGCTGTATCTTAGGTTTTTCATTTTTGCTGGCTGTTCAAATTTAACCATAGTAGGCGTGACAGCGATCTTTGATCAGATTCACAATAGAAAACTTTATTGTTTTCTGCTGAGGATTTATTCGAGATTCTGATATTTTGTGCACTTTCACAAGATACCCATAAACTTAGACTACTATATTGATCTTAACCAAAGATTCCTGAAATTAAAACAAATACTGCCTTTGTATACTATCAGATCGGTCAATAAGTCCTTGGCCTAGGTGGGAACAGTTTTTTGCTACAATTTATTTTTATTCATCAATATAGTCTCCTCTCAGGAAGAAACGATAATTACAAGGTTTCTCTAGCTTTTCGGTAGCACCAGTGTAAAACGACTATGGAGACCTTCAGTTTCGATAATCACTTCCTCATAAAAGTCAAGTGTTTTACCACGAAGCATCTCTTTGAGTTCTGCGATGAATAGTTAGTCGCTGGGGGGCAGATCTGGGGAATACGGTGGGTGCGGTAGCAATTCGAAACTTAATTCACCTTTTTGGCGTCCTTTTTAATTGACTTGTGACGCGTTGGATTGTCTTGGTGAAAGAGCACGTTCTTCTTCTTCAAATGAAGCTTTTTTTGAGTAATTTTGGCGTTCTAAAACCCAAAAAACCGATATTATAGTCGCTGTTGATTGTTTTTCGATATTCCAAGTAGTCAATGAATAAAATTTTCTGAATACAGAGACCACTACATTCCCAGCCGATGTTTGATTATTTGGACGCCACTCAGCAGACTGTTGTGTTGATTCTGAAGTAATGTGGTGAATTCATATTTCATCCATTGCGAAAAACTCGTTCGTATTCTCCTCCAACATCTCCAAACAGCTATTTGAGAATAATCTAGTAGTTGTTGTTTTGCTCTGCGGTGTGAGCAGACGCGGCACCCATTTGTAAATCAGAAATTTGAAGAAGTTTTGTGGAAGTTGAACGATTTTTTTGGTTATTTTGGCGGGCCCATTGTTAAAATATGAGCATTTCCTGACTTATGATTGTAGGAAAAAAGCTTGACTCATAGAATTAATCCCGAGTCGAAAACAGCAGCATCTCACTGCAGTTTACTGATACCAACCGAAGGGTCCTTCAAAAGCCTCGAGCCAAAACCAAGGAGAAACCAATAACCCCAGCTTTTTTACTACACAGCATACTACCCTTACCTTCTTCAATGAGTTTGGCAGCCTGTCTACGAGGTTTAATTCACCCGCCAGAAACGACTCAAGGATAGGGCAAGAGAGCAATTGCTTTTTGTAAATATATAATCCCGAGATGTTACTCTTACAACTGATATTGAACGAAAACAACTTATTCGGTACGGACAAATGCAGAGAATGGATAAAACTAGACAAGCATATCTTGGAGTGGAGACTACCATATCGAAGAAAACTAGGAAGATCAATGACATGACTTCGAGAGCAATTAATGCGAAAAGTCTGAAGGAACATTTTTCGAGGAATTCCTGAACTAGAAATTCTGTTGAAGGATCAGAAATGAGATCTTTATTGAACATTTTATGAGAGGTCCATTCAATCTGCCATAATTCTTCGAATTATACCATTAGGGTTTACGTAACTTCAATCTGGGAACTTTAATTTGTGGAATGTATGACGTGATAGGAAATAAATTGGAAAAATAATGATATTTGTTCCAAAATTCAGAGCTGCCGTCTGTCTGGTGTGGATATTATGGTTCCAGGAATTATTCTTATCGATGTATTTAATTGTGCATCAATTTGTTCTCTATATACACTATCAAAATCAAACAGAGCAACAACACTCAGCAGCAGTAAAGATTAGAGAAACTGTGTGCAGTGTAGAAGTAGCAGCACCCCATGATGATACAGCTAATTTCTGAAGAATACTATTTCTAGTTTTCAGTTTGAGGCTCAGATCATCTGAATGAGCCTTGTTATTTATAGATGAATCTAATTTAACTCCTTAATACTTAGGATAGAAATTCTGTTTGATAGGAGAATCATTGATAGGAGAAAATTACTGCTAATTTCCTATATTTCTCATTATTGAAATTATGAAAACAAGATACACTTCTGTTTTATTAGGGCTGGGACATTACCGCCATTCCACAAAATAATTCCTTGGAATCTCCAAATGAGTTGCTATTATGTTCTCCAAAGTATGGATATCCGAATGGTGGTAAGTAAAAGTAATATCATCAGCATATACAAATTTCTGCGATGATGTCTTAGGTAAATCAGTGGGGTATGAATTGAAAAGTAAAGTTGCTAGAATTGACCCTTTCAATGTTTTGAAGTACTCTTATTGTCAACAAAAACACGAAACCTTCTATCAGACAATTTATTTTCTATTAATTTTACCATTAAGTCGTACTTCAGATGGGTATAGAGTTGTGGAATATTTCAATATAACTAACTCTCTTTCTTTTCTCAATTCTTTGCGTGGAATTTATAAGTAACCACGTAATGTGCGTGTTCGAAAAACGTCAGTAATCCCTTATTTCATTCCATCATTAAACAAGCGAATGGAAAATCCCATCGCAGAATTAATATTAATTTTCGCAAATTCATTGCGGTATGCTGAAGGAAAATTCAAGCTCATAGTTTCCAAAACTATTATATTCAAAGTGTAATATGTCTCCACACAAATCCGCAACCTGTGAATCTATTACGTAGTTAATGTAGGTTAGGCCAATATGTATTAATATAATTAATTGTAAATAAATCACCATTCAACCATTGTCTTATCTATTACTCTTTTCTACGAACTGACGACAAACTTCTGAGCCTGGTTATTCAGTTTGTCGACGATACTCATCCCTTGAGTTCCTAAATCTTCATCATCAGAGTTCTCAGGATTAAAAGTCAAATAAAAAAAACCCAACAGTGCGGTTTTATAATAATAATTGAATTGGTACCTGAAGCTTCAAATTACCAAGGGAAAGATATCAATTTCTATTTGACTTTAGATGACAAATATTACCTTTTTTCGTTTTTCCAGATGAAATTGAGACTATAATAATGTTTTTTGCTATTTCGTCTTTATGAGAGTTGTTTTGATCCTCTCTCTTTACACGTTATATTCTGGGAGTGTTTCGAGTAGCCAATACAAACCTCTGTTATTAACTTAAGGAAAATTGATTCTATTTGCTCAATATTTAAATAGGCCAGGTTGGATAGCTCGCGCTGTTCCACCAGCAACAAGCGCGCAAAAATAATGGATAGTACAGCGTCACTCCCACAAAATGATGTAATACACTTATACCCACCTCATCCGATGCAAATTAACCGTGACGTCAATCCAAGGTATCTAGATGTTCCATTGACTGATTTATACCAATATCTTTCAAAGAAGGTTTATTTTGAATCTTAGCCAATTAGATTTATTTCAGGCTGCGTGTCAAGTTTATAGAAAACCGATTTATCGCTTGAAAGTTAAACGATTTGGATTAATGTCGGTTGATTTTGATCATGAAAGAGATTTTTTTATGTATTGGATTTATTGAGATTTACAATCTACTTCTGACAGTATTAACTAAATATGTTGTACGTTTTGAGAGAGTTTATAACTCGTGATTTGAACGGATCTTCTGTCAGTTGGTCGATCAGTTGGTTGGTATCTTCTTGTAGCTTCTGATGATGTTTTCTATTTCTGTTGCGACATCTGAGGCTCTTGAATCCTCATGGATGGTGTGATTGAAGACATACCAAGGGGTATTAAGCAATGAACGTAGTATTTTAGTTTGCAGTCTTCGGATGATCAAAATATTTGACGCTTTAGAGCAACCTCGAATTGTATACCGTACGTCCATATTGGTTTGATGATTGCTTTGTAGATGAGTAATTTATTTTGAAGGTTCAATTTGGACATCCCGCCTTTAGGCAAATATATGTTTCGGAATTTCAGGTTTAATTCGTTCTTCTCAGCATTGATGTGTTGTCCGCAGTTAAGGCGCAAGTCTAAATATATGTCGAGGTACTTTCCTTTGGTGTCGACTTGTATTTCCTTTTCGACTACTTTGATAGGACATGGATTCCTTCTGAGTGACCATTTTTGATGACACTATCCAAGATCATCCAGATGTTCTTGTAGTTGTTTGGAAGCTGCTTGATATATAAAAGTGGTCCCAAAATACTTCCCTGTGGGACTCCAGATTTGACTTTGGAAGGAGTAATTATTGCATTACCATATATACACGCCAAAATTACGCTCTGCTACGTAAGTCTTCAGAATCATAAAATATAATTTTGGTAAGAGTTGTTTGAGTTTTTATAACAGTATTTTGTGCCCAACCTTAACGAATGTTTGGGATGAGTCCAGAAATATTGCCAAGCAAAATTTTCCTTCTTCGAGGCTTGTCGAGATGGTGTTTAGGATAAGAGAGATAATTACAAATTTTTATTTTTATATACAAGTCAATTGCTAACACTGTATCATATCTTTGGCAATTGAACAAACAAAAAAATGACAAAATGTAGAAAGTTGCTGTTAAGGCATTCTGACATTTATAGGGTAGGGGGTGAGATGCAAATAACTTCGATTTGTCACAAAGCTTATTAATTATTGTAGCATAAAAATGATTTCTCCCACTTATTGGATTCAACACTGTATGGCACTCGTGTGTTGTATTATCTAAGTTCTTGAGGATTTATACCACCATCCGTCAAGCCGAGTGGTATGAAATTTCTGGCATTACTTATTTTCAACAGAACACACTAGTACCATAAATAAGTCATGATTTGAAATAGGGAAAATAAAAGTTGCCATTAAATTCATCAGCAAAACAATTTAAAGGTTGTATATGGGGTGTTTCATCTGAAAAAACGATTTGATATTCGATTTTCGGTAAAACCAGAGGTTCTAGAAAGATTCTATGCACCAAATATACACATGGGACCTGGGATTTCCTTGCTATTCATGAGAATATAAAAGATATCGGAGGGCGCAGTTGAAATAAATTTATTGTATTACCGCAAAAAAGGGTTACAGGTTACCCGGCTGATACGAGTATATTTGATATTTTATGCTGGTGTACATGCCCTAATTGATTTTCACATTTTACAGATGCCCTAAATCATGTGAAGAAGAACTTGGTTGAATTGAAATGCTCGAATGGAATGGCGGAGAATGATTTGATATTTTTGAAAGGACTGATGGATAGCCCAATTTTGAATAATATTATTAGGGTGAGTGATAAATATTTTAAGAAAATCCAAATGCGCGCCCTGAATCTACCTCAGAGGTAGTATCCGAATTTTACAATGAAAAAAATTGCGAACAAAGTGTTTGTCTCAAATTTTGTTTTTGAACGAAATTTCGTTTGCAGACTCTTTGCGAACGCTGGAAAGAGCTAATAGAGACCTTGTTTTATCGAAAACCCAAGTGTACGATTGCTATAAAACCTTTAAAAACAATCGGGAGATCGTCAAAGATCTGCCTCGTTCAGGACGACCTCTTCAACCTACGATAACGTCAAAAATTAAGTGAATTGTGCTCGAAAATAGTAATGCCAGTGTTTATTAATAGTTTGTGATCTCTCGTTAAACAGCTCGCTTGATTTTGGTGGACCAATTGGGCATGCAGCGCGTCGCCGCTCGGTCCTTCCGCTAGAGCTGAATTTTTTTCAAAGACAGTACCGGATGCAGGTAGCTTCAGACATGCCATATCGTGCGAATTCTGATCTCGCGTTCATGGGACGGATCATAAGTGGTGGCGTGATATGGGTCTATGAATTCGAAAATCAAGATGATTCTTTTTGTTTTCTTCGCTATGCGTGGTGTGGTTCATCATGAATTCGTTCCACAAGGTCAATAGGGACTTCTATCCAACCGCTTTTAGACGTTTGCGTGAAAGTAATCACCGTAAACGGCCAGTTTTGAGACGAAACAATTAGTGGATTTGGATGTTGATCACGCACCATCTCATATAGGCACGATTATTAACGATTTTAAGACCAAACACTCGACAAATACCATTGACCAGTCACATAACTCACCTGATTCAACTCCGTGTAATCTTTTTCTTTTCTCGAGACTAAAATTACCACTCCAGGATGCCAGATTTGACTTTGTAGACGCCATAAATGAAAATTAAAAAAAACTGAAGGCCATCCCCGAAAGCACCTATAAAAAATTTAGAAAGCACTGACGTGAGGTCAGATTGCTTTGGCGCTCTTGTTGAGCTACTTGCGAGTAAATATCCAAACCATAACAAATCTATAAGCACTCTGATCAGGTGAACAATTGTCTTTTCCCTTACTATGGGACAATGTGATGCAAATATGAACGCCTAATGAATAAACAAATCTATATCTCAAATTAAAAATAATTACTCATAATTTTCCCCAAGTTTTGTTCGAAGCTATAATCCCCTTCCCTAAAAATTTACGTCAGTGCTTTTCTGAATTTTGACAACATATATTATTTCAGTCATCGAGATTGAATTCTATCTCTATGATTTCCCGTTATGAAAAATTTTGATTAATATTACGCCAACTGACACTGATTAATGAACCCGTCATTTGTCAATTGAATATCGATCTGTGATGGCTATCGTTCAGAGAAAATTAAAAAAATGAACATATCTTTAGATGGAAAAGAGCTACGGCAATGAAACTTTTATTGAAATCTGAACAATATCTTATGAGATAGTGAGTATTGAAAAAATTTTTTGGGAATTTTTAAAAAATTTTCTAGCGTGACGATTTCCGCGAAATTTTGCTAGCCGTTTTGTTGCAGCCTTCCTCAACAATATTTTAAGTATCAACTTGATCGGATGGATATCCTAGTAGTTATTGAGGAAACAAAATTTCAGATGCTCATAACTACTGAACCATCTGACGGATTTGGCCCAATAACGAACTTAACCGAGATATTTGGACAATTAACCTATTCCGAAAGTATGAAAACTCTAGCTTATCTCTTTTGGATGCTAGAGAGGATAAGGCCGGCCGGCCGGACAGACTGAACTTTTGCCACAAATTCTTTATCATGGAGTCGAACCCAATCGATTGAGACCATTTTCGGTCCGATAATCCAAAATTACAGACATTTGGGCAAAATGATAGGCACTCTGTTCGGGTGAACAAGAGCGCCAAAAATGATTCCATGATGGGAAAAAACGTTTGCACATTTGTATCTCTTCAAATGGAGCATATTCTGAAGGGGATTCAATAAATATTAAGAAAGTTTAATATTTCTATGTTTTATTTCAAATTTCTGGATACTTTTTTTCAATGGAATACATCTCTCCTAAGATATTTTCCAAATGAGATGTTTACCGAAGTGCTTTTCTATCTGGTTTTCGATGGGAATGAAATACCATAATTTAATTTAATTTAATTTAAATATACGTGAAAAGCTTTGCCCAATCAAAATCGTTAGACATGGTTTGTGAAATTTTTCAAATCACCATGGAAAAAAAACATACGAGGTGGCTCGTCTGAGCTAGAACTCCCTGTATTTTATATTATATTCCAACAATATCATATACGATGAATCACATCCGACACAAGAGGACCCATCCCACGAATACCAACTCTCCTAGGTCTAGAAGTCCAGCTAAAACGTCAACAAAACAATTGGGGTTGCTTTCCGATTCACCTGTCGCGATGAAGGTCCACAGCAGACGCCAGCGATACCTGTCCGCTATCTAATTTCGACTTCCAAAGTCACTACCTACTCTTCCCCCTACCAACGGAACCTTTGTTACCAGTTTCCACCTTTCACACATCACATTTCTAGAACCCATTGGTACAAGCGCACGTTATTACCAAAGCTAATCGCAGCGTACGCAACGAACCTTTTGTTTGTAATGAAACCTTTTATGGTCCTTCGATCCGGATTTTCGCGAAACCCTTCACCTCAGTACGCCGCGTTTCGATCAACCCGTTAGTTTTCCATCAATGTTCCATCTGTGATAAATTCCTGCAATCAAGTGGCCATCCAGTTCGCGGTTGTTGTGGAAGTGACGTCATCCTGGTCCGATTTCCATTTTGGCTATTTAAATCGTAACAGGTGAATATGTTTTAGATTTTTTGTTGATTTTTGAATCTTGGCTAACGATTTTCATTGGAGTTTTGGGGGTTTGTGGAGTTAAGATGGGAAATTCGTGTTTTCTACCGCGGGCCACACCTGTAAAGGTGTTGTTGATGGAGTTCGTGAGATTGGAATACAAACAAGCTCTTACGGAGTTCTTGTGGCATTGTTGAGTATAAAATAGGTATTTCGTTGAGACAAATGAAATACTTTTGATGTTGAATTGGGGGCGAATAAGAGTTGAAGGCCAAGGAAATTCGTATTACCTGGACACAGAATTATATCAGAATATTCTAATTAACATGAAAATACGCGTTAGTCATTACCTATCAATAATTTCTTTCGAGGAATTCCTATTTATTTTTTCATTTTTCATCGGAAACATGACAAGTAATAGTGATTTGGAGATGCCAATTGAATAATTGAAACTGAATTAATCGAGATATGCAGATACTAAAAACTGAAAACAAATCCACACCACTTTGTATGATAATTGTTTCCGGGAAAACTTTTTAATTGAAATGTGAACCATAAAGAAGAAACTGAAATATTTCCCCGATATCTATGACTGTCTGTTACTAAAACAACCGCCACAATGAATGTGAAAGAATCGACAAACCTATTCTTAAACTCTCAAGAACCGCCAAGGTTTTTTCGAAGTCCAATCATCCTTCTCTTGAAAAACCATAATGTATCTTTTACATCGGAAATTTTACTCAAATTGATAAATTTCTCTCAGTTAACTTGTATAGTTCAAAATACCTTATTTATTAAAGTCCAAGTTACGAAAAAATCGCTTGCTGGCAACTAAATCTTATCGTCGGAGCGATTATTACCGAGATCCTGAAATAACAATCCATAGTGGAAATATACGAGAAAATTTTTTTTGATCATTTTCACAATTTTTCCAACAAACATAATCTAAATATATGGTTGTTAATGAAAGTAAAATTATTATGTATTGATATACGAAAAACGCATAACATCTTATAATAAGATGGTACTATGCTGAAATTTAAGGATGTTCTGAATATCGATATCTTTGATATATATATATATTCAAAATTTTCAGGATCTCTGATGGATATCTTATAAGATATCAAATTCTGGGAATTTAAAAAAAAAATTCAGCTTGAAGAAAAATTGCAGATCTATTCATTTCAACCTCCTTCAAAAATCTGTCAAGTTACCAATTGATTCGATGATTATTCTAGAAGTTATCGAGGAAACAATTTTCGAATACTCGTAACTGCTGGGCTATTCGACGGATTTGGTTGAATATCGAACTTCACCCAAATATTTGGACAGTTAACCTTTTCTTAAAATATTAAAACTCTAGCTCATATCCTTCGAAAGGGCCAACGGATATACCTATGTTTGACCACCAATTCTTCCTCAGAAGTCGAACCCAATCGGTTGAGACTATTTTCGGCTCGGTAGTAGAAAATTACTTACTGTTCATAAAAAATTCAAAATCAAAAAGGGGTAGTACTTCAGTGTGTATGTTTCTTTGTGTCGAAAACCATAGAGAGTGTTCTTAAAAAGTCTAACCTGAGTCCTCGCTTGGTCTGTTAGGTTGAGAAAATTTGTACACCTTCAAATAATGGAAACTTGTCATCATATTCAACGTTACATTTTGACGTCATATGTTTCAAGATGTTATAATGACTCCAATAATATAGAAATTTATTCTCCAATTTGTCTTTTATTTGACCAATTAAGTATTATTGTATCATTATATTCCTGTTTATTTCCTATTTTTTGCTATAATCCTGTGAAAATACATCATGATTTTCAATTGGATAATTTGCGAAATCATATTCATCAAGTTACTTGAAGGTGTGAAATTACAAAGGATCTTTTAAAGGTTTTGCCGTATTTAAATTGAAGAATTTTCCAGAATTTTTCTTGTTGAATCCTAAAAAATATGGTAAAGAATTAAAGGGTTATTCAAGGAATAATGAATTGGACGAGTTTGCCCTCACAGTTCAGTTAGTTGATACGAGCTATCGAAATTTTGAAAGGCCTTCAGTTTTCCAATTTTCAATCAATTTTGGTGATCTGGCATAATTTCCTCCTGTACTGTGAAGTTTTGGTGTTTGTGGGCTTGTTCAGAAGGCCTTCGACTTCACATAGGGGAATTGGTGAAATCTAATGATGTCAAATCACATTTTCCAGAGGTTTGGGTTGTTAATTTTTTATGAAATAATTTGTGGAAGTTTGACAAAGTCATGTTGGAAACAATAATTTCCAATATCGTTAAGATGTCGTGGTGTCAATAATAGTGAGTTCTTGACCAGCCATATTTTGAACAACATATTTTGGAATGCGTTTAGAATTTGTTTTTCAGCAGCATTAATATTTAACAGAATAATTAAATTTTACAATTTTTTTTTCATATTTTATGATAATCTGGTAGAGAGCAAGTTTTTACATCAGAATATTACGACTGTTTTGATTTGTTGCAAGAACCAAAACTTGAATACAGGTTGTTTGAAATATAGCTGCAAAATTTTTTGAGAAGCGATTCCTGGGCCAAAAATAATTAAATAAGATTTTTTTGAATTCACAAGCTTACCAGAGTTGTGAATGAGTTTTGGGAGAAATTTTTGAATCGTAATTTCTTTTTCGTTACACTTATCCTATGATACTTATGTTTTCAAGTCTTGTAGTTTTCGTAGGGGATTTAAGAATTTGTTGAAGTAACACCAACAATAAATACAAACAAGAATCTTTTATACTAACTTATTTCGTTATTTAATTATTTTTTCAACAGTTACCTACAACTCAGTATCAAATTCGAATAAGCCTCATGGGTATAACTAGCCCTTATCTGACCGAGGAACCACCTTTTAACATTTTTTTTAGTGTTTTCAACAACCTGTAGAATTTTCAGCTTTGTGGTTTCCAAATTTTTTTATCCCAAAATTTGTAAATTGAATCAAAAACAACAACATAATAAGATATTACTCAGGATATTTTTCACATTATCCCATATCATACGACACTGTTCAAAAGAAATAGGCAGTTGTCAAATATAGCAACAATTCGACCTATCCACATCATTTTAGCGAAAAGAGAAATTTCTTTCTCGTGATTTACCATTGTCGAGAAGTGAAAACTGTGACGTGAAGCTGTGCTCAGATTATTCTAAGGATATTGTGCAACTCTTTCCTTAAATTTTGTATACTATTAATTTATTGCTAATAGGTAAATGGTAACTCAGGTAAATGGTAACTCAAGTAGCACAACCACTCTTAACAATTTTTTCATTAAGTCATTGGGATGATTTCTCACGGTTATCTATGAGAAAATGAATTCGTACTCAATAAAAAACGATAGAAATCCAATGACATGAGGCCAGGAGCTTTACCCGGACTCTGGAACAATGAATTTGAAAGATTCAACAAACCTTTATCATTTAATAAAGGATTTTTTTTTCAATTTTTTTCAGCTTGAGAAACTTCTCAAAATTTGGCAGACTCTTTTTTTCAATCTTATTCAAACGATTTTCAAGTTTCAAATCGATTGGATGGATATTCTCCGAGTTTTTGTGGAAATCAAATTAAACAAAATGATGAACTTGACTTGATATTTGGACAGTTAACCTATTCTATAAATATGGAAATTCTAGCTCGTCTTTTTCGAAAAATAAAGAGTATACGGCCGTTATTCAGAGGAATTCTCAAAACAAATCCACAAATTTAGCAAAGGCCTGATATTTAGACTTGTATTTCTTCGATTTCATTTAGTCCTCGTGCCCAATATTATAATCCACGGTTAATTGAGAGTCCCAATTTGCAATTAAAAATATGGCACTGCATTTGAAACTTGAATGTTAGGTCTCACATCTCATAGGATCCCATTGGGCGTAATAACTGAAGACTCTTTTCCAACCGTACCTAAAATAAACTGATATTTCCAGACTCCAAGAAAATACTGTATAAAGTTTGAGAGACAAAGAATTCAAAATTTCCAACTGCCTCGTTAAGACGATGATCGTATTCTGAGTGCTTTAAATTCCGATAATTAACGTTAATAGAAGTTCAAGTGCTGTCTTACGTGTCGTTGCACCAAATTGCTTCACCTCTGTACGTATAAAGAGGTTATTCGTTCATTCTGACTCATCTGATTCAATTAATGAGTGGCCACAGTGGACCAAGCAAATCAAGCTAGATTCTTGAGTGAAACGAGGTAGGATATGCTTAATCAGTTTCCTTACACTTAACAACATTCAATAATCCATGTTCTTGAAGCTACGGAGCTCTTTTCTTAGTCATACTTTCCGATGAAAAGCATTTTCAATCAGAATTTATATTACACTTTTCCAAACTCATCGACGTTTTGAAACGCAACTAGTGATGAAAAGTAAATGTCGGGACTGATTGTGAAAAATATAGAATCATTGTAAGACTAAACTATTCGAACAATGTACTTCTTTATCTATTATAAGTGATTAAAATTGCGGTACAACATATTATGAAAATTAATACATTTATTATTTAGGTAACTTCAACACGTAAATGGGAAAATTATTTATAATTATTAATCACACAATTTGAACAATTAGCGATACCGACCCCAGCTTTTTCGTGCAGCATTAATTCGGTTATTGTCCATCTAATTTTCTTCAAGAATTTTTGTCGCAATCTTTTGTTTATGATTTATGGAATTCTCCACTTAACCTTCAGCAACTGTATCAGACTTCCATCCCCCATGCTGTTTGATTCTCGACAAATCAGCTCAAGAATCCGCAAGCATATCTATTATACTAATAATATGATGCATAGTAAGGTCTAGCGCCTAAACCAATCAACCGATTTGCATCAAATTTTTTTTAATTAACGGTAGGCATCTAAACTGATGCAGAAAAATAATAACAAGTGCCAAACATCTATAATTTCTCTAAAAAACACAAAAAACTTAAAAATTAGGAGTGTTTGGCATGTTTTCGCTGTAGATGGCGCCACCGTTCAACAAATTTTTACTGATATGGGCTTTAATTTCTTCTTCTTGCACTCCAAGTCACCATTACCGTCATATAACTCATTCAAAACATTTGTAAATTTGATTAACTTTATTTGTATTTAAATGATAACATGTGACTTATAAATCATATGGTAACATTGCTAGAAGAGGAAAAACACTTTATTTCAGTTGTTTTATGTAGGCTTTCAATTTGAAAGGGTGAAGTGAATTTTTATTAAACCAGGGTATTTGAAGACTTTAAAAATCGATTCCATTTTTTTCAGTGGAACTCGATTTGTTTATTCAGACCCATTAAACAATCTTACAAATCAATTTTTTTGGTCAAATTATATTGTTGAAATAAACGAAGATGCCAAAAAAAGTCAAGATACATTAAAAAAAAAACAAATTGTTGACAATAGTTTGGTAACTATGGTCTGCTCAATCAAGCATTCAGATGATGATATTATTTATGTTTTTCCGGCTCAGATACAACATGAAAACTAAGAGGTGTAAATTTGATTAACTTTATTTGTATTTAAATTATAACACTGACTTATAAATCATATGGTAACATTGCTAGAAGATGAAAAACACTTTATTTCAGTTGTTTTATGTAAGGCTTTCAATTTAAAAGGGTGAAGTGAATTTTTGTGAATAAAATAATTTGTGAATAGTTCAAAATTTCAAATTTTGTTATTTGAATAAAATTACCTTAAGTGAAAGTTGAACTGTTAGGGCGAGTTAGAAAAGGTTCAAGAGTACTACCTGAGTTGGTCAGAAAGTGAGCATTTTGAAAAAGTTTCATTTTAAAAGTAATTGTCAAACTTAATAACGTTTAATAATTATAATAAACATCTATAATTTCTTCAAAAAACACAAAAAACTTAAAAATTAAGGGTGTTTGGCATGTTTTCGCTGTAGATGGCGCTACCGCTCAACAAATCAAAAGTGACTTCCGCCCATGCTTCTGCAATTTCAGCTTTGACTTTCAAAGAGAAAAGACGTGTTTTGACTAGCTTGATTTTAAGTTTGATTTTAAACTTATTTTAATTTCCAAACCTACCGAGTAAGTTAATTTAAAAAATTATAATTGAAAAAGATATTGAAAACCCAAATTTAGATGGTTATTCTACATTTTTGGGTAAAAATTGAAAACGGGTCACGTCCGATTTCTCAATCTTGAGTTAGGTCCACTGTAAAATTTTAAAATTTTATTTTACAATGGAGACACGACGACTAGGCACACCAGTGGGTTCTCGATAGCTACACGGACAACCCGAACTGAAAGAAACCGACGCCGCGTTCATAACAATAATTACGCAATGCGATCAGTATTAGTAGCGAAAAGAGCTCCGGTTGAAGACGAAATTCCCGCGTTTTCTGTCTGAGCTGTAGTTAAGGTAGTTTTTAATTTATTATGCGGCAAAAACCGCTTGCAGTAGCCTAAGATTTAATGCATTTTCATTGCATCTCTAGGCAAACCGAAGAATTGTAATTTGGCAGTTGTAGCCATATGCTGTAGTCGTACACCTCCAGGTTTCGTGCACGAAAAACAGGAGCTTTCATCTGATTTTCCAGAAGCTCCCTTTTCTTTTTCGCGCGTTCCACGATTTCTTTCTGCAGTTGCTCCAATGGCCTCTGCTCTTCTTCTTTTTGCTTCTTTTTCAGAAGGCTGTTTTGAAATCGCCGCTGTTGGCGTTTCAGTAGGGCGTTGGAAAGTTTTTTGGGCATTTTTTCAAACACGTCTTAACTCGATGAAAGCTAGACACGAAATGACATGAACGGCTGCTTATAGGGTGGCATTTGCTAATAACGATCGTGCGCTTCCTTACTTGCGCTCGTGGCGACACGGGCTTTGCCACTAGTTAGTAGATGACCGTCAAAACCAGTGATCAGTATACAAAGAAGGATTTGACAACTTTGTGAACTGGGTGGTAATTTTAAGCAAATTTCCAAATGTGCAGGGGCTGCACTTCACATCTACCATGCAAATGTCTGACAAAAAATCTGTCATTCTAAACGTTTAATGGCTTTGGGTTTACATATTTTTTTTAATCATTTCGATGCAATTTATATTGTCAAATGCTTCAGCAGGTGTAGCGAATTCTCGACTCACAACAAATTCTTCCTGAAATACTACATTTTCTTCGCTTTATGTTCCAACTACTCCAACGACCATGCTGCCTTATTCATTAAGACCCGTTTGCACCAACCACACTTAACGTTAAGCGTCCCTTAAAATGAATCCTTAACATAAATTGCGTTGCACCAACTGTAAAGCGGCACTTAAATCCCTTAAGCGAGCCTTAAATTTAAGTGCTCATTCATGGCCACTTAACTATTTAAGGGCGGATTCTACCCATAGATCAAAGGTAAATGTACATTTATTTTGGTATTTATCTATGATTCTAACCTAAAATAATTTGATTTGTTTGGTTTTCCACTGAGACTAAAGTCTATTTCTATAGTCTAAGCATTGTTTAAAGAGTTCTCTTTAAACAATGGTCTAAGGTTTTCCAAATATTTGTCTAGTATTTCTTTGTGATTTTCGAACAAATGTGATGTGACTAAAATAATATTAATCGTAATTGTAACATATATCTCGAACAACGCTATAAACTTGTACAATGGACTTCTTTAATGAATTTGATGCATTTCATGACGACTTGGAAATAATAGAAATTGTGGAAAGAGGAATTTAATTTTGCTATAAAAACGTATAATATTTTCCAATTTGAACATTTATTTAAAAGGTTGTTCATGACATTTATTTATTTAAAAAACAATTTCGGCCAAATGACCACCACGGCTGACTTGGCAGTAGCCTATTCGTTCCACCCAATTTTTAATACATTTTCGATTGTTTGGAGCTCTCTTTCACCAATAGCAGCGCGAATTTCGGTCTTGAGGTCTTGAATTGTTTCTGGATTGTTGGCGCAACATTTATCTTTCACCGCTCCCCAAAGATAATAATCCAATGGCGTCAGATCGCAGCTTCTTGGTGGCCAATTCACATCAGCATTTCTGCTCATTATTCGATTTCCGAAAATGCGGCGTAAAACATCGATTGTGGCGTGTGCTGTAAGGCTCGTTGCACCGTCCTGTTGAAACCAAAGATCGTCCAAGTCGTTACCTTCAATTTCTTGAAAGAACCAATCGTTCAACATTGCGTGGTAGCGCTCGGCATTGACGGTTACGGCGATTTCTGCTTCATTTTCAAAGAAAATGGACCGATGATGCCGCCAGACCAAAGTCCGCACCAAACAGTCACTCGTTGTGGGTGCATTGGCTTCTCTATGACGACGTGCGGGTTTTCTGTGCCCCAGATGCGACAATTTTGCTTATTAACATAACCACCGAGGTGGAAATGAGCTTCGTCCGAAAAGATGGTTTTTCGATAAAATTCGTTATCCTCCGCCAAACAATTTTCTGCCCAATTTGCGAACCGTAGACGACTCGGATGGTCAATTGGCTTTAGCTGTTGCACCAATTGAACTTTATACGGCGTCATGGCAAGATCTTCACGCAAAATTCGCATCAAAGAAGTGCGTGAAATGTCCAATTGTTGAGAACGATGGCGAACTGATGTTGATGGTTGTTCACGCACACTTTCAGCCGATCCACAAATTGGGTTTTGGAACATTTTTTTGTCGAATTTTTTCTTAAATTTCTCACAGTTTGAGTAGAAGACTCACCACTTTAGAAATAAGTTTTTAATATTTCCCAACGTTCTTCAAGCGAATAGCGTCCCATTTCGTAAACTTCAAACTTTCAACTAAATATTAGTCACGTCATAAACGTTGACGTTTATAATGTCAAATAATCGGTAGTTCAAATTCCAAACACTAGATGGACCACCCGTTAGAAACTGTGGAAAGAGGATTTCCAAGGCGTCTATGTTTCTGCCATAGAATAGACGAAATATTTAAAACTTCTTTAACCACAGAACATCAAATATTGCGTGTAGCCAATGAAATCGCTTTATTGATCTAGGGAGAAATGAAATAGTGAAATGTCACTAGATTGAGAAAGTTAATCGTCGCTTAGTTAAGTTTCTGTTAAGTGACAGTCGTGCAACTGGAGATGAATTTAAGCGACCCTTAACTTTAAGCGGCACTTAGCTAAGCAACATTTTACGGGGCTTTGGTGCAAACGGGCCTAAATGTTGCTAATCGAACGTTTCTTTTAGAAATGCATTAACATTCCAACAATTCGCATGTTGACAGTGATTCTGAAGTACTAATAAATTAATTTTGATTATATAGAAATTATAATAAGGGTTACAAAATATTCGCAAATAAGATTTATTTTAATATCAATCAATAGTAAATGGGACACTCTATGTAGGCACTGTGGAAATAAGGTCGATTTAGATTATTACATCTTATCAAATAGCATTTTTCTATTGGGAGTCTCTTGGAGCCTTCACTGCATTCTATGGTTGTAAAAAAACGATTACGATAACTGAAATTCACTCGTTTCATTTTAATGATCAATTGTTCGTTTGTTGGAATATTATTTTGATCATAATTTGTAGCACGCAAGGATAATTAAACTAAACCAATTCATGTTTGCGTTTTATATACAGTGAGTGAAAAGGAACTCACAAAATTCAAATTTTGTACAAAACTTTTAAAATAGGTACAAAGTCAACTCCCTTCCGCTTCTGGGATATAAATGAAATTACAAACTATTTTCATTGCACTCCTCTTAGAAAAATAAGTGAAAACGGAATTTATATGAACTGTTATTTTTTAATAAATGATCAAACAAAAACGGAAAGTAGGACAATTTTAATGTTTTCATCATTGTGAAAGGCAAGTAAAATGAAACGATTATAGAAATATTAGAATTGAAATAAAATACGTAACTACGTTTTTATTGATGATAAATACCAGCCGGTTTTTACTATACACTGTGTCCGTAAAGTATGGAACAAATTCATTTTTAGCTGAACAGACCATTTTAAGAAATAATCTTGAAACACGTCTATTTTTTATTTTAGTTTACCGTATTAAAAAAAATAATCTAATATACAGAGTGAATTACTTTCGAATAATGACGTCACCATCATATTTTTTTCAAATGGAACGTCCCCATTTTGTCTCCATTTCCGGATTACTCTAGCTGAACTGATTCCAAAATTGTATCACATGATAAAAATCGATAAGAAATAATTTCTTTCATATTCTGTCTGCTAGATCACAAGTACCAAACATGTTTGGAAACAGCTTATTTTTATAAAATATAAAATTAACGAACTACAGGGTGTTACAATTGCCGCTAGACAATAAGTATTTTTGATAATATTGGTAATTTGACTAATAAAAAATGTTACGCGTTACTTTATGAGCACACACAAAACTATTGTATTTTTGTCAACCCTGTACAAATTGGAATCAACATGTGATGCATTTTTAGAACCAGCTCAGCTAGAGTAAGTAATCCAAAAATGGAGAAAAATGGGGGCGTTTCATGATATTTAAACAACAGAAATTGGTCGCCTTATAATTTTCAAAAATTTAAATATCATTATATAATAATAAATTAGAGAAAATCGATGTTTTATCCACATTTTTAATGGATTCCAATGAACAAGTCATAAATACGATATGTTTCATTAATGAAAAAATGGCATACTTCCATAATTTGAACTTTCAGGGAAGGGTATATGAATTTTGATTTATTTATTCATATGATATCTGGTTTTATCTACAGAATAAAATACAAGTATTATTCAGCGATTCGATTATTTTGATCTGAAATTTGATCCTGATACATAAAATATCAACAACTATTGTTCACTATCCCATTTAATTGGTTAATTTGTCAGTCCGTGGAACCCCCAAGGTTATGTTGTGAAAAGTCAGCATAATCTTTTCATTGTTTGTTATTATTTTATATGATAACGCAGCAATTTTCGTTTGTTGGCCTAGTCTTCTTTCCCACATCAGATATATTCTCATACAATTCAATGACTAATTGATGTTTTTCCACGGAAGTAAGAATCAATGGCACAAAAACATTTTTGTTGTAATTAGAACTAGTCACCCACCAAAATTATTTTATTAAAAGGAGACACTTTCAATTTCTAAAAACTTTATTTTCACAGCGACAGCTGTTTCATCATTGAAATGAAACTGTCAGTTGAAATGTAACAACCTGAAGATCTTTTAAAGATTCCCTTCAATCAAGAAATGAATTTCCAACAAGTGAAGACCGAATCCATCAAATATCTACCAAAATATTAAAATTTAAATTAATAAAAATACAACATTCGTTTAATCTGTATCTGACCAAGAAACACTTAAATTGAGTTGTATCGTAAGATAAGAGATGAAGAAATTGTAGAAAAATTTAAAAAAATATATCTCGTTATTTTTATAAGTGTCGTGATACAATCAATCAATTAGCTTCTGTCATTTTGCATCAAGTATTACGTTTGAACTAGAAATAAATAAACTATAAATAAATAATCTATAAATTATTCATTCATTCATCAGAAACATCTAGATTTATTGTAGATTCGAAATCAGCAGTCGAAAAAAAATTCTAAAATTCTGGTGAAATCTCAACTCAATCCTTGAAAAAAGTGGGATAGAAACGTCAAAAGCACGCACACGTATGTACTTTAATCATTTAATTTTGTTTTCAGTATAGATAATGATAATTTATGAATTATTTAAAATTATATTCGATAAGTAGTAAGAATAATAAAGGTGGTGAAATAATGAATAACCGCATTTACTTTGTTCGGAGGACTTACGAGAGTCTTATCGAGTTCATTGCACTGCTGAAAGGTCAGAAATCTACAAGTAATGTAGGTCATAGTATTCTTATTACTCACATTTATCATTACTTAAAATGAATTTGCTGGAAAGAACAAAAGCATACTCGGACAGTAAATATGCATATACAGGTACCTCGAAATTAATTTGAGGATACGTTCAGTTGAGAAAAATTTTTAATTCGGTACATCTACAGGGTAACTCGATTACAACTTGGTCCATGGCAAAAGGCGAAGATATCAGTTATGAACAAAAAAAAACTATGTGAAGCGTAGTAGAAATTTCTCATAAAAGTATGAAACTTCAAACCTCTAGTCGCATTTTTGAGTGCTGTTATCATAATTTAATAGAATTGTTTTTAAAATTGACTCTCAAATAATAGTGCTATCAATCGCAACCAAAAATTAAAGTAATATCATTGTCAGTGAAATAAATTAAATTTTGACGAGTTTTGTGAAAAAAATTATTATCAGTTAATTTAGACCCTTCATATTAAAAAAAACAACCTTACTACCCTTCCTTTCAAAGGATGCTACATTAAGTCTTGATTTGAAAATGGTACAACACTCGCCACTTTTCTTGTCATCAAAAATACCCGATACACTTTTGTATGTATATTCAAACAATATTCAAACCGAGTACGGCACTTGCTTGCATGCGCCGACTAAGGATTAAAGCAGCAACAAATTGAATTACGAATTATGTTGCCGTCCGTATAATGACAATAACGCCGTAGTAAAGACTTTATCTGTCACGTGAAGAGACGATATAAAAAATTGTACAAATTCAGTTAGAGTCAGTTTCTATGAGAAAGAGTTATTTACTTTCAAACTATTCCCTAACTATAAGTCGAATCGTAAGAGAATTCGAGTGTACTTTAAAAAATGAAAAATATATAGGTGTTCCTTTTGAAATAAGCAAAATAATCCCTACTTTCCGTACAACTGGAAGTCGTAAATGATTGAATTCAGACCAAATGGAAAGTATTTAACGACTTATACCCATATTCAAAATTTTAAATAGATGCAAAGTTGATTTCTCCATAAAGTCATAATATGTAGTTCTCCGTGAGACACCACGTATATTTTAATTAAAGATAATGTGAGTCCTTAATTCTAAATAGAATATTTAATCGGAAAATGTGACTTATTATGGAGGAAAACTAAAGAGAATTGTCTCTTCTAGGTACAGGATCGTCTAGAAGAACCCCCTTGTCTTCCAGAGCCGGCATCATCAGAAACAAAGGACCTCTTCAAAGAACTCGTGATCCGATGTAACATTTCAAGAACCCGCGAGGCAAAAGAATTATCTTCGATACTAGGAAAACCGCACTTCAAAGCTCTCCTAGAAATACACGACGAAGTGGCGAAATGGTTATCCGATCCAGACAGGAATAATAGAAAGGAACCACCTGAAGAGATTAAAGCTGAGACTCCAACCGAGGCTAAAGAAATACCAGGCGAAATGATGCGAATGGTCGGAATCAGGAAAAAGGGGAATGAACCTCTTGGCCTTACTGTAAGTTGAATGATTTTTATCTCGAATATTTTTCCAGTTAATTTAGCCTTTTGAACCCTTCAATTCATCTCTCCGTTCTTTTTCCAGATTCAAGTGAACGAGAATGACAATCTCGTCATAGCAAGGATAATCGAAGGGGGTATGATAGAGAAACAAGGGCTTCTACATGTAGGAGATGTCATTTTAGAAGTTAACGGAGTAACGGTGAAAACACCTGAAGATCTACAGAGCGAGATTGCAAAAAGTAGCGAATCCGTCACTTTGAAAGTCGGACAAAGCAGTCCTGACACTCATGCTGCGCTAGTAACATCGAACGGATACAAGAACGGAACCTTGAAGCGCTCCACGGTAGGTTATTTCCCGAAAAGTATTATTTGCTTTACGTCATGGACAAATCATGTATAGTATGATGGTATTTATAGGCAAAATCTGAACAAATTTGATCAAAAATTAAAAGTCGATTAATCACTTACATTTCAGAGTAGACCGTTCCATAGTTAAATCAGTTAAGGTCCTATAGGTTCTTCACGCAGCGGATCTAGGTTGCGTGTTTGTGACAAGACTTAGACAACTCGAGATAATCATTTCTGCACTACTCATGAACTTATGATTTCCATATCTTCTTCCTAGATCACTCTGAAAATATGTTGTGTAATACATTGCATTTGTTCTTCTCGCTCAGATATCTATAGCTTATATTTAAAAAATATACCATAGTCCAGTCATGGTTCTTCCTTCAGTTACCGCTTATTTCGATAACTTCTTCTCAAACCATATACATTTCAGTGTTTCATGAGAGCTCTCTTCGAGTACGACCCTCAAGAAGACACCCTTCTACCATGTAAGGAAATAGGTCTGCAGTTCGACCGAGGAGATATCCTCCAAGTGGTCGACCAGCGTGACCCCAATTGGTGGCAAGCCAAGAAAGTTGGAGGAGATGGCGCAACTGGTCTCATCCCCTCTTTGGAACTGGAGGAACGGAGGAAAGCTTTCGTACCGCCTGAAGCAGATTTCGTGCATAAGATCAGTATATGTGGCGCTAGGATATCCAAGAAGAAGAAGAAGATAATCTACAAGTCCAAGAGCAACGGTGATTTCGATAAAGCTGATCTTTTGCTGTATGAAGAAGTGACGCGAATGCCTCCGTTTAAGAGAAAGACGTTGTGTTTGATTGGTGCGCAAGGTGTGGGAAAGAGGACGTTGAAAAACAGACTTATAAATAGTGATCCTGACAAGTTTGGAGGAGTAATTCCACGTAAGTTGATCACCTGTGTGAAACCATATTAAAGTGGAGAAATTTGAATTCTGCATTTGCTGATACACGTATGTTTAGTGTTTTCCTGTTTTGCTCTCATCGTAGATGTATCGTTGAAGGGTGATTTTCTTCAAGAGATTTAAGCCTGTGCTAAGTATTTGGCAATATTAATAATTCATTTCACCAAAATTAAACAAGTTATGAATAATGAAAAATTGAAGAACTTGAATGTTTTACTACAAAACTTTTTTACTCGGTATCTGTGCATAGATATATGATCCATGGTAACAAGTAGGTATGCATTAAATCAAATAGATGCTTTACTCTAAACACCTTCCCAAGTATTTGGATTCCTAGAAAACTAGATTCTACTAGTATGGGATCTGACTAACATGGTATCTGACTATTCTCCCACATAAGTTTTTTTCTTCCGTTGTATAATTTTGAAATAAATACTTCGATATTCGACTTAACTTTATCAGCAACCATAATTGCTATTTTGGAGCAGGTAGCTCTTATATTTTGAGAAGCAGATTATCTTTGTCCATACTGGTGGGAACAAATGTAACACAAATGTCAGTTATGTGTTTTATAATTTGACTGAAATTATGACATGCTCGCTATTTGTTATCGTTTATTCTTGAATCATGATACCTTTGTATCATGCGCTTCATTATATATATTTTTGATGGTTCATGTATACCTACATCAAATAAAGAATGCCCTTTGTTGGTATTTATGCGTTGCGCAACCGTTCTAGATTTTCTTAATCAATCATGATTGCATTTTTCTGGTTTGCTCAATGTCTTTGAGATTTAGGGTTTGCCGTTGTTGTGATAATCTAGTGGTGTGTAAGTTTTATCTACCTTAAAGCGATCATTAGCTTTTTCATTAGAAAAACTACAACTACAATGGATGAATTGTAAATGATTATTAAATAAACCGACATTTTTCTTTTATATCGAAATTTGGCAATTACAGTTTATTCCTTTAATAAATAAGAATGGTGAGAGACCCAGTAATCTTCAGGGAGATATCATTAGATTATACAGGGTGAGTCTTTGACCACTACGTTAATTTTAACCAAAGGGTCTTGAGATCAAAAGAAACACTTTTTCCCATACCGTTTTTTCCTATTCAGCTGCCGTCAAAAGTTATAAGCATTTTAAATTTTCACATTGGGCAAATACCCCTCTGTAGTCCTGTTTAGTTTGAATAAAAATTACCTTCCACAGCATCCACTATTGAATCTGAATTTTTTAAAAACATTATTTTCTCTCTAAGAAATGATTCACTCACTCATGTTTCATCAGATGATTATATCGATTTAATTCCTTTCAACTTCAAATATCTCAAAAATGGTGTAATTTAGGAAATAAGATGAAGAATGATTTTACCTGCAAAAAAGACTAATGATTCTAGGAGGTACAAGATACGAACCTCTAGTTCAAGTGATATTTAATCTGTAGAGTTGTAG
Organism: Micraspis discolor; assembly: GCA_030674115.1. Taxonomy (NCBI): domain Eukaryota; kingdom Metazoa; phylum Arthropoda; class Insecta; order Coleoptera; family Coccinellidae; genus Micraspis; species Micraspis discolor. The sequence goes on along the minus strand of JARTUT010001309.1, from coordinate 3,100,919 downwards.
TGAGAAACCCAGAAGAAATGGAATAAATCTTTTAATGCCAAAATATGCATGTTATCAAAAACCTTCTACAAGAGATCATTTCAATTGATATTGTCGTTTGAATATTTCAGGTAAAAATGCAATTTTTTATGAAATTTCAACACCCTATCTTTTGAACGGGGCAAAATTTGGAAAAATGTTATAGGAAGAAAATGTTTCTTTTGACGTCTAGAATCTATGGCTAAAATTAACGCAGCAGTCAAAGACTCTCTCTGTATATATATATATATATATTAGTTTGCTTTTGTTGATTTTTCTTTTTTTTTCAAATGTTTAAAGCAAAGTTTCGGTTAGGTCAAATCATGTTATCCCCATAATATCACTGTTTTATAAAATATTAATTTATTCATTTCTTCAACTTGTTTAAGATATCAGAAGATTTTTCTACCGTGGAATGATCAAACATTTATCTCTTATAGCATAGTTTTCTAACCTACTCAGGAAAATCTTTTGTACAACAGAGTCAAAAGCTTTCGTAAAATTTATAAATATGTCCAATAGAATATACTGATACTCAAAGGAGTTTCTTCCTTTGACGTAACCGTGCTCTTTCATCCACAACATCGAATTTCTTTCAGGAATTCAATAATCTGATTCACAAAATTTTGTCAAAGATCTTAGGGAAATTAGTTAAAATGCCTATGGTTGATAATTTTTCAGCTCAGCAAGATGACCATTTTTATATAGTGGTCGTAGTTGTCAGCAAGTCAGGAAAATGCCTGACCAGTGGGTTCTCGAAACGCTACCCGGACAACCCGAACTGAAAGAAACCGACGCCGCGTTCATAACAATAATTACGCAATGCTATCAGTATTTGTAGCGAGAAGGGCTCCGGTTGAAGACGAAATTCCCGCGTTTTCTGTCGGCGAAATGAGCGAATCGTGTCAATTTTGCAATGCTCTGCATTTTAGGGGTGAAAAAGGGCAAGATGGATTCAGCCAGTGCTGCCAGAAAGGCAAAGTTGTAATGAGCGAGAAGATGCAATTGAAAGAAGTACCAGCTTTGCTCAGAGAACTTTACACAGGAACAGATGAAGAATCGAAGAATTTCCAAAACAATATACGCCAGTATAACAGTGCCTTTGCGTTTGCTTCCCAAAAAGTTAGCTTAAGAGAATCGCCAAGGTCTGAGCTGTAGTTGAGGTAGTTTTTAATTTATTATGCGGCAAAAACCGTGAAAAATCCGCTTGCAGTAGCCTAAGATTTAATGCATTTACATTGCATCTCTAGGCAAACCGAACAATTGTAATTTGGCGGTTGTAGCCCTGTGCTATATTCGTACACCTCCAGGTTTCGTGCACGAAAAACAGGAGCTTTCATCTGATTTTCCAGAAGCTCCTTTTCTTTTTCGCGCGTTCCACGTTTTCTTTCTGCAGTTGCTCCAATTGCCTCTGCTCTTCTTCTTTTTGCTTCTTTTTCAGAAGGCTGTTTTGAAATCGCCGCTGTTGGCGTTTCAGTTGGGCGTCGGAAAGTTTTTTGGGCATTTTTTCAAACACGTCTTAACTCGATGAAAGCTAGACACGAAATGACTTGAACGGCTGCTTATAGGGGGCATTTGCTAATAACGACCGCGCGCTTCGTTACTTGCGCCCGTGGCGACACGGGCTTTTCCCACTAGTTATATTTATCAGTTTAGTATTGAGTGCATAGGTTTAACATCCACTCTTATTGTAGTGTAATAATAATAATTTTACTCCTGGAGAGTACACAGACATGTTAATGATTTATGGTGAAACAAGACGCGTTTCTACTAGAGAGAACGTTTCGTATAGTGCAACCGCACGCCAACAACTCATGAAATCATTCTTCGAGCTGTAAATGCCTACAGAGAGGGCAGAAACCCTGGCCAGAGAGGTTCCCAAGGTAGACCACAAACTGTGGATGACGATGTCGTATTGGAGCAAGTAACGGAGGACCCATCGACTTCAGTGCGTTAAATCGAAAGACGTACTGGTGTTCCCAAATCATCTGTGCAACGAAATCTAAAAAGACACCGATACTACCCTTACCACATTCAAAGGGTGCAGACATTATTAACCAGCGATTATGCCAGGCGCGTTGTGTTTTGCCGAACATGTACTGTGGAGTAATGAGTCAGCCTGTAATAGAGACGGCTACCTTAACCTCCACAATATCCATAGTTGCCAGTTGGTGAACCCTCATGAGAAAAGAGAAGACCGGTCTTAACACCAATTTAAGATTAATTTGTGGACCCGGATCTTTAACGGTGAAATGATAGGCCCATTAGAACTCCCTGCCACACTATCCTGCTGGAAGATGTGCCCATTGATTTAAAGAGAAGAATGCGATATCAAAATGATGGGTGCCTAGCAACCCTGTATTCCGAAAGACTTCCCAGGGTGGTTCAAGAATGTGTATTGGAAGCAAGTTTTCAATAGAAAACGATGATAGTTTGTCCCGTCCGATTGTTCAAAAAATTGATGTCGAAAAGGGGCACAAATATTAAAACCAACAGATTATTCGCCAGACCAAATCGTCAATGGAAATCCGAAAATGATCACTGGTAAGACAAGATCGTCTGCCGAAGCGATTGGATTGAATACAAAGGAAAAAAAAATACCGGTATGAAAATTGGGGTAGCGAAGGATGGGGTAGACTTAAAGCAGCGCCAGCGCTACTAATGTAGAAAAAAGTTTCCTCATATGATATTAAGATTTGTATTTGCTGTACATTCTGTCGATTTATTTCTTGTTGTCGTTTTCGTAAATTGCTCCACTTTTTCGGTCTATTTCGAAAATCATAGCTTATAACGGAGCAATTTTTGTTGGCCATGAAAGCTGACATTAAGAATTGAAAAATTAATTGCTTTTAGGAACAAATTCTGAACTTTTAAGATGTTACAGCTTCCGAATAATTAAAGTAACATAAAAATCGTTTATCGTATATCTAAACTATTCCTTGTTCGTTCTTGAATAACCACCATTGATTGCGTCAATGAATGGATCAATAAGGCTCAATAATTCATTCATAAAGTTGGAAATAACCATTTGACTATGTCGGTGAATAAATTAATGAATTACTTAACGATCCCTTCAGGCAACAGTTCTGAAGGAATCTGATCCTATTTTGGCACCGGTTTTATTGGTCCATTTTTCATTTCGTGTTGTATATTTGATTCAACATATACAGGCCGATCCAAATTAATGAAAATGCGGTAACATTTTGGTCCTGTCGACTAGTTCGAAAATTATAACATCACATTATTAAAAATTTGGAATTTGAACAAAGAAGTGGCTATGGACGCACTTCTTGATGAAGAAAGTTAAATACTCGTATTTAATTATTTAGTTCTCTTCGTACTTAATCATAGGTATTCTCGAATTCTTGTCACCCTATATATCATAATTAAAAATATTTGGGCAACACGACAGCACGCTGCTCACCTATGATTACCAATAATGCTGCATAGATCTCAAAAACAACACAATTACTAACGAGCAATCACGCTTCACATTTCAGTGATAATAGCAGAGATTGAAATCAAATTCTTAATTTTTTAATGCAATGAAACGAATTATGCAATCATCATTCAACACATAATCAATTATATCTTAATTTCAGATACATCACGACCGCCTAGAGTGTTGGAAGAAAACGGTCAGAGTTACTGGTTCATAGATAGAGAAACGATGGAAGAGGATATAAAAAACAACAAATTCCTAGAATATGGAGAATACAACGGTCATTTATATGGAACACATTTGGATTCAATCAGAGATGTTATCAAGCAGGTGAGCCAAACATTTTTTTTAACAATATCCACAAGAATGAACGGAGTGTATACATCAAGAATATGATGTACTAGAGTAAGTCACTAATAGAGTTTGCGGCATTTTCCCCCATTCTCGAATGTAGTCAGCATCTCTCGTGCAGCCTCGCGAATGCAGTCTTGATAGTGTTCGCCAGGGTGATCAAAAGCAAAAGTTTTTACCTAATTCACTTATACTACCATTTAATGCCTACATTTGGTCCTATGTGTAATTCTCATAAGAATTGTTTTTACCCTCGTGCATACTTTCATTTATAGAAAATAATGGTTAGCTGATCCTCTGCATACTAATAAGTTACGTACACATCACAACTGCGCGGCAAACGCGCGGCGCACACGTAGTGCTCTCGTCATTGTTCTGCTGCCTATCTAGACGAATTGTTGCTTGTTTTCCGCGCAGCTCATTACGTACGAGGGTTGCCTTTTATATTTCGGGATTGAACTACCCTAATGTTGCAATCTGCCAACTGACAGCTCTACCGTAAAGCTTGACATTTTGAGGTTATACTTAGTCAGAACTTTTTGACATACGAGCTCTATTTGTGTTATTTACAGTAACTTAAAAGATTCATCTCGACCAAAAATTGAATTAAATCGTGAACATTTTCGTGCGATTATTTTTTACAACTTTCAACCTGCATCGATTAACTCAATTCAAGTTTTGGCGATAAACCTTCATCAAAGACCATTGTTTATCGATGGTATGGTGAATTCAATCGAGGACGTAGTTCACTTCAAGACGAATTTCGTGGGGGTCGTCGAAAATTAGTTGTTGTTCCGAAAACCATTGATGCTGTGCGCCAATTGATATTTCAAGATCAACATGTGGCCTATCGTGCGATTGAGATATCTTAGGCATTAGTGGGACCAGCATACATTAAATATTGCAGGAACATTTGACCGTCAAAAAAATTTCTTCGTGTTGGAACTCACAAAAAATTGTCAATCGCTCAAAAAAGGCTCGTATTGATTGGTCGAAATAAATGGTCCAACATGTTGCCTATCGTGCGATTGAGATATCTTAGGCATTAGTGGGACCAGCATACATTAAATATTGCAGGAACATTTGACCGTCAAAAAAATTTCTTCGTGTTGGAACTCACAAAATTTGTCAATCGCTCAAAAAAAGGCTCGTATTGATTGGTCGAAATAAATGGTCCAACATGTTGCCTATCGTGCGATTGAGACATCTTAGGCATTAGTGGGACCAGCATACATTAAATATTGCAGGAACATTTGACCGTCAAAAAAATTTCTTCGTGTTGGAACTCACAAAATTTGTCAATCGCTAAAAAAAAGGCTCGTATTGATTGGTCGAAAGAAATGGTCCAAAAATACGATCGCAGTGCTTCGAAGCACGTCTATAACAGGGTATGAATCATGGATTTACGCGTATGAGCCCGAAAGTAAACAGCAGTCGACTGTAAGGGTGTTTCAAGAAGAACCAAATCCAACAAAAGTTGCTCGCGCAGGAAGCACTTCCAAGCAAATGGTCTCCTGTTTTTTTGGAAAAACTGGACATGTCGCAATCATACTAGTATAAAAACGCAGAATAGTCAATTCTGAGTGGTACACAGCCATTTGTTCGCCAGTTGTCTTGCAAGAAATCAGGAAAACCAACCACCGAAGATGGATCACCCTTCACGACTACAATGCGAGCTCTTACATATCGACCCAAACAACTGCATTTTTGAGTACTCAAAAAATCGATTTGATGAGTCATCCGCCGTATAGTCCTGACTTGGAACCGAATTACTTCTTTTTATTTCATTACGTAACAAATAAATGGAGAGGTTAACGTTTTTCGACACTTGAAGAAGCGGTTGATGCGTTCAGAATGCATGTTTTGGAGATACCTCGATCAGAGTGGCTAAAGTGCTCCGACAATTGCCTCAAACGCATGCAAAAGTGTAGAGATCCTAATGAGGAATACTTTGAAAAACAATAAAGATATTCGACGATTTATATCTGTTTTTGTTCTCTAATCCCGAAATTTAAAAGGCAACCCTCGTATAAGAGCTTTTATGTGTAAGAACTACAGCTGAGTTTTTTGTTTGGCTATGGAGTAATTTTTTATTTCTGATTTTTGTAGTCATTGATAGTCCCAAACATCATTTAATGATGATTGTGTAATATATCTTTTTTTAGGGAAAGATGTGCATCCTCGATTGTAGTCCTCTGGCTCTCAAAATCTTGCATAACAGTTCAGAGTTCTTACCCTACGTGATTTTCATAGCTGCTCCAGGTATGGAGCAATTGAAAACACTTTACGATGCTGCAACCATTGGGAGAAGTACAAATAGCTTAAGACATTCTAGTAGGAATTTATCGATGAGAAATCTGTCCTCCAGAAATTTATCGGTAAGTAGGAATTTTTTTTATACTTCTTCAAAGTTTTATATTATATAGATGATTCTGAATTATTTTATTCATTTGTTTCAGTTTGATCGACAATCTTCAATTAGATACAGTTCACGGAGGGCAAGAACATTGGAATCACTCGCTTCTTTGTATGAGGTAATGTTTCAATTTGTCATTTCTTCCTGGCTTTTCTATGATATTATGAATATCTAATACCAGGTCGATCTCTCTATTTCTGGCCTAGGCAACACTGTTCCCAGACCAAAGATATTTTGAAACTCAAAACAATTTTTCAAGAAAATTGTGTTTTCACTTAAGCCAGAAATATATAGAACAACTCTCGTACTTGAAATATTTTATTTTTTCCGTTGCATTCTGCTCAAATTATAACATTTTTCATGGTTGGAATTCAGGAAGAAGACTTAAGGAGATCGCTAGAAGAGAGTGCCAGCATGCAGAGGACTTACGACAAATACATTAACCAAGTGCTTGTCAATAACGATTTCGACGTTACATTCCGTCAAATTATAGAAGCCTTAGATACATTGACAACAGAACATCAATGGGTACCAGTCAATTGGATTTATTGAAAAGCCACATTGGCTCATGCAGGGTATAAATAAGGAAGACATTCTTTACAAATTCCACAAAAATGATTAGCGAAGGCACATCAGTCGGTAGTTTTTCGTTCTCCTCATTATCCACCATATTCCGATAGATTTGTAGTAAGCTTTGGCTCCCAAGTGCTTGTTGGCTTACCAGTCGCTCACTCTAGTTTTGCTTGCGGTTTAAGACTGCGCTGCTCGGTGAACGAGCATGAATTCGTCTGAATTGGTACGGGTTTACATGTAACGCGCGCTCCTTATCACAGAGGCGAGCGCTACGCGTACGCTGCGCGTTTGCCTTGCAGGTCTACCATAGACGCGATTGGATAAACTATATTGCGCGCAAGACCTTACTTGCGCAATCTTCGACTCACTTGAAATATTTCCTGCAAAAGTCTTCTCGTACTCACTAGTACGGTTAGTCAGAATAGTTGAGAAATTATTTCATTCGATCAAGCATTTTCAAAAAAACTTTAATTAATAGCTTGCACTCTCACAAACCAATCTGTGATTATGGTCGAGCGACTGGTAAAACCGTTATGACAAGGATTGATTAAGTAACTTTTTGTGAAAGTTGAACGAAGTAAGATTTTATATAATAAGGAAAAAATGAAGTGATATACTTTCTATATATATTTCTTACTGATCATTTAATTGACTGCCTTATAAATGTGCTTAAATATTAATTTTTTAACAGATGCTTGATACTTATTATATATGATTTATTTTTTGAATTTTAAAGATCTAGCGATATAATCTCTATATTTCCGATAAGATAATTATTAAAAATAAGATTAAAAATGTACATACATACTTGGCGCCGAATTCTGATTAAATAATTTTACTTCCGAGGTTATTATAAATTCAACCTCAAAATATTAGGTACTAATATTTATTAACTCTAGATATTATAAGAATTTTATGGAAACTAATATTATTATAGGGCCTGAGGGCTATGAATCATTTAGCATTGAATTTTGGCTAATTACTTTTTTTTCATTGATGTTAAAGATACTCCTAAGAATATCATTAAGAAATAAATTAAATGGATCGGTATTTGTACATATTAACCTTTCCATTTAGAGGTCCTACACTGAATGCAGCTAAACATCGTATTCGAAAATCAAAATAGATTTTTCGAATATGATTGTACATAGTAATATTAGTGTTGATTAATTTTTAAGACAAATTCTCTATGAAAACTCATTATTAGTTATTTTTCTTGAATAATTGCAATAAATAATGAAATCATAATATTGTTCAAGATAGTACAAATGTATTACATCGAATGTATTGACATATTTTTCCATTATTGTATTTGTACCATGTCATAATTTTGTTATTAAATTTTATCCATAGAGCAAGGCTTGATGAATTATTATGGGAGAGGAAATGTTGGTTAGTCTAAAAATTAAACATACAGGTTTTCATAGTTTGATGATCATTAGTACTCATCATGGCACTTACCAACTTCACAGCTTAATCTCCGCCTATGCTTTGTGGTTTCATTTAAAATTCGAAGAAGCTCGTACTATTAGATATAGGTATAGTAGAAACTGATCGGTGCTACTATACAATTAGATGATATAAGATTGTTGAAATTTTTGTAGAATAAATTTTTTTATATATCTGCTAATTGAATTACATTTTTCATTATTGAGTTATAGTAAATATAACCGTTATATTTATGTCAGGCTTATTGAGAATCGAATATGCAAATATGTCAATTATTGTATGTCTGTTACATTGTAAAATGCCTTATAATCCTTGAATATTGTAAAATTAAGCTAAATCACGGATAGCTTTAGGATCACATTTGTATATTGAGTTTTTGCTACAGCTTTACATATGTGTAGTTTCATAAGGAATACTTATATTATCATTTTTGTTTCGTTTAGATATTTTACCATTAAGTCAATGCTTATTTTATATGTTGTTTATATTTTTTATTAGCCTTATTTGAAGCCGTCCAACTGTTCAGGGAATTGTTTTTTTAAATCCTCTGTTCAAATGTATTATATTTTTATTTTATATTATTTTTATGTATCCATCCAATAATTTTGAAATAAAATTTGTTTTGATTTATCTTTATTATTATTTTTAAGTATCTATCCATTCATTCTTGTTTGTTAAATAACGTAAATTTATCTCTATATGATATAATTATTGTGCAGGACGGAAAAAAACGAAGATAATAATTAGTATTGATGATGAGTCAAACATTTTTCATTCTTTAGTTGCAGATCTAAAACATATATGAAGTTTTTTGCTTTTACCAAGAATTGTATCAACAAAATTCAGTTGAGTGAAAACGCGGGACTTTATCAGAATGTCACTTAATAATTTTCTAGTCGGTTTTGTAGATACCTATTCATAACTCCTCTAAAGAGATAATATGATAAACCTATTAAGATAACTCCGTCTATGATAAACACATATGTTATGAATACGAGGGTCTACCAAAACTATTTTAGAGCTGAAACGACTGTAGTTGAAAAGGAGATATTCTTGATGATGGTGGTCGTAAAAAAATGTTTTGTTACTTTTCTGGAAATAGTTTTACCAAAATATCTGTATGTTACGAATATTTGGATAAAACTGATACCCATCGTTTCGTTTAGACTCACTGCTTAAGAATTCATAGTCAAGATCGATTCTGCCTTTCCCCAATGAATGAGCTAAAGAACTGAAATTTTTAGGGTGAGTTTGAGGAATGAATATCTTGTATGGGATTTTTTTTTCATATTACAATGCTTAAATAATATTCTTATTATGATACACTTTTATTACTTGAATACATTGATATCATTCTTGTTTTCGACAAACAACTACTTCCGGAGATATGATCTTTCAAAGTTTGAATCATTTTTCAATAGAATTCGTCTTCGTACATCTTATAAATAGTTCTCAGGTAGCCAGCATGGACTAATAGTAAAACATAATAATAATAACTGATCTTTATTGATCAATTGGCCATCGACCAGCGGTCCTTCAGCCTGTATCTTTACAATTTTTGTTACATTTAATTATTATTTATGAAAAAGTTGAATGACATATTTTATATTTACACTAATTAAATATTTGAGAGTTTATTTAAAAGTGGAAACTCTGAGTGTTTTCTTTTAGATGTCTTCCTTCCTTCCGCATGGAATTGAGCGATAACCTCGTCTGGCTGAACTAATCTACTGTAGTATTTCTTATTCAGTCTGCTCATTCTTATATCAATAGGCTCAATTTTTTTTTAAAGGGAGGATTATGTAGTACATTATTAGGATGTCTCATTCGAGTAATAGCTCTCAATGCTGTTGTCTCTGCTACTGTGAGGTTTTTAATCGCTGGAGGTTTGTTATTTACAAATAATGGGTGGGCGTACTCTAATATGGGTCTACATATTGTTTTGTATATAAGTGATCCACTTTTATAGTTGATGCCTTGCTTTCTGTAAACCAGTTTGGAAAAATGTTTGACTCTTGATATGGTTTTTTTTTTCATCATCTTTGTGTGTAGGTTGAAATTCAATTTGTTGTCAATGTTCACACCAAGGTATTTGATAGAATGAGATGGTTTTATGATTTTATCATTGATCTTAACAATTGGTGATGAAGACGAGATTTTGTGATCGAAGATTATAAACTGCGACTTGTCTGGATTTATTTTCATCCTCCACTTCCGGAACCAGGTGGAAACCTCATCAAGGAGTTCCTGTAGCTTCTTTATGCAGTCTTCCAATGTTTTTGCATGGGAAACCAGGATTGTGTCGTCTGCAAATTGCATAATGTAGAGAGAGCTTCTGTGTCCCGAGATGATATCATGACAGAAGAAATTGCAAAGTAGTGTCGATAGAGGAGAACCCTGAGGAGTGCCCTGCTCCATGCTAAAGTGTAGAGACTTAAATAAACCAACAAATGATTTTATGTCTTCTAGAAAACGCTTGCATAATCCAATGAGATGGTGTGGCAGAAGTAAAACATATGCTTTCCGTATCTCTCGCAGAGTGAGCCGATTCGAGCCCGAAAGAGGCCAAAATTTCAAGTCCTGCATTTTATTAGAGACATTGAATAGGTATACTTGAATATCCAAATAAATATTCACTGATATATGCGCGCTTGTTCTACTAGAATACCGTGCTATCTTTCTACCCAAATGCCTGTAATTTTCGAATATATAACCGAAAATGATCTCAATCGATAGGGTTTCACTTCCATATGCAAAACACAGGGTCTAACTTGAGTATGTCGAACCGGCCGTATACTCTCTATCTTTCAAAAGAGATATGGTAGAACTTTCATATATTCAGAATAAGTTAACAGTTCAAATATCTCGTTCAAGATCGTTATTGGGCCAAATCCGTCCAATCATTCAGTTATGAGTTATGAAAATTTGAAATTTGGTTTCCAGTATAACTCCTAGAATATCCATCAGATGAAGTTGTATTTTGGAATGTATTTAAATCAGATTTATGCATGTTATTGATATCGCAACAGTACATATTCTCAGGAGATATAATTATGTTTTCATTTACTATAGGGCAAGCAATCACAGAAGTCAAAGCTAATGTTAATTCATAACGTTGACATTTACGTTTTGTGTCGACGCTTGGCTCATTGAAACTTTGGGGCGGACGTCGAAAACGAATTTACAGGTAATATATCATCTCCTGCCACGACCCATTTCCCTGGAACTTTTAGAAAAAGCCAAAAATTATTCGTCTGAAATGCGAATATTTCGTGAAATCGGAAAAGAGAAATGTCAAAATGTCCGCATAAATTCAAATGCTCGAAGCTTTCACATATATGTGATTGACATCGGTCGCACTCATCAATTCGGTTTCAGATGGTGGAAAATTAATCGCAATTATTCATTTACGGTCAAATAATGTTGTGTCGGTTCGTGTTCTGAAAATGTAAGAGCCATTTAGAGGATTCAGAAGATTCGAATCGAAAGGTGTTGCAATGGACAAATGTTTGCCATATACTTTCAAGTGATTATAATATTTTGAAGTAATGCAGGTTTTAGTAGATTCTGGCTGAAAACTGTGCGTAGTTATTTTTAATTTGAGATATTGGTTTGTTCATTCATTGTGACGGTTGTTAGTATCACACTGTGTCATGTAAGGAAAACTACTCTAGAACAAACGCGTAAAAGCTCCTGACCTCAGGTCAGTGTTGTTCTTGATTTTTATTCATATAAAAAATTAACTGCTAGGTGACAACATCTGAAGATAAGTTTGAAATAATGATTTAGGAGATTCGGTATGTAAAAAAACCTTCGTTAACTGCAAGAGGACTTTCTCGAAAAATAATAAAGCCATTTTCTATAATATATTTATTGCCAGGACAGGAGATATAAATAATGGCCTTCGTTTAATTGCTAGTCGTCAGGTCCTTCTCATCAAAACACCCTTTAATACCAATACGTTCGTATAAATCAAAAATGGACGAAATTGAACGTTGCTTCGAATCGTTTCGAGGCCCCCCTGTACAATATCCCACTAAATCAGCTTAACCACACGTCTCGACATTCTGAATTCCAAATGTCCGGTGATGGTGAAACAGTCTCTCTCGTGATATGCGAGGTTCTGTTTCTACAATGTTACGTTCACTTTAAAAAAAAAATAATAACAACACAAAATGACCAGGGAACAGGAAGGGATACGATATAGAAGGGCCCAAAGTGTTACACGTGCAGAAGAGATACAGGCTGTTGAGAAGAAAGTAAGAAGTTCACAACCGGATAAACCGTGAGTATTTTAAATGACCATGCTTTTTTGATCCTTTTTTTAACTTTAGAGATGAAAATAGGGCATATGCAAGTAAACTAAATAATTTATGTAAATACGTATCGTCTAATAGAATATGTAGGGACAAGAGTTTAGTTTTTATTCATTTATTTTTGGATGGTTCTATTTTAATGATTCTTTGTTCAACTACATTTAATCCAAGATTCTATATATTTCAAATCGTTTATTCGTTATTTCACAAATATAAACACATTGTTTGACTCAATAATAATTTTTGTAGTTGAATTTCGTTCTCGATCTAAGTATAATGCATTAACCTATTCAAGAGCGGAATGTAAAACGTTATCATTTTGAACTTTGGTGCACTTCTAACAAATATATAATGAGAAAGAAATGAATAAAGAAATGAATAATCATTAGTTATGAAAAGGTACATTCATCGCACTATTGCGTTCAAATATTTTATGAACCTGATTGATTCTAGAATGATAGTTATGAAAATAACTAAATCCTTGAATTGATTTCGTGTTTATCCTCGGAACTTGAGGTTTACATAATATTTTACTAGTCTGAAGTGACAGTTAATGATGTTTTAAATGATTCTGAACAGTTTCCAAAGACACCTATGCCTTATACAGGTGTAATTTAATTATTTGGTGAAATAGCTACGGTAATGAAATTGTTGCTCTTAGACTTTTGCAGTACATATTTGTGAATTGGAAAGTCTTAACCGAAATTTTCGATGAAAACAAGAAAAAAAGTTTTTCAGTATAAATAGTAGGCTCTTAGATGTTTTTTAGCTTATTAAAGCTAAAGTAGCTAAGTAATCGTCTCTAACAATTAACGTCATAATTTACTCGTACCTCGTACCAGAAAGAGTTTTTGAATACTAATAGGATTTTAATCACTGATTATTAACATCAAAATGAACATTTATTTTTATTTGAATCCGTTCAAAACATACAAGGTGTAAGACTATTAGATGAGAAGGTATGAGGCCCAAATAAGAAATTTGGGTCTTCACAAAATCTCAGAATATCAAAAAAGGTAGAATGGTACGAATCCAGAATGAACAGGCGTAGAAATAAACAATCCCAGAAGAGCACATTTGCAGAATTGAACGAAAACTAAATAATAATTCGCGCTGTTGCCATATTGTTCCTAAGGATTGTAACTGCAATTGATATTCTTCATAGATGTGGACTCATTTATATCCATGGTACCAGTAACTTTAGTATACCATATGGGTCCAGTGGATGTTTCTTGTTCTCAATTGACAGATCAAAATAAAATGATGTCGAAGATTAAAGCTGCTAGTTAATCATTGTATTAATTCATTTAATATATAATAATAGTTAGAAACTACTCTACAGGGTGAGCCTTTGACCACTGCGTTAATTTTAACCATAGATTCTTCTTCAAAAAAAAACATTTTCTTCCTATAACATTCTTCCAAATTTGGCCCAGTTCAAAAGATGTGTTGAAATTTCATTTTAACCTATAATATTCAAACGACAATATCAATTGAAATGATCTCTTGTAGAAGGTTTTTGATAACAGTCATGCACATTGTGTCATCAATATATTTATTCCATATCTTGTGAGTTTCTCACTACTACTGTTAAATTGCATGAAAAACAAATATCACTTGAACTAAAGGTCCGTATCTTGTACTTCCTAGAATCATTTATCTTTTATGCAGATAAAATTTTCTTCTCCTTTTTCCTAAATTGCACCATTTTTGATATATTTGAAGTTGAAAGGAATCAAATCGATATAATCATCTGATGAAACATGAGTAAGTAAATCATTTCTTACAGGGAAAATAATGTTTTTAAACAATTAAGATTCAATAGTGGATGCTGTGGAAGGTTATTTTCATTCAAACTAAACTGGACTACAGAGGGGTATTTGCCCAATGTGAAAACTTAAAATGCTTATAACATTTTAACGCAGCCGAATATGGAAAAACGGTATGGGAAAAAAGTTTTTAAAAACCATCGGAAGCTGATGGAAATCTCCACCAAGAATTTCAGAAACTTCATCAGTATATTCTATCAGCGGTCGATGGATGAAATGTTTCATATAATTTGTATTTGGTGAAATGTAGACTATTACCATGACAGTTTCAACTCCGTTGTTCGTTTTACATACAGCTGAACAAATGTCTCCAACTCCTGAACGTCTAACATTCACATAGCCAGTATTTTTTTTAGAGTATGTCCATATTTGGTGTTAAACTATTAGTATATAAAGTTACAGCGGAAACACTAAATTTTCTCATAAAATGATTTTTCTGTCTGACTTGTTAGAATGTCAATTTCAATGAAATAAACTGAAAAGAGGGCAAAAATATCCATTCCATAGTTTTCAGTTCAGTTAATTTTATAATACGACAGACTTTTTATTTGTTTCAATGAACTTTTTTATTATTATCTATAGTATTAATTGTTATTAATACTATAGACAAAGTTTTCGTAATATTTCGAATGATTTGAATTGTATTAAAAATAAGTTGTCAACCCTTTATAGCGACATGTGCGGTCCATGGCACTCTTAGAAGTGTGCTACATTGTATTGATGAGTTTTTTATTTATTTTCTAGATGTCACAGGCCAAGAGATTCTCTCTTCTCGTCGACATCGGGCTTCAACAACTTTGCGGGATTGATCAATTGGGCATTCCTTCTACTCACCATGGGAAGTGTAAGACTGTTACTAGAAAACTTTATCAAGTATGTGATTGATATATAAATGAAAACACTTTCATCGTTCACTCTTATTACAGGTATGGTATTAGGGTCGATCCTTTACAATGGATTTACGTTCTAACAGGCCTCAACGATGGAGGAAGCGGACATCCAGCAATTGTTCTAATATTATGTAAATATTACCCCAGAAGAATTTTCCATCATTTATAACTTTGAATTTACAGACTCAGCAGTTCCTATCACGACATGTTTACTGGTTGAAAAAGGATTATCTGTGGTGAGTGAAGGTTCTAGATGTTTTAATCAAGATGGTCATATGCCTACTTCGATTATGGGAGATATACGCAATGGTGTTCAACATAAAATAACAGAAACCCAACGCGATCGATGGATGCGGATGTATCTACTCATAAGCTGATTGTAGTACATAGTTGTAGAGTATGTTACAATCGAAAACATATCGAACAAAGAGTTTGTCTCAAATTTTCTGGTCTGAATGATATTTCGTGTACTGACTCGTTTTAAATCCTAGGAAAGACTACGGGAAACCAGATTTGAATCCAAAGACGCCATAAAAAAATTGAAACATTTTTCTTTAGACGAGAAAAAAATAATTATTCAAAAATGTACTTCATAGTTTTCTTTATTCTTCTTAAAGCTTTGTTCAATATCCTTTGTTTGAAGAAGTGAATGAGAAATAATTTTTTAATAAAAATGATAGTTTCATATTAATTTATAATATAATTGTTGAATGTTTGAAAATTGTAATAATTCTTGCTATCATGAATGAATATCAATGATTTTCATTATCTTTCTTCTGATAATTCAACAATGTTTCGAAGATGCTAACGAGATTTTAATTATCCGTTATATTTTCACTAATAATACTTTTATTCTGACAGGAAATCATACCGCATTTACTAGGGATGGTCACTCATACCTGCAATTTAATAGTTCTAATTATGCTACCCATGGTTGTGATACACGTAAAAGAAGGATTCAATTTAGGTGAACTTATAATAACATTTTCATTCGGATTATCAATTCTCCATTATTTTTCAGTTGGTGCTTCAGCAGTTACATCATTTTATACCGTTTTATTTTTGAAATTATGGTCCTATGTTCAAGTGAATATGTGGTGTAGAGCCGCCCATGATAGAAAAAGGAAAAAAAATTCATTGAGGAGATCATCAGCGTCCTTCAGCTCCATAACAAGATGTATGTATTGTATCTATAAAAGAAATTAATAGTTTTTTGCAATCAGAAACAATATTACAGTTTTTAAAAGTTTTATGACGTTCGAGTAATTGAAGCAATTGTTAGCAAGACTGCAGTTTGATTTGCATGGAAAATGTTGAAATCTTTACAAAATAACCTAGAATACTGCACACTGTAATGATTTCGGCTAAAATGATTTCTGTACTGCCACTGCTGGATGTTCAACTAACTTGAGTATACCTCGGTATAGACACACTGAGTAAATGATTAACCAAAACATATTTGACGAACTCATTCAAGTGAAGACAAAAATACAGCGTAATTTTTGAATTGAACAGGTCAAATATCTCAAAAATATATCCGATGGAAAAATATTTTGAATAAACAATGTTCCAAGGTGGGTGGCCTATTAAATTATTTTGGAAATTATTCATGCAAATTATTTCAAATTTTGTAGAGCAATATTAGACTATCTAAGGTACATTTCTGACATATTTTCAAATTTTCAGTGCTGCCAAATGTATGGAAATTTGGCAACAGCTTCACTATTTCAATTGGGATCCTGCGTATTTCTATTTTTTTATGATTCTTCATAAGAATTTAAATTAATTCATTTCAATTTCATATATCCATCGGTTTTTTAATTTTAAATTATTTTCAAAAATTTTAAATGAAATTTAAAAGACACGAAAATGGATATATTTATGATTTCAGTTCGAAATTTGGCAGGACTTTGAGTAATATTTTGATCTGCGCCACCGTTTCTGAATCTTAGTTGTCAGTGGTCAAAAAAATTACCATTTTTTTCAAATTAAATACTGAGTATATCGAGGAGTATATTTTTTCATTTTCAGAATGAGAACAACCGACTCTACAACTTTTCAATACATTTCCCTATACCTATCTTGTTTGGATTTTAAGTTATCTGCGTTTATTACATTTTAGATTATTTGTACAAAAATCTTCGCAAAACAATAGGAAAACATACTTGTTGTTTCTCGTATAAACTTGATACCATAATAATGTTATAGGCCACCTTGGGCCAAATATATACATATGTATATTTTTTATACCATTTATTTCAATCCCTTAAAATTTAGTACCGGGAAAGTAATTATTTCAATGTCTTGGGATCATCTATAACTAATATATGCACTATGAACGTTCATAATCTAGTTTGCATGAATTTTTTTAGCTGCTGACATCAGCCTGGATTCATCTTCGGAAAGGTTAGAGACCATAGAGCCACAGTTGGTGCAGTATCCAGACAACCTCAATCTACGGGATATATTTTATTTCCTTTGCGCACCCACTTTATGTTATGAGTTGAATTTTCCAAGGACCGAAAGGATAAGGAAAAGATTCCTTATTAAAAGGATTTTCGAAGTGGTCGCAGGTACTCAGATTGTTTTCTGTGTGATTCAGCAATACATGATTCCATCAATTATCAATTCATTGATACCGTTCAGTAATATGGATATTACTCAAACAACTGAACGTCTGTTGAAACTAGCGGTAAGCATATCTCAAATTTTTATTCAAGCACCAATTCAGAAAAGTTGCCACCTGCTAACAAAGTCTTGGTTACTAATTAATTGTCGCTAATGCAAGAATTGAAGGAGAGAGGCTGCTATATTTTTAGTAGGGTGAACAATGAAATGACCCAGACTGCCATGACGCTCAAGCATAAACAGGCTGCGACAAAACAACCAGTGCAGTTGCGATAGGCGACTACAGCCCCTGTGGTGAGGATGGGAGCCTGGAAGGGAATTCTATAGTCTCTTTTCAGCGCCCCGGGAGCGACTAATAGTCCCTATCCAGTCAGGTGCGTGTGATCCTGGGGGTACCTGAATACAAAGAGCTAGAGCCTGTTCGTAACACTAGAACAGTGGTTCTTAACAGGTGGTCCGCGGGCCTCTGGTGGTCCCTTGAAGCACCTGAAGTGGTCCGCGAAGTCATCCTCATCCAAAGACCCCGATCGCCCTAGAACCCTATAGGTTCTGAAATCCCCGCTGTACACGGGAACGAAAACACGCCGTCCGACCTGATTTAAGCCTCGCATAAACGTCAACAGATGATTGTTTTATGGGGCGCGGCTTCTTTGATGTGGTAATTTTCATGCGGCTTCTCTGATATTTCAATAATGATTATCCATTCTCCAACCAGATTTTTTTTTACGGAGAAGGGGGAATATATCGAATCATTTCATTCCTAGACCTATTTCAGAGAAACAAGTACCTACATATTCGAATTCGACGCCAATTTGAGAGTGAGTTCGAGTGAAATTTCTGACTTCTTTTAATGCCTTTGAAATTCAGATCTTTGAACTGTAATATTGAAGGTATGTTCTATAATTAAAAACGTTGTTGTTTTTTTCATTAGGCACCTCTCGTATTTTTCAATCTCCAATGTTTCTTCGCGAACAAACAAGTGTTTCAATTGTATCATTTTCGAAATTTTCCTAGAATGACATTCTATTATTTCAGTAAATTTTGATCGGAAATGTATAGGGGTGCTAAGTGGGTACGGATATTAGAATTTAAAAAAAGTCTGGGGACTACTGATAGAAGTGAAAACTTAGTAAATTGTGAACTGTATCGTTGAGCTATTAGATAAGTTTATTCGAATTTTTCTTGGTTCATAAAGAATTTAAAACAATTTAAATCGGTCAATACCTCTTCTTATGAATCAAAAATAATTGCCTTGCAGCAGGGTAAAGCTTAAGTTTATTGATTTTGATTATTTCTTACTTGTCCTCAGAGAAATGGCACCAAAACGAAAATATGATAGTGATTATATTAAACTGGGCTTTACTTCAATATAAATAAATGGAGAGACTAGACCACAATGCGTAATGTGCGCAACCGTTTTTTCCAATGATGCCTTGAAACCAGCAAAGTTGGAGCGTCATCTAAAGACCGTACATAAGAATTATAGTGACCGGCCGAAAGAATTCTTTGAGGGCAAACCAATAAATTTAAAAAGAATGAAACTTGGACACAGCCACACAAGATATGTGAATTCAGATAAAACATTATGGGTATCATTCGAAATTTCAAAATTGATTGCCAAATCAAAAAAACCTCATACAATCGGTGAATCTTTGATAAAACCATATATGCTTAAAGTTGCAGAAGAGCTTTTAGGCCAAGAAGCTCAAAGGAAAATTCGTGAAATACCACTTTCTAACGATACAGTCAAGTCACGTATTCAAAAAATGTCAAATGCTATTGAGGAACAAGTTATTGATAAGATTGAATGTAGTCCTAATTTTGCGCTACAATATGATGAATCTACCGACATTTCACAATGTTGTCAATTACTTGTATTCATCAGATTCTTGAATGATAATAAGTACTTTCAAGAGGAGTTGTTATTTTCCCAAGAATTGGAGACTACTTCCAAAGGTGCAGATGTTATGGATGCAGCCAGTATAAACATAAACATAATTAGTCGATATTTTGAGAATCATGGACTTACATGGAAAAAGCTTGCGGGGATTTGCACAGATGGTGCTCCTGCTATGCTAGGTTCTCGCTCTGGTCTTGCAGCGTTGATTAAAACAAAAAATGAATCGGCAATTACTTCGCACTGCATTATTCACCGACAAGCATTGGCCGCTAAAACTCTTCCGGAATGCTTCTCTATTGCAATGAAAACAGCTATAAAAATAGTTAATTTTATTAAAATTGTGCACTAAATACAAATACTCGAATTTTCAAACAATTGTGCTCTGACATGAAGTCTGAACACGAAAGTCTGCTTTTCCATACGGAAGTGCGCTGACTTTCGAAAGGTAACATGCTGTCTAGGTTGTATGAACTTAGAGAGGAGGTAAAAGAGTTCTTAACTGGTAAGAACGAAGAGTTATTGGATCAATTTTGTGAGCCAAAATTTCAAATAAATTTGGCTTATCTTATCGATTTTTTTTAAAAGCTAAATAAATTGAACCTTCAGCCGCAAGGCTCAGGAAATGCGAAGTTGAAAGGTACGAGCAATATATTTGCATACGAAGATAAAATCAGCGCATTTATCGCTAAAATTGAATTGTGGCTTATCAAAGTCGAAAGACAAAATTTTTCTGAGTTTGATACTCTAAATCAGTTTTTTTTTAATAGAGTGTGTTGAAAACAGAAAAGAAATACAAAATAACATTGCCACCCATTTGACAAACTTGAAAAGTGAATTTAACCGCTATTTTTCTGATAGAGAGGACAAGGGAATTCGAAAACTTATCTGCAATCCTTTCATTGTTAATGTTTTTGAGGTGCCTGATGGAATTCAAGAAGAAGTAATCGAAATGCAACATGATAGCAACTTGAAAGACACTTTCGAAGCAGAAATAAATTTGGAAGATTTCGGGACCCAAAAAGCAATTACTTTTCCAAAGATTCAGGATATTGTAACACGTCACTTAACATTGTTTTCATCGATATATTTATGCGAGCAGGGGTTCTCGGCGCTGTTGCTAATCAAGAGCAAGCAACGAAATCGGTTAGAGATGCCAGTGCCGACATGCGTTTGGCTTTAAGCAACACTGAACCGAGGATTCAAAAGTTGATAAAAAGTATGCAGTCCCAAAAATAGCATTAAGTTACTATAAAAGTATGTTTTATACATTTTTATTTGATTGGTAGTAATGTGAAAATAAAACAGTATTTGCTAAAAACTATTGCTTATATGTATTTCATGTCAACTGATAGCTCCAAAAAACCTTTTTCGATTACATTCACTATATGTTGGTGGTCGACGGCAATAAAAGATTCTGTCAAATGGTCCGGCACCGCTAAAAGGTTCAG
Organism: Micraspis discolor; assembly: GCA_030674115.1. Classification (NCBI taxonomy): domain Eukaryota; kingdom Metazoa; phylum Arthropoda; class Insecta; order Coleoptera; family Coccinellidae; genus Micraspis; species Micraspis discolor. Next base: position 3,079,659 of record JARTUT010001309.1, on the reverse strand, counting down.
AACCACTGCACTAGAATAACACAAAACAGTCAATTCTGAGTAGTACATAACCATTTGTTTGCCAGTTGTCTTCCAAAAGATCAGGAAAACCAACCGCCGAAGACGGATCACCCCTAGTGACCTTCATAATGAAAGACAGGGTGTATTTTGAATGCAGAAAGCGACAATGGTACTAAAGAATCAAGTACACTGAGCGACTTCTCAAGCTGAGAAATTGTTTTTTGAGCTACCGAGCTTGGTAGTCATGAAAAAACCTTCAGCCTGTGCTTCGTTTATATACTGGGTAATTCACAAATTTGGTATCCAAAAATTCTGCTTCTTAGCTTGTAAAGTCTTCCCGTTCAACACTAAAAAGAGTGCATTCAGTGAATATGTTGCTGGTATAGCCAATTACCGGTCTGGTAGGCAGCATTTTGCCAGCGGTTGCTTGTCAGTTAATATTAGTTAACTGATTATCTATGTTAATAACTTATATTGTAGCTACTAACAATCATTTAATATTTATGGAACTGATAAATAGTACCCAACCAAACTAATATGATTTACGTAGTGTACGTAATATTTATTCGAAAGTGTCGACTTTCGTAACATTCATACCAACTGCCAAGATACAATACAAATGTCACCAGGATGCATAGTCTGAATTTTTTATTGTATGTCGATAGGTTTTAACTAAACTTTACTGATATAGAAAAATTATCATCTTAAACTCGTTGCAGAAGGCAATCGCTTTTTCATTGCTCGTAGAATATTACCCCATTTTACGAATTTTTTGAAATATGATGTTTATATCTAATTTTCAGATACCCAATCATCTTGCTTGGTTGATTTTCTTCTACATTACATTCCATTCGTATTTGAATCTGGTTGGCGAATTATTGCAATTTGCGGATAGAAACTTCTATGCTGATTGGTGGAATGCGAATAACATCGACACATTTTGGAGAAATTGGAATTTACCAGTGCACAGATGGGCTGTCAGACATTTATATTTGCCCGTAGTTGAAATGGGATTCAGCAAGGGTGTGGCTGGTGTATCGGTGTTCTTCCTTAGCGCATTCTTCCATGAATACATGGTAAATATTTATAATTTTATAGTTGGGTACCAAGGTCAAGAGCTTTTGCGCGCTTGTTGTGTGAATTAGTTAGTTCAAAGAGGTGTTCAGTATATGCACTTTATTATGGGTCATTTACTTTGAGACGAAACTGATGAAATTTCTCACCGAATGAAAGTCGACCATTGCAGTTTTCTTATTGCAAAATTCGGGTGACTGATACCATCGTCTCAAAGTAAATCAGCAATCTTGAGATACTTTTTTGTCAAGAGTATCATTCATTATCAATTATTGCAGTTTATATAAATAAGTTCATTTTTAGAACACGAAAAACCACAGCAAAACAGTTTTGTAATAAACATTGTCCAATTTTAGAGAAAATTCGTGTGTGATTTCAATATATTTTTTTTTCAGGTAAGCGTTCCTCTTAAGACGTACAAAATTTGGGCATTTACTGGTATGATGGCTCAAATACCTCTTTCATCGTTCGCTAATCACGTTGAGAAGAGATTTGGACCAAGATGGGGAAATCTCATAGTTTGGTCATCACTAATTCTCGGACAACCGCTATGTATAATGATGTACTATCATGACTATGTTGTTACACATTACGGAGAATCACTCCTTGAAGAGTATGGACATATTTGAACGTGAAGAATTTAGTGTTTAGGCATGCCGATAGAAGTTATTCAATGATTTCAGTCATGAATTCTTGAGTAACAGATTTCTTTGAAGGTGATATATAAGTAATATTGAATTTTTGTACAGAAATATTGCATATAATTGAAATGAATGAAAAACTTCATATTCCTATTCTTTTATATTTTTTTTACATAGAATCGATAATATTACGGTAATTACCAAGATTTGTAAAACAAAATATATTTTTCAATCCATAAATCAATATTTTTCTGAAGAATTCACCTCGTAACTGTAAATCCACATATTCAGGTAGATTTTGTTTGGAAATAACAGTATGGTTATAAAAATATATTGCTATCACAGCAATGTTTGAAAAACTGATATTCCATTAATTGATTTTCAGCAATATTATCTGACAGTTTGAAATAAATATTGTTACTTCAGTTTGCTATGTCAGCAACTTCAATTTAGTACTTGTTATCCCGTAACAATGTTGAAAATGGCAGTGAATCCCCTGTTTCCACATTTGCTCAAGTATTGGAATATTTAGTATTCAAATACACTGCTCAACAATTGATAGGGATCACTTACTTTTTGGCGCTCTTGTTCACCCGAACAGAGTGCCTATCATTTTGCCCGAATGTCTGTAATTTTGGAATATCGAGCCGAAAATGGTCTCAATCGATTGGGTTTGACTCCCCGATTAAGAATCCGTGGCGAAAGTTGAGTCTGTCCGGCCGTATCCTCTCTAGCATCCAAAAGAGATGAGCTAGAGTTTTCATATTTTCAGAATAGGTTAATTGTCCAAATATCTCGGTCAAGTTCGTTATTGGGCCAAATCCGTCGGATGGTTCAGTAGTTATGAGCATCTGAAATTTTGTTTCCTCGATAACTACTAGAATATCCATCCGATCAAGTTGATACTTGAAATATTGTTGAGGGAGGCTGTCACAAAACGGCTCGCAAAATTTCGCAGAAATCGTCACGCTAGAAACTTTTTAAAAAATTCCAAAAAAAAAAATGTTTAATCCGCACTATCTCATAAAATATTTTTCGGATTTCAATAAAAATTCGTGAATATATTGAGGTGATCGATATCTTACTTATCCTCAAATGTAATTGCTGTAGCTCTTTTCCATCTAAAGATATGATCATTTTTTTCATTTACTCAAGAGAAAACAGAAATGACATACGTCCCGATGATTTTCTTTGAACGATGGCCATCACAGATCAATATTCGACTGACAAATGTCGGACTCCTTAATCAGTGTCAGTCATAGAGATAGAATTCAATCTCGATGGCTGAAACAATATATGTTGTCAAAATTCAGAAAAGCGCGGATGTAAGTTTTTAGGAAAAGGGAATTATAGCTTCGAACAAAACTTGGGGAAAATTATGAATAGTTATTTTAAATTTGAGATATAGCTTTGTTCATTCATTAGGCGTTCATTTTGCATCACATTGTCCTATAGTACGGGAAAAGACTATTGTTCACCTGACCAGAATGCTTATAGATTTGTTATGGTTTTAATATTTACTTGCAAGTAGCTCAACAAGAGCGCCAAAGCAATCTGACCTCACGTCAGTGCTTTCTAAATTTTTCTAAATTTATTTCTGAAATATTCGCTCCAAGATTATAAATTTAGTCAGATATCAGAGTATTTCCAGTTGATAATATGGTTCACTTGAGAAAAGAATGAAAAAATGCAAAGTTGGAGAGAAAAAAAGACTTTATTAGGAACACTCAAAATTCTGTGTTTGAATAACATAAAAATTTTATGATGAAACCACAAGAAGGCTGAAGTTTCGGTTAAGCTAGTACCTAGTTGGTCCCCCACGAGCTCGTCTCAAGCATTCTACCCTACGAGGCATACTTTCAATCAAACGATTTATAAAATCGTCCAAATATCCCGTAAAGCGTTAGAAAGGTCCTCCAGGTTATTGATCGGTTGTTCTGAGGTTGAGAATTGTCTAGACATCTCAGACCAGACATGTTCGATGCAATTCATGTCTGGAGAGGGAGCTGGCCAGTCCTTCCTATCAATAGCACGAGTTTCTAGCGCTTCATTAACCAGACGACTACGGTGTGGACCGGCATTATCGTCAATTAAAATGAAATTCTCGCCCAAGGCAGCCGCAAACGGAACAATTATGGGTTCAATAATCATATCGTGATATCTCTGGTTGGTCATTGTGGTGTTCTGCAGAACAACCAACTCTGTGCGTTGGTTCAAACAAATGCCTCCCCATACACATATAGAACCGCCGCCAAAAGCTGTTGTGGGTACCATAAACTGTTCTGCATACCTTCGACCTCTTTCCCTCCAAGCAAGAATACGTCCATCGGAGTTGACCAAACGAAATCTAGACTCATCCTTAAATAAACATCGGCTCCAATCTTCAACTGTCCAATTGCGGTGCTCCTCAGCCCATTGCCGTCGATGAACCCGGTGCTCCCTATTCAAACGGGGATGTTTAACCCTCCTACGTGCTCTCAAACTACGAACATGTAGTCGTCGTCTTACAGTCTGGTTCGAAATTAGAACTCCTGTTGCAACTCTCAGTGATCTATTGAGCCGCGACGCCGGGTAAGTGGGATTTCTCCTAGCATTGAGGATCAAAAGACGATTTTTGGCAGCTGTTGTACTGCGCTGCCGACCTCCCCCATGAACATAAGCTACTGAGTCGTTTTGGATGAACCTATTCCAAGCCTGACTCACGACACTTTGCGAAACATTCAACCGCCGCGACACTTCTCGCTGGGACAAACCTTCCTGTATCCACCGTATGATTTGGGCCAGTTGCACAGGAGCCAAACTTCTCTTCTCGGCATGACTGATAAGCTGATATTGTTCTCATTTCTTCAATTATTGTCACCTTATGTGTTTGAACGAGAGAAAAAGCAGATTTAATAACAAATACCACGTTGCTTTTCACTCCACCTGTAACAGCCTACAGATAATAATCAATTTTGTGAACAAGAGCCGATGAAGTGAGGAAAAATTTGATATAATCAACTCAAAACATCTTAATTTTTCCTTAGAGAACATATAATGTACAGATATTCACGAGATCACTTGAAAAAAATACAAATGAAGAGAAGTTCATAAGTGATCCCTAGCAATTGTTGATCAGTGCAATACAAATATACTGTTTTTGGCGCTCTTGTTCACCCGAACAGAGTGCCTATCATTTTGCCCGAATGTCTGTAATTTTGGAATATCGAGCCGAAAAAGGTCTCAATCGATTGGGTTCGACTCCCTGATGAAGAATTCGTGGCGAAAGTTGAGTCTGTCCGGCCGGCCGGCCGTATCCTCTCTAGCATCCAAAAGGAATCAGCTAGAGTTTTCATATTTTCAGAATAGGTTAATTGTCCAAATATCTCGGTCAAGTTCGTTATTGGGCCAAATCCGTCGGATGGTTCAGTAGTTATGAGCATCTGAAATATTGTTTCCTCAATAACTACTAGAATATCCATCCGATCAAGTTGATACTTGGAATGTTATTGAGGAGGCTGAAACGAAACGGCTCGCAAAATTTCGCAGAAATCGTCACGCTAGAAAATTTTTAAAAATTCCCAAAAAAAAATTTTCAATACCCAATATCTCCTAAGACTTCATTTAGATTTAAATAGAAATCCGTATATATATTGAGGTTACCGATATCTTACTCATCCTCAAATTTCATTGTCGTAGCTTTCCCCTTCTGAAGATATGATCATTTTTTCATTTACTCAAGAAAAATAGAAATGTCATGAAGTCCGAGCTTTGTCATTGAAAGATTTGCCATCACAGATCGATATTCGTTTGACAACTTGCGGACCTAGATATCAGTGTCAGTTGGCGTAATATCAATCAAAATTTTCATAGAATTCATAGAGGTAGAATTCGATGTCGATGACGTTGTCAAAATTCAGAAAAGCACAGACGTAATATTAATCAAAAAATTTTTTATCACAGAGAAAGAATTTGATGGCGTTGTCAAAACTCAGAAAAGCAATGACGTAAGTTTTTAGGAGAAGCATAGAACAAAATTTGGTGAAAATTATGAGTAGTTATTTTCAAATTGAGATAAAGGTTTGTTTATTCATTAGGCTTTCATATTTTCATCACATTGTCCCATAGTACGGAAAAAGACTATTGTTCACCCGATCAGAGAGCTTATAGATTTGTTAAGGTTTGAATATTTACTCGCAAGTAGGTCAACAAGAGCGCCAAAGCAATCTGACCTCACGTCAGTGCTTTCTAAATTTTTTTACTATCTCATTAGGAGATTAATTTAGAACTAGCTTTTTACACGCTGCTTCGCCCGCAGTGGAGCCGTTAAATAAGTATGAGTATGAATTAGATATTGTCGTCGGTAATACAGTATTCAGAGTTGAAACTTCATTACTGTAATGCTATATGGCGTAAGAGTAGCTAAATTTGTTGATTTTTTGACAAACAATTTTCTTATCTTTCGTAAAAGAAATTTTTTAATAAAAAGTATCCTATCTTACTTCTCATACCTTCAAGAGTATATGTACAAAGTTGCATAATGATCGGTTAAGAAGTTTTTGCGTGAAAGCGTAACAAACTTACATTCGCAGTTATAATAGTAGGGATAGTATAGTATGATGTTATGTAGTTCATTCCATGTTTTGTACGCTTGCTTCTACTGGAACAGCGTGTTATCGTTTAGCTCAAATATAATATTTCAATATCTTTCCAAAAATGGTTTCCACCGATTGGGTTCGACTTCTTGATGAGGAATCCGGGGTCTAAATTGAGTATGTACACGTATTGTGAAGGTTTCATCAGAATCGCACTGTTTCAGTCCTCGGTAAATACTTCAGAACAATCGAGCAAACGCCTGCCCTCATGCCAGTGCTTTTCCACATTTTTATCTAGCTCTCATAAATTCAATGAGTATTTTATACGACATAAGAATTGGTTTTTTTCTAGGAAACTGTCCATAAATTCCATCTGAATTTTTGAGGTTATCTTATTTCTGGGCAGATTTTGGGGGTGCAATCTTTCGAAAGATCTTTCAAAAGATTTTTGCTGTGACGTCATGGGTTCAATACACGCTAAAACGGTATCTTTCGAACTGGTGACGTCATAGAAGCCGCGAAATTTAAAATCTGTATTGTAGAGTTTATGTTAGTTTTTCAATACCCATTGTTAGTTCGTTATTGGTGCTTTAATTGCGATTGTTAGAAATTATATAGAAAATTTAATTTACATTTTTAATGTTCAAGAATTAATCCTCATTAAAATGGAGGATGCAGTTATTTCTGTTATTGACAACGTATCACATATCCTCATCCAGTTAGAAGCCGAAACCAATTTGAATTTGATACATAATTAAAATATCTGGAAGTTTTGATTCAATAAAATGACTACTTTCAGAAATACTAAAACGAAAAAGGCAGATATCTTGCAAAGCATGGCAAACCCCATTTCTTGAATCACAGAATTATTGTAAATAATCACTTTCTTATTTATTTCGCCATTACTTCAACAATAAATATAAACGTGTGCTTAACTTTTCCAATGCAATATTACAAATTACAATCATGAGCAAAATTCAAATTATCCGCCATAATAGACATTTGACATATTTACAAAACATTCCAACTACCCAAAAATGTTCTTTCAAAAGATTGAAAGATCTTTCGAAAGATTTTGCGTGTGACGTCACCGTTGCAACGCTAAAATACGAATCTTTTGAAAGACACGGAATCTTTCGAAAGATTGCACCGCCAAAATTCGGCCCTGATCATCGTAAGAATAGATTTCTTGTAGCAATAAAACGAAAAAAACATATTTAAATTCCTTGTTCATTACGAAACGCTAAAAACATAACTACTGTTTAACTTTGAACGTCAATCTATTCTTCTTGCCAGTATTAGAGAGAAGGTTCGTGATCTCAACATCTCTCTTGGAAATTCTCGTTTGATTTTGGTGAACCAATTGGGCGTGCAGCGCTTCGCCGCTCGGCTAGTTCCGTTAGAGCGAATTTTCTTCAAGAATAATGCCAGATACAGGTAGCGTGCGAATTCTGATCCCACGTGCACAGGACGGATCATAACTGGTGACGAGACATGGGTCCATGAATATGACACACAAATGAGCGAATCATCGAAATCGGTGGGAAAAAATAAGCCGAAACCGAAAAAAGCTAGCAAAAGTCGTTCGAAAATGAAGACTTATTGTTTTCTTCGATATTCGTAGTGTGGTTTATCATGAATTCGTTCCGCAAGGTCAGACGGCCAATAAAGACTTCTATTTAACTATTCTGAGAGGTTTGCGTTAGCAGATCTCCTTAAACCACCGCTAAAGATCAGTGGTTTAATTTCTAAATAGGTAATGCATTGTTTTGGACACCTTTACTCACATGCAGGTGACTCAAAAATAGTGAAATTTGTAACACTGAACTGATAATCTACGTTAATAAACAATATTGCAGCTACCATACAATCATGATGATTTGACATCTATGGAAGGGATGAGTACTAACTAAAACAACGGACCTGATTCATGCAATACACCCATAATGATTCAAAATTTACTATTCAATTAAAATTCCTAACATACAAACTTAGAGCAGTCTTACCAACTGCCGAAATACAATACAAATGACACTAGAATATAGAACTAGAAATAGAAGAAGTATAATCCTGGAGTGTTATTAAATTTCAATAGTATTCATAAAACTAAAACAAATGCAATTTAGAATATACTATTGAAATAAAATCTTTTTGGATCTGAAAAGAAATAATGAAAGCTTAGAGTACATTGAATTTAGTTTCAATATTTTGGATATAATATTCTACTGTGTTATCCAACCTATTAGTGTAGCTGGCATGAATGAATGACAAATGGAATTGTAATTACTTTATATTTCAAAAAATGTCCAGACAAATTTCACATTTCAGGTAATATACATGATATTTGAAAACAAATTTCATACAATCTGTACAATCTAGTTTTTAGTACGGAATGATGTAAAACAGAGAATTGTTTTTCAAATGAATCATAATTTACTATCTTAAAAAATTCTAAATTACCCAACATGAAATACATATACTGAGCAATCTATCTATTTTCTCTTCAATTGTTCAAAAATTTGATTTCCCATGATATGAAAAAACCCACGAAGCAAATCACCTACTTACTTTAATGAGTCAATAAATAAAATATAATCACGATAACATTAGGTATAACTTCATAGAAGCATCTATCTAAAATCCAAAAATTGTTGAAAAGTTGAATTTCTCAAAAAATATACAATTATCACAATGAAAAACAACACTTAATTTTCAACCTTACTTTCGTTATGATTCGAACAAGGATCAGTCTCGTTTTCTGAATTTGATGTTCCCTCATTATTTATTTCTTGCATACCTTCATGCTTATGACCATGATGAGTTTTCTTCTTCTTTATATGACCCTTACAATGCTCACACTCATCGTCGCTTTCTGAAGACGATGAACTGCTGGAACTATCTTCATCAACACTTCGAGGTTTTGTGTAAATGCAACAACCTGAAAATGCAGATGAAGTTGAAAACAGTGAAGAAATTCTGGAAAATAATATAAGCTAAGTGAGCAGCTTTTAGGACATAATCTTAAAGTCGAAAACAAAATGCCGTTTGTAGCATTTTCAACCAAATTTCCCTATTTTCTCAAAAAATGCTTGGAGTACCTCTTTAATTAAAGCTTCTCTGAAGTTTTAAAATGTTGTTAATCATAAATTGCTTACACTGACATATTATTGAAATGGCTCATGGAATTTTAAAAACTTACATTTGGATTTTTTTCTGTTCATGTTTTCATTATCTACAGTTTCCGTTGACCACTGAACTTTCTTGTCTGTTGCTGGCTTCCTCAAACGTAAACGTAATGTTGCTACCTCTTGAGACTGAAAAAATTTAGGATACTCTAAATTTCAATTAGGTTTTACCTCAGCCTCTTGATCCTGTTTTGCAGTCAAGGTTTCACAAATACCTCATACATTATGGATGTTGGATATTTTGTCACAAAATAATTGTATAAATCTTGTTTTATAGTTCAAAATCTGTAGATATTAATTTAATTTGGTGAACTGCCCATGCTATATTTGTGTACTCTTGTAGGCAAGGAATGTTTGCTAATAAAACAAAACGACAATCTAGAAGAACCATTGCTCCAATGTTGCGAGCTATCAATGATCTTTTGGACTGTCATTCCTTTTTATTAGCTTACCTCGCGGTGCCGGCATAAAGGCACTAGAAACCATTTCCCTTCAATGAATGTTTATTTATTAGTTTGAAAATCTATACTTTGACATTCCAGAAGCCTCTTTTCAAAAATGTGGTTTTGTATGTGTAATGTGTGAAATACATATAACACTGAAAAACTTCAAAACGTACCACTATTGATTATGCTAAGAAACAAACACTCGAATGTCAGAGTGATAAATAAAGTTCAGCTATTCTATATGTGTAAATATGTTATGGATGCAAACATGAACAACAACAAAAAACAAATTTCAATAATAATAACAATAATAATAATTTATTGATTTCTCATATATACAAAATATGTAGAAAGGAAAACAGGTCATCCAAAAATATATACTACCTTACAGAAGACACTCTTTACTTTTACTTTCAGGGAATATTGAAGATTCCAACATTCTTCCAGAAACAATAATTTTAGAGTTCAGGGGATGAAAATGTGATACAGAACACAAAACAGCTATTAACTAATGATTTCTCATTCTATAATCCCGATGTCATTATTTTTGTTTATCATCCAAACCTTATGTTGTCTAGTATGGAATGGCTAATGGTGAAATATGCCACAGTTTTATCTCAGTCTCCTTCCCAATGAGTATAAAATATAATCATAAAAAAAAATTGTAATAAAACCAAATTCAAGTATCAGAATAGTAATCAAGTTTATTCCGTTATTCATTACATAAAATTCATGAAAATTAGCTTGTGTAAGATTAGTTCTTTGAAAATATAAATATTTGAATATATTCTTTTGTTATTGCACTTTACATAAAAGGTATACCCATCTATTAGTGAAAACTCACTGAATCACATTCTTTTTTTTCAAATAGTCAATCTTTTGCTCATCATAGCTCAAATATTTCTTCAATACTTCGTCCGTATGCTGCCCCAATAAAGGAGGAGGAGCTCTAACCTCATTAAGACCATTGCTGTATTTAACAGGTGGACCAACAACTTTAATTTTGCCAGCTTTAGGATGCTCAACAGTTTTCACCAGATCTATTGCACTCAAATGTGGATCAGAAAATACATCACTTAATTTATTCACAGGTCCACAAGGAAATGAGCTTCCATCAAATATAGTCATCCATTCTTTATTGGTTTTGGTTGTTAGAAGTCCTTCTAATATTTCCAATAATTCCGAACGATTTTTAACACGAAGAACATTAGTTTTATACTTAGAATCCCTGATTAAGTCATGTCTTCCAATTCTTTCACAAAGGTCTTTGAACTGAAGGTCTGAACCAGCACCAATTGTTAAAAATCCATCTGATGTTTTGAACATTTGATATGGTACCAAACTAGCATGAGCTGAACCCCATCTCTGTGCTTCCATTCTGGCATTTAAATAATTCGATCCTATGTTAATGAGACTTGCAACTTGTACAGAAAATAAGTCACAGTCAATTTTTTGACCCACTCCAGTTATATTTCTTTGGATTAATGCAGCTAAGATAGCACCATGTGCAAATAAACCCGTTGCTAAATCAGTCACAGCAACACCCACCTTCACTGGTTCACCGTTAGTTGGTCCTGTGATATTTAATAGACCTCCAACAGACTGAGCTATTACGTCATATCCTGGTTTCTTCATGTAGGGTCCCTTATTTCCATACCCAGTAATAGAACAATATATAAGTTGAGGTGCAATACTTTTGAAGTCATTATAACCTAGCTTCAAATTATCTAATGTGCCTGGAACATAATTTTCTACAAGAACATCAGCAGTTCTGGCTAAATCATAAATGATTTCTTTGCCTTCCTCAGTTTTCAAGTCAACACATACACTTTTTTTATTTCTATTGACAGCAACGAAATAGCATGTTTCTGAGGTATTATTGATAAATGGAGGACCCCACTTTCTAGCTTCGTCACCTGAACCTGGCTTCTCTATTTTAATAACTTCTGCACCAAGATCTCCTAAAATCATTGTGCAGAATGGTCCTGCTATTATCCTTGTTAAATCTATAATCTTCACGTCATTTAAAATGTTTTTGGGAGAATCAGAATAGAACCTTCGTCCATTTTTTAAATCAAAAAATGACATTTTCGAATTATACATAGGTTTAATACAGATTTTCAATACATGATTCATTTTGAGACGGAAGAGAATAAGCTTTGAAGAAACCAAAGATTAAATATTATGCTAATACTCTTTGTTCAGAAAACCAAGGCTTAATACATTATTTTCAGTATGTATTTGCATTCAGTACTTATCTAGATTGTACAGTGTCAACATACCTGAGCCTGATCAGATTCTGTTTGAACAATTGTGACTGAAGTGGATTGTTGCTGCATTCCAGTGTTTTGGGGAGATGGAATTGAATCTGCCATGATATCTGCTTTTGGTCTAATCGATTTTTAAATAATTGAAATGTCTTTATATTAAACTATCGCAATCATTTCAACTTATCTACAAGGTGAAATTTTTTAAATGTATTCTGACACTTTACTGACAGTACACTATAGACATAGATAAATAAAAATACACTCTATGATGTGACTGTCAGTCTAGTGTCACAATCAGAATACATATAAAAAATTCTATACTCAATTGAGGTTCTGTGGCTATGAACAGAAACAATCTGTTATCTCTGGCTATGAAAGAGAACCATTCTATGCTCTAAGATACTCAGTGATCGACAGTGTATATTAGTGTTCTGTGATCGACAGTCTGGCGCACCACCAAATTCTAGAAAATCAGTGGTGCGAAAATGGCTAAAGTCCCTAAACAACCTAGTAGTCTATGCTAAAATCCTCCTACGCCAGTGGCAGGGGTTAACTTTGGTCTATTTCATTATTGATTTCACTTTAGTTTGAAGATTATCATCAAACTATGATTTCACTGAATTGAATGGCAGTAATGGGATACCACCTTCATTTCACGTGGTTTTTGGCACCAAATTATTACAAAATGAATGAAAATTTTTTCTTATATTCAGCAGGTGACTGCTCAACTGAAGCTTGGGGGTCTACATTTTTTCGAATATCCAGCAAATGACGGCAGACCTGAAACTTCTGATTTTATGTTTCTTTAGACGCTTTTACTAACTCTCATAAAATAAATCTTCTAAAATCGTAAAATATAAATTATATTAGCCTGTCTTTGAAATAACCTCCAATTAAAAAAATTTAATTGTACTTTTCTATTTCCTGCTTCCCTAATAGTGAATGTAGACAAGAAAAAGTGTTGACATGCCTCAAGAGTAAGTGAGCTGATAATTGAAGAAGGACCTTGGATTTCGCTATTTCTCGATTAACGCGAATGTAGCAGAATAATTGCAGTATATAGGAGAAACGAAACGATCGCGGCGGGGATCGAAAACCGAGGCATGCTTCAAATTCATCTCAGATGCCCTCTTCAAGCCCGCGATTTTCATTCGCTCGGTGCAGATAACGTGGAAGACAAAAAGATATTTGCGTAATAAGCATATTATACTTTTATTTATCTAGCTACTATGGCAATAAGCAGTGTTGCTAATCGATGGAATTTCTTTCGCATCGCGAAACATTTTCACCTTATTGAAGGCATAGATTAAAAAGAATCTTTAATCTAAGGTTGAAGGTTTTCGGAGTTTTCGTGGTTTTGATCAGACCATAGACTACCTGGATCAGACCGCCAAGAGTTACTTATTAGGACGCTAGATGACATCATATAGATAGATAGAATTCTGCAAATATTATAAAAACTAATTTTTCTTTTCGACAATAGATGTCGGGGAAATTTGAAAACACTAATTTTAAATGAGAAAGTATCAATGACCGTTTTATTCCTTATTTTACTTTGCTAGTAGTGATGATTCCGTCTTTTGTCTCCTATGCGTTATTATGAAATACTAAATTCTTCACTTCTATCATTGTATATATATCACTACTATATATACAATCATTCCATTCTTCAGATTTCCAGGTAAAAGTCTAGTTCATATGAAACTACAGATAAATAGTTAATTTATCTAGTGTTAAATAGATGTTTAAGTAAGAATTATGAGGGATAGATGGCAGCAGCAGCCCCAATAAGTTAAAGTTTATAGAAATATATATATTTTTATTTTAAAGCAGAAATAATTGGCGAAAAATATTCATCAAAAAGATGAAATATCCCCGAATTTTTTAATATTTTTATGGATCCATGAGCAGCAAAAATTTTTTAATAATTCTGCGAACTAGCTTTGATATCGTTTTGAAAAATAAATTATTTGTTAAATGAGGAATGATTATCCATTAAAGGTACGCTGTAGGCTAGTTAAAATATAATAATAAAAGACTTTTCATTGAGCACTAAATGTATAATTAAAATTTAATAATTATAAGAATTTCAAGCAAATAAACAAAAATAACTAGTTTGCACTGGTCATGAGTAATGAGTTATTCTCTTGAAATTCATGATAATATACTATAGTAAAGGGTTAATACACTAAAGAGAATACAATGACGGTCTTTAAGACATCTCTGTTCTCTTATCATTGTTTAGTGATTGCCATAGATAAATAAAAGTATGGTGATTGCCTTCATACAATGCTGTTACCATGGAATCTCCATACATATATGTAAACAAAGGGAACCTTAATGTAACAGTCAAATTCAGAGCAGTCGAAGTGATTTATGTTTTTCTACAGAGAAGTTAATGCATCAATTTGTTTTATCAAAAACAAAAAAAAAATTTGAAGACCTCTTGAGAGATGCACTAAAAGATTCTCAGACGTGTACAAAAACAAATATGGAGTCATGCAAACCACCCAATCCTTCTCCAATTCATAATTATGAGGGCTTAAGTGAAGAAGAGAACAAGAAGTTCCTTCTCAACAAATTCTTTGAACAAAGTAGCGCATATTCTGCATCGCATGATATAAAACCAATACCCAAACCTAGAACTAAGCTGAAATCCAATAATATTAAAAATTCATCCTCATCTCTTAATTCGAGTAATGAAACCTTCAAAGTCACTACCGATATCGATCAAATTCAAAGCAGGAGATCATCTATATCCAGTACAACCACATATAAAGTGTCTTCTCCGAAGGTTTTGAATACTCAGAATGATGATTCCTGCAGCCAAAGAACTTTTAAAGTACCCAAAAGACCAACACCTAAGATTGGTGATATAATAATACATGAGAAAGATAGTGTTTCAAAAATTATTGATGTACAAGTTGATCACAAGATAGCTAGTTTGCATTCTAAAGACAGTGGATCAGATAACAAATCGAATTCTGCTTTGTCTATAAAAGTTGCTAATATTGATAATGAAGTGAATGAACATTCTAAACTACCAATGGATGATACCTTCAATGAAATACAATTGTTAAGTCAAATAGTGAAAACTGATGTTCTGGAAATAACAATTCATAAAATGGATAAATTATTGTTCAGTTCTCTAATAATTCACCCTGTGGTAAAAATTCATATTGTCGATATCAATACTGGTAACTATCTAATGAAAAATAACAAAAATATTGTAGATCCTAAAGAAGATAATCTAAATTATATAGGTCCAATAATGACCAAACCCTATAATTTGCAAGAAAAAAGATCTCTTATACCTATGTGGGAAGAAACTATTTTGATAACTGAAGATTATAATTATTTTGTAGAACAGAAGGATAATATTATCATTTTTTTTGAAGTTTTGGATTTTGTTGCTGTGCATTTTTTGAATAGTAAACCCAAGGGTTGGCATGAAATTGCTTTTGCATTTCTAAAGGTATCAGGAAAAAATAATGCTCTTAATTTCAATAGAAACATGAGGTTACAGTTTTATTATTGCTCTTATAAAAAAGAAAACATTAGGAAATGTTATATTTGGGAGACATGGAGTAAGGGAATGCTAAAGAAGTATCCATCCAGTCTTTATATATCTATCGTGAGCAGTGGCATTGAAGATGAATTATCAAAAACTAGAAAAATGTCAAGCACTCAAAAGAATGAAATCGGTAAGAACTTTGAAAGCAAATATGAATTTGATACAAAAACTAGCATAAATACCTTACTGAAGAATACTTCTGATTTCGCCAGAGAATGGAAAAGAAGTGCAGGGGAAATAACAAAATTACCGAATGAATTTATTGCACAATTTGAAACAGATATGGAAGGGTGTTTTACTCTTAGATTCAATCACAGTGGATCTCTCTTAGCATGTAGTTTGAAACAGAATAATGTGTTTCAGGTAGTAATTTTTTCAATGGACAATTTTGAACAAGTTTGTTCTCTTCCTGGACACCAGGATCTAATATATTCAATTCGTTGGTCTTCTGATGATTTGCTGCTGATTGCTTCATCAGCAGATTGTTCAGTTTCTGTATGGAATGTAAAACAGGTTTCGTTTCAGCAGATTTTGCCTCATCCATCATTTGTATATGCTAACGAAATAGCCAGTGATGTGATAGTCACTGGTTGCTATGACACTAAAGTACGAATTTGGAAAAAGGAAAATTTTTCATCAAAATATTTGTTAAATCAGGAGCTTGAAGGGCACACTGGATACATCACTAGTTTGGTGTTCAAAAAGAATTTGGAAACCATTTTATCGTCAGATTCTTTTGGAGCTGTAATAGAATGGTATAAAAACCAACACATGGGTCTTACATAAAAAATAAAAATCCTAGGACTTGAGGGAATTACAATAAACCAACTAGAGTTAATAGCTAAAGAAAAAAGACTGCTTGTCCATTCCCGAGATAATATGTTGAGAATAATAGATTTAGAATCATCATTTGTCATACACTGGTTGCAAGGAGGACTAAATACTAGGTTTCAAACTTCTTGTACAATATCTCCATGTGGTAACTACATTTTTGCAGGAAGTGAAAATTCTGTCATAAATATTTGGAATTCAAGATCAGGAAAACCTGTTGGTAGTATAATTCCATACAAAAACAAACCTGTTACTATTCATGCCTTACATTTCCATCCAAAGAATAACTTGATGGCTATAGGGACTTACGAGGAAGGTCTACCCATTTTATTGTTCGGTTACACTGGAAAGGAAAATTTGAAAAAAAAAAAAAAAAAAACCGAATTGGCTTTTAGCACAGAAAACAAGACTAAAAAGTGAAAATGTATAAGTGAATCAGCAAAAAGTTAAAATGCCAGTTTAAATAAGGTTTAACACAAAATGGATAAGTTAATGAAAAGGAATTTGAATGGACCATTTATGAATTCTAGGTTGAAATCAAAACAAATGTAACAAATAATAGATTTAATAATTATTATAATATTTTAATCTACACAGTGAAACAGTAGATCTACTGTTCCCTATGGCAAAAAATCCACTGTTAGGTGAAAAATTTACCACATTTACATGACCAAACTTAGTACTAAAATTTGGGAAATTTTTGATTGTTTCTTGGTCCCCAAGATGATATAATTTGACAGAATTTGGAATATCATTTGAGGCATATCCTAATAATTCCGATGTACAATTGAAGGCCAAAGAAGAAATTTTCGTGGTCAAATTCAACAAAGCTTTTTGTGGTTTTGGTCTTTCGCTTTTATAAATGCAGTTTGTATCATACAGGTTAACAACGCCTTGAGCAGATCCAGCGGCTAAAAATCTCTCTGATGGTGAAATAGCCAAGGTTGTGCCTTGTAAACATCCTCAATCAATAAATCTGTGTTTAACTCTTCTCATATTTATATCAAATATTGTTATTTCTCCACAGTTGCTATGAGCATACAATAAATTGTTTTTTGAACCGAAGGAAAGAGCGGTTGCTTCACCATTTTGTTTTAAAACACCTATTCTTTCTTTAGTGTGGGCTGATAATAAGTGAATTTCCCCAATTTTCCAGCTATGGCTAGTATGGTTTGATCAGACGAAATGTTGAATTTTTTACATGTTGTTAAACCAGGAGGTAGGTTGAATTTGGTGGATTTAGCAGATTTCAAATCAAAATAGTGAATGAATGGGAGACGTGATCCAAAGATCACTTGTTGATCTGCTTCAATAATTTTAGAACAGAATATAGGAAAATTTTCATATTTTACACTGTGCAGTTTGGTGCTCTTCTTTCCACTTATGCCATAAAGTGAAGCAATCCCACTCTGCCCTGCAACAAGAGCTACTGACGTATCGTTAAAAAATTCAATACAGTTTATGTAGGGACCTTCATTGTATGTTTCACAATTCAAGTGTTTAATTTCTTTGTATTCTAAAGTGGATGAAGGTAGATAGATAGATGGTTGTTTTTTCGTGATACCACAAGTTTGTAAAATATCGTCATCCTCATCAGAATCTTCCTCTTTTCTATCTAATTTTGCCCACTTAGGACGGCCATTTATAGATTCAAATTTATGTTTGAGTAATTCTGTATACTTATTTGATGGATCGTTTATACCTCCTTCTGGCAACCTTCTTCCCTGTGCTTTTAATGCTTGTCCTACAGTTATTTCGTTATCTTCAGATTTCCATGCACAAGGCTTATTACTTCCAACGTCTTCATCACTATCTGTCCCAGCTGATCCAATTTTCAATCCATCTTTTTTTTCAGCATTTTCTAAATTTTGCAGGAATTTTTCAGAACTTTTGAAAATCATTTTATCAAGAAGTTCATCTTCTAACTTGAGACAATTTTTTTCCCGTTTCCTTTTCGGCATATTTGATGTGCTTATTTACTTTTTGATGAGAAATTTACTTGAGATATAGTATATTGTTTACAATAGCCACGAGATATATGTTGATTACCACTTTAAAATAGGTTAATTTGTTGGTTAGGTTATAGAGTAGCACAATCCTAGCCATAGAGTAAAGATCTTTACTCTATTACCCTAGCGTTATCATCAGGATAGTAGGTTTTCGTAATATGCATAGATAACAAATTTTTTTCTCCTAGATGTTTTTGGACATCTTGGTGAAATATCAAAAGCGTTCTCTATCAAATTTAGGAACCTCAGCTAAGTCAGTCTGAAAAAGTCAAGAAATTAAATGTCCCTCAACAAATGGCTACTAAAATTTCAGAAAAAGCAGTGGCGTATCATGTTTTAAACATCATGAAATGGTTTATGCCTAGAGCAGAGTGTGCCAAATTGGAGAATAAAAGAAACCGTAACTAAACTATGAATTCTTCATTTCAAAATATCCTTGGGATTCAAACAGTTGAGATCAGCATCCAATATTCGATAGAAATAATTGTTTGATTTTTTCAATAAAACTTAACAGATATAAGGTTTATAGATTAAAATTGAGTATTTCACAATATTATTATTAGTTTAATTTTATTAAAATAACCATTGAAATTTTCAAGACTAACCTGATTACTCCAGGAACCGAACTGTTCAAGGAGGTCAGGCCGTAGTATTATCATAAACTATAATTATTTCTTGGTAACACATTTAATATGATACAATTCCAAGTCCTTTTCTGATACTGTAGAAGGCGCACCACTAACCAAATCTCTGCCCTCGGCTCCTTTCGGAAATGCAATGACATCTCTAATACTAGCAGTTTCCAAAAGAATTGAAATAAGTCTGTCTAATCCCAAAGCAATTCCTCCATGAGGTGGACATCCTGAACTCAACATCTCTATTATATGCTTCATACTGCTAACCTCGATATCCAGAAGCTTTAATATTTTTTCTTGTAAAAGTGGGTTATGAATTCTTATTGAGCCTCCGGCTATCTCATTTCCATTAAGCACCAAATCATATGCCAGTGCACGAACCTTCAAAACGAAATCATTAATTGTTTTTTCAAGCTCATTTTGGAAGGAATCAAACCTTCAGAGGTGACTCATACAATAAATGAACATCTTCTGGATTAGGGGCAGTAAAAGGATGATGTGCAGAGTTCAAGCCGCCATTTGCGTCTTTTTCAAAAAGGGGGAAGTCTGTTATCCATGCTAGATGCATGCCTTTCTTCTTTATTTCAACTCCATTCTTTTCTAAATGATCAGCATAGATCAGCCTGACTCTCCCCAATAAACCTAACTAAAAAATGTATTCCTTAATTGATATTGAAATATTAAGATTAGGGGAAAACTGAATATTCTGACTTTCGCTCAGTCAAGGTTGATCATTTGCTCAATAATAATAATGTTTATTTTTAATAAAATAAACATGATAATCATGGAAGCTGAAAGCTTGTGTGTTGATTTCTATTTTATTTTTATTTATTATAAATGCATTTGTGTGTCAGACAACAAATTCTTCAAGTTAGTACTAAAACCATTGATACTATTTTTGACTAAAAGTTCGAAAATTACAAATATTTGGATGAATGAGCAATATATTAAGGTGAATAAAAGCGCCAAAAAGGCAAGTCAAAAAGTATATGAGGAATTGTTATGAGATTAGGAGCTTTTTTCACCCTCATAGTAATCAGGAATGATTTATCATTTAACATTGCCAAAAAAACAAAGAATACCTTTTCATTAGAATTTTTGTGATTCTGTGATCTCATGAAATATGAAAAACTCTCAAATATTATTAGTATCAGATGTATAAATATTAAAATATAAATTACCACTGTATATGCACAAATTTTGACAAATATCTCAAGGGGTATGAATTATTTACAATAATATGGCCAAAATTTTTGTCCAGATGTGACAAATATATTATAAGTTAAAATATTCTCAAAAAACAATTATCTGAATTGCCAAGAATTTCCAGCCATTGCAAAATCAGTTCAATGGTGGTAGATTTAGTTTTGGACCTTACATCATAATAAGATTTACCTAATCCTAAAACACACCTTATTTTATATTTATATTCTTTCAAACAACGAAAGGATCTTCTTACCACTTCTTTTTTCTCTCCATACCCAAGAAATAAAATACTATTCTCCAATAAATCTACTTCATCGGCTATCTTGTTTGCCACTTCTTCAGTCAATAATCGTTTCATCTTCAATATCCAATCACCTCTATTTGAAATCTTATTCTGGACTAATTTGACTGAAGGAAATTTTTCTGCCAAGTTCTCAAATTGTTGTTTTACAGATTTTGTGAAGAAAACATATTTCTCAGGAATTTGCAAACAATAAGCACCAAAGCTGTCAGGATTGTGATCTCTCATTGGTAGAAACATTTCTGAACAATTGCAGCTGAAATTTTATTAGTTTCACAAAGCGGTAATTAATTCAATGAAAATCATTGACCATAAACATGTTTGTTTTAATCTTATTACAAGACTCACCCAGTTTCAAATTGATTAGGTAGTTTAGGAATTTCACAAGCTCATAAATGTAAAATTTGATCAATAACTAACTTCACAGAGATATTAAGCATAATCATAAATGTTTTTGTGAGATTGTTTATAAGAAAGATTTTGAGAGAATCAAATGATTTCTAGGTTTCTTTTTGATGTGTTACCTCAAAACCAAAACGAATATCAGGCTTGTCTGACCCATAAAGCTCCATGGCATCTCTATATTTGATTCTTTTAAATCTACTAGGTATAGTACTGACAAAATCTGGCCAAACAAAGTTCAACAAATCTTCAACCAATTCCATAATTCCATCAGCTGTTGAGAAAGACATTTCTATATCGAGCTGTGTAAATTCAGGTTGTCTATCAGGTCTGGAGGTTTCATCTCGATAGCACCTTGCTATCTGAAAATATCTAACAGATACTTTTTCATATAAACTGGACAGTTTTTTTACCTGTCTATAGCGCCTGCCATTAATATTTGCTTAAACTGCTGAGGACTTTGAACAAGAGAGTAGAATTGCCCTGGGAATTTTGTTGGGACAATAAACTCTTGAGCTCCCTGAAAGTTGAAATTCACTTAATTCACAATGGTACAAAACAAATGAGTTCTACTATTAGATAGCTCCCAATCAATATGCTATAGTTAAATAAAAAAAATTGTTATTAACAATTAAAAACTTTCAACATAAGACAAAATTTGGAGATGTAACCGCAGATAACTACAATCGAGGTTACCACAGTAAGTAAATTTTTCGTAATCTCAACATGTAACTATGATGTATCAATACATCACACACCTAACTGCATCTAATCTACCTGCTATATAGGAAACATCAAAAAATTTTACTCACTCCAGGTGTTGCTTTAAAGAGTGTTGGTGTCTCCACATCAACAAAATTTGAATCCATCAGGAATTGTCTCATTTTAAAAATAAAATTTGACCTGAACCTAAGATTTCTCTGCATCTCTGGGTACCTTAAATCTAAGTACCTGTATTGCATTCTCAATGCTTCTTTAGGTTTCTGGAAGTCTCTCATATTGAAAGGTAATTCAGCTGATTTATTTAGTACTTGAAATTCATCAATAAGTATTTCTACTTCTCCAGTTGGCAAATTCTTGTTCACCATATTTTTTGGTCGGGCCAAAACGGTTCCAGATACTTTCAAAATTGATTCCAATGGCAACTTCTTTAAACTTTCTTTCATTTCTTTGTCCTTCAAATAAACTTAAATCAATTCCAAGAGGAAGATTTGTTGTTATTTTTGCTTCTTCTAGCAGTCATTTCATTGCATATTGTGCCATAATGACTGCTAGAATGAACGGTCTTTTGCTTGGACTAGGGTATTTTTGTGATATGATAAGAGAACTTAACCCACTTACTTTTTCCTTAAGTATACACTGGGTTTGTCCATAAGCATCTCTAAGAATAATGAATTTGTCTAATCTCTGAAAAACTAGCCACCCACATAAGACAACTGGAAAACCAACATTCTCACAAGTTAGTTCTCCACAAGTACATGAACGAAATGTATATTTATTAGTTTTGAGTTTAAGTTTTTCATCTCCATTTACCTCATCCACCAAATATATAGATTTGGAATAAGAGCGGTTAATAAAGATTTGTTTTCGTTTTAACGGTTTGAAAAACTGCACATTTTGAACCTAGAATAGAAAAATTAGTTCATTAAGGATCAATTCTTTTTTAAATAATTTATTCATCACCTGACGGATTAATGTGCGAACACTCATTATGAATAAATTTGGTTTTATAGTATTTTAAGTTTCATCAAGAAATAGAAAAATAATGTAGAAAGAAATAAATATAATTCTTTTTCGCGATCGCAATGCGATCATTCAGGAATATAGGTATATTTATGGATGGTAGAGGGAAGGAGAAGTAACTCCGTGAGAGTGGCCCAAAACTGCGCAGAACATCAAAAACAGCAAAACTGATCCAAACTAGGAGGCGCTGCTGTGGCAACTGGGTGAAAATTGACATTGACACAAATATCATGTCAACTGTCATCTTCAATTCGTTCAATTTTGGGTTCGTCCGTGATCACCGGCTTGTCAATGGGCACGTTCAGCAGAAAGATGATAGGTAGCGGAAACCGCTACGCTCCCGATAGGTAGCGACAGCGGTTTCTGCTGAACGGACCGCTCCTTTTTATGTCAAATGTTCTGTGTGCCAAATGAGTTTAGGTTAGGTCTCTTGTTAAGTTATGTGTGTCAAAAGAAATCTCTCAGAGGTCGAATGTTGTAGTTAAAATTGTTCGTGCTTAGACTGAATATTTAATCATGGATTCTAATATGCTTTCACTGTTCTTTGAAGAGGATAACATAACGACGAACATTACGAATGAGATTGTCCAATTATTAGCTCAATCTCCGCCTGTATTGGAAGATGTAAACAGAGGAATTGTTCCGAAAAATCAGAATTTTTATGCTCCTCAATACATGGGTGATCTGTTTAAAGACCATTTTAGAATGTCCCGAAGTTATTACAAAATTAGTATTACCGCATGTATAAGTTTTGGTAACTTCCATCTTTCTTCGCGCCTTAAATTCAAATAAATGTCAAACTCACAACGTGTTACCGATACTGAGCGGAGAAACGTTATGTTACAAAAAATGGCGACCGCTCGTCAACCAAATAATTCTATAGATATAATTTGATCCTTGAAATAAATCGTGAAGCATCTAGTAGGCTGTGCCGTGCCCTTTGAGAAGTACTGCGCATGCGTGACGAAGGGGAAATTGCTTAGAGAAGGGAATCGAGGAGAATACAGTGTGTCGTTCAAATAGTAATTCTGTCGTTTAATTTGAATTATGTCACATTCGGTAACCATGGTAACAAAATCACAAACCTCTTCTAACAAGCGCAAGAGTTCGTGGCGAATGCGCATTACACCTTGAAGGGAACGGGGTCAATGTTACACGTTTGAGTACTTATTTTCCACGATGCACGCATTCTATATATTTATATTTCTATGTCGTCAACATGTTCCGCAGGTAGCGTACCGTTCAGCAGAAAAACCATAGAAATGTCACAACCGTTCCGCAACTGTTGGGTCTGCTGAACGCGCCCAATGTCAGAGTAGAAAGTAAGCAAAACATAAATTAACTGAAAGTTAATTTAGTAAATCTATGAAGGAAAACGTCGACTAATTCATGGGATGAATGTTTCAATTCCGTGTAAATCCAACCAAAATGAAAATGAAGTTAAGTCTATAGTCGTACTCATAATGCTTTGAAATAAAATTTCTGATTTGATTTATTGTTCTTGCAATTCTGATATTCCTTTGGAGTACAATTATGTGAAAGAATTATACGCTAGATTTAACGATTTTATGTATACAATTTTCTCATTGAAAGTAGATGTAACACAAATGTTTTGGAACTTTCAACATTCGGATTCGAGAGTATTTGAATTACAGTAAGTCTAAATGGTATAATGTTCGGGATATGTAAATGAATTTGATTTATCCATGGAGTTCTTATTATTTTCTTTTTAATTTCATAAAAAAGCGATGTTTTTATACAACGGAAAAAAGTAAATATAATTATCAATTGAAACTCAAAATTAGTAATTAGATCTTTAATCGAATAAAATGATTACTCCAAAAATCTTCACAACAGTCATTAAAAATAATAATAGTTCACAAAAATCTTTTCACTTTACACAGGTCAAAACTTAATCTATAGGTTATATTTTCTGATTCTGAAACCACACGACTTCAACAACGTTCAACCACGCCACGCGTCACGAACCAAACTGAATTCATCCTATCCATCTGGATTCATTTCTACACTGTTGCTATACTACATGGTACTAGCACAGTATAGGGACCATATATATATATTGGGACCATATAGTATATTGGTCCCTATACTGTGGTACTAGGACTAGGTATTCTCACGCGCATATCGGTAGTGACGTCATCAAGAGACCCCTGGTTGGTTGTTAGAACTAATCAGAGATGGCTCTACATGCTATATAAAACCGAGGTCATCTATGACGTTGATATTCGTATTCTGTGACGTTTAACCTTAGATATAAAGAACTTTGCGTTTGACGTCTGATATTTATTTTCGGTCAGTTGAATTTGTTCGCGAAAAACTTAATTTAGGTTTAATTGCATTGTAAGTTCATTCATTTTATAAAATCATGGTTCGTTGCGCTGTAGTGGGTTGCTCTAGCAACAACAAGAAGAAACCGAATATGAAATTTCGGTTTTTCACATTTCCCTTTTGCTAAGTATATTTGCGAATTATGGGTGAAAAAAAGTGGCCGGGAGATGAAGTTCAATGTTCAAACGGCCAGAATATGTTCCAGGCATTTTTCAGAAGATGAATATGAAATGAAGGAAATGCTTTCAGAAAGTGGAAATTGAAAAAAGGTGTTTTTATTTTGCATGAAACTTCATATGTTAATATGCAATTAATAAGTACATTTATTTATTTACTGAAATATCTACAACTTCAAAGCAAACCATAATAGCAAACAAAATTTTCATTCAAATAACTTGGATTCATTTTTCATCATATACTATATTTTGTTGTATTGTGAAAGATAAATTATATTCACATTATTCGGCGAATCCAAGAAAACGATGATTTCGAATAAGCCAATAGGCTTCTTATCTCTTGCTGACATCATGCGCGAAGTTTACAAAACTCGTTCTTCTGGACATTAAAATTAAACTATGCAATGTAAATCTATGCTGGAGACATCTCTGTCTCCTCTAACGAACCAAAGGGGTCTCTTGATGACGTCATGCGCGAATTTGTTCTAAACTCGTACCCCAAGTGAGAATACCTTTTAGTCTTAGTACCATCATTGAGTATAAATCTATATAGTAGATTTATACATTGAGTATAAATCTATATAGTAGATTTATACATTGAGTATAAATCTATATAGTAGATTTATACTCAATGGTACCATGCTATACTAGAGCCATTGTGGTGATTTCTTGAACTACTCTATTTCTTCCACTCCGCTGGACACTTTTAGATCAGATGCGCCATAAGAAATTGTTCTCCTTTCTTCTACCCTCCATAGGTATATTGGTGTTCTCGTGTTCTGTGGCGGTCGCCCTTCATATCTCTTTACATGCGAATTGGAATTGGAACCATAATATTTATAAATAATATTTATATTGCTATGGAAAGGACAATCAGAGAGAAAAATTACATTATATTTCTGTGACTCTTAATTTTCGTTTTCTATGTTTCAAAGTGTCATAGTCCGCTGTCATTCATTCAGCAGTTATTCAATAATAGTAATAGGCCATGCAACTGTGTTAAGTGTTAGCTTCTTTACGACTGATATCGATTTTCTGGATATTTTACCCTTTTAAAGTTTAACATCAAATATAAACAAAATTTTCAGCATGGGTGTTGAAGAGGAAGTTATGAGGATTAAAAAAAAACTGAATAAAATGACGTCAGAAGATGGAAGTGTAAGTTATACTAAATACCAATTATGAAAACCCAAAACATAACCTAATACTTGAATAATTTTTATTTTGATTAATTTGTTTAGGGTCAAGAACAAGCGCTTGAATTATTGAAATCTCTACAAACTCTTGATGTGACACTTGAAGTGTTAACAAACACACGAATAGGAATGACGGTTAATGCACTGAGAAAATTAAGTAAAGATGAAGAAGTCATAAGTTTATCGAAGACATTAATTAAAAATTGGAAAAAGTTTCTGTCCCCTAAGCAGACATCTAGCAGCTCATCGTCTAAACCTAAAAAAGATAAAGAAAAGAAACCCGTCAAAGAGGAAAAAGAGCCTCCAAAAGAAAAAAAAATGTCACAGTTCCCTCCTACTACTGCACATGTTACAACCGATGCAGTTAGACTAAAATGCCGGGAAATGCTGGCTGGAGCCATAAGCATTGACTCTTCTGAAGATTTTGAGGGTAAGTTGTGAGATGTCATATTGAGGTATGATATTAAAGTTTCTAGTCTAAACTGTCAATTATAGATAAGTTAACCAATATCTACCTATATGAAACTTATTGGCTTTTGTATTGGAACTTTCATAAACATTTCAGCTTTCTCTATTTGAAGTAACCTAAAGAGCATATTTTGATGCATGTGCAATGCTGTTATTTACATTTTTATTTCTACACTGCGCAGAGATTGGAGCCCTGGAATCTTAAGAATTTTGATTTAATTGCTGCATTCAGCCAAATTGTATCTTTGAAATCCTTGGAATTGTTAATTATAATTTTTTATACATGATCGTTAGGTGAATGATAACATACATTAGTTAAATGCATGTTTTTTTTTATTTAGTGTAATTAATTTACCTAACCATGCAAATAGGTGAATCAAATTCGTAAACAAAAGTCATAAGGAAATGTACATTTCTCCATTTGAATTATTATGAATAGCTAATCCCTATTACCCATGGGTATTCCGGTATGATTATTTCACAGCTTAATAGAATAATTTTATTTGGTTCAACTCCTTGCCGGAATTCTTATTGAGGTTTGGTTCAGTTAGATTAGGTAGGGTTAGTTTAATTGTAGGACAAACTACTTCCAAAAGTAATTTTTTACTACATGAACAGATTTGGAAATCACAAACAAAATTAGCTTCATAGTTGAAGAATAATTCTTTGACATTCTGCAAATACAAAAAAATCAGGGTTACTTGTGTATTCTGCAGGTTTACAGTTGAGCAATATTTTCATTTTCTGATCTGTTTGCGTGCTTTGGTTTGTTGATTATGGACAACCACTGTTCTCAGTTCAGAGAAACAATTTTACTAGTGGCCAGATATTGAATTTTTTTACAGCATGCTCATATTTTTTAACCTTTTTAAAATATTTGATATAGAATTTCTTCACTATCTCGGAAACATATTAGAATTAAGTTAATTAATCTAATTCCAATAGTTCCAATTGTGAAAATATAGAAAAATCTCTATAATCTGGATTGTTGAATGCTAGGGATGTGTGAGTAGTAAAGAAACATTGAGGTTTTCAAGCAGTTGATTGAAAGTGTATTGTTCATACAATTTTCATCAAATGAAAATATACTTCTTCCTGCTACAAACTGGTTTGTTCTTTTAGACTATTTTCAAATTTAAAATTACAAGTTTTTAGATACTGTTCAACACTGCTACAATCTAAGTATTATATGACGACTGAATTGAGGAAATTACATGAATCAAAAGAGAATACCACATTTGTGGCACAAATCTTTTAGCTAGATTAAACTTTAAATTCCATATTGCGTCCAGATTATAGGTATTTGTATCAGTTGATCGTCAAACAATAAGAATGTGTTAGCAGAAAAAAGGTAGTACATACTGTATTGAAAACAGGTTTTTTTGTTGTTAATTCTGTTTTTATATCATAAATTTCATTTTTTCGAATAAATGCTGATGCATAGTTGAATATTTTTCAGGATGTGCAAGTCCAGAAGAATTAGCTGAAGAACTTGAGGAAGCAATTTTTTCTGAATTCAAAAATACAGATATGAAATATAAAAACAGAGTAAGATCTCGTATCTCAAATTTAAAAGATTCTAAAAATCCAACTTTGAGAACAAACTTCAGGATTGGGGCTATATCTGCAGCCAGATTAGCAGTCATGACAGCGGAAGAAATGGCTAATGATGAAATAAAACAACTCAGAGAAAAATTCACTAAAGAGGCTATTAATGATGCTCAGCTAGCGACAGTGCAGGGTACCAAAACAGATTTATTGAAGTGTGGTAAATGTAAAAAGAGAAATTGTACATACAATCAAATTCAGACTAGATCTGCTGATGAACCCATGACTACTTTTGTTCTCTGTAACGAGTGTGGCAATCGATGGAAGTTTTGTTGATTTTTTATTAATATTAAGGATTTACTTATATTATCTCATAATAATTTTTGAATCTATTGATGGAAATAGATTGATTTTAAAGTTGTAGACTCATGGAATTTATCAATAAATAATGTGGTTCCATGTATGCTTTTGAACAAGGGTCTCTGATTTTTAAAGTAAAATTAGAAAATTTCATCGAATCAAATATTATATATTACTTATATGTAATAAATCCTCATCTTATCTACCTATGTGGCAAAGACGGGTAAGAGCACACAGTATGGAGGGTAGAGAAAGGAGGAAACACTTGGTATGTAAAAAGTGTCTTTCAAAGTTGCTCTAATATAGATGTCGCTGATGTCGTGATTTGACTGAAGGTCAATCAAACTGGAGCAGGGAAATTCATCTGAAAACTGAGTTAACATTAATTTTATAATGAGGAATTGGAAAAGACTTACATTCAATAACTAATTGATTCATTTTCCTGAACTAGAAACCTGATACAGGCATGAAATAAAAGCTTTAGCAGCTATAAAAATGCTTATTCAGTATACTGAAAATACATCAGCCTGAAAAGGAGTTTATAGGGGAATACATTTTGATATTTATTCGAATTTTTTGAAAAATGAAAAATTCATTTATGAAACTGAAAAATTGGTAGATTTTCCCTGCATTTCGGTAGATTTGACCCTAAAACAGTTGAAATACCATTAAATTGGTAGCATCGGCAAAACTGAGGTAACCCGAAGATACCAGCAACATCTATATTAGAGCAATTTCTATGGACAATTTTTAATTAGCTGTTCCATAACAATGATTTCCCTTTTCTCCACCCTCCATAGTATACAGGATGATCTGCAGTGATGGCCCATTAGACATTTATGGAAAAGTTATCAGAATTTTGAGCTGAAAATTATTATATCTATTACTACAATCATAATTGAGGTACATGCTTATAAAGTCAAAATGCTAAAAAAAATAGATGTGAAAAAACAAAATAGAATCCATTAACAAACTGTTGGTGTCCATCAATCTTATCAATTTTTGACTAAATTTACTGATGGTGTTGTTTTTAATATCTCTTTGGCAAGTTTTTAAGTGTGGCTTCTCAGATGGTTATGGTTTCTATTAAATATATCTGATTATATATACCTATAAAGCCATGAACATAGGTAATGATGACATCACTTCACTCACGCTGACTGTCAAATCTTGGGACAGGAAGTAATTTGAGTCTTGTGCTATAATCTGGTTGGTCACAGCTATAGGGAAGCATGGTGGAGGCGGGTTGTACATATTCTAATGCGTCCGCATCTGCCTTGAGAGATGGCCAGCAAGCTGGTCCCAAAAAATTTCAATATTATATGTACTTATGATAAATACAGAACTTTACCAATCTGCTAGCTTCACTCATGGAATGAGCTACAAAGCGAACATCATAACTGTTTGGTCTTATTGCATATGTGTGCTAGGAGAGATTGGAAGTTCTTCATCGTCCTTCAGTTTAATAACGGTATTGCTTGCTGATATGGAGGACACAATTTGTCCATGTTGAGTGACAACATCCACTTCTTCCACCAATTGCTCAAC
Source organism: Micraspis discolor (assembly GCA_030674115.1). NCBI lineage: Eukaryota > Metazoa > Arthropoda > Insecta > Coleoptera > Coccinellidae > Micraspis > Micraspis discolor. The sequence goes on along the minus strand of JARTUT010001309.1, from coordinate 3,049,123 downwards.
ATTCTCAGGTCTTGTTTGAGGAATTCAGCACCAGTCAGATTAATTGTAAAGTTTGGTGTCGTTTGCAAATAATGCAGACTTTAAACATAGAACAGAAGGAAGTTTAGATGTAAACAGAAAGAAAAGTATAGGACCTAGTACTGTTCTTTGTGTATCTTGTGGTTAGAGATAATGATTTTTATACCTCAAATATTTCCAGACATCTACAGCTTCTGGTTATACCTGAAAGTGACTACTACTTTCTTATTTTAAATGCCACAATCTGTATAGATTCACATCATTAGATACATCATTTGATTAAAATCCAGTCATATGTTAGAACCTGGGCAAAAGGTTCAAAGAGTTTAGGTTATTGGGATTTCTGCGAAAAAATGGTGGAGAGGACTCACATTTTTTCTAAATATTTCTGCGCACAAACATTTTTTTCCAAAAAACGCTCGCATTATTCAGTTCTGCAGATACCCAATATTATAACTCTGTGAACCTACCTACAGAGTGTTCATGAGGGCATAATGAACTTGGACAATTCAAATTCATAATTTAGTAAAGATTTTCCAATTAGAACCTGTGTTTTTCTTTTTTTTTTTCGCACAGAAAGAGGGAGTATTTGGAGATTAATTAAAGTAAGGATACTAGAACATTTTATCCCATCTTCATTGAATAATTTTACCTTACTTTCTTTTCTTGCTTCCTTCTTTGTTGTGAATTGAACGATTGAGATTTCTATTGGATCTCGAATAACATTGTGTTTATCTGGTTGAAACTGGGAACATTTGTTTTTTTCTTAAAACTTGAGGGTATGAGAGAATTTGAAAGGCACCTCTGGATGGATTTTCTGAGAAATGTTTGAATTTGTTCAAACCACTGAGCTCTGGAGGATAGCATGTAACAGCCAATGGCGATCAGGTTTACTTGCTTGGGGTTACTACAAGGTCAAAAATAAAGCAGCTATTGAAACACATAGGGGTCTCCAGATTTTCTGAAATGAAGGTCGTTCTTGATACTCAATAACAAACTCAATCCACTTACATCATTACAATACAAAAAGTTCATGTCAAGGAATAATTAACTATTTCGGCACATCATGAGGTGTGTTCAACAACCTGTGCTTCACATTCAAGTGATAATAATTCAAAACATTCACTACATTGAAAAGCTAGGATAAAAATATTATTGATGAACTTGACTGAGAATCCTGTTCCGCTTAAAACTGTACCTACTTTAAAATATGATCGCTTTAATCACTTGAATGACTTTTACAAGCATTTCATTAAACATTTTCATAATTTGGGATTTTTTGAAACTTTTCTGGCTTGTGTATTTCTGCGAAATTACAACTTGATCCGATGGATATTCTAAATGTGATAGAGGAAACCAAATTTCAGATCCTCATAACTCCAGAATTACTGAACGGATTTGGCGCAATAGCGAAATTAGCCAAAATATTTGTGCAGTTGACCTATTTTGAAGATATGAAACTAGCTCATCTCTTTCGGAAGATAGATAGTATGCGGCCGGACGGACATACTCAAGTTTGACCCTTTATTCGTTATCAGGAACTCAGACCCAATCGATTGAGACCATTTTCGGCTCCATATTTGAAAATTACGGGAAAATTTGGGTGAACGATAGCACGCTATACTAGAACAAGCGCGTAAAAAGGTATTAATTACACAAAGGCGCGGTAGAGCATACCATCATATTGAAAAACTGCTTAAAGAGGTCAAAGATCAAAACCGAGCAACCAATATGGAGACCTGCCAAACAATCTCCAACAAAAATTACCGAACTACAGAAGAAATAAAGAATCACGAGCCCTGAAGAAAGGAAAAAACAGAGATTGTCGTCTAAGAAATAATAGATATGATGATTGAATTTAACAAAATGAAGCTGTCAAAGAGAGAAACTGACCACTTCAATAATGGGAGTAAATAAGATTCTTTCACTATCGAACTAATGACCTAAATTTAAGTTTATGGAACGCCAATGCTTGTGAGTAAAAGAAGTTTGAAATTGGAAAAGGTACTTATTATGAAGAAAATTTGCATTGAAATGGTGTAACTGTTCCACCTTCTCTTACAATTGCACATGAAGAAGCATAGTCGGATTTAGTAACATTTTATTAAAAGATCTATTTCAGTTACACTAATATGATCATGAAAATAATAGTGGCAGTGTATTTTATTAAAATAGCATGTTCAACATACATATTCGGCGGGCGAATTAGTTAAAGCTATTTTTATTATTTTTAATTTTTACAAAATGTAACGAACATAAAAGTTTCAAGTTTGACACTGACAGAAGTGTTTCGAACACTTGGAGGCTTCAGCAGTTATTCTAAGTCATTAAAAATAAAGTTCTTCACTGGTTCAATGGCATCTCGTAAAACTAATAGTACCTAGGTAGTTATAATACAATTGGAACATTCATATTCACATAATTACAAATATTAAATGGCACACGAAAATCACACATTATTTTGCACAATATGTTTGGTTGTATGCTTCTTGTGTCTTCTTGTTCCTGGTCTCACACGCCTTGCCGGTTGAACTCTGCCGTTTCTATCGTAAGTTGTGCGATATGAACCGTAATAACCACCATTGGCACTTGCCGGTAATGGTCGTCTTTCTGGGTATCTGGAGGGCCTTCTTTGGTATGCTATAGATCCACTTTCTCTGGATTCATAACCTCGTCCGGTGCTTACACTGGTTGGCTGATAAGGTCTTCTATCTGGATATCTGTTAGGTGGTAACCTGACTTCTGGAGGGGGTGATTGTGGTTCTGGTCTTCTTACTACATTGTACCTCCTCCTAATGCATACAGAACACCTACTTATCCTAGATGTGAGATAACCAGCCTTCAGAGTCTCTTGTCTAGGTTTCTTGAACATGCTGTTGTCCTCTATCGTTGCTAACCAGTAGGAAGTAGCTGTTGCGAAATAGTTGCACCTTCCGTGACCGTGACATTCAATGAAAGGCTTGGGACGGAATTCTTCAAGACACGATCCAGGGGACACTAGAGATTGACCTGCTCCCTCCGCATTGGCATCAGTGTGCTAGAGACAATGAATAAAAAAAATAAAAAAAATTCTATTTGTAATATTTGTAATTCACAATATATTAAACTCTAACATTAAGCTTCTTTGTGCAAACTATGTACAATGTAGATACAGAAAATGGGAATAATGAAAACACATCAATTCGTAAAACAATATCAAAATCCTCTTGAAGAATGTTTGAATACAACATGAACGTGGAAGTGATGAATGCTTATTTCATTAATTAAAATATTAGATTATCAGATTCGACATTCAAGGTTTCTCTTTATGAAAAACATTGAACTTTATAATCATTATACATACCATAATGAAACTGTATCCAATCCATAACTCGTCCCACCCACTAGGACATTGAGGAATTGTTGATGTTTGACTATGAATAGCTATAACCCTGGTTGGCGCCTCACATACTGAACATCTGAAAGTTTTTATTATATCATTGCAATGATATTAGCTGATTAAATCATATTTTCTAGATGGAAGGTGTTATATATTGAATTCAAAAAAATACCTCGATATATATCTTCCAACTTCAGGGGAAGGAATTGGTGTCATTGTTGCAGGCATTGGCTCTGTAGTTGATAACCAATAACTGTAGTCATTGTTTTGATTGAATTTTCTAAGACAACTTCCAGGAGCACCTATAATAATATTTATTATTTTCCCCGAAGCAAAAGTCATAAAGTAAATTATATTATTATACAGCATAGTTGCAAACATCATTCACGTTACTGTACATATTTTGGGGCTTAAATTTGTGGGTTTGTTAGATTCGGTGCGAGTGTTTCGCTTGTGGGTGTGATGATATATGAGAGACTTTTTGGAGGATTGGATTGAACAGACTCCATCGCTTAAATCGTGTACTGTGGCTAATGGGGATATATGCGAAGTCCTGGTTGTATTCGGCTCCTGTTAAGTTGAAGAACAAGCTGATTTGGTTGAACCTAATGTGGTGGTTCCATCTTTGCGGCATTCCTTGATGCCCAGGATAGATTTTTGGAGAAAAAATGGATATAGTGCCTAATATAAGAGATGATGTCTGGCACTTTGCTTCCTTCTGTAGAAGCTTTGGATGAACTCGAGGCTTCGAATGGCGTTAAGAATTCCTTTCACCTGCTGAGAGGATGCAGCTGGATAGAATGTTGAAGAAAAAATTTGCTCGCATGGGCGATGACCTTGGATGTGCGTCTGCTGCTGAGCACCAGATTGAATTGCTTCCTGATACCCGACCTGTCAAACAACGTTGGTATCCAGTTTCCCCACAAACAAAAGATCATAGACGCGGAAATTGATGATATGTTGAGAAAGGAATAATTGAACCTTCTGGTAGCTCGTGGTCTTCACCAGTCTGTCTCTGTCCCTAAGAAGGACGGTACTTATCGTTTTGCGTCGACTATAGGCGCCTTAATGCCGTCACCAAGAGGGACGCTTATCCTATTCCATATATCTCTGGAATACTAGACAAATTGCGCGATGCTCGTGTGTTGAGCACTTTGGATATAAAACGGCCTATCACCACGTTCAGGTGGCTTCTAACTCGAGGGAATATACGGCTTTCACCGTCACAATGCAAATATGGCATGGTATTGAATTTTCTAAGACAACTTCCAGGAGCACCTATAATAATATTTATTATTTTCCCCGAAGCAAAAGTCATAAAGTAAATTATATTATTATACAGACAAAATCAATGAATACATTTTTATCACGAAAGATAATTGATAAAATTATGCATAGATTCTATAATTAACGTACCCAAATCTTGTCCATGAGCCTTTGCATCTCCCATTATATGTAATAATGAGAATCCATCCCATAATTTTATAGTATCCCTAGGACAGACAGGAATTTGTTCCGACTGAGAATGTCTTGTGAAATAGAAACCTCTACTGCGAGGACCAGGTGGTGACGGGGCAGGATCTCCTCTTGGACCTTGCTGCCCTGGAAGACCCCTTATTCCAACGGCTCCTTGTAGCCCAGCTTCACCTCTTTCTCCTTTTATACCCTTCAATCCTGGTAATCCGTCGAAACCGATTTCGCCTCTGAATCCCTTTTCACCTTTCAGTCCCCGTAAACCTGGACGTCCAGGAAAACCAGGTAAACCTTTTTGTCCGTCGAATCCAGGTAGCCCTTGATCACCTGGTGCGCCTGGGAAGACATTAGTGAACCAATCTCCTGGTTCCCCTTTTTGACCAATGAATCCATCGATTCCTGCTGATCCTGGACGACCTTGTGGACCTCGTTCACCCTTATTTCCTCTTAGCCCTGCCAATCCCATTATTCCTTCTAAACCAGCATCCCCACGTTGCCCCTTTTCTCCCTTGAATCCTACAGCACCTCGAAAACCGATTTCACCTTTTTGTCCCTTGAAGTTGACCGATGCTATTCCGTAATCTCCCTGTAATCCTTTTTCTCCAGGACTTCCAGGTAACCCGTCTTTACCAGGAAAACCTTCTAAACCTCGTGCGCCTGGTGAACCTTGATAGCCTATATCTCCCTGCATTCCTTTCGGTCCTTGATAACTTAATCCTGCTAAGCCAGGGGCTCCACGGTATCCGTCGTCACCGAGTTCCCCAGGTGCGCCTTTCTGCCCTCTTCGTCCAGGCAGACCTTCTAATCCATCCAATCCAAGTTCACCAGGTTCCCCTTGCTCTGGATTTTGTCCAGCTAGTCCAGGTGCACCGGGTAAACCCTCAAGACCTTTTTCTCCTTTCAAACCTGCAAATCCGGTTTCTCCTTGGAGACCTGTAAGTCCAGCATCACCTATTTCTCCTTTTCTTCCCAATTGACCTGGATATCCTTCGTTTCCTTGTAAACCTTTCACTCCTTTCATCCCATGGAAACCAGTGTCACCCATATCCCCTGGTTCCACGGTACCAAATGATGGAAATCCAGGTAAACCCTTATTTCCTTTCAGTCCAGTGGAACCCGGTGGTCCAGTCATTCCTGGTGGACCAATATCACCAGGTAATCCAGGTCTTCCAAGTTGTCCAGGTTCACCGTCAGGCGATCTTAAACCTTTTCTTCCAGGGAATCTGAACGAACAAAAATTATTTGATTATTCATTGACAAACTATTTGTAACAAGAAAAAAATTGAAGATTCATTTAGATTCTTCATTAACTCACCCTCTCGATCCTCTAGTTCCGATTTCTCCTTTAACTCCAGGCAACCCATCTAAACCACGAGATCCAGCGTTTCCTTTAAAACCCTTGTCGCCAATTTGACCAGGTAATCCATCAACACCCACCTCTCCTCTCTCTCCTTTCAAACCATCTGCTCCATTGAATCCAGTACGTCCAGGTTGTCCAGGTAGACCTTTCATTCCTTGAGAAAAATAGTCGTTAAAGCTACATATATTAACAGACATTATTTTCGATTTGCTCACCATCTAGCCCAAAAACATCGTAGCCTTTCAAACCTGGTTCACCAGGCTTTCCGGGTAACCCAGGAGGTCCATCGAAACCAGGTGGACCGTCAATTCCAGAATCACCTTGTTCTCCTTTCGGTCCACTGAATGACGATTCTCCTCGAATACCTTTTGAACCTGGAAAACCAGGATCTCCTCTTGGTCCTGGCAAGCCTGGGTATCCTTCCAATCCTTCGAAACCTCTTAAACCTTTATCTCCTCTTTGACCTTTGAACCCGTCCTGTCCAAGTAAGCCTTGCGGACCTGGTACTCCACGATCGCCTCTGAGACCCATATCACCTCTAGCCCCACTTCGCCCAGGTGAACCAGCACTTCCAACGTATCCTTGATGGCCAGGAAATCCTGCATCACCTTCGTCTCCTGTAATACCAGGACGTCCAGGAAATCCTGGGTCTCCTTTCGCTCCAGCTGCACCAACTGGGCCTGGCCAACCCTCTGGTCCCTCTGGTCCATTTTCACCTTTGATCCCGCGCAGTCCTAGTGAACCCGGAAAACCATCTTGTCCACGTGGTCCCCTTCGTATTTCACCCATTTGCCCTTTCATTCCAACCTGACCAGGTGCCCCAGATATACCAGGTGCTCCTTTGGGTCCTCTTTCTCCTTTTAATCCAGGATAGCCGTCTCTTCCAGGAAATCCATCGAGACCGAAATCACCAGGTTGACCTTTTGGTCCTTGTAGACCAGGAAGACCTTGTTCACCACGAAGAATTGGCAAACCTGGGTTACCTCGATCTCCTTTAAGTCCTGCTATTCCTGGCATCCCAGTTTCTCCTGGTTTTCCGGGAACACCAGCTTCTCCCTGACGACCTCTATCTCCTGGGATCCCGGGATACCCTTTAGCTCCTTGAGGTCCTTGAATACTTCTTCCTGATGGTCCAGGATAACCCAAATTACCCCTAGATCCCAAATCTCCCTTGAATCCCCTTAAGCCTTTCAAACCATCAATACCTAAAAGAATTTCATTTTTAAAGGAACTTCAGTAATTTTATTATAAGGCGTACCTGGTACTCCTGCAGGACCTGGAAAACCTTTCTCTCCATTCAATCTCACTAAATTTCCTATAGCATCACCTCTCGCACCTTTCAAACCCTTATCTCCCTTTTCTCCCTTGTATCCTCTATATAGAACAGGGAGGTAGTTTCGATTTTTTCAAAATTGGAGTTAATACTTACGCTTCTCCTCGTCTTCCTTGGTCACCAATTAGTTGTTCCTTAGTTTTGTCAGCAGCAAATCCTTTTGGTCCTCTTGGCCCTGCTCTTCCTGGAGCACCATCTCTTCCATCGCTACCATCTAGACCTGGCTGACCTTGTTCACCTTTGATACCTTGGAATCCGGTAACGCCAATAGACCCGGGAGCACCCATAATTCCATCATCTCCCATTAATCCAGGATAACCTACTTCTCCAACTTCGGCAGCCTCTGTGTGACTGGGAGTTGGGAAAATTAATCTTCCATCTGGTCCATTAACACCAGGAAGTCCTTGTTCACCGGGAGAACCTGAAGCTCCTTCGAGACCAACAGGTCCCATAAGACCAGCTTTTCCTGGATTTCCTTTTTGTCCTCTCGGCCCAGGTAAACCTTCAAATCCAACTCGACCTGGTATACCATGACGTCCACTGACACCCTTCTCTCCCTTGAGTCCCGGTAACCCTGAGAAAATATACAGTAATTGTGTCTGTAATATTTCGATTATATTTTGTATTCAGTAGAAATCAAAACTCTATCATAATATGTGACGCACCTGGTCTACAAACTCCACAGTCGTCACCCCTTTTACCCTTAACTCCATCTATTCCATCGAACCCAGCCATACCGTCATCTCCAGGTAATCCCGGAAATCCCCTTGGACCGGGTTCACCAGGTGGCCCAGTCATCTCTTTACCTATGCCTGGAAAACCCTTTGGACCAGTTAAACCAACGTCCCCTCGATCGCCTCTCGCTCCAACGATACCAGGTATTCCGGGCATTCCGGGTTCTCCAGGTGGGCCAACCACGTCATCTCCTCTGAATCCTTTTTCGCCAGCACGTCCAACGGGACCTGGGGGTCCAGGTGGTCCGGTTCTTCCTGTGTTTCCTGGTAAACCACGAGCGCCATGCTCTCCCTTCCAGGTTAAACCTTTGATTCCTGGCGCACCAGCTAATCCGGGCGGACCAGGTTCTCCAGCAGGTCCCTGTGGTCCAGGTGTACCTAAAATGGATTGTAGTCGATGAATGACATTTCGTGTTTTCTACATTCGCTGGTTCCTGTGAATGGTCAGCGTATTCAAGTCAAGGAAAGCAGAGACAAAATTTAATTCTTTAAATTTCATTAATTATAGTCTTTTTTTTGTGCACTTGTTCGTAGTAGAACAGTTCGAATATCGAATCGAAAATGGCCATTTCAGATTTCCAAAGTCTAACAATTGTAATGTACCTGGAAGTCCGGGGATACCAGCCATCCCTCTATTTCCAGGAAGACCGATTGGCCCCTGAGGACCTTCAACTCCAGGTACTATTTTGTCGAGAGTTGGGTCATATAAACCTTTAGGTCCTTCGATTCCTTGTATTCCAGGACGTCCTTGGGCTCCATGTTCTCCCACTTCTCCTTTAGATCCATCTCTTCCGGCACTGCCTTCGTATCCTGGCGCCCCTTTGTCACCTTTCTCACCAGCTAGACCTGGTGGTCCTTGTCGACCATCTTTACCTCTCGGGCCTTCGTAACCCTCGTCTCCAGGCATGCCGCGAGTTCCCTTTAGTCCTGGAATTCCCTGAGGAGTCCAATATTTATTCGTTAGTTACCATAAATCATGCAGTAAATTAAACTTACCGCATAGCCTTTAGAACCGACTTGTCCTTTAAGTCCTCTCACACCTATTTCTCCTTTTTCACCACGTTCTCCCCGCCTCCCCCTTAGAGTCTGACTGATGGGTAAAATTCTCAATTCGTTTTCTGGAGATTCTCCCGGTTCCCCAGCAGGACCTATATCTCCTGCTTTACCAGGTTCGCCAGCCACTCCTTTCGTGTAATCTCCTCGATCTCCAACTGGCCCCCAAGGTCCTGCCTCTCCAGTTATACCCTTCAAATAGATACCTCAATAAAATGAATATTTCGGTTTAGAGATAAAGAGTGCAATTCTAACATACTTGCAATCCTGTTGCACCTCTGTACCCTTGTAAACCCGTGGGACCTCTTGGTCCTTGAGGACCTGGCCTGCCGTCATGTCCTGGAACTCCAGCTTCTCCCTTCGTTCCGATTGAGTTACCACCACCTTCTCCAGGTTCACCAGGTGCACCCTGAAATCCGTCGGGTCCAGATAATCCCCTGATTCCTTGGGATCCAGGAAGACCACGAGGACCTGGTGATCCGTCTGTACCGTTGCAGCCGTCTAAGCCAGATGGACCAGAAAAACCTGATTCTCCATCGTTTCCCTAAACATAATGAAGGTATAAATTTAGACTAAGGTATTTTGGCTTAGTTATAAGTTAAGACAAATATTTTAATTTTTTGGTTGTGAAAAAGATTATCTTTCAATAACATCTTGAGTGAAGGTGCATAATGTTGATTTGTTAAGCCAATCACGATAGTCACATGACTAAGAAGATTAGTTAAATTATTATACTTACAGGAAATCCTGGAGTGCCTGTCAATCCTCGTGGACCGTCATCTCCCTTTGAATATGAACAAAGTCAGAAATAGATCAAATAACTTGGTCTTAAAATATCTCACCCTTGGCCCCAATTCACCCTGGCCTCCAATCTCACCAACCATCCCTTTCTCACCCTTTGGTCCTTCAGGACCTGGAAAACCTAAGTCCCCGTATTGGCCAGGTGATGCTGGAGAGCCAGGTAATCCAGGAGCACCAGGTCTTCCCTTGATCCCTGCGCAGTTGCATCCTCCAGCAGCCTTCAAGGCATTCGCACATCCCCCACAACCACCCTGAATAATAAGAAATAAAATCAGTCAAAAATTCCTTTGCTGGGACTATAGTTGAAAAAAATTAGGTAATAATTCCTTTTTGTTAAAGTAAATATTTGTAGAAATGAGTAAATACTATTATTCTATATGTATTTACTTCAATAATGGGAAATATGAAATATACCTGAAACGTCATACAGTGCGCGTCAAAATTTCGGAATTCATTTTCTCAGGAGAAAAATATTTGGCAACAAAATCCTGATACAGGTTAATTTTTGTTTTCATTCTACCAACTCTTTGATGCATTTTTGAAGGATTTTTGTTGCACCTGTGTCATTCCCATCTTAACTGAGAATTTATTGAATAGGGAAAGTGTGTCATGTGGTTCCTTTTTTGAAGATCTTTGTATCTTTTTTAGAGGCGTCCAGGAATTTACAAGAAAAAAATTTTTTTTTAATTAGTTCGAAGAATGTGCACTTTTTCATAGCTTTTTTATTTTGAGACTATGATACCTGATGAAATTTGTCACCGAATGAAAATCGACCATTACAGTTTTGTTCATGCACAACTTTCAACCCTTCACGTGAACAATTAGAATGTGCGAAACAGTGCGCTTCTGTTATCATCTTAAGTAGGATTATAGTACAAAGTAAATTTCTGCACGCCTCTAAACAAGGTACAAACACCTTGCCAAAAAAGTACCACATTACCTACCTTTCCTATTTAAAAAATTTTGAGGATTGATGGGGATGGCACGGGGTTCAACAAAAATCCTTACTGTTGTAAAATTTAAAATTATTGTAAGAACCGACCACAATATTCAAGTTACAAAAAATATTTATATGGACAAACCTTCACAATTTTTTTTTCAAATTTCAATCATTCACTTCTTACCACAATATCTATATTTCACAAAAAAAAAAATGAAATTCAAACAACTCCTTCTTGGTGTTGCAGTTTTTTGTCAGTCAAAATAAGAGCTATATTCATTAACAATGCCATGGATAATATTCCAATCAGCAAAATTTTAAGCGAATTACGCTTTCGAGTATAATATAAAATTGAAATAAAATGTGAAATTCAATTGAATAGAATTTTGCTGGGCCCTTTCATTACACTGACAGTAATTGTCAAACTGACTGAATGAATTCTCACAAAAGGGTTGGAAAAACTAATGATCATTTTTACTTATTTATAAATAAGTGAATTAGCCCAACCAGGTTTTCATAAAGTTCCTTTCTGCTTTTTCCTAAGCCATTTCTTTAATGGCAGAATTGTAAGTTGTCTGCGAAAACGTTGGTATTAAAAACATCAATATGGTATAATAGAATGGAAAAAGCTCCAATAATATACAGGGTGAGTCTTTGACCACTGCGTTAATTTTAACCATGCCGTTTTTCCATATTCAGCTGCGTTAAAAAGTTATAAGCATTTTGAGTTTTCACATTGAGCAAATACCCTTCTGTAGTCCAGTTTAGTTTGAATGAAAAGTACCTTCGCAGCATCCACTATTGAATCTGAATTGCTTAAAAACATTATTTTCCCTCTAAGAAATGATTCACTCACTCATGTTTCATCAGATGATTATATAGATTTAATTCCTTTCAACTTCAAATATCTCAAAAATGGTGCAATTTAGAAAAAATTTAGAAAGCACAGACGTGAGGTCAGATTGCTTTGGCGCTCTTGTTGAGCTACTTGCGAGTAAATATTCAAACCATTACAAATCTATAACCACTCTGATCAGGTGAACAATAGTTTTTTCCCGTACTATGGGACAATGTGATGCAAATATGAACGCCTAATGAATGAACAAACCTATATCTCAAATTAAAAATAACTACTCATAATTTTCCCCAAGTTTTGTTCGAAGCTATAATCCCCTTCCCCTAAAAACTTACGTCAGTGCTTTTCTGAATTTTGACAACATATATCATTTCAGCCATCAAGATTGAATTCTATCTCTATAATTTCCTGTTATAAAAAATTTTGATTGATATTACGCCAACTGACACTGATTATTCAGCCCCGGCATTTGTCAATCGAATATCGATCTGTGATAGCCATCGTTCAAAGAAAATCACCGAGACGTATGTCATTTCTCTTTTCTCTTGAGTAAATGAAAAAAATGATCATATCTTTGGATGGAAAAGAGCTACGACAATGAAATTTGGGGATAAGTAAGATATCGATCACCTCAATATATTCACGAATTTTCATTGAAATCCGAAAAATATCTTATGAGATAGTGAGTATTGAAAAAATTTTTTTGGGAATTTTTTAAAAATTTCCTAGCGTGACGATTTTTGCAAAATTTCGCGAGCCGTTTTGTTGCAGCCTCCTTCAACAATATTTCAAGTATCAACTTGTTCGGATGTATATACTAGAAGTTATTGAGGAAACAAAATTTCAGATGCTCATAACTACTGAACCATCTGACGGATTTAGCCCAATAACGAACTTGACCGAGATATTTGGACAATTAACCTATTCTGAAAATATGAAAATTCTAGCTCATCTCTTTTGGATGCTAGAGAGGATACGGCCGGCCGGCCGGACAGACTCAACTTTCGCCACGGATTCTTCATCAGGGAGCCAAATCCAATCGATTGGGACCATTTTCTGCTCGATATTCCACAGACATTTGGGCAAAATGATAGACACTCTGTTCGGGTGAACAAGAGCGCCAAAAATGATGATGAATTATTTCAACTGCAAAAAAGATTAATAATCCTAGGAAGTACCAGATATGGACTTTTAGTTCAAGTGATATTTGATGACGAGATATTGATATTTCCAATTTGAAGACATCTTTTATCAACAAGAATTTGGAATGGCCATGGGTTCACCACTATCACCAATTTTAACTGATTTATATATGGAAATTTTCGAACAGAAGGCATTAGAAAAATATGTACTTAAACCCAAACTGTGGAAAAGATATGTAGATGATACTTTCATTATTTGGCAACATGGAAGAGACACTATAGATGGATTCCTTCAATATCTAAACAATCAAGAGGAATCAATTAAATTCACAATGGAAATCGAGAAACAGACAACTTCCATTCTGAGATGTACTCGTACATAAACAAAATGGAATCCCAAGAACCACTGTGTATAAAAAGCCAACAAACACAGGACAATATCTACATTTTGATTCAAACCACCAACTAAACACTAAATTGGGAGTAGCAAAATATTTATTTGATAGAGCAATAAATACTTGTTGCACTGAAGAAGACCAAACTGAAGAAATAAATAACATATCGAAAACTCTTAGAAGCAATGGCTACCCCAAAAAGATATTAGATAAAGCTAGACGAACAAGAGAAAGTCAACCTGAACCAACAGATATAAATCAAACCATTAAAACCGTAATTCGTTATGTAAAAGGTTTGTCGGAGAAAATGAGAAGAATTGGAAATATATACAACATAACGACTGCATTCAAAACTCAAGACACTATCAGAGCTGAACTTACAAAAGTTAAGCCTAATAATGAGACACAAAGGACAAAGAACTGTATATATGAATTACCTTGCGAGTGCGGAAGATCTTACATCGGAGAAACTAAACGCCCTCTGAATGTACGAATAAAAGAACATCAGAAGCTTCTACGAGTACTAGACAGTGCCAAATCCAGGTTGGTCCAACATGATGTAGATGAGAATCATCGTATAAAGTGGGATGAAGCATCAATAATATCCAAAGAAGAAAAACTTGCAAGAAGAAAAATCAAAGAAGCAGCATTTATGAAAATAACACCTGATTCCATAAGTGCTCCATCTATAGATCTGCCAGAAGTTTGGACGCCGATAGTTCGATCCAACTTAAAGAGATCATCATATCACAGATGAGTATATAACATCCTTCATTTTCTTTCATGACTTCTGACAATATTGACTTTTTAAAAAATTGATAATTTTCAAAAGGTTTTTTACTTTTCCTCCTTGATAAAGATAGAAGATGTCTATCGAAACGTCGGAAAACATTACATCCACAATAGATGATGGTAATAGCCCAAACAATCATTCAACAAGTGATATTTGTTTTCCATGCAGTTTAACCAATCTGTACAGTAGTAGTGAGAAACCCACAAGAAATGGAATAAATATTGATGCCAAAATATCATGACAGTTCAAAAACCTTCTACAAGAGATCATTTCAATTGATATTGTCGTTTGAATTTTACAGGAGAAAATGCAATTTTTAATGAAATTTCAACACTATGTCTTTTGAACGGGGCCAAATTTGGAAAAATGTTATTTTTTTTTTTGACGTCAAGAACCTATCTATGGTTTAAATTAACGCAGTGGTGAAAGATTCATCCTGTATACCATCATCAAGAACATCTCTTTATCACCTCCAAATTAGTTTAGAAACACTCTGTATTTCTACGGATAAACGTGATCTTCTAAATCTCATTAGGAAAAAATAAATATTATCTCAGAACAGCTACCGAAAGAAAAAGAATCGGCATCTAAAACAAGAGGACTGTGCAGTCGATACAAATAACTAAAAATAATGAATTGCCTCATCAAAACTGCATATTGTGTTTCATGTGAGTCACATTTATGCGTGGATTTCTATAACAAAACCATCCTATGGTTGTCAGACAAATATTTCGCTTCCTTTTGAGAGTTGAAGGTTATTTGTATAACTTATGTTATGCCTGACCAAACATATGGTTTTCGCATTAACTTTGTCGCTCTATTCGGCAACGATTTACGATTGAGTAAATATTCGTAAAAATTCGCTGTTGAGATGTCATTTATTGTTTTAGAATTCAGGGGATCTTGGATATTGCGCGAGTTATATTGTGCATAAGTCAGTGAGCTTTTTAAAAAACTTTATTACTACTAATACACATGAACGGTATCTAGCTATGTCAAGACTAACTTAAAATGATCTAACATGTAAACTTATACTAGAGGGAAAACTGCACATTCGACGTATTTGTTGTCCATGCGAGATTCTCACGGGAAGATGAACAGAAGATGATATTTTGCTATATCATCGTTCTGTGATATATAACTCCTCCATCCACAGAACTTTCTTTACGGGGTGAAAAACGTTCCTTGCGATGGATTGGTGTCTTGCTCTTGAATTTGGGTGTCACCTTTGGAAACTTTTCTGGGGTAGCATTTATGGAAGATTTTCTTTATTACCAGGTAACCTCCTGCAGCGATGAGGATAATATAAAGGATTCCAATTAAACTTGTATAGGAATTTTGTTTATTATCCTGGAGTATCAACGGTCTCAAATCTTCTTGTTTTCTCTTCAGCTCATGTAATGAATCTAATGGGATGTTCTGCAAGTTTATCTTCAATAGATCTGGTTCAGTCCGATTGGAATTGGATACAATTTTTGGCAGGTACATGGGTTGATTATCGATCACTTCCTTGGTATTTGTGTATTTTCCATATTCTGTTTCAAATAGGCATCCTTTAGGTATGGTGATAAGGTAATTTCCCTTAAGAGATGTATAATCACTTCTTTTACAGGTAAGACGGATCTTCATTTCATTTGGTGCTATGATTATATATTTTGCATTATCGATTTGCTGGATAAAATTGAATTTGGTTTCAACTGGATGATTTTGACAATTTCCTATTGATTTCTTGATTTGTAATAATTCAAAAAGACAGTCCTCATCTTGAATTCCATTCATTAAGCTGTTTTCTTCGCAGTAGTAATGTGGATGTATTTTCATACAAGGTGTTGAGGTGTATTGATATTTATTTTCATTTAATGTCAGATAGGTATTTCGTGGAATGATGATGGTATTATTTTTGGTTGGAATGGAATACAAATGATAATGAAAAAATGATTCGGTGTATGCAAGAGGAAAATGCAGAATGAAAACGATTCTGAGATTGACATAATAAGCATCAACTTTAATCAGTTCATAATAATTACGAAACTCATTTTCATTGGAGAAAATTAATGATTTTTCTGAATATTGGGTTGAAATAACAGATATTATTGATTTTAATTCTGAAAATTTTATTATACTATGGTGAAGGATACCAAGCTTCGAAAAGCTCATAGCAATTTCAATGTCGTTAATTATTTTAGTTATGATATTTTCGGATATACTGATTTGATCAATCAGATTTTTGAAATCTATATAAGAATACATCTTATTCTTCAAATCTTCGAAACCAATTGGAATTGATTTGAAATTGTTTTCTGATTTTGTGCTAAAATTGAAACAGATTTATTGAATTTTCAATAATCTCTCCCGCTAAAGAAATATCAGAGTTCAGTCTAACTTTAATCTCTTGCTGGTTTTTCTGGAGTGAATTCAATATTGATTCATAATGAGCTGCATCATTTGCATCTAAATTGCCCGAAATACTTTTGATAATAGTTCCTAATCCATCTATTAGTCCTCTCTTGTTTCTTTTGTGAGGTAACAAACTATTTAGTTTTTGTATAGCCATTTGTACCTGGTAATTCACGATTCTATTATAATTTTGTAATGTGGAATAAATTGTATTATTATTGAATAAAGATTGAGATTTCATTACTTCTTGACAAACGAACTCAAGGTGGATAATTTGGTTATAAATTGGTAATAGGTCAATATAATGGATAAAATCATGCGTTTTTCCTTAATTCGTGCATTTCCTAGGTAAACTGGAAGAATCCCCGGCTATCCTTCAGATCTGTTATCATTATCTCCTGGGCTGTCGTTAGAGACAGTAGAATCCTGCAAAATTTTCTTAGTCTTAGTTCTTGGTTTTCTGAGATTTTGCTTATGTAAAATTTTCGTATCGGTATTTATTTTAATTTTCTGATCTCGCAGTACCCTTTCTTTAGAGAATTTTGGTGTGAGTTTATTCCTCATATTTGATTTAATTTTCCGAAATACTGCTGTGCCAGGTTTATACGTTAACGGATCATTTCTTTCTTTATTATGACTTTCTATGATGCTTTGCTTCCTCTCCCCATCAGTTCATTCAGTCTTCTGTAAATTTCCTTAGTATTTTTGTTTATGATTTTCTACGTAATTATTAATAATATTTTTGTTTATATCAATATGAAGGGGATCTTTACTATCTAAATGGCCATTAATTATATCGATAGGTTTCTGCTTTGTCAAAGAATGGATTGAATTATTATAACCAAGAATTGCATAGGGCATTAAATCTTCGATATTTAATGAATTATTGTACTTATTTTGCAAAATTCTCAAATGTTCCAGTAAAGTGGAATGAAATCTTTCAATAATACCATTGGATTGTGAATTGTTTACAGTAATATAATGAGGAGCAATTTGGTGTAGATCTAGAAACTCCGATACAATACTATTTTTGAATTCTGTTCCATTATCCATTACTATCATTGAGGGTGACCCGTGATGTGTCATAAAAATCAAAAGAGATTTTACTACTTCTATAGCCGTAAGGGATATCAGAGGATATGCTTGAGCATATTTCGAAAAAGCATCGGCAATTGTCAGAAATTTCCTATTTTGAGCTTGAAAAGTATCAATGTGTATAATTTCAAAAGGTTTAGAGGAGTGGGTGTTAACATTAACTTTTGATTCAGGGGATCTCTATCGTATTTATTGATTTGACATATGTCACAATTGTTAATATATTCTGTTACGTCATTCAAAATACCTGGCCAATAGTATGACCTTTTTATTCTGGATACAGTCTCAGAAATTCCTCTGTGATTTGTTTTACCTTCATGCATAAACTTTACAATTCTAATTTGTTCGTCTTTTTCCTCCACGTCTTCTAAAATGATGTTACACTTCAATAATTTGAACGCAGATTGTTTGAAGGTTTTCCTCAGAATTTCATAAATTTCCTTATAATAATCATCTTTTTGAAATACAAAGCATAAAGAATATTAGGTCTGATGTACGTTTTGAAGAATTCTAAGGTTTCTCTATTCAGATCGTTGGTGGATAATTGAACAAAAATTCTTTGTTTGTTAGAAAAAATATTTTGTACTCTCACGATTGCTGGGGAATGAAGAACGAATTCAAAAACAATTTGATTATCAAAAATATTCAAAGGTTTTTCAGAAATGGGTATTTCTTGAATAGGGTCTTCATGATTTGAATGTACAGTGTTACCATCAGATTGATTTTCAACATTATTAGAATTGATTAGTTCCTTCTCAGGTAAGTAATAGATATTGATGACTATGTTAGAATTTGCAAAAATGAAATGTATCATACTGAATATTTTATTCCATTCTAATCCGTCCAGACCACTAGAAATTTTTGGTAAAGCTAAATATTTAACATTCGTTTTTTGGCACAATTTTTGAGATTTAGAAGAGCTCAGAAAATTGCGTCATATCATGATTTATGAAAATATAATTCCTTAGTTATCAAATAATAAATGTATCTCCCATTTACTTGAATTTTAGCCACTTCTCCAATTTTTTTATTTTGAGATTTGAGTTCCTGAATTTTACCGAATTTTTCTTTGAAATCTAGAGCTATACCCTTATTCATAAACAAATCTTCTGACACACAATGAGCTAGAGAAAAATTTTCTGGAGCATCAAATAGATTTCCCAATTGTTCTGTTACATTAGGAACATAATGAATTTCTTTTGCTTTGAAAAAGATTTTTAAAATTTTCATATGATGGATCATCACTTGTAAATTCATTTTCACCACCTGTATCATCTAGGTTGACAATCATTGATACGTTGTCATTATTCGCATTAGTCTTAGACAATTCTTCGTTGAATTTTTCCATATATTCAAAAAATTCTTTATTATGAACTTCGATTCTGGAAAGAGCGTCAGCATTTGTATTTTTTGATCCTTTTTTGTAGATGACTTCAAAATCATATTCTTCTAGTTTGAGTCTCCACCTGAGAAGGCGACTATTAGTTTCCTTCAGGGACATTATCCATTCTAAAGGTTTATGATCTGTGATAATTTTAAATTTTCTTCCAAAAAGGTAGGGCCTAAAGTATTTCGTAGCCCAGACTATGGCTAAAAGTTCTCTCTCCGCCGTACTATAATTTTGTTCACTATCATTAAGAGTCCGAGAAGCGTAAGAGATTGGTTTGTCACTTCCTACATGACCTTGTGATAATACGGCTCCTATAGCAAAATTACTCGCATCTGTACTGAGAATAAATTCCTTCGAAAAATCTGGATATTGTAATATCGGTTCATTGATTAATAAATTTTACAATATTCAAAACAATTTATGAATTGCGTAGTAAGTTCAATTTTTGCATTTTTTTAAACACGCAGTGAGTGGTTTTGTAATTTTCATAAAATCTTTGATAAATTTTCTATAGTATCCCAAAAGTCCTAGAAATCCTTTGATTTCTCTAGTTATCTTAGGTAATGGATATTTTTGAATGGCAACAATTTTATCAGGATTCGGTTTGACTCCTTCAGGAGTTACTATGTGACCTAAATAAGCAACTTCTTTTCTTAAAAATTCTGATTTATCGAGTTGAATTTTAAAATTTGATTCTCTGAGTCGTTGAAATACTTTCTTTAAATTCACTAAATGTTCTTGAAGAGATGTCAGAAAACTATGATATCGTCAAGATAAACTAAACAAATTTCATTCTGTAAACCTCTCAAAACATTATCCATAACCCTTTGAAATGTGGAACATGCATTTTTAGTCCAAATGGCATTCGAACAAATTCATAATGACCGTTCTCTACAGTGAATGCAGTTTTAGGTATATCTTTTGGGTTCATTTCTATCTGATGAAATCCACTCGCCAAGTCTATTGTTGAAAAATATTGACACTTTCCTAACTTATCTAAAACGTCAGTAATGTTTGGTAGTGGATACTTATCATCTATAGTTTTTCGTTTAATTTCCGAAAGTCTATGACAATTCTCCACTTTTTTACCAGAGGCGTCAGCTTTTTCGGAACAATCCAAATAGGAGAAGACCACGGAGACTCACTTGGCCTGATGATGCCATGATTTAGCATAGATTGGATCTGATTTTTACCTCTTCTTTGTGTACAAATGGGTACCTATACGATCTTGTATGTACAGGAATATCATCTTTTGTATTGATAGAATGTTTAACTTGGTTTGAAAAAGACAATGGTTGATTTTCTAAAAGAAATATATCTGAATATTTATTGCATAATTTCAATACTTCAGATTTTTCCTCTTTGTTCATATGAGAAGTTCTAATATGATTAACAATATCAGGGTTTTTAAATTTTTATATCTGCTTCGAGCGTAAAAATTTCAAAATCATTGTTGCTAAATAAAAAGATTCGATAGGTATTCAATATAATTAAAATATCTTGATCGGTTTTATTGAGGATTTCAACATTTGCCAAACCGTTTTTGATATTGTTAGTGTTTCAGGTATTTCACATTCTTGGATAATTTGCTTTGGAATCAAAATTTCTCCATGTTTCTCTTTCACTGGAATTTTAGCTATCTTTTTTGAATGAGCATCTATCTTTAATTTAAACATAGCTAGAGAATTTTGATATTTGATTGGAATTGTAGCATGCGGTGTGAACAATTTCAGATTATTGAAATCTAATGTTGCATTCAATAGTTTCAGATTATCAAGTCAATTAAACCATCATAAAGATTGTGGAAGTTGAAAAGATAAAATTTGAAATGGTCTTTGAGATTAAATTCAGGAAATAAAGGAATCTCAGCGCAATAATCATATGAAGCAGATTGGAAGACTGTTGACACTGTGAAAGGTTCTCTACATATAAATTCTGAATAAAATTTCTTTGCTAAATCTGGATTTAAAAATGATTTTGTGGATCCTGTATCAATCAATAGCTTTAAAGGAGGATTTTGTATCGTAATGTATGGTAATTCTTTCTTATCACTTGAAAGGTGGTATTCTATGTTTTGGGCCTTTCCGAGAGGGCAATTTGAAAATTTTCATTTATTTCATCAGGATTTGGATAATTTTCTTCAAACAATTCTGTTTCCGCATTATCTTGATACTCTTCCGGAATAGGTTCTTCAATGTATTCAGTATTGAATAATTCTTCACTTATTATCGGGTTTTGGTAAAAAGTTTGCATTTGCCTGTTTGGAGAAAATTTGGATGTATTAGTTGAAATACTCATCGGTTGTGGTTTATACTTAGAATGAGTTGTAGAAATACTCATAGGAGTAGGCTTTGGTTGTGAGGTCTTCCGAAAACCTGGGAATTTGTAAAATATTTAGGCTCTTTATAATTGAAGTTTTTCTGTAAAGTAATTGGTCTGCTGGGAAACTGCTGAGTTTGAGAAAGTTTTGGTGATTAGAAAAATTTTGATTTTGAGTTGGTAAAATATTTGAATAGTTACCAGGAAATTGAATATTTTGAGTAGTATAATTTTGCCTATGAGTGGGAATAACATTTGAATTTTGACGTAATCTAGAGGAGTAATTTGAAGAATTTCTTTGATTACTTTCGTCAATATTCCTTTTCAGGTTATTCATAGAAGAATAAAATTTTGGTAATGTTTAATATTATCTTCCTCTATAATAAACTGAAGGGCTTGCGTCAAACTATTTGGTCGCATCGCTCTTATTATAGGACCCAAAGGGTCTCTTAAGCCAGCTAAAAATGTTTTTAAAGCTTGTTTGGTAAAAATTCTCGTTTACTCGCACGTAAATTTATGTCACATTTCAAGTCAATATAATTACAAATTGTGTTTAGCAACGAAATAACTTTTTCATAAAAATTTTGAGGAGATTCACCTGGAATCTGCCTTAAATTTACGAGATCTTGATTAAGACAATTCTCATCTCTTTGATCTCCGAAGTTTAGAAGTAAAGTATTCTTGATATCGTTCCAATATTTTGTCGCTCCTTGGATTGCCACAGCTTCTTCGGCTTTTCCTTGGAGTTTGTTTAAAATACCATTTAATAATAATATATTCTGAAAATTATTAGGATTACCTAAATCAAAAATTGGTTTAAAATAGCTTCCGAGGCTTGAATAAACCTATGTAACTTATTAGGATTTCCATCAAATTCAGGAATTACACCTAAACATTTTAAATCGAACACTGGTGTGTTGGGCATTTTCTCGTATAATTATCTAGAAAGGTTATTAAATGAATTTAAAAAATCTAAATCTAACTCTAACTCAGAATTGTTTTCGATGATTGAATCAATAGATGAATTAGATGAGTCTGACATAAACGAAATAAAAAAATACGCTCACCACTTTGCAATGAATATCCACAACAGCATTTCTGTCTTATCCTCGATGGAATTCACAAAACACTTATCGTAGATGTAACAAGGTAGGTTCTGTTTTCACAAAAGAGTTCAACTCTGAAGTTATTCTCGATGAAAAACTCCGGCAAAAACTCCGTCGACTGCGCCAGTTATATTGTGCATAAGTCAGTGAGCTTTTTAAAAAACTTTATTACTACTAATACACATGAACGGTATCTAGCTATGTCAAGACTAACTTAAAATGATCTAACATGTAAACTTATACTAGAGGGAAAACTGCACATTCGACGTATTTGTTGTCCATGCGAGATTCTCACGGGAAGATGAACAGAAGATGATATTTTGCTATATCATCGTTCTGTGATATATAACTCGCGCTTGGTCTAGTAGAACAGTTATCGTTTTGCCAAAATGTATGGTTTAGCAGTTAATATAAACATATGAAATTTGGTTTTCTCAATATATCCTAAAATATCGCTCGGATCGAGTTGTAGATTGGGGTTGAAATAAATAATTTGAAAATAAAATTAAGTTCTTGCAATAGTTCCTGAAATAGTTATTTGCGCTACCAGTTGGGAAAAGCATTATTTTTCGTAACGAACGTTACGCCAAAGAACGCGAGTTTCATAAAATAATTTTTTCCAACTTGTTTCAAACAATTATTTTTCAAATTTTTAATAGGATTTAATATTGAAATAAGAAGCATCAAAATGTCCCTACAAGCGTTAAGTGAATTCAAAGATACTTTTCACTTCGTTGCTATGGAAGTATCGTTAGTGTAATATTTCGTAGGTTTGATTTCCAACAAAATAGAAAATTATAATAGATTTCCTTTTCGCAATTATTTCCTTGCATTTGTTGCAAAGTAGAGGAAAATATACAGCAATGTCCGATTCAGAGAAGGGCGTACCGAGCGACATTGATGAAGCAGCTAAATCGCATTATTTACAATTATTCCTAAGAAGTCTAGGAGCAATTATGAATTTTCCTATGCTAAATTGTGTGAACAAAAAAAAAATGATTACTCATTTCAACGAAAATATTTTGCTGGCGTATTTTTAAGAAAAAAATGCAATGAAGAATTCGACGTTGTTAAGAACCGAATTGTTCTTAAGGAAAAATATTGACATTAATAAGTATACAAATTTACTGGCTTTTTTAAAATTACATTCTGAAGGTTACCACTGTTACCAGCCTCAAAAAATGAAAAGTTGTTAGTAAAGACAATATTGCACATCACCTGAAAGGAGCTTTCGATGAGCAACATTTAATAAATAATGTAGCATTGATCGTTTTTGGAGCTTGAATTAAATTTTCTTCGCGTAGAAAGCGTAGTGTTTCAGGAGGAATTTGTTGAAGTAATCATTCTCAACACAAAGACGAAAGTATGCCGTGAATTTGCTCTAACCGTAAGAGCTTTTGACGTTACAAATTGCATCGAAATCTTTAAAAATACGTTAATCTAAGGCCATCAGATGTCAAGCAAGACAGAATTTTTTGTCAAATATTTGAATAGTAGATGCGAAGTGTGTAAAGAAGTACATAGTTCAACTAGTTCAGTCTTACAATGATTCTGTATCCTTGACAATCAATGGCGAAATTAACTTTTCATCACCAGATGCGAAATATTTCAAAACGTTGATGAGCTTTAAAAAGTGTCACTTTATTTGTCAATGTAGAACAAATTTTTGAAATGAAGTATTGAATAAATAATTGATACTTTTGAATTGATATTTACTGAACGGAGGTCCATGATTCCATAAATTTCTCTTCAAACAAGTCAGAGCGAATCATGTAACGGCTTCAAGACATTTCCAAATTATGGTATTAATGGAAAATCTAAAAAGCGATTCCAGTCATCCCACGTGGTAGGATTTTTATTCAACCGTAGGAAGTTTATAACGATCGACCTCCTAAATAGATTTTTCATCAGCATAAACTATTTTTGGAGTACGCAATATTCAGATAAATTGAAAGAGACTTAGGTACGGCTTCGAATGTGTGCAGCATAATCCAGCATAATCGACAATATTATACAGGGTTGTGCAATTAATGATGTCAATAATTTCATTCAGATCCTTGCACATGTAATTTCCGAAAACACCCGATGTCGTTATGCGATTTTTTGTAGTTTTCGTGTTAATTTTTTTGTTTAGTTTTAATGATTTCTGCCAGTAAGGTTTCAGAAATTCATATCTTTTTCGTGATAGGTATTTTGCAGTTTTTTTTTAAATATTTGTCTTTAATGTTTTTCCTATAAAAAAAAAACTTAGCTACCAGAAATGACTTGAAAGTTTGAACTTTAGTTTTTAGAAGGAATTACCCATTCAACTTATGGTTAAAAATACAAAAAGGCTAGTTCAACTTTTGATAAATGAAGTGACACATTTCGAAACACATCGACGTTTTAAAACGTTTCATAACTAGTAACGAAAAGTTAAATATTTCACGAAAAGTGAATTTCGCCATTGATTGTGTAAAATACAGAATGATTGTAAGACTAAACTACTTGAACTCTGTACTTCTTTACTTATAAGTCATTAAAATTGATGTACCACATATTATGAAGATTTATTATTTCAGTAAATTTAACAAATTAATGGGAAAATGATTTATAAATATTAATTACACAATTTGAATAATTAGTGCGTACAATGAATTGTTTTGTGGATCATTCATTTGGGTATTGTCCATATACTGGAATTCACCACGTAACCTTCGGTAACCTTATTAGACTTCCATCCTCCATGCTGTTTGATTCTGAGCAAATTAGCTCCAGAATCAGCAAGCAGGTTATTGGGATGATCGCCCAAAACAGTGAGCAGTACACAAAGAAGGATTTGGCACCTTTAAAAGCGGGGTGATAATTTTGGGCAAATTTCCAAATGTGTTAATATCTTCAGGTTGCACTTTACATTTCCAATTCAAATATTTGACTAAAAATCTATGAAGTTTAACATATTAATCATAGCCAATAATTTTGGGCAAATTTACTAATGTGTTCATACCTACAGGTTACACTTCATATCTCATATTTAATTATTTGACAAAAAATCTGCCACGCTTAACATAATGGCCTTAGATCAACTTATTTTTTTAACCATATCGATGCAATTTATACAGCCAAAAGCTCCAGCGGTTATAGCAAATTATCCTCATCCTTTCGTTTTAGTGTTGGGAGTGGTTACTTTAACCAATTCCTCCTAAAACACTACATTTCCTACGCGAAGAAACGATACATCACCTTTTCGTCAAGCTCCAGCAAGTACAAGGATCAAAATGCTACCTTATTCATTAAATATTTCTCATCGAAAACATCTCTCAGAAAACAGGTAATGTTTCTTTTTTCACTAAAAGCTTTTGACTCTTTAGGTTGGTAATCATCAGAATGTTGTTTTAAAAAATCCAGTGAATTTGTATACCTTCCGATGTCAATATTTCTCTTCAAGAGTAATTCAGTTCTTAACGTCGAATTATTATTTTTTTTTTCTGGAAAATACACTAGCAAAACTTTTTCTCTCAATTGAGTAATCCTTTATGTTTGCAAACTCCGTATGCTTCTAAACTACCTGAATTATAGAAAAAAATACTACTGAATCAGTCTATTTTATTATTAAAAATAATTAAAACACGATTAAAGTGTATTTCAATTATTTTATATACTTTTAATAATTGCTATGGCTAATTAAATTCAAATATTCAAATAATCACTGCAGCATAAGTTTTTTAATAATAATTTCGGTTTCACCACTACGACACAAATTTCCAAACACACTTAGTGTCAACCTTTGGTCTGGTTCGTAAATGGAGAATTAATTGGCCCCTTTAAATGGCCTGAACTGAAACATTGTAAGCTCAAGACCAAAATACTAAATATCTGATTTCTGTAGTGACAGGTTTGAATTTAATAATTTTTCGAAATACGTTCGCCCATGCATTTTAAATTCAGCAATATTTTGCAGCTTTAAAGAGTTTGATACCGTCTGCTTGAAGAACTGAGGACAAGTATGACGTCAGGAGAAATATATTCCTGGAACTATAAAAAAATCCGTTTAGTTAATAGGAATTCTCACAGGTCAAAGAGAGAGTGTTCCTTCGCTTTCATATTTGTAACAGGTATTTGAGATTGAGATATGGACACATCATGTATTTCTCAATTTTTTTCTTTTAAATCCTCCAAACATTCTTGGATTATCATGTGAATTTTCAGTTCGATACTAGTTTAATTTCAAGTCAAACAAACGTGGTTATATTCACTTCTAATTGTGAGTTCTTAATCGTCTCTATTAAACATCAAATTTTGGGAGGAGTTTGTATGAGCCTGTGTTATCAATTTTAAGAAATTTGGATAAATTTGCTAGATATTTGAACATATCAAGTTGCAATTTCATTAAGACTGAGTGGATTGAATTTACAAAGAAAGCTTGTAGTGATATTAGGTGGATTTGATTATCTAATGATACTTATCCTCAAACAAACAAAAATGTTTGGTTGTACATTGTAAATGTAGGGTTGTACAAATTAATGAAGCTTCCATCGACAGGTTGTCAATCACAGAGTTCTTTGTTACAATATTTGATTTTAATACATTTTCAGGTTGAAATTATAAGTAATCTAGTTGAAATTTGGCATTTCGTTGATCTCATGAGAATTCTGTGAGCATAATATGTGTATTTTCCAATGATTTATACCATTGATGACAGTTTCGTTTCAAAGCAATTCACCATAAGAAATTGGTTACTACGAACATGATTAACGAAAAACACAATTACCACAAATGATCGTTTAACACCAGTATCATTATCAAAAATATCTCGATGTTAAATAACAAATTGCATTCGATTTCCAAATATCGGAAGCTGATCCAGAAATAAACCTATACTTTCTTTTTTCACTCAAGGAAACTTCAAAACAAAACGCTTTTATTTGTTTGTCTTAACATTTTTCCTCATCCTTGATTGATCTAAATGATGACGTGAAATGAAGAGTTCCCCAGATGTTCCCGCAAGCCGTACAATTACGTTTCATGTACCTATTTTTAGAAAAGTGTCATGTATTCTACGATTAAAAAAATGTTTCGACGGTGTATGCGTTGTACAAGAACTAATTACTCTTTCATCATTTAAGAATGTGTGAATTAATTCGAAAACACATGTTTGTCTAGTGTATCCACTTAATTCAGAATTCATTCATGAATTTCAGAAGGGCGACCTTTGTTTTTGAAATTGATAACAGGACCGTACTGAAAAAGAAATACATTACACTTTGATGAGCAGAAAAGAAAATATCGAGGTTTCTGGAAAATTTCACAATACTGAGTCTTATACAACCAATGAAGTAAAGAAAATTTTCTCCTACGTAAAAATACTGATTACAATAATGTAGGTACAGTTCAACACCTATACTAAACTACGGTTTTTCTTAAATCTTCAGCCTATAAAAAGAAATATTTCGGAATTTTCAAGTTTCAAGTTGATCAGATGGATATTGTGGTAGTTATTCAGGAAGCCATATTACAGATGCTCATAACTGCTGAACTATTCGACGGATTTGGCCCAGTGACGAACTACACCGAGATATTTTGTCAATTAACCTATTTTGAGAATTTGAAAACTCTTGCTCATCACCTTCGGAAGAAGGCTAAGGTTTGCCGGAGTACTACTTGTGCAGGATTCATCTCCGGTAGACCGTGGCATGTGTGGCCAGCATTAGATTGAAGTGTAAATCGGTTGGCATTGGTTTCAGTATTTTTTCCGTTTGGCCTTTATTTTCTGAAAACACATCTAATACAGGCCAAAGGGAATCCATTCGATTACGGACCAGAAGCTTGAGGAAATCAAATATGGATCAAGACCTTCAACACTTCCTTCGGCGATCCTCATTATCGCTCATTCACTTGACCAGGCCAGTGGATATGTAAAAATCCCACACAGGTCTGCAACCCACATGAAAATTGGGACGGTACGCCCCTGTCCACATCATATCTTGGCCGTTCTCATTCCAGATTATCAATGAGCCCGGAAACTGGCCGCGCTGATGTGCAAAAATAATTCTTTTTTATCAATTTGACGCATGGAGGTCACTTTGTCTTCTCCCAGAGAACGGAGGATCGAAGATTTTTTTATCTCGTCCCGTAATTGGTCCATGCGAGTATCTTTAATTCGCATCCCGTTTCTTAACTTGTTTTTTTTTCGGATTCGATTTATCGCATATAAAATTGAGACGGTCGATTATCTTTGGTGGGTAGATAGCTTTTGACCTTTATTTCGTGACAATAATTGTTATCTTTGTTATGAAATTATTTATAAGTGGACCACTGGACCGAAAATGACCTATTTTCATTAATAGCTATATTTTATCGTGAAAATGAATGAATTGAAGCAAATTCGATGAACATATTTTTTGGTTTCGATTCTATGGAAATTTTTAGAACTTACATCATTAGTAAGAGTACAAAAAATCCATTCTTTAATTTGTTTTTCGAACTACTGTAACCTCTTCATATAAATTAAAACACTCCTAAATTTACTCCTGATAGAACGCGTAGACGATGAAATTTCAGTATATGCAAAATAACAAAAACTTCCATATAAACACGAATTTTTATTGAGATTCGTGGAATATCTTACGTAATATTAAGTATCGAGAAAAAAAATTTTAATTTTATAGCTCGATGAATTCGATGAAAATCTGCAAACCTAATTTTTACAACCTCATTCAAACATTTTACAAATTACAAATTGATCGGATGTATATTTTAGGACTTATTGAAGAAACCAAATTTCAGATGCTCATAAATGCTCTAAAATTACAGATTAGGCCCAATAATGATTTTGACAGATATTTGGCCAATTAACCAATTTTGAACATATGAAAATTCTAGGTCCTCTCTTTCGGAAGATGAGGAGGATATGGCCGGCCGGATACACTCAAGTTTGACCATTTGAGAGCATTCTCGGACCGATATTAGGAAACTACCAATATTTGGGATAACACGCTGTTTTGTTTTGCCGACATTTTGGTGAACATTCGATTTCAAATTTAATATTTGGCAGTCGTATAGTACAGACGTTTAAAATTT
Organism: Micraspis discolor; assembly: GCA_030674115.1. Lineage (NCBI taxonomy): Eukaryota > Metazoa > Arthropoda > Insecta > Coleoptera > Coccinellidae > Micraspis > Micraspis discolor. The sequence continues at coordinate 3,019,480 of JARTUT010001309.1, read as the reverse complement.
ATTAGGTAAAGTTACATATTACACTACTCTGCATTTAATTCGACTGAATTGCGGAGCTTCGTTGTATTTCTGCAGCATAATTTCATGGTTTTCATCAATTATTGTCCCCCCAGATGAGCGATCAAACTACGAAAAATAATCTTTAATGAAATCTGTATATTTCCTGTTTCCAGAAACTCAAGGTTTTTCATGAAGAAGAGTTATTTTCTCTGTCAGTGGGACATCTAAAGGAGTACAGTTCCGCCTATTCTATCAGCATGAAATATGAAGACGAAACTACTTTGTTATGTTTAAATAAGGGTTCCAGAAGCTCTCAGGAAGGTCCACAACATTCAGTGAGTATTTCCAGTTAAACAATATGAGTGATTGCGTAGGATTCCTTGTGGGTTGAATCTTTGATAGTGAAGCCACCCACAACAAAAGAGATCATTTTCATATTAATAATAAAAGAGCCTTTGTTGTATTTACTCGTATTTCGATTAATAATTCTGCTTAATTGTTGCTTTTTTTCAGAAATATAGATGTTCGGTACTCATTCAAATCAACTAATTGGTAGTTTTAGAAAAGCTAATCCGAAATCATCTAGAGACAAGAATGGAAAAGCGAAACAATTATAGGATAGAGAAGAGAAGTTAATCATAGTGTCTTGATATGTTTATGTTTACAACCATGGACGAATAATCAATTAGAAACAATTACAAAGAATGCGCTGTCGTTTATTTTCAGTTTTTTCTTCAATTCAATGGTCTAAGTTGCAATCTTCCCAAATTAAACGTTGCCGAGAAAAAAGTAAGTGAACTACATTAGTAAATTATCTTCACAAAGGCAGTGGTAAATGGAACATACAGGATCTCTTGTATCTTCACTGAGGCCATTGAGTATAAATATACTCAATGCTAATGCGAAATTAACTCTCTCTGTTATGATTTCACTCTGAAATCACTTGAATTATATTATGAATAATATCTATTTTTGTTATTCAAAATTAATTTTTTTTGTCGTAGTAGACATTTTGCAGTAATTATTTTTTTTGTAACTTGATTGTCTTGAATGTTGTTTAAATTAAAAAATAACTCAGCTTCCTGAAATCAGTGGAAGTTACTAAAAAAAATATTTTGAACTCAATTCTTCAATAGGACTAACTGAAATATTCAACAATTTAAATATACAAAAGTTTTCATAGCTTCTGATCAAGTTTAAAACACCTGCATGATTATAAACTACAAAAATAATAATAAAAGTACCTAGTACTTAATCAGCCCATTATTGATGTAATTGGACTTCGAAGACACATAGCCTTTTTTATCATTGTAAAGGTATACTTTAAAATGTGATTTAAAATATAATTTCACTCAATTAATTTTTTAATTATTCTGTTTTCTCTACTAAGATTCGAAATGTGATCAACAAACAAAAAATTAGAATGACTAGTTGGGGAATTACCTGTTTTTGGCGCTCTTGTTCACCCGAACAGAGTGCCTATCATTTTGCCCGAATGTCTGTAATTTTGGAATATCGAGCCGAAAATGGTCTCAATCGATTGGGTTCGACTCCCTGATGAAGAATCCGTGGCGAAAGTTGAGTCTGTCCGGCCGGCCGGCCGTATCCTCTCTAGCATCCAAACGAGATGAGCTAGAGTTTTCATATTTTCAGAATAGGTTAATTGTCCAAATATCTCGGTCAAGTTCGTTATTGGGTCAAATCCGTCGGATGGTTCAGTAGTTATGAGCATCTGAAATTTTGTTTCCTCAATAACTTCTAGAATATCCATCCGATCAAGTTGGTACTTGAAATATCGTTGAGGGAGGCTGAAACAAAACGGCTCGCAAAATTTCGCAGAAATCGTCGCGCTAGAAAATTTTTAAAAAATTCCCAAAAAAATTTTTTAATACTCACTATCTCATAAGACATTTTTAGGATTTCAATAAAAATTCGTGAATATATTGAAGTGATCGATATTTTACTCATCCTCAAATTTCATTGTCGTAGCTTTTTTCCATCTGAAGATATTATCATTTTTTTCATTTACTCAAGAGTAAAGAGAACTTTTGGCTGACAATATTCAGTTAGCAAACAATAAAGCTTATAGATCAGGGGTTAGCGACGGGGTGTCATACAATTCGTCTATGACATAAAAGCCTAGGGAAAAAACCCCAGTAAAAAAACCCTGGCTCAAGTACCGATGATTTTCTTTAAACGATGGCCATCACAGATCGATATTCGATTGACAAATGCCGGGCTCATTAATCAGTGTCAGTTGGCGTAATATTAATCAAAATTTTTCATAACGGGAAATCATAGAGATAGAATTCAATCTCGGTGGCTGAAGTAATATACGTTGTGAAAATTCAGAAAAGCACTGACGTAAATTTTTTGATAACAAATAAAACGAAGAAATTACTATTCATTACAGTGAATTTTAAAACCTTCTTCCTCAAACCTGAATACTATTTTGGTGCTTTGGGTTTGCTATATATCGGGTGTCACAAAGAGGGTGGCTTATTAGATTATTATGGAAACTGTTCATTCAAAATGTTTCGAATTTTCTAGATCAAAATAAGGTTATGTAAGGGACTTTTCTGAAATACTTTTGAATCATCTCCAGTTTTGACAAATGTATGCAAATCAGACAAAAGTTTTGTTATTTCAAATTCTATTTTCTATGACTCTCCATAATTAAATTAATTTATTCTAACTTCCCTATATCTTTCTTCAATGGTTTTTGGGTTAAAAATCATTCGAAGAAATTTCAGATTAAATTTGAGGTTCAGGAAAATGACTTTACTTCGATCAATATTTGGGATTTCTGTTAAAAATTTGGCATGACTTCCGGTAACATTTTGATCTACGCCAATATTTTCGAATCTTAGTTGTCAGTTATACGGAGTGGTCAAAAAAGTTACCAGATAACTTACAATCCAAATAAGACAAGTATAAGAAAAAAAAATTTTAAAGTGTGTTATTTACATTCTGAAAATTAAGAGACATACAACTGACAACTGAAATTCGAAAATGGCGAAGATCAAACTATTGTCTAAGACCATGCCAAATTTTAATTGAAAAGTCATTTTCGTAACTCTCAAATTCGTTCTAAAATTTTGAAAAATAATTCATTACTCAAAAACCGTTAATGCTAAAAATGGGTAAATTAAATAAATTAATTTAATTTTTTATCAGTATCAGTATCATTAATAAATAGAAATAACAAAGCTGTTTCAAATTTGCATACATTTGGTAACACTGAAAATTTGAAAGTATTTCAGAAATGTATCACCTTATATTGATCTACAAAATTTGAAGTATTGAATTTTAGGCCATCCACCTTGGGACACTCGAAAGACTCAATAATTCAATTCAATGGTTGCTCATTTTAAATATATTGCTTTCGACGACAAAGAAAGTCTTTTTTTGGCTCATCTTGATGAAAACTTCAAATGCCTATTAGAGACGACATACGTATGCGTCATTTTCCGCCACGTTTCGAGGTTATTGAAACCGGAAACATTATCAGTGCAGTTTTGTTCTGAAGAGATAAATCTCTTTCACGCGTATGAGATAAAAAGTGTTGCACGCATTCTGTCGTAGAATTGAAGCCAATGTAGAGGTTCCATGCTCATTCTAAAAATAAATAGGGGGTGTATTTTGTTTTAATGAATACGTTATTATTATCATCAATACACAGCGGCGGCGCTTGAGGTTTGTTTGGATGATGTGAGGTAGCACTCTGATAAAAAATGACACTTTTATAGCAAACTGATAATAAATACTCTACCCAACAAGACAGAAATGAAGATATGAATAACATCACGAAAACTCTGATGACTATCCAAAAAAGATATTGTAAGGCGCGGAACAAATAAAAACCTCATATATAACATTTCTCACAAGATTAAACTAGAAAAACATTTATGCCTTATCTGAAAAATTCATGGAAATAAATATGATATAACAATCACATTCAAGAAAAAACATACTATCAGTTGATATGTTCCAATATATAATATATAATTTATATAATAGGTTAAAAACAGGAGCTGCTATCATAGATATTCTTTCCAAAAATTTGTTTTCAAGAAAGGACACAAATTGTTGCGTAACACGTCTGGTATCAATGAATTCTTCATTGTTATCCTGAAGGTAGGTGAAAATTTATATTTGAATTAATAGAAGGGATTATTTACACCAGGTGAGAGTTATAACAATGAAAATTTATGAAATAAACATTTCCTATGGATCAATAAGAAATTACAGTTGTAGAAATGTATCAAATAACAAAATAAACCTGTCATTGGATGAGCCGCGATTTCAAGTGACGTGAAGAATAGTTTAAGTTCGGCCTTAGACCTTAAAAGACATTAAATAGGAATAATTTACGATAACACTTGACATTTACTATGCAGGCGGGGGCGAACATGAATGAAACCGCCGTTGAAGTCGATTCCGTTTAGATCAAAGTAAAGGTATATGGACAGATAGATCGTTTATGGGTGGCCATCTGAGAAACATCTGAGATTTGTATCATTTTCATTCTTGAAACAAACGTAGATTCAGTATTTGTTTATCACTCGAGTTTAAATCATACCTGGATAAAATAAAGATAATTGGTTCACACTTTATACTTCATTTTATAGTCGATATAATCTTTGATCCAGAGGTTCTTTTGAAATGAAATCTCCTTCACAATGGTGGATGAAAAACATGAAATTGATAACCGCTTTCGTTAAAAATAAATATAGTTTAAAAAACCTAAAACAAAAAACGCTTATAAAGAATATCGGGCTAAAATAGTTAGAAATAATTTTAAAAATCAATTTATGACAATCGTATATAGAACATACAAGTAAAATTGAGAAAGAAGAGTGGGGCGCTTGATATACGAAAATTATGGCACAATGCGCCCCACGCGTCTTTCTCAATTTTACTAGTATGTTTTGTTTTAAATGGAGTACAGGTAAAAAAAAAGTTATTCTCCTTGTGATAAATTGAATGGTGGGGGCAAACGATAACATTCACAAAAGAAGGAAATTATTTATAACATTTTCTCAAAATATATAGAGGCCGTGAAGTTTGTCATATAGTTTATTTGAGGTATGAAGCTAGTTTATAATATAAGGTAGGTAAGATTTCTCATTTAAACCGACAGAAAATGATATGATTGAAATCGAATGCGTTTCATTTGAAAGACAAATCAGGTATGCGTGAAATAGAAATTATCTGGATATCCATCATTGCGCTCCATTAAAATTGTTCCTCATGCTCCAAATCGATAAACGCATCTGGAATTAGATCAACGGCTGGAACAACTACCAACAACTATAATTGCGAAACTTTTATGACCGTCTTATTTTTAGAGGTTACAATTACGACACTGTCGGATCAGGATAACTCTGCGTGTTTACAAAGAATATTTCTGATTTGGAGGATATTTGTTTTTCTATCAGCATCTGTTTCGGAGGAAATGGGTATTGAGTGCGATGCTTAATTATAAGAGCTACTAAAACTCGTTTATGTATTCATATTTTTGAAATATACAACATTGAATGTATCCGTTTCTTTGGATACTTCGACTATGTAACTTTTGATATCATTTCTCATTGTTCATGCTTTCGAAGATCTTGTTCCATACTCCTCCTTCGAAACATTCACAGGGGAATTGGAATATTTCTGTCTTTAATAAGTTATTGACTTAATACTTCCTTTGAAATTCTTCATCTGCATTTGTTATCTGCTGCTGGAATCGAGGATAGAACCTTTGCTCTAAACGTATACCTAGTTATATAGGTACTTTCTTGATCTCAGGCTCGAGATCGAAAGAATATATAAAATACCTAGGTAAATATATTGAATCTTCATACGTGGGCAATAGACCCCATATTTATACATTTATGCTTTAACCCACTTCGAACATACATTTCAAATTAAATTCTAAAAACTCACGCCAAAATTCACATTTCCAACTTTTCAATTTCGAAGTGTTTCCGATTATGCAGGAAGTACTCATCAACTTGAGTTTTTCAAATAGAATACTGTTTATTTATATATTCAAATATACATTTATTATGTTGTCACTGTATAAATACTTAAATGAATCGAGGTAGATCGTTACTCGCCTAACTCACTGTTGAAGTCTCCTAATGATTACACTTTTCTAACAAATCTTAAAATATCTTTATTAATTTCTGCCATATACCTAAGCTTCTGTTCTTGTTGTAAAAAAATTATTTTGTATGCTGTTGCCTGTATGTTCATTTTTAATGTAAAATGGCAAAAGAGTTTTTTTGATCTCATGAATCAATGGTAGAAATCAATTTAGCTGATACCCGTACTAGCACTCATAGACTCTTGGATTGTACACAAAGTTGTATCGGTGTGTGATATGAAGAAGTGAAGAAACTTCTACAAACTTCCAAAACACATCTGGGAGACTGGTTTCGAAGTATTTAAAAATTATATGAGCTTAATTAGAAATATTAGAATAGATATAACTTGATGACTTGAAAGTCTGAACCTATAAACAATCTGGTTTTCATGAAGTCTTGAATTTAACAGGTCCTGACAGAAAACACATTACCTATCTATTTCAAAGCTCATCACGAAAACACCTATGCAAGTGATGGAAATCTTTTTCTCTATTTATTATCGAATATTATTTTGAGCTGGATATTAAACAAGGTTTTAGAAATCTTCAGTAATGAATACAACCAATGATAATTTAGATTTTGTGGTGTATGGAAGCTAAAACTTCAGTGGTTAATTTTATCTATAATGTTTAGTGGTAGGAACCATAGACTGAAGAGGTTTCCCAAGTCTTTTGTAGAAATAATATTTTATTTCAAAAGAAATGGCAACATTGAACAAATTTGATTATTGGATCATTTCTGCACAGAGTTTGATTTGGCGAAATTAAAAAATGTGCAGAAAATTTTATCGATTTAATTCCTTTTAATTTGAACAATGGTACAATTAAGGATAAATGATAAAGAATGATTTTATCTGCTAAAATTCAAAACGATTCTGGGAAGTACAAAAAATTAACCTTTAGTTCAAGCGATATTAGTCGTTCATTCAATTTAAATAATCTATAGAGTAATAGTGAGGGTATCAGGGGAAATGGAATAAATCTGTTGATGCCAAAATATGCATGACTATTATCAAAAACTTTCCACTAGATATCATTTCAATTGATGCTGTCGTTTGTACAGTACAGTTTTTTGTGAAATTTCAACACCCTATATCATTTGAACGAAGCCAAATTTGAAGAAATGGTATAGCAAGAAAATATTTCTTTTGACTCCAAGAATCTATAGTTAACTTTAACGCAGTAGTCAGAGATATACCATGTATGTGCTTGTTCAGTTACATTTATTGTGTACAAAAATCAAACTGGGTGTCACAGAACTAGAAAAGACTTAAAAAGGTGTTCTAAAGCATCATACCTCAAGTCAGTAATTCACAACAATTCATTGCAGTGGTTTGACACATTGGAAATTTTTTTATATAATTTTTTCCATAAAAATTCTTGCGAATTAATACCAAAGGAACTTCACTTCAGAATTATCAGATTCGTCTCCCACGAAAAGAAACAAAGTAGGTATATTTACATAAACAAACCAACTGGATAGACAACCATCCCACGACAAAATATCTCGGGCTAATAATGAGTTCATCGCTATATTCACCCAATTTACATCAAATGAAACATGACATATTACCAAACTGTTAAATAATAGACAGAGTTCTAACTCTCAGATTGAAACTTAACAGTATGCGGCGCTACATCCATAAATTAATCAGCGATCAAAATGTATCGGAGCTTATTAACAAACGTGATGATAAATTTAAAATAACGCCTATCATTCTATTATTACCAATTGAGATCCATTCATAAATCGAATAATGTTAATTGGGAAGAATAGCAAGATAGAATCGGTACCATCTTACTCGGACGACATCACGAAAACCATATCATTGATCAATATTGAAAAAAACTATAAATAGAACAAGGAAGATAGATGGTTCATCCATTTGTTGAATTTCTGCGATCAGGACAATAACCGAACTGCCAAACGTCAATAATTCTATCAATTTCATAGATGATGAATCGTTATATACGCCAAATATGTATGTAAGCTGTTTTCGACTTCCATACAATGCGAGAATCGATTGAATTGAGAGGAAAATTTTACTCAGTGTCGTATAAGGGATTTGATTGACAGCCAGTTGACGGCTTTTTCTGGAAGAAAGCTAAGAGATTGAAATTTGAGAATATATAAGATATGAATTACGTTCATACATGCATAATATTTTTGTTTAAATGCGTCAGATATCTTATAAGATTTATTTTGAGTATTTCAAAGATTTTCTAGTGTCTCTACTTCATTGAAATTGCAAGCCTATTGGTTTTAAAATGATTTAACCACGACATCATCTCAGAAATTTGTTTATGCCGACGACATTGCTATTGCTTCGGATTTCCATAGTCTGGAAAACATACTGTCATCTGATTTGGAAATTTTAAAGAGTTATTTTATTGAGTGGCGATTATGTACAAATCCCAACAAAACAGAGGTATCTTGTTTCCGTCTGAATAATCATGAAAAATATAGGTAATTAGCTGTAACTTTCAATGATTCTCCTATCGAACATAATTTCTATCCAAAATACTTGGGAGTTAAATTAGATTCATCTCTCAATTTCAATGCCCATTTGCATGATCTGAGCCTAAAACTGAAAACTATGAATAATATTGTTCAGAAATTAGCTGGATCATCTTGGGTTGCTGATGCTTCCACTCTTCCCACAGCATCTCTAGCCCTAGTCTTTTCTGCAGCTGAGTATTGTTGCTCTGTTTGGTTTGATAGTGCACATACACAAAAAATCGATGCGCAATGGAATACATCCATGAGAATAATTACTGGCACCATAAGATCTACACCGTTTCATTGGTTACCAGTTTGGTCTAACATTGTTCCTCCACATATTCGCAGACAGACTGCAGCTCTGAATTCTTGGAACAAATATCATTCTTTTCCCAATTTATTCCCAATTATTTGATATATTCCACAAATAGAATTCCCAGATTGAAATCACGTAAACCATTATGGCATAATACGTTCTTCAATATCTTCAATATGAACATGAAGCGATAAAATCAATTAATGGAAGACTGAGTCAAGTACTTCTAACAATAAGCTATTTTGCAACAGAAGCATTCCAAATAACAGTAGCTGACCATATAAGGGTCCATACAACTACAGCATGAGGGAATAATTAAAAAAGTATCTAGAGTCATTGCTGAACTTCGACCCCAGTTCATATCTATGGCAAGAACAGAGGATGAACGGAATAGAATCAAATCAGAATGTGTAGACTTCACACATATAAAAATACAGTCACCTGGAGGTCCACAAGGTGAGCTTTTCAGAAATAGAAAGGGATACTTTTCTCTTAATGTTCAGGTGATTTGTGATCCCGCAGGGATTATTTATTGGAGGACAGTGGCTACCCTTGTCGCTCATATTTATTGACTCCATTTCTGAGGCCATCAACTCCCGGTGAGCAAGCGTACAACAGAGCACAGATCAAAACGAGGAATACTGTTGAAAGAACATTTGGTGTCTTGAAGAGACGTTTTCCTTGTTTGTCTATGGGAATTAGGCTGAAAATGGAGACAACCATGAATATCATAGTGGCATGTTGTGTTCTGCACAATTTGGCATTAGTTCATAATGAAGACGTAGCAGACTTTGATATCGGAGAGAACTTCCCAGATGATCCCCCAAATACTTCTACAAATGATGAAAATATATCAGTCAGATCTTTGTTAGTATCAACACATTTCAATGTTCAATAATAATTGTGGAAGAAGACTCGGATCAAAGGTCATACAATCCGTCACAAAAATCCTATGAAGTAAAAGTAGTGCGTTGAGGAACAGTTGTTACAATAGCTTAAATAAATTTATATTCTAGTCTACTCTTATTTATAGACTGAAAACATTCTATACATCCAATTACACCAAATTTCATCTCATTGTTTTTACTTCTTTGTACTGTGATAAAATAATTAAATTGGATGATGTATGAACAAGGTTGTTTGTTCAATTATTTTGAATACTTCAAATTAAAACGTTATTTTTTGATCATAGTTAGTTAAATATGCAACTCTTTCGAAATGTTTGAATAAGATGATCTCGTTTCTGATCCATCAGAAAAAAGTTCTTACTGTTCAATAAGTTTCGTTTCTGAATCTTCCAAATCTTCCAAGAAAAATTTGGACAGTTCTTAATAGTTTGAGAATAGGTCATGGTCGTACCAATAGCATGCTTTTCAGATGGAACTCAGTTCCAAGCGCAAGTTGTGAATGTGGAGAAACAGAAGAAAGAATACCTCATCTCACAATAGTTGTCCCATATATAAATTTCAAGATGGTTTTGGGGCTATTCATGATGTTTCCGACTCTTTCTTGGAATGGGTTTTAATTTTCAAACAAATATGTATTTTGTTATTCAGTTCTTTTTTCTGCTTTTGTGTTTTTATTTCCAGATTCGATATGGGCAACTTGAAGAAGTCTCTGCTCCATCAATAGAAGACCACTCTTGAAGAAAGAAGTCCCTCAAATATATTCCAGCTTATTTTTGTACTTCCATACTTAGGGGGGAGCCAGGGTTTTTTTTACTGGGGTTTTATGTGATACGCCGAATTGTATGGCACCCCGTCACTAACCCCTGATCTATATGCTTTATTGTTTGCTAACTAAATATTGTAAGCCAAAAGTTCACAAAAATATTCATATATACATATATATTGAAATTGCAATTCCAGTTCACCTATTCTGAAAACTCTACCTCACCTCCTTCGGAAGATAGAGAGTATCCGGTAAGCTCGACGGACATACCTCATTTTCGGCTCGATATTCGAAAAATCAGACATTTGGACAAAACGATGAAACGCTGATCTACTAGAGCGCAAAATTTATAACTCGAATTAAGAAAAATTGTGGAACATGCATCGTGTGTTTTTTGATACCTTCTGGTGCGAGGTATTTTGAAAAAATGTAGGCGATACTAATTGCACCTTCCTGTACTATGTTAGTTTCAGATGTTTGTATATATTGCTGAATCGATATTTTTTGTTATAATTTCCGTCGCATTTTAGATATTTGAAAAGTTTACTCATACAAAGATCAATGGGGAAACCTCAGACCAATATCCAGCGAGTGCCACCCGAAATTTGCACTACGCCACTGATAAGTATAAAATTGTTACATTATATGTGTCTGCCAAAAACAGAGAAATAAAATAATAACCGAAGCAGCTCGAACTGTTTTTTCATGAGCCCGAAGAATGCGAGACTAAAAAGAGATGGGCGGATGAGAGAGACGTTTCGGAAGCTTATCGTGCGTCTTCAAGCTCGAGACGGCAGAGGTATTAAGTTCGGCATTCTCAGAATCATCGAAACTGCTCAACAATGGGTGGAAGATCGGATACCTTGGACAGGAAACGGCCAACTTGACATTAAATAACTGCTGATCTACGCTACCCTGCCTGGTCATGAAAAACAGCAGGTCTATATATCATTTTTTCGTCTGATTGATACAAGTAAACACCATTTGATAGCTAGCTTTGCAATTATTTTGATGATGATATAATTAAGATGTCTGAAATCATGGTGTGGGCTCTGATTTGATTTTGTTTTCTGGTTTCGGGGATATCAGAGAAGATTAGCTTTTTCTTCACAAGCTTAGAGAATTGGCGAAATTCTTATCATTTATTTTGAATATTTCATGACGCTTAGAGATTTTTTTTGATATTTGGAACATTTTTTAATTGCAGGATCTTTGTTATAATGTATCTAAGCTATATGTATTGTTTATTGATTAATTATCAGATAAACCATTGGATAATTAATTTCTTCAATATACTTATCTACCCTTCTGGTTTGTGGTTCCACAACCTGTTCGAATTCCATGCAAAAAGTTTACCGAGGAGTACTTGTAGCTCAAACTGTATAAATGTTCATACAAGGTTGTCCAATTAGGGACGTCAACTTTTTTTCAAGGTTCCTCGAACCTGAGTATTCGAAAGTTTCTTATGTACGTTATGCGATTTTTCTTAGTTTTCGAGTTATAATTTGTCACGTGTATTTTTATTAATGTCTGCCAGCTGGTTTCAAAAATCTTTTTTCGTAGTTGGTGTTAAATATTCTTTTTTTGTAACATGTGACATTATTGTCGTGAATGTTGTGACTCAGCTTTCTGAAGTTACTTAGAGTTACTTTAAAGGGCTTGAGAGTTGGAACTTTAGTTTTCATTAGGGTTTACTCAAACACTCAACTTCAATTTAAAAATAGAGAAACGAATTTCCATAGCTTCTTGGTAAGTTTAACAACTGCGCCTGATTTTAAACTACTAAAATTTTTGTAATTGTTGTAATTGGCAATCTAAAGCGGGTAGGCTAAAATCTATGAAACCATGGAAACACGATTGAAGCGTAATTCAATGATTCTATCTTCTTTTTATCATTGTTACGGCAAGTGAAGCTTTCAATTCATTTTCGAATAACTTCAAGTAATTCAGAAAACTGAGTTATTTATTTTATTGAAACAATATTTAACGCCTTCATTTAACAAGAAAACACTGCAAAATACCAACTATGAAAAAAGATATGAATTTTTGAAACCTTATATCAATTTCATCAATGAAAATCCTCTCCCTTAATTTCATTGGAAAATTCGAATGAATAAATTGTGTGCTCAAATAAGAGAATAGTATACTCGTCAATAATCCTTCATATCCCCAGATTTGGATAATTCAAATTCATTTAAATGAGACGATTGGACACACCATGTTCTTAGAGATCTAAATTTGTTGTTGTCAGGGTATAAATGAGATTATATAAATATATATAAATAAATATAAAATTATATATTGCATTCGTGTTGGAATAGGTGTCCATTCTGCAACTTGTTTTAGAATATACTATTATGGTATATCTAACGTTAAGTTATAAGAATTTTTTCAAATTTTTCCTGCCTGAAATTTTTTACGAGAATCATCGTTATTCAACCGTTTTTTTTTGTTTACTCTAGTAGTCAATTCAAAAATATAAAATTTTTCACTTCTCAAAACAGGTCATTGGGAAACAAATATACATTTTTTTCAAACAAATATTAAAATAAACAAGTATTTTGTCTAATTTTCATTTCATCTCACGACACGACCGGTTTCGGTTGTCAAACCATCGTCGGGTGCTAGATGCAAAGTGAAATATTTTCCCCAATCTGTCACCACTTAACAACCAAATAGAAATACGTCATTCACGAAAATTCCATTGGATTAAGAACAGAAAAATAGTTCAGCTTGTATTTAGCACCTGACGATGGTTTGACAACCGAAAGCGGTCTTGTCGTAAGATCAATAAAGGGAAAATTAGAGAAAATACTTGTTTCTTTTAATATTTAAGATGGATTTTCACAAAATAAATCAGTACATCAGTACAATTTTTCCACTTACTTCGAGGTAAATAGTGAGCTCTAAAAGTATTGATAATACTGAGAATATATAGAAACTTTTCATAGTTGGTGAAATCACAGAACTACAGTAATTAACGTAAAAGTAAGTAGAGATCTATTTTCAGTTTTTTTCGCTGTCAGTGTTACACTCAGAAGTGTAAAGATAAAAGATATAGGTTTGTTCATTCCGGAGTACAAGAACAAGCGCGTAAAAGCTCCGTTGCCTCAAGTCAGTGCTTTTCTATATTTTTTTTCATTACACTATTGCTTGAAGCAATTGGCAAAGAATCACTTGGATAAAAAACAGATGTTCTTCTCAGACATATTGTACTTTCGTGTTCGGTAGAATATATGTGATATTTATTGTCACCTTGTATGAATGAGTCGCCCACGAATGAAGTCATTCTACTTCGTCCTACTTATTATTGTTTCATCTTTTGAATACGTCTGGTTTTGACTGTTGCAACAATATTGTTTGACCACATGTTCGATCTGAGATAATCTTATGTATTTCTCGATGCATTCGTTGACACTTAATGACTATAAGATGAATGATTCAGCTTGTAAAGAATTCGGTTCGAGTAGTTTTTGCAGATCAATGTTCTGAATGTCCGTAATGTTCCTTACGAAACAGTTTGTATCCATGGGAAGTTGCCGTTTGCATCTTGTCTAGGGAAATTCATCTACATATACCCATATTGTGAATAATTCCTTGAAACATGGCATCTTTCCAGACCTACTAAAGAGGGCAATTGTTGTACCAGTCCACAAGAAGGAAAATCCTGAGTTAATAGAAAACAACAAACCTATAAGTCCCCTACCAGCCTTGTCTAAAATTTTTGAGCTGGTAGTAAGCCATAACCCTTATCACAGAACATAAAAACCTATCACCGAGCCAACATGACTACATCAAGGGGAAATCCACTCAAACTGCCATCTACGACTTCATTAAGAACATCTTAACAGCCTTAGAGAATTCTGAAATATAATAGTACTCTTTTTCTAGATCTGTAATAGGCTTTCGATAGTCTGAACATCACTACATTCTCACAAAACTCAAGCAATATTGTATCAGAGGGATAGCATTGAGGTCATTTGAATCCCATCTACAATCTGGCTCTCAAGAGGTGCTTATTAGCACGGTGTGAATCCAACTCAAAAATTATTGAACTATTATTAACGAATTTATATGGAATCACAAAACTTCTTTAATACTGTAAGAATATACTCCAGTTTTTGAAACAAATATAATGTTCAAGGATTGATTATTCTTGTCAATAATTATAAGAGGCTTAAAGATGAAAATATCGATTGATAACACTATATGACACAAAATGAGAAATAGGTAGATATTAATTCTTCTTTGTATGACATGTTTATTGGAGATATTTAAACAAAATTTTTGTTTCTATATTTGAAATAAACATTTATAATAAGAAACAATAGACAACGCTGTCGCTTTCTTCAGCGGATAGGGCAGACCTGTTCGCATCGGCCTACCGTGTATGTATCTAGCAGCGACCTAATGTGAAAGAATTGCATAGGAAACTTTGGAACGATTTATGTGTTCGATGAGACCGATACTGAAAGCTGTAGCTCGGCTGGCCGACGTGGGCGATATAAAAAGTGATGAGGAAACTTGGAATTACATTTATTCAGGGTTTACTGTCATGTTGAACGAAATAAAGTGTACTTTCATGTGGCAAGTTGAAATAAGACATATATCTAAAGGGCCGAGGAAAATATACAGCCGTCACTGATGAAAGTTGTGATGAAATTAGTCTATAAAATTCTATATAAAATTGTAGATAATTCTATTCAACTGTTGCCCATTTTTAGTTAATAAATGATGATAAGCAAAGATCTAGGCGTAAATACTAAAGTTCAGGGTTAATCCAGTAATAGCATTGTGGAAAATATTACATGTCAAATCTTGCATTTTCTAAAAAATTATTGTGAACAAACTCTTCACTGTTGTGCATGGCAATGCTATTTATGAGATTTAATATCTGAATTTTAAAACTTATTTGAATAATATGTACCTGAAATTGAAAACTAGGAATAATGTGCTTTAGAAATTCATCAGCTTCTTGGGATGCTGATGAATAAACAATCAGAAATTACAACAGACATTAAAGAGTCGTCAGATTATTTATGCATAAAAAGTTACGGGAATTCAAAGTTCTTCCTCTAACACGGATTCAAGAAGTATTTCAGATTTTTCCAACAAATATTTTCCTGGCCATCCTGTATATGCATTCTACGAGTCCATCTATATTTAACTTTGTTTATATTCGATAGTTCAGAACTTCAAGAGGTAGATGCTCTATGACATAAACATCAGAGAATATTCTCAAAATGAAGCTTAGCGAGAGTAAACAATTGAGTTCCTGAAATAAATCTATGACGAATCATAAAGTTCGATTCAAATTGTTCCAATCCGATTTAACAACTTCATGAATACGAACAATGAGTTTCAGTAACGGAATGTCTGTGTAACTTTACGATTTAGCTATTTCGACATTGATTTTTCTGGATTCCTTAAGCTCAAGCCAACACACATATATTGTGGAAGATGATCGGTATGCTGAAATACTCGGTACAAATAATAAAATTTCGATAATGACTTTGTTCTTTAATTAAACCTAGGAAAGCATCCTTTTTTTTGAACCAAGCTTATTCTCACTTACGAACATCAGTAATTTCACAATGCCCTTATTTTCGATGTAGAGATTTCAAGTTTTTTCAAATTGAAGTGTATCCCAAGAACACATCGTTTATTTTTCGCTATTTCATGAATTTTTCAACTGTAAAGGTTAGGTAAATTTCAGTGTTTTTGAACTACGATTTATGGTTTTTCTTCATTTTTTAGGAGAAAATCTCAACGATGTCCACTCGGTGATTTAGTCTATTTGATTCCCCACAACTTCGTGTGATGTGTTGAAAATATAGCATTAAGGGTTGAATAACGAAAAACATACTGTTGAAGCGTCAGCGGTTTGGTTCATGAAAATAACTCAAATTGGGCATTAATTGTTCCATCGCATTACAATAATTAGTTCTAATTTATGAAATATTAGATTTAATTATCGGAACATTTAATAGTCGCAGACATCTTTTACAATGTAGTGATGTCTCTTTATCCTGTTGTGTTATTTAAGTATACTAAAATTATTGTTCGTACAGGCAACTTTCACTTTTATTATGCAGAGATGTCTTTGTGTTTTAGTGTAAATAAACTCATTATATTATATCAAAGACTCCTTCCGCTAAGTTAGAAACTGCGGATTTTCCTCATTTCAAGTTTTTCTTTATTTTGAACTTGATATCTCGGATATTTGGAAAATTTAGCTATTTTGAAAATTAAGAGATGGTTAAATTTTTCAAAAATTATGGCATATTGCTGAAATTGTCATCAAATGATAAATACAATGAAGCCATAATATACCTACTTGGTAAGATTTAATTTTAAGTTGTCACCAAATGAGATATCTAATGAAGCCATAATATACTGGGTGTGCCATTTGAAATAAGAATGAAGAAGTTAGTTTGCAGTTATACTAGGGTTGCTTTTTATATTTCGTGATTAGAGAACAAATAACAAATATTAGGTAATCATCAAAAATCGCTTTAATGTTTTTCAAAATATTCCCCATTAAGATCGATACACTTTTGCATATGTTTGAACCAATAGTCGAAGCACTATTGCCACTCTGATTGAGGTATGTCCAAAACAAGCATTCTGAACGCATTAACTTCTTATTAAGGTGTCGAAAAAAAGTTTATTTTTTACGTACGGGTATAAAAAGAAGAAATTCTGTGCCAAGTCAGGACTATACGGCGGATGACTCATCATATCGATGTTTTGAGTGCTCATAAATGCAGTTTTTCTGATTTCTTAGAAGACAACTGGCAAGCAAATGGTTGTGTACCACTCAGAATTCACTGTTCTGCATTGGTCTAGTTGTACCATTGCGACATGTCGAGTTTTTCCGAGAAAACAGGCGACCATTTGAATTGGAAGTGCTTCGTGCGCGAGCAACTTTTGTTGGATTTGGCTCATCTTGAAACACCCATAGTGTCGACTGCTGTTTGTTTTCGGGCTCATACGCGTAAATCCACGATTCATCACTTGTCACGATGTCATAGACGTGCTTCGAAGCACCGCGATCGTATTTTTGGAGCATTTCTTTCGACCAATCGATACGAGTCTATTTTTGAGCGATTGACAAATTGTGTGGGATCCAACTCGAACTAATTTTTTCGACGGTCGAATGTTAATGCAATATTGAATTTATGATGGTCCCACTAGTGCCTATGGTTGTCTAAATCTCACGATAGCATCAGTGGTTTTCGGAACATATTCGAGACGATATTCACCTTGGAGTGAACTACGACCTCGGTTGAATCGCACGAAAATATTCCATTTTTTAGGTGAGATGAATTTTCTAGTTACTGTAAACAACAACCTCAAAAATGTCAACCTTTACGATAGAGCTGTCAGTTGGCAGACTGCAACACTAGGGTTGTCCAGTACCGAAATATAAAAGGCAACCCTCGTACCGGAATCTATAGAGCTTTGAAAATATTTTGAGATGAACATTATTATCAAACTATTGTAAAAACCAAAATTAAGCTCTCATGCTGAAAACGTTGGGAAAAAAATTATTATTAGTCATAAAAATAGTGGAAAAAAATTGACTAATAATACTGAAAGCACTAACGTTAGGTCAGGTAGCTTTGGCGGTATTGTAATTCGACTTGCTATTAGTTTTGTTACTGTTATCAGAGTATTTTTAGGATAGAACTGTATCATAAAAAAATATTTGAAAAGTGTAGGTATTCTAAGATTCTTCCTTGTTACTCGAAACTATAGGGGCCATTTGACTGTATTACAAACTCAATCGAAATATTTATTTTCCAAATGATTGAATGGTGGTATCAGGATCAAAAAACGGGAAGATGAATATGGAGCATATAATGAAAAATTTCAAAATCAAAACATGTAAATATATAAAACAAGCAGGAATGACAAATTTAGACAATATTTTGCTATTACAGTGCAAAATATTTTTTTTTATTATAGTTTTGATGAAATATTTTTTTTTCAAACTTAGATTGAAATTTTCAGCTCTCTAGCTCATTCCGTTCTTAAGTTGTCGGACTCGATTAGGGCCACAGATCTTTCAACCTAATAATCCTACACTGTAAAAATAGCTCCTCATCTCAAACCATATTAATTTGTCTCAAGTACTCCGCACGTTTGAATACAGCCAAATGCATAAAGTACTTGACCCTACCGTCCTCTACGGTTGAGAATGGCGTTTACCCTAAATAAAAGTTTCTTGAGTTAAGAAACTGATTAGTTTCAACCAAGCTCAGAGTTTTTGACTCAGGTGGTAAAAAAATTTGATCCAACGGTAATATTAATTAGTATGTAACTATTGATACTTTTCGTAGAATAAAAATTTTGGTTTCATGTAAATAAATATTACATTTCACTGAAACTCGATTTGTAGTTGATTTAAAGGATCTTAGTTGAATGGGTCGAGAATTCAGTCGATAAAAATGATAATATCTCTTATGTCAAGTGAAAGTTTCTTGGGTTAAGAAACTGATTGATTTGAGCTAAATTGAAGGGTTTTGACACTAGCAAAGGAATAATTTTAAAAAAAAAAAAAAAAAAACATTTGTATGTAATCATTATTTTTCTTCACAGAACAATAATTTCTCTTTTATATTAATAAATACCGCAATACCGCGGCAGACCATGAATATTGTACGGAATGGGAAAGGCGTCTAGAGTTTCGTTGGTAGTTGCAGAAAGGGAGCGAGTATACCTCAAGCGTCAACCGTCTGCTTTCTAAGACACGTCGTAAAGACAACCGTTCCCATCACGTCAGGGGTCACCAATGTAGAATCGAAGGAATTGATCCCTACTTATGCGTTTCGTCCCTGGTTCACACATTTGGACTCATCAGTATGGCTTGTGTGCGCCATGCCATAGACGCAGGGGTTAGAAGTTTTGAGGGAGCCGCCGGGAGTTGAACCCGGCACCTTGTACCTAGTCGGTGTGAAACTTGAGCGCAAACCTCTAGGCCACCGAAGCGCTGTGAACCAAGCTATGCGTGGCTATATAGAGTGCCGCCAAGAGATCCCTATACACTCCCCTGCCGCTGACAGAGTGCCGCTACAAAAGTTATAGTCCAGGCAGACGGGTTATCATCTCATCCCTGTCATCATCCAATACCAGATCACCCGGTTCTCCACCAACACAAAGATATTTGGTTTTCTCTAAGTTGACATTTAAGCCCCACTTCTCGTATTCTTTAATTAGCTTGCGCATCATGTATTCCATGTCATCTTTATCACCGGATACAACAATATTGTGAGTAAAATGCACAAATAATTGCATTTAAATGGGATATATTTAATATAAAATAGATAGAGTTTTGATTTAATTGCAGCCAATATAAAAAAATTGCTACAATTAATTCGTTTTATTAAATCAATAACGCAATATTTTTTTTACAAATGTCACTTCATATTGCAACAATTATATTTTCAATTTTATTCAAATATTTATAGTTTTCTTCAAGTAAATGAGGCGAATAATATAATCTCACGAGATTCTTGTCTCAAGAAACTGTAGTCGTTGCATCAACTGACAGAATTTACGACAACCGTACCTTCGTTCTATTGAACAAATAAAAATGAAACGAACGAATGGTTTCGTTAAAACCTATTTAGAATAATGTATTTGTATCAATCAATTATGGATATTGAGACAAGTGCATAAACAATTTCTTGTAATTGTATGTTTATGTTGAATCAGTTGTTTCTTTCATTTCGCTGAAATGTAAAAAGTTTCAGGCGAATGTTTTAGCTGTTCTCTATAATCAACTAGGTTGTTTTAATCAAGAAAAATAGTTCATTTGGCGTAATCAATTTTAGATTAATTTAAATTAAAATTCTCAAACTCCTGAGGAGTTTGAGCGCAGAATTTTATTTTATACAGTGTAGATTGAGCTTTGCTTGAAACTTAAAAAATTACAAACATTTGAGCATATTGAAAAGCACTCTGTTTATATTAACAAGAGTGTCAAAATTTGAAAAAATATAATTTTTCTTAATTCATTGAATTAAAATTCTCATCTAATTCGAAAATAAGTTGGTCCGCATGTTTCCTCAATTTTTAATCAGCACAATAAGAACATATCAATACTCAAATCATTCTAACTTGTGTAACCAACTAAAAACACTTAAATTATGTCACAACCTAATAAATGGATGGAGTTCAAAAAGATCAAATCAACCTCGATGAGTATCAATAAAATAACTGGAACAAACGAAGTTTTAGTACATCTAAAGGGAGTTCAAGCAGGGTCATCTACACAGATATCGCAGTTTTTGGCGGCTTATTATATAAATATCGACATTTCATTCAATCTGAATATTTCTTATCTAAGTGTCATTCAGGAATTTAATGATCACCTACTTTGAATTTATATTATGTTTTAAAAATAAAAACCTAATCAGAACATTGATTTATTAGGGGAACAATAATAATTGGCGAAATTGTCTTGATAAAATTTCGTTTATCTGAGTTTTGTTGTTTTTGAAGCAAAGTTAAGCGAAAGTGGGGCAAAAATATTATGCGTATATGTACTCCTATCATAATTTCTAATTACTTATTAAATTTAAAATACGTTCCAATGTCGTGCGTTGGTAGAACGGATTGGGAATATCAACCGGTTTCTGGTAAATAGCCTTTAATGGAAAAGATTACATATTGATATTATTTACGGTTCTGATCAACCTTCCTGAATTGATTTCGCACATCAAGTTCTTGCCAGACCAAAACTAAGAGGAAGAATTGAGTATTTGACGAAATATTAGCAACAATAATTACACTGAAGTGAAAGACAAATTTGTTTTGATGCTGATTATGCTATTTGAAAACTATTTAGTATGTAGGACGTAGAAACGATTAATTTTGCAGAGACTGGATGTGATAAAAGTTATTTTCATTAATAAGATTTACTTGCTTTTTTTTCTTTGGTTATTATTGTTAATTATTTTCATTTTGTTGGATTGTCTAATTTTGTATAATCCATTCAAGATTTAGTATCACCCTGGGGGGCTATGAAGAATCGAGATTGAGTTGGCAAGGGTCAATCTAGGTACCTACTTATCAATTTGTAGAATTGTAGAGTTGTTGGTACTGAAAATTACTAGCTGTTGCTGTCATTTGAATGTTTACTTTAGGATGATCGATAATTATCACAGAATTTTGTTAATTTAATTCATTTTGAGCGAATTGTTGGAAAAGTTGATCTCTGGCATGATTATTTCTGCAGCTTTATACCCTTATTAATTATCCAAGATACCTCTGCTTCATCAAGAGAATATGAAGCGTTCTATGGGTGCTTCTGTGAATTCTTTAGAGACTCTGCAGATATTACCGTTAGCTTTAATCGTATTGCCTTTGTGTTCCACGTAAGAATTTATTTACTAAATTAAAGTGTATTTTGATGATTGAATTGACCACAATATTTCAGATTTCCTCGATGGGCTTTTAAGGAAGAAAGCTCTTCCTTAAAATTTTATGCTTTTTTCAATTTACTGTTCAATACCAACATGGAATTCTTATGAGAATTAACAATAAACTCATGTATACTATGTATGCAACCTGACTTATGCATATTTTGATCATCAAAATATCCTTCTAGTATTTATATGTACTATCACTAATTGAACTGAATAACAAGTGCTTATTTTATATCGTAAAGAAAATTTCCGAAATATCTTATAAATTAATATGCATGTGAATTCATTCTGGGCTTTAACACTTGTAGACAACTAACTCCCCTAATATGTTCCTTCTATGGGAGTGAATATTTTAAAAACAAGGATTTTTTTATTGAAGACGGGTTAATAAGTTCTGAAATGTAATAAATAGAAACATGTTGATTTTCAACAAATTTTGGTGAAAGTATTTTTGAAGGCACACTAACTGATCTAAAATACACTGAAGAGCATATGATGTTCAAAAGTTCCTCATCATGCATCAAGAAGAATATCCAGTTATTTGAATCACTGGTTGAAATACAGGGTGTAATTAAATAAGTGTAAAATATTTAAGGAGGTGAATCCTCATCGAAAAAAAGATAGGATCTTTCATATAAAGAAACTTCATTGGAGCATCCCTTGTTGAGACACAACCCCTCAAAGGGAGTACATAACATAAAATTTGTATAACAATTTTTTTCACAAGCACCAAAAAAGTTACAATATTGAAATTAACCTAACGTTTCCTACAAGCAAAAGACACTCATCCAGTTATTTATTTGGTTTACCCCATGGTTGTAAGGGTGGGAAACGCAACCCCTAAAGTTCATTTCCAATGTAACTTTTTGTCTTATTATTTGTTTACCATTTAAAAATTTATATATATCATATATATATATATAACTTTCAGAAATAAAACACCGACTACACCTTCAAGGCTCGCTTTGATGACATTGTATCTTGAATGGATTATAGTAGGTGTGATTCATTAAGATTTAACGTGGTAACCCGAAAATTTAACTAACAAATTTGCGTCTCCAAATACCACTAGAACCTCTGAAGGTTCTCCTGGATTTCGCTGAAACGTCTTAATCTGATACTATCTCAGGAATTCAGAATTAACGTATTCCCTCAGGTTCAACGATCCAGCGGCATTCAGCTATATAGCCTAACTAAATGTGTGTAACAGTATAATGAAATATTATCCGTTTATTGCTTTCTGCATTCTGGCACTGTGTGATCTGAGGGAGGATTGAACTTGACAATACTGACACAGAACAAAATTCACCGACATAGATAGTCGATTTTCTTTCATATTTGTTAGACTTCATGTCATCATATTATCATAAATATAAAAATTATGAAAATCAATGTCCCTTTAGATTAACTTAATAAAAAAGATATGTCACTTGTACATTTGGTACCATCTATAAAAGTGGAACAGTACCACATGAAAAAAAAAATTTATTTGATCACATCGTCATATCTTGAAAATAATTTTTTGAACAATCAACTCAAATTTCAAAATTATGACAATTGTTATAATTATTCTGTAATATTTTTCGCAATGTTTGAAAGAGCACATCCATGTTGGGTGCGGAAATTGATATGCGAAACGGTAATTTCACGATGTGAATTGAAAAAAACACTATTACTTTTTGACAACATTATAAAATTGGTAGTACATCATCAGATTCTTCTTCCTTAATTTTTGTAGATATTTTTATGATGCTTATAACTACGGAACAATTCAACAGATTTGATCCAAAAACGTACTAAACCCAGATATTTGGCCAATCAGCCTTTTGTGTAGGAACACAGGAGTCCAACTTGATCCTTTATTTTTGGCACGAAAATCACAGAACAAAAACACATTCTCACACATTTCAGGCGTTATTTAATTAATTTCATCACGAAAATGTTGTTTGACTTTAGCAATTCTTGTTTGTTTTAAAACTTGCTTTTCAGATAGCCCCATAAAAAGAATTCCGGAGCAATCAAATCAGACGACCGGTAACATCCCATTGGCATATGTGCAGCGGCATAAATGATCTTCTGGTAGAAACTATTAAATGTGTCAACTGAATTTTAAGTGGTAACAAATGCAAATTCTTGTGGAAAATTGCCGCTGAAAGTTGTTCTTTGAAAACCAAGTTCCTGAGCATGGCATCCAATTTGGGTATAAGATTTGTTTTGGACACTTTCTTGAAGAGTTGTAATATTTTCAGCTGATTTTGCAGCACGTTGTGGCCCATATTAGGGCTTATTAGCTACTCTTTCTTCGAAACCATTCACGTCTTATTTGCACGTTATTTTTCCCAAAAATGTCACGTAATTTCAACATGGTCACAGTAATTGATGATTGATTTAGATAAAATGTTTCTCTATTTCAGTGTCGTAATGAGTTCATTACACTACCAAAAACAGTGCTGTAAGGAACTCATTACAGCATTGTTTTTAGTTATATCTTTCGTTTTGTGGTTGACAACACTGACATCCTATCCTTTCGAATGTCAACACGCGTCCATTACATGTCAATTGTCAATATTAAACCCTGTAGAGATTTGAACACACTATTCCAATTCTATATTCTGTCAATTTTCGTATCAGTCACACCAACTGCGAAAATAAAATACAAAAGGCACTAGGAGGTATAATCTGAATTTCTCATTGAATTCCAATAAATTTCTCATAATTCTTGACTGAAATAGAGAAAATATCGTCTAATACTCGTTGCAGAAGGCAATTCCAACACCCATTCCAACACACAATTTCGCATTCGTGTTGGAATAGGTGCCCATTCTGCAACTTGTTTTAGAATATTCTATTTAAGTATTATAAAACACCTTGCTTTACCGACTAATTCTCCTCGTCTTTGCTTTATGACAGCCAAAACTGAACTGTCAAGAGTAATGTTTACAATAATGTAGATTACCTTTCCATTGAACACCCAGTATTTTCTCTTCAAATAAGTCAGTTGAGTTGCAAATTCGGAATTGCATGAAATCATGTAAATAGTTTTTCAGGCATACCGACTGATTCTGTTACAATATATTCAACTTCCTGTGATTTCATCGGCAATATGCGGTTTTCATTGAACTAGAACGAGGATCTATTTATAGTGTTTATTGTTTCTATTTAGGTTGTATGTAGAAGTTCCTCTGGAAGGAACTTATCTTGATCTAAAATATCATTCCAGGTTTATATCACACAATTTGATTGATTCTGTAGATTGCAAAAGGTTCAAAGAGAGCCAAGAAAGTGTTTCACCATGCCATGACGTCACTCTGGTGAAAAAAATAGTCTTAAACAATAATTTATTACAAAATGATTGAAGATATCAACACACTTTCACTACTCTTATCTTCAATACCTACATTTAATGTTCTAGATTCACACTTTAATAATGAACAGAATAAAATATTTTCAAATAATCGAATTGAATGAGTCATTTTTGAAAAGTGTAAATAAATTAAAAATAATTCAAAAATAGCAATTATAATCTGACACTTTCGAACAGTATCTCTGATTCCTTTTTTATTCTAGAAAATTTGTTTTTCTTGATGAATCAAGCAGAATGTTTTCATTCTCATCATAATATTAAACAATTCATTCTTGAATGATTATAGGCGACAGTGTAAGTTCTTCAAAGACTATTTTGATGATTAAATTGGCCATAATACATCAGATTTCTTGGAGGATTGTTCAAAAAATTCTAAGGAAATAGGCACTTTATTAACATTTAGATCTTTGAACTAAGCAAATGAAATTTCAAAATAAATGTTTGAATTATAACATTTTCCAATAGGCAATTCAAGATAAAAATTGAATTCTTATAAAATTACAGATACTCTCATGCATACTATGTGTATGCAATCTATGCATATTTTGATTATTAAAATACTTTTCAAGTATTTATATACTATCAATAATTAAACTGACCATGTGCTCACATTACCCATTTTATAATTTAAACATATTTTCCAACAAGGTAAATGAGAATTAATTCTGTGCTTTAACACTTTGATAAACTATTCCCCTACTTCTTCTATGACATTGTAAATTTCAATAATATGGATATATCTATTGGAGTCAAGTCAACAGTTTATGAAATTTACTAAATAGAAACATGTCGAAATTAGGCTTATTTTTGTATCAGATATACCTGAAAAGTATTTATTGATGGCTCATCTGAAGTATATTGAAAAGTATAGGATTGTTGTCCAAAAGTTCTCCGTCATCCATCAAAAACAATATCTAGTTTTGTTTTTTCTCCATTATTTATAATAATTACTTCAATTTACTCCAGGGTATCAACAATAATATTTATGATTTTTTCACTAATTGAATTTGAAAATACACCCTTCCAAAATCTCTAGTTGAAATGCATTAATTTGTCAAATATTGGGAATAAATATACATTTATCAAAATACTGTCCAATTATCTACGAAAAAATATTATAGAAGTAAATGTAGCAGAAAAAGATGCCGACGTAGATATAGTAATGGCAGTAATCTCTCTGAAAGAGAATTTACTTGTCAATTATAACTTTCAATACACAATAGGAATGCATAAATATTTGAGTTTTCAATTCATTATTTATATGGGATCGCGAAAAAACGAGGCTATAATTAATTTCTATGGTTCAAACACAGAATATTTCACTAAATTTTTGTAACCAGAAATAAAGCACCGACTACACTTTCAAGTCTTGCTTTGATGACGAAATATCTTGAACAAATTATACATATTTTATTGGATGCCTCCTGTAACTCCTGGACGAGCGGAAATTTTTAGTGTTGATCTCAATCATCGAAGTGCATATGCATGATCAAATCCCCACAATTAAGATGATAAATACCACAGAGATTAAATTGCGGTCAACCGAATAATCATCGAATCTAGATCGGTCGAATGGTTAAGCGGCTTCAAGATGAATTACGTCACCGTCTATGTTTCCAGCTAATGTCAGTGACATAATTGTGAATTTTTTCCTGTTTATATTAAGGATGATGACTTGAACACATTACGCTTTCTGCGAATAAGATAACGTTCATAAATAAATTTTACGGTTTTCTCATCGAGGAAGCCAATAATCAAATTTTACATTCGTCCGGATTCTTTCACAGACGTTCTATTGTTCGGCCAGGTCGGAAAAAAAGCAAGCATGCAACGTTGCGAAAATTCACGGAAATTGGAGACGGTTGTACGAAATAAACAAGATTGCTACGGAAACGCTTCAATTACTGTTTGTAAATATTATTAGAAATGTATTACAATGTTGGTTTTTGCCAGAAAAATGTTGCATTGGTTATGTAGAGATCTTTATAACTTAGGTGACACACTACCTGAATAATAGGTTGTATAGGCTGAACGGACTCAGTGCAGTGGCCTGCGCAATGGACGGATCTAACGCTACTTGATTTTTTTTTGGGCACTTGAAATCACAAGTTTTTGATACAAGAGTTGCAGATTTAATCGATCTTAGAGCACGAACTGTGGCAGAGTACCCAAAGTAACATTACTCCTGAAATGCTATAGCATGTACGATAGAATTCTTATTAATGATTTTATCGCTGCATGCATTCTAATGAGCTTTGAGCATTTGCGGTAAAATTTTACCAATATCTTCTGTTTTCCTTTTCGCAAATATATCCTTGAATTTGTTTCGAAGTAGAATAAAATGTAAGGTAATGTCTGCTTCAGAGAACGACATTCCGAGTGACATCGAGAAAAGAGCTGAATCAGAGTTATCTAGGTATAATTATTCTATATAGGTTAAGGAGCACGTATAATCTGATATATGCCAAATTCTGTTTATGGTGTGAATCCAGTATTTTCAAGAAAAAAGATTGAAAAATTTGATTTTGTGGAGCTTATATTCGATGTTAGGAACTGAATTGTGCTTGAAGGGAAACATTGACATCAAGAAGAGAACAAATTTATTGGATTTTTCAAACGACATTTTAAAGATTGGCAGCCTGAAAAGCCAAAAGGTTTCAGTGAAGAAAACATTGCCCATTTCCTGAAAGAAGTTTGATTTTGCAATGTCCGAATTTGATGGTATAAATTGCATCGAAATGGTTGAAAAACACGTTAATCTATGGCCATCAAATGTTAACATTATTTGTCAAATTTTTGAACTGGAGAAGTGAATAAAGTATTAACACATTTGGAAATTTGCCGAAATTTATCACCCAGTTTTTAAAGTTGCCAACTCCATCTTTGGAGTTGTTGTTCACTGGGGACAATGTCACTAATTGTTTAATTTTTTTAATTAATATTCATAAATAATTTTCCCATTCACGTGTTAAAGTTACCTGAATAAAAACTCTATTGATCTTCATATCATCATCTTCGTCACAATCATCAATTTTAAACTTATAGATAAAGAAGTACATATTTTAAATAGCTTGGTCCTACAGTGATTCTGTATTTTTCAATCAATGGCGAAATTTACTTTTCATCCCCAGTTGCGAAATATTTTACTTTTTTCTACTAGTTGGGAAAAGTAACACGTTTTAAAACGACGATGAGTTTTGAAAAGTGTCTCTTTATTGGTCAAAATTGGAAAAAATACTTTTTATTGATCCTTACTCAGTTGAAAAATTCGGTTCATATTAGATGTTGATGTGAGTCCAGCCACTTATCGAGAAATTCATAGCTGTAATACAAATTTCCAATATTTCCTCATCCGACATATTCGAATATTGGGCATGACTAATTTTTAACTTCCTCAATTCACCGTGCACGAGTTAAAATAACCTCCAAATTACAGATGCAACTACTGCAATAGCCCCAATCATAAAATGCCCTCATTAAATATACAATATCTCCCATGAAGATCTTATTATAGTTCATAACAACGCTCAAAAAACACGTAAAGAGCTCTAATCAAATCCGATTAGGATAATCTCCGAAAGCAGGCTTATAACAAGTGTAAAAGATATGGATCTGGAGCTGGCAGCTACCTGATAGGATGACCCTTAAAGTCCTATAGTTTGTGGCTTTTCGATTAACATAAGGTATGACAGAGTAACTACCTCTGATATTTCAATCGTTTTCAGTCATGTTGAAGATAATTAGATAATAGAATTATTATTTGGAAAATGGAGATCAATGTTCATGAAGCATGAATATTTGGTTTAGGTTTTTGATGCAGTTTTCAGAATTTCAATTCAGTTTCGTTCATAAAAAGGATCTTTGGAGCATTTTTAGTTATTTGGGCTCGAATAAGGTATTTCAGGTATCTTCATATTAGTGAATTTCTACATTTAAATTGTAATAAAAGTTGAATAAATGGCGTTGAGTACACACAGTACTAGCATACTAATCTGAAGGACTCGAATTTCTTGTCGAAGCCTCAAGATATTTAAAGCATGCTCCACAGTATGCAAATAGCGCCAAAATTCGACTATTCTGTACCCTTTCTCTCCATATTTGGCGGCGTTGCCGAAAGACATCTCTGTAATTTCATTGCGTTTAAATCTTCAGGCTCTTAGTTACCAGTTTATCGTCCACAATTGGGTCAAAACTTGCATATGGTCGTCTGCATGCATGTGAATGAAGCATCGAACGTTCCGGCGTAAACAGAGAGATTATGACACAGGAAGTGTCGATCGACCGAGCATTCTCCTAAAAAAAAATTCTTATCGAACCAATTTTCATTCATGTCGCAGTACTCTTGATGAATGGAAAATTTATTTTGATGGATATCTTTGATATTAATGTTGTTACTGCAAGTGGGATACATTCACACGTTATAGACGAGACAACAAGTTCAAAAACTAGAACAAAAAGATATAGGCTCAGAAAATGAGAATGATAAATATTGAATTAATAACTAGCTTCACAAAATGATTTTGAAGGATTTTGGTGCCGGAAACAAATTTTAATTGTTTATAAGATAAAAACTGTTTAAGTGAGCATTGCATAAAGGTGGTTTATTTTGCAAATTTTGAATCACTTTCAAGATATGGTATTTTATTTTTGGAACAAGTTCAAGAATAAATATCATTTTTATTGCAGAAAAAAGAATTGTAAGAGTTTTGTTTGGATTAAAACTTTACGTTTGGGAAACATAATTTTAACATTTTAACATTGTATGTGTTTTACTTATTCAAATAATTGATATTTTTCTTAAGAACGAGGAAACGATGTTACAGTACCCAACAGTTCATAATTATCACACAAGAAATATAAACGTATCATAATCAAAGCATAGTTTAAACTTAAGTGAGAAATGAGAAACACCCGACTTAAATTGTATAAAGATTTATAATCATTTACCAATTAGTTCAAGGGTTAGTATTATAATAATGCAAGATCTTTTAACGAAAAAGTAAAGAAGATGTTAATAGATTGAAAACCACTCATTCTGAGAGTATTTTGATTTTAGGTTTAGTAATCCATTAAACGGTAATTAATAGTAAATGTATATTTTTCTGACTCTATTTCACTCTATGGCGTACATATTTTGAAATAAAGACATTTATCTATCCATCAAACTAGAATTTAAGGCGACATTAAATTTTTTGCCAATAGCCCGAAGAGTTTTCTTACCATTTGAGCAATTTTGAAATAAGATAAGGAAATTTCAGATAGAAAATTTTCAATAGCCAGAAATCTATTTCCTTTATTCTTATATTTTATTCGAATGATTTTTATATGAAAATAAATGTATAAAAGACTGGCATGAGGTTAGGAGCTTTTTCGAGCTCGTTCTTTAGTTTTTTAAGAACAGTGTGATACTAAAATAACTACCACAATGTATGAACAAAATTATATTATAAATTTAAAAACACCACACACAATTTACTTTCTGTTTTGTCCAATGCCTGAATTCTCGTTTCTTAAAAATCTTTTCCATCGAAATTCATAAAGAAGTTTTTCGAAATACCATTGAACAGCCCCTTTATAGAAACAATTGTACAGGGTGGTTCAAATAGAAGAAAGGTAGACTTTATGTCTAATGGTATGGTAAATGGGCTCATCAGATCGATTGGCGTCGACCGACAAACAAAATCTGTTACCATAGCAACCAAAGAATCTGAACATAGATAATCCTTTAATATATGCTGTTGATCATGGATAACCTCACTTATTATAAATTATTATAAATAAATAAAATATACGAAAATGTAAAGCAATAACACTGTTAATATTTCTTTGAGTCAATAATTTATTTTAATAAGACTTTTCAACTTGAATTTCAAAAGATGGAGAGTTGATATCTTAAGGAATTAAAATTAACTGAGATTTGATCGGTCGACGCCTTAAGCAATTTTCGATCTTACACTTCACTGGATAGGTTCATTGGTTGAAACGAAACATACTCGCGTCATTGTACATTGATCATTTCCATTTTGCATCTCTCTGTATTAGTTTGGATTTTCTGTCGAGTAGCAAAGATAATTATTTTCACTGGCGCTCCATTAGTTTCAAATGAAGATTCGGCTCTAATTAAAATGAATTGCTGTCAAATGAATCTCAATAGATATTTACAATAGCACACTCTGTTCCCATAATCTATTACCCATCAAATGCTGTACCTTGAAATTTTCGTCGATGTCGTGAATTATTAAATACATAAATTTGATCTAGTTGAAATCGACATGCATTGTCGACTGACTAAATTTTCACTACGTTGCACTGGATAACACACATAAGAGTTCATTAATTGTAGAAAATAATCTACCTTCAGGTTTCAATTTATATTCAAATTCTCGTAAACAAAGAATATTATATTGAATGCTTCCTTTATTTCACTTCTATTATAATTTCAATCTCAAACATATTGCGAAAACGTTGAAACATTCAAAATGTGAATAACCTACCCACCTTTAAACGTAGATTCCGAAGAATACATTTTTGAATGGAGCCATTAGATAGTATTACTTATTTATCCAAATTGAGTCGCTGCTCTTTACAAGGCATCACATAACGACAACATGTATCCTAGGGTCTAGGTAATCAAGATACCCATACCTGGGATGCGGAAAGTGCCGAGTTCAGACCCCAGCGACAGCCAATCTCAAATATCACAAGAATAAAAATCCTCAAAGTCTGTTGCACTCTGGTGAGTTGCCAGGGATGAAACGTATGAGCAGGAGTATTAAAACACGGAAGCCTACACTTGTGATAAAATATGACAGATAGAGATCTGTATAAAATAGAAATGGAATGATTAGAAACAATTGATGGATGAAGACAAAAACAAAGAACACAACAAACAGAAGAAAGACGTTCATTTTCTGATTTGCCTTAAGTGAGTGACTACTGAAGAAATATTTATTTGTGCAACCTATCGGAAAAAGCATTATATTTTGTAACGAATCTGAACATTTTTCCTAATTTGTGACTATTTGAGTTGAAATAAAAGTATCAAAACGTCCAGTAAATTGTAAGATATTGATTTTTCATGGAATGTGTCATATTTTGTCATTGTGATTTTCAAAAAAGTGGAAGATTATAATCGTGTTTCTTTTCATAAATAATTCCTTGAATTTGATTCAAAGTTGAAGAAAATGTACTGCAATATCAGATTCAGAGAAGAAGGTACCGAGCGATGTTAAGGAATCAGCTTAATCTGCGTTATCTACAACTATTCCTAAGAAGTCGAGGAACAAATATGATCTTTCCTATGCCAAATTCTGTTTATGGTGTGAACAAAAGAGGATTCTTCGGAACTTGAACCATTCATTTCGTAAAACTGAAACTCTTTCGTCTTGAATCATTCATAAAATGTCAAACTGACAACTAATAGGAAGCATATAATAATATAAACCATAATTTGACATGAAGGCAGCAGTTAAGAGACCAATGTTTTCGTAATTATTTTTAACAGTTATATTCTATTTGCTTCAAATTAAGAAAGAAATTTGTATGCAATGAGTTACGAAATAAAATTTTTTGTAAGTTGAGGGTTTTTGTTGAATCTCACTAATTATACAAAATCAGGCCAGTCAAAACTGGTTGCATAAGAAGCTATAACATTTCTACATATATACATTTATATACATATTATATTATACATTTCTGTTACTCTGGGCATTTTGACTTTTCCTTGCATTTTCCTGTTGGAATCTTTGTTGTTTGTACACAGGAATAAAAGTGACATGACACTGAATGGTGATTATCATGATTATCCCACTCGAAGTAGATCATTAATCAGACCAGATTTCCGTCGTTTGGCCAAATCCCAGAAGGGCCCTTTTAATTTCTCGGTGAAGTTATATAATAGGTTGCCGCCCTCCTTTTCAATGATGCCTGTTAAATTGTTCAAGAAGACAATGAAGTCTTTTCTTTTGGAAGGTGCTTTCTATGATGTCGATGAGTTTTTACAGTGTGACTTCCGATTGGTTTCCCCCTAACAACGGTTTTCTATTTTGTGAGCTTATTCTGGTTCTATGTATGTATGATTGTGTGATATTTTACATTTTATTTAGATATATGTTTATATATTTATGGTTAACATAGCTTATATTTTCTTTTTAAAATTTTTATATTGTGAGGATTTTTTTTTTGACATGTGTAAGAAAGATGTATTTTTTCCAAAACACGAAATATATTACTATTACTATTACTATTACTGTAGAATTCGTTGTTCTTTCCTATTTTACTGAGCAAATTTTCATTTACAACTAAGTAAGGAATTCTTAAAATATAATTTAGATTTCAGAGCCAAAAGCGTAAGTTGTTAACTTTGGCCGAATCTCACTAGTTTTGCAAAATCAGGCAAGTCGAAACTGGTTGCGTAAGAAGCTATTATATTTCTAGTGTTAAATTCGTTGTTCTTTCCTATTTAACTGAGAAAATTTTTATTCACAACTTAGTAAGAAATTCTTAAAATATAATTCAGAGTTCAGGGCCAAAAGCGTAAGTTGTGAGCTTTTGCTGAATCTCATTAGTTATACAAAATCAGGCAAGTCGAAACTGCTTGCTCAAAAAGCTATTATATTTCTACTGGTACATTCGTTGTTTTTTCCTATTTTACTGAGGAAATTTTCATTCACAACTAAGTAAAAAATTCTTAAAATATAATTCAGAGTTTAGAGCCAAATGCGCCAGATATTCATAATCCAGTTTCGAACAATCTTCTGTCGTAGCTCACGAAGCAGCTATAGTGTATCATGTGTTGACTATGAATACTATAAGATCGCACGTAATAATATCAATCATGCAAAGTAGAACACAAACGACGCTACACGTATTGAAACAACAGTTTAGCGTATGCACAAGAGTACATAAATACACATAACCGATATCTGCATTTTTGATCGAACATATTTATTGCATTGTTAAATTGCATTTGGGATTTATGCCGTCACGGCCCAAGTTGGTACCACTGCTGGCCGTCTGGTGCGCGTACGGTTATCGCGGGTAATTGCAGTACCTTTAAATTGATGATGTTTATCGTAAATCCAAATGACCACCACGTGATAAGTGGAGTTGAAACAGGGTCGTACTGTGATGCAAGAGTTGTTAGTCATATTGAACAATGTCATGAGCAGGTTACCCAGATGTGCTTTTACGCCCTGGCCTTTCATCACTATACACTACATTTAAGAAATTCGGTGAAGCCCTTCGGGGATTAAGTAATTTAATCCGTAATGATATAGGTACTTTCTGTACGGATATATCTAGAAACACGAATTTTTTTATTTCGTAGTTATATAAATATTTTTTATACCCATAAAGTATTCGATGAATTTTCCACAGTTCTGTGGCCATAATTCTGTCTTTAAAGCAAGCAGGTTTCTGGCCTCGCTTGCAAACCCTCCTATATACCGGCTTGGGAAAGATAACGTGCCCAATAGTTACTCAATTTACCTAGCAATAATGGAATAGAAAAGAAAAAGTGAATATAAATGACAAACCAAACACGATATAAAATGGTTCATTGAAGTAGTGGTTGTACATTTTTCAAACTTGATTCATCAAACGGCATGATGTATAGGAGATAATTGAAAATCGAATCTCAGTAGGTAGTACAGTTTTTTCTGGAAAACCTATCAAAACTACAGTGTCTGTTCGACTCAAACCAAAGATAACCTTTTGCGAGAATTCACTGAAAGTCAATAATATTAACAATATGCAAGCATCTGAAATTTATCGATTATCGTCAAGTCAACAACCCAATAACAACGATTCTCAGTGGGGACAACTTAAAATCTACTACTTCTCAACTTAATTTTTATTTTTCATAGCCCTCTTGATGACAATATAACTTGAACGGAATATATATTAATATCAGTGTAATTTCCTATGTACCCCTGTAAATTTCAGTAGTGAACGTGATGTTTAGGTAAACCATTAGAGTGGGCGTGGAGTCCTCCGGATCAAAATGCTCATTGTACGTTCATCTTCCTCATAAACGGCATGCAACAATGATATCAGAGGTGATTCCTTACGGACAGTCCAGCAAACATACTCGAGTTCATCTCAGATAAAAGACGTGAATGCATGACTGGCGAGACGGGAGTATAAATCATCCGGTCCGAAGAAACGGACCGACCAGTAACGTGCTCAGAATCTGGTGTACAACTGGACCAAATGCTTGAATACAAGATGAATGCAAAATTTCAGCGACTAAGTGTTCCAGAATAAATATAGGCGGTAAATTGAAAATTTAGGTCCAAGCGAAACACCGATGAATTTTTGAGTTCAGTGCATGCTATTCTGAATCCAACGTGGCAGAGAATAAGGTTGGCACACATGGATTCAAATGCATTCCTCCAATATGCACCGCTAGAAGGGTTGCCTTTTATATTTCGGTATAAGAGACCAAAAACAAACATTGAACATCGAAAAGCACTTTATTGTTATTCAAAATATTTCCTATTAAAATCTATACATACACTTTTGCCACTATGATTGAGGTATCTCCAAAACATGCATTCTGAACGTTGACCTCTCATTTTATTTTTTACGTAAGGAAATAAAAAGAAATCATTCGGTAACAAGTCAGGACTATACGGCGGACGACTCATCAAATCGATCGTTTTAGTGCTGAAGAATGCAGTTGTTTGAACCGATGTGTGAGAGCTCGCATTGTCGTGATTGGTCGTGATCCGTCTTCGGCGGTTGGTTTTCCTGATTTCTTTTTTCTAGCGGTACGGTTGTGACATGTCCAGTTTTTCCGAAAAAATAGGTGACCATTTGCTTGGAAGTGCTTCGTGTGTGAGCATTTTATGTTGGATTTGGCTCTTCTTAAAACACCCATACAGTCGACTGCTGTTTGCTGTCGGGCTCATACGCGTAAATGTCACGATGTCACAGACGTAATTCGAAGCACAGCGATCGTATTTTTGGAGCATTTCTTTCGACCAATTGACACGAATCTTCTTTTGAGCGATTGAAGAATTGAGTGGAATCCAACGCTAACAATTTCTTTTGATGGCCAAATGTTCATGTATGTTGAATGTATGCTGGTCCGAATAATGCCTAAGGTTATCTCAATCTCACGATAGATCACATAACAATCTTGCTATATTAGTTTTAGGAAGAAAAACTGATTTTGGATGAATTTCACTAAATTCGTCTTGGAGAGAAGTAGGACCTCTATTGAATTTACCATATCATCGATAAACACTGGTCCTTGAAGGTGCTTCATCGTCATTAATTGAATTATGTTCATCGGTGCACTGTTGTTGAGTTAATCCACGTCGAAAGTTGTAAAAAATAATCGCACGAAAATGTTCACAATTTCTTTCCATTCTTTGGGCGAGATGAATCTTTTAAGTTACTGTAAACAACATAAATCGCACTCGTATGTCAAAATGTTCTGACTACGTTTAACCTCAAAAATGTCAAGCTTTACGACTTAGCTGTCAGTTGGTAGATTGCAACACTAGGGTTGTCCACTTTCGAAATATAAGAGGTAATCTGCGTACAATATATCGTCTATCGAAACTTTGGTAGGGCGAATATCAACATATATGGTGGCTAAATCTCAAATAATGATTGTACATGGAATAAGGTTTCATTATAAAAAAAATGTAAATGTGCTTTTATAAATTTAAATAAAGCTATCGAATCAAGAAAGCTAGAAATATCAAGTTTCTTTTAATAATCTGATTTATAAAAGGACTACGATTTAATGAAAGGAGTCTCTTAGGTACATTTTCGTCGGTACTTGAACCGCAGACACGTGCTTCTGGTATTTTGCGGTGCAAAAAGGCGGGAATGGAAAAATATATTATAATTTAATGGTTATCGTGAAGTTAGAAAATTTTTAAAAACTTCAATCATATTGTTTCTACATTGAAAATAAATTGTGGCATGCTGCTCGAAATTCAAGACGTTTCGGAATGGACCAACTGGCCGGTCCCAAGTGACCAGATGGGCCTTCGATGCAGCTGAGAATGGTGTACCATCGATTCGCATGCTTTTGATGTATTGAACCTTATAATTAAGCGTTTAACCGCATGCTGGGAGAGCATGTTAATTAAAATCTGGTCGATTACATTGCCGTTGAAGGTTCTCGAGGAGATGTGCTTTCTTCTATAGTTACATTTCGAATACTGGTTGAATAATTATCCACTTTCAAACTACTCGCGGCATGCATGCTGTAGCTGTAGGTGTATTATTGTAACCTCCCCATGATACTGTATTGTCCTTTTTTGTCTTGATACTTAGATCTAGATGATATAGGATTTATGTTACAGGTGTAAGTCAATTGGAATCGAAATAATTATGATGTCATTTTTGGTTTGCACCTTGCACTTATACGAGTACGACTCTATCCAGTGTTCAAAACGTTAGAAACACTCATGTGCGATCAGGTTACCTTACTGTTTTAGTCAAGTCCCTTACGAGCAGATCATCGCAGTTGAGAATGATAGCAATTTTCAACTTAAATTATTGAATATTTTTCTTTTTTTTCTGTCAATCCCAAACTTCCTGACTTATTGAACTCAATAACGAACTAGATAGTTGGATACTTGTAGAGCTCATTGACAGAAGCCATTTTCACTACGATTTCTTCATCAGTGAGGCAAATCAAAGTTAGTATACTCATTTTTGGACAAAAATTTACGGAAATATGGATAATTTGATAAGCTTTGTTCAGTTGCAAAAACAAAATGTAACTGCAGTTTTAAATAAAAAGATTTTCACTCAATCAACCCGAAAATTCTTGTCACAAATGTTTTTCGAATGCAATATTGGAATCATAACTGAAAAATGCATCTTCGATCCAAGTACTGAATGTTGTTTTCATATCCACAATTGATATTGCAGAAAATATAATTATAATGAATAAAAGTTACAACGATCAAAGTATTTCATATTTTTTCATCTTTTAATACAGTTTTTAGGACTTTTCGTGTGGTTATAGTTGTTAATTTGAATTTTTATTCATTTAGTGTTTTCAAGAACAGTATTTGAAACCAGCGCCTGCACAATTTTGTAACTGCATTCAATATTTTGCATCTGCAAAAAATATCCGAAAATTTGAAATGAAACGTAAAAATATTAAACTCCATCAAGATGTATTGAATCTTCCTCAATATATGGTTCATTTTAAGCTATAATTGGCTCGACAAAATTAATTTTCTGATGCATTTATCTTGTAGACATTTTTTCCATCTTATTATTCCACTCGATCAAATTATATAACTTCATGAAACCCGAGTCGAAATAATAACACTTCGTTAGAGAAATGGTCAGTGGATGTCTGCTACTGCAAAAGAAATGAAAAATGAATGGGTTCCAGCCCAAGCTTGTCGGAAATGATGTCCAAAATGCCCCATCATCCATGTGGAATTATGTTGGTCAACGTGAAGTTACAGCGGTGATTTATAATGAAGAAGAAATCGCTGGACCACACAAGAATGCTGTAGATAACAATTTATCTGGAAAATTCGACGTAATTGATCCAAACGGTACCCAGTGTGCAATAAAAGTGGGCGATTGTGATAAAATCAATTGCGAAGGGGCATCAACATTTCCTTAGAAGATGAACTCCCCTTGAAGTTACTGTTTATAATATGGAAGTCTATGTTTATTTACATAATAAGAATATCGGTCCTGCCCTTATTGAAGAAATTATATCTTCGTATGTGATCATAATAACACTTTAGGAGCATTTATTTATACTTAAAGATCATCAATGAATCCCAGATTTCATCCTTAAATATTTCTTGAAGTTCGTGAGTCGTAAGATAATATAAAATTCAGATAATCACTGACGTGAGGTCAGACAACTATAAAATTGCTGAGTTCATGATCATAAAAATTAATAAAGAAATCTTTCAAAATATTTTTGAAGATGCTTACTGAAGGTATTGTTTATATTCAAAAATTAAAAGCAAATTTTCAGTAAATTATTTTAATATTGTATATAGAGTAATTATAAACTCTAGAGGTATACACTGTTGCACAATATTCAAGTTCGAACATATCTAAACAATTATTTCTTGAGATATTTAGAATGAGAATAAGGAACCAAATGTGCAAATCTCTATTTTCTTAGTAATTTTTTTTGATATATCAGAAATGAAAAAAATTCGAAATGAAAATTAGGTGAAATCAATTTTCATTCCCTGTACAGGCTTTATGAATATTTCAGCTCTCATGTGAATGATAAACATTACCAAAATCCGAATTTTCACATTAAAATACGTTCAGTTTAATAATAATAATAATCTGACTTTGGACAACCTGTATGAATGATAATAATTTAATATTTATTGAATTGATTCTTGTTCTTACGAATCAGTAACTAAAGTGGAGTAATTGAATTGACCACATTATTTTATATTTTTGTGCATGAAGTCATCGTAATAACGACAGTTGTTACGATCATAACATCTGTTCATTAATTGTTTGTCAATTTCAATCTTGTTTAGACTTTAGAGTCACATTCGTTTATCACTTCCAGATAGTCACTAGAGTTCCGTCAATCATTTTAAAAATAGCAACCTAATTCATTAAAACAATAATCTGAGCCATGAACAAATTAAATTTTACAATGTGTATTATTCTTTCATATTTGGAATTGATAATCAATTTGTAATCAAATCCAATTATAGCTGGTAATTTTCAAGAGTAACATTTTGGCAATTTAATATTTAAGTGGATTTTGTATCGAAGTTGGTGATATTGATGATATGACACAGTTTCTCAGGGGAAAAATATTGTTAACG
The DNA here is from genome assembly GCA_030674115.1 of Micraspis discolor. Taxonomy (NCBI): domain Eukaryota; kingdom Metazoa; phylum Arthropoda; class Insecta; order Coleoptera; family Coccinellidae; genus Micraspis; species Micraspis discolor. Next base: position 2,979,248 of record JARTUT010001309.1, on the reverse strand, counting down.
CAACAGCTTGATGGAGTCTTATCAAGAGTATACATCACCAACAGCAACTGTGTGACTGAAAAAATTTACAAAAAACCATCTACATCACTGAGATAACAAAAAATTTTCAATACATACTACAGAGGGTGTTTCAAGTTTAAGTGCCTCTTAGACATTTCCTATATGAAAATTGAAAATCCGATATTGTTCGCTTTGGTACTCTAGAGATGTAAAACATTATCGAATCCCAGGCTATTTCAGTGAAATGAGTTTGTCAAATTAATTTTTGACGCTCTTGTTCATTCCGAAGGAATTGATCTAGGAAACTGAATTGCTGGGGTTGGTTTGAAAGTTTGATTATCTAGACTTATTTCGTTATTTGGCCGAATCGGCCCAGTAGTTTCGAAGAAACAACACACTATGTAAAACTAATTTTTCATAAAAAACATTGCCAAAACGGTACCACATGACCTACATTCCGTATTCAATAATTTTGCTGGAGATGGCATAGGGTGCAACAAAATCCTTCCATAGGGCATACAAAGTTGGGAAAAATAAAACAAAAATCGACATTTTTCAGGATATTGTTGCCAAATCTTTTTCTTCCGAGAAAATGAATTTGTTTCATAATTTTGACGAGCACTTTATATTTTCTGATTCCTCTACTTTTTATATTATGAGCAATTGTTTTAAACTGAGAAATTTATAAAGATAAATTCATAAACCTCACAGAATTAATGAATATAATTCCGAAATACTTGACATTATTAATATTACATCGTTTTTTTTTCATTGAAAATCAAATTAAATTATCTCTATTTTCTCAAACACAGATAGTTTTTGAGTTTCTTTACTTAACAACATTTTTTGTGTCTAGACATGTCAAACAGTTGGATGGAATTTTTCATATTAATTCAATACCATAACATTTAAATTATGAATCTTCTGTACAAAAAACTGCGAATTCTCACCATATAATTTCGAAGATGAAACTCATGTAGAATGTTTATTTTGGCTATTTCCACCGTCTATTATGGATTTTCTCCTTATCAACGTTTGATAGACATTTTCCTTCCTTCTCAAGATTAATTCGCATAAAATTTTTCAAGAAATTCTTCAGGGTCACGAAGAAGTACGTTATTGTAGGTTATTTACAATTACGTTATCATTTGTTCTATTCGAAATTGTGGAAAGTAGTTTTTTATTGAGGTAGGGTGAAAAAAAGTGAAATAAGTATGCTTCTTTAGATGTTTTGAAAATATTTCGAAATGCCAGATAGATTTCAAAATGCCAAATTTGAAATATTTATGATTTTTTATAAACAAGGGTGGCATTCACATTTGACTAAAATAATATACTGGCGAAAAGGGTATTTTACTAGGGTTTTTCCCTAAGCCGTTGTACCATCCGCTGAATTGGCACCTCGTTACATTAGCCTCTACTCTAACCTGCCACTGAAACAGGCCATATAGTTTGACATTTAATAAATTGCGATCATAAAAACAAATAAATCTGTATTTTCATATCTTCGAAATTATTCTAAAAGTTGAAAATATAAAAATGGTTTCTTAACTATCACTCAATTTGAGTTTTTTATTGACATTTGTTTGTTGCTTAAATCACTTTGGAAAAAAAATTGGAAAATAATTTCAATCTTTGTCAGGGGTCAATATTAAAAAATTGTGAATATTGTCAATGACTGGTTTCTTGAACCACGAGAGGAAATTTAAATTTTACGTCGAAAATATTCGCTATAAACAAAAGAAGAACTTTCGGTACAATGTAACTAAAAATGTTATTTACGTAATATTTATTTAATATTACTTTATTTTTGCTTTATAATTAACTCAGTGAGGTTTGCGAAATCGAAAGAAATTTATGTATTAAACTTACCCTAATTTAATTTTAATTTACGAATTTGATTTTTGACATCCTGCATGAAAGTTTCTTAATGTTTCATGAGGTTAGTTTTACCCAACAGCATATTAACATCTTCAGCAATTTTCACTATTGATTTTATCTTATTGATTGCTATAATAACATTGATGATAATAGTATTTGGAAATAAACAAGCAGTAAGAAATATTAATCGACTCATTAAATTATTGAAATTTAACAAAATGAAAAAGAATGTAATTTGATTTAACTTTGTATTCAAGTGAGCATGCGTTCATTATATGTATAAGCATCCGGTGAATAGATTTTTTGTATAGTGGAAAAGGCTGTGAATATGAATTTGCCTAATACACATTTAGCTTGATTGAAATATTTATGGGGTTTGTTTACATATGTGCTCTCAGATATCTTAGTGTTTTACCGGTATTTAAGTCCTTCCATTGCAACAAAATACGATATGCAGTGCTCTATCAGAAGGTTTCGGGTACATTTCCTGTCACAACTTCCACGAAAAATGTGATAGTGGACTTACCAGAGCATCGACATGTTGCACTATCGTAAAAACAAAATAAGCACCGAGGGCAAACGCCCGGCAGTAGCCGAGCCGCAGCGTCATAGCCTACTAGCGATCCGCTGAAATCCATGAAGAAACAGATGAACTTTCTCCCTCCACCGAGCTTACTCAAAGCTCCGCTGACTTAAGTCGAATTGATTTTTCTCGAAAAGTAGGGATTTTTTTCGAATTTTACTTTGAGATTCTGAATCTAGGAGACAAAAAATGACAACCCTGTGCATTTAAGCATTAATCTCTAGTTTGAAGACGGTGTTTTTGGAGTTCTGGAGGATCTACTTAAGCATGCGCTGGTTACTGAAGTCCGGATTCTGTGTCCGTTTGAAATCTCGCGACTGACTTCTTTCAGTACGCGCTCAACCGCGTTAGTGACTTAACATTGTTAGTGTGTAGTGCACTTCCCTTTTGGGAGGGAGCAGATATGTCAAGCCACGGACTAAGGTCGGTCCATCAATCTCAAATATTTGTCTATCATCAATACTTTCTACAGTCGCATTATTTTTAGACATTATTTTGCAATTCATTTAACGACTTGTGCGGAAAAATTAAAGAGCAAATGTTAATAATAAATAAATCACTTTACTATCGGGATAAAAATATTGAGATCAAATTTTGCCCACAAAGTTTCATTTAAATTTGTTACGAAACCTATGAAAATTTTTAACTATAACACAATATTGGAAAAATAAAAATACAAATAATTTTCATCTCTGTCAACACAGCAAAATCTGATAAATTTTGAAATATTGAATTAATTCGAATGTTTCCACTTAATTTAATGTTCTTTATGACTATAATGTACATCAAGTTTGATTAGAATGTTAGCACAAACTTCACAAATTTTAGTAATTTTCTACAAAATAACTTTGTGATTAAAAAAATTAATTTTTTCGCGCATGCTAAATCAATATTTAATTATTCTCTTGATCATGGAGATCTGTCTATCACTATTATATGGATTGTTAACTAAACCATGAACAATGTCGATTAGTGATAAATCATTATAAAATAAAAACTATATTTACATGAGAAATAGAATTTTGCAATTTTGATTTTTTATAATTGTATGAACGGAAAATTTTGAAAACTATTTCTTGAAAAAATAATCTGATGCGTTCAAATTTGTTTTTATCATAATTTGGAATAGTTGAAATTAATTAATGATATATTTTGCCATTTTGGAATGAAAATGAATGATTTTGCAGAATAATTTCATACTCTTTAATTTTCGCCTTACTTAAATCGTTGATATAAGATATGTATTTCCGCTTAGTTGTGTGTTGAAATTATATAATTGTATCATCAGTTTTGGTGTATTGTCTATCCAAGGCAATTTTCAATGAACTTGGATCTGAAAATGCCATTCACCTATGAAGTAAAATGAGCATTGACCTTTTATTGTTTTGATTACCCCCTCCATTGGGGTTGTTGGCATCTATTATTGAAAATGATTATGCAAATGTAAATGTTTCATATTTTCCCAATTTTGCGTATCCATGTGATTAATTTTAAGTATAAAGTTCACAATCACATTGAGCTATTATCCAATTTCGGAAATTTTCAAAAGAATTATTTGGTATGATTACAGGACCATGTTTGTGAATTGAAAAAGTTTTCTTTTACAATTCAAATACATTTTTAATAAAAAGTCTGTCAATGTCACACGATTAAACTTGTTCTGCGAAATAGTTGACAGGAGATATTAAATTATCTGCATATCTTATATTCATTTAATGAAAATTGTTTATATTTAAACAATGTGATGTTGAAATGAGAGAGATAAATAATAAGGGAGGAGGAAAGAATATTGTGTAAGTTGTAAGATTAAAACGATTTTGTATTATACTGGATCAACATTTTCGAATAAGTTTTTGAAATCCATCATTGATCTCCTCAAGAATCGAATAGAAATTTATCGATACTTAAAAATTTTCTAACATGTATTATACCATTATGGCCTTCATAATGAGGTCTTCAAGTATAGATATATAGTGCACATAAATAATGATCTGTAGATGATTTATATGATTCCATTCTAATCTCGATAATTTTCCATCTAATTTTCAGATCGAATCTCAATAATTAATACCTTCAAGACAAGTATCTTGTGGTAATTCGTATTTATGAAGAGGTATTAATACAACTCACCTCTTGCACCATTGATCTTACAGGCAATAGGAATTAGAATTACATATATTTTAAGATTCTTGGTGGTGAACTGTCTCAGAACCCTGTAATCTTTTCTGATTTCTTATCGTAGGGAAGCTAAAGGGAGCATTTTGGGATTAACTCGAGAGAATTTGATTATCATAAGAGAAGATATTTTATAAATATGAAAATTGCTTGGCACCTTCATCTTTATGAGATCTTGATATATACAGGGCGTGTCAAAATTATGAAACAAATTCATTTTTTCAGAGGAAAAATATTTGGCAACAAAATCTTGGAACAGGTCAATTTTTGTTTCACTTTTACTAAATTTTTATTCAGTTTTGATGAATTTTTGTTACACCCTATGCAATCCCCATCAACCTTCTTAATTTCTTGAATAGGGACAGACAGTGGGTCATATGGCAAGGTCTTCGTATATTCTTTACATGCGTGCAGAAATAAAAAAAAATTGTATGAAAAATTTGTTAGTTCAAAGAAGTTTATGGTATATGCATATTGTTATGGTTCATATACTGAGACTATGGTACCTGATGAAATTTGTCACTAAAGTTGTGCATAAACAAAATTGTATTAATTCGTTATTGGTCCCAATCCATTGAACAGTTCAGCCGTTATGAGAATCTGAAACTTGATTTACCCAAGAACTCGAAGAATATCAATCCGTTCAATTTGTAATTTGGAAGATATTTGAATGAGGCTAAATAAAATAGGTTTACGTAATTTCATGTGAATCGACACGCCTGAAAATTTTAAAAAAGGTCCAAAATTTTATAATTTTTCACATATATCCTTTATTAACAAACTTTTGTGTATATACGGAGGTTATTGATATCTTCCTTGGTCTAATAATAAAATAAGCTAAGATATTCAAACCTTTCAATTCACATTCCAATCCTTTAGATCATTCCGTTCGGACAAAATCGATTCAGCCTATACTATTGATATGATAATTGGGCAAATTCGAGATTACTCTGTTCATAAGAAAAAGCCTTAAAAATTTTTTTTGACTTATTTATTGTGCATCCTTGTGCTTTTGCATCCAGAATATTTCAGCTCTGCAGATTAGAGCTAACAATATCAAAATCTTAATTTTAATTTCTCCATAAACGTCTAGAAGGAATTTCTACTTGAAATTACCTTGTATAATGTGCACTGAAAATGTGTATCTGTGAGTTATGTCGTCGGAAATATGAGTGAGGCGAAACCAAACTATTGATACCACTTTTATCCAAATATTCAAAAAATACAGACATTTGGGGGAATCTGTAGGCACTCCGATTGGGTGAATAAGAGTGCCAGAATACATACAAAGACTTCTGGATAAAATTGATATGGTAGTTAAAGAATCACCCTGTATTATATTATATGTCGAGTTTTCAATGACTGCTTTTCAGACTCAAAACATCCAAAAAGAAACGTTACTCCTTTTGGAATTTTTCGAGATAAAGATCATGATTTCAACACCGAAGGTGTGATTTATATGCAATTATGTATCATTATTACTGCATATTAGGACAACTCCCAGTTGAACTGCAGTGAGTCTTTCTGAGATTGTGGTACTAGTGAGATAATTATGGTTTAAAAATTGCATGGCCTCGGGAGCCGACATGTAAATCTGGCCCCATAATCTATTCATTCGTGACTTTCTTCAGTGTTGTTTGAAACCGGAAATCATCTATGGGATGCATGTAAAATGTACCAGATTCTTACTGTCACTCACTGACATTCATGTCAGATAAAAAAAAACCAGAAAAACACTGAAGTCAGGTCAGGAGCTTTTGCCCGTTTAAAATGGGCTCTGGAAGAGTACGATGCACGATATATATATATATATATTCTTTTGAACTTTTGGCTGACAATATTTAATTAGCAAACAATAAAGCATATAGATCAGGGGTTAGTGACGGGGTGTCATACAATTCGGCGTATGACATAAAAGCCTAGGGAAAAAACCCCTGTGAAAAAAACCCTGGCTCCCCGTCTAAGTGTGAAAATACAAAAATAAGCTGAAATATATTTCAGGGACTTCTTTCTTCAAGAGTGATCTTCTATTGGTGGAGACAGAGACTTCTTCAAGGTGTTCACATTGAATCTGGAAATAAAAAGACAAAAGCAGAAAAAAGAACTGAATAACAAAAATACCTATCATATTCGTTTGAAATTTATAACCCATTCCAAGAAAGAGTTGGAAACATCATGAATAGCCCTAAAACCATCTTGAAATTTATATATGGGACAACTATCGATGAGATGAGGTATTGTTTCTTCTGCTTCTCCACATTCACAACTTGCACTAGGAACTGAGTTCCATTTAAATAGCAAGCCATTGGTACGACCATGACCTGTTCTCAAACGATTAAGAACTGTCCAAATTTTTCTTGGAAGATCAAAACCAGGAACTTTTTCAGAAGGATCAGAAACGAGATATTTATTGAACATTTCGTAAGAGTTCCACTCAGTCTTCCATAATTCTTTATCACTTATGTTCATATTGAAGAACGTATTATGCCATAATGGTTTACGTGACTTCAATCTGGGAATTCTATTTTGTGGAAAATATGAAATAATTGGGAATAAATTGGGAAAAGAATGATATTTATTCCAAGAATTCAGAGCTGCAGTCTGTCTGCGAATATGGGGAGGGACAATATTAGACAATACTGGTAACCAATGAACCGGTGTAGATCTTATGGTGCCAGTAATTATTCTCATGGATGTATTCAATTGTGCATCTATTTTTTGTGTATGTGCACTATTAAACCAAACAGAGCAACAATACTCAGCTGCAGAAAAGACTAGGGCTAGAGATGCTGTACGAAGAGTGGAAGCATCAGCACGATATAAATTCAAGACACTATATCTTAAATGAACAATAACCAAAGTTATAGTTTTCCTTCAGTTTCATTTCAACCACAAACCCCCCCCCTTCTAAAAAAATTATTAATCATCTAATTTAATATCTTCACACTTAGGGATAATAACTTTTCATGACATAATGGACATGGATTGAGACAATCGATATCTCAAATCATAATGTATATTCGAAAAAATGAAATTTGTCGTAGAAAACCTTCAATCAACAACTGGATGACAGATAAAACAGATATGTTCGAAAGCTAAAACATACTAAAGCTTAGAAATATTTGAGTGTTATCTTTAGCTGAAGCTATCGTAATGTATTTTGATTTAATAATTAAGCTTCGATTATCATTTGTATTATTGAAGCATTTGATCTTATTAAAACATACTTAAATGGAAGAATACCACTTAAAATAATTTCTGAGCTGTTAATATTTTCCTTTAGTTTGTTTTCAAGTTCGTACATCTTCAATTTATTCGCTGTTATATCCGTTATTCAATTGATTGAATTTTTTTTCGACAAATTTCATTTCATTGATATACTTTATGATTCGAGATATCATGAAATGCCGTTATCCTCAAGTGTGAAGATATTTAGTTGGATGATTAATAATAAATTTTTAAGTTTTTAAGATGAAATGGTTTTTGATTGTAATAAAACTGAATTAAGGAAAACTGTAACTTCCGTTTCCTGTTGGAATATTGAAGAAAACCGATAATAATAACATTTCTAAATTTGAAATCATTAGGTCATCTACTTCCAAAGTTATAAGAATCTGAAAATTTTCTCATGAGGTGAACATCACCATATATATTCCAAGCGAAAGCACTCAGGTTATCAAAATTCATTTAACTAGATCAAAATTAAATCGTTAACAACCACATTGAGTTAGTTCACTCGATAGTATACACCAAAGCACATCAAATGTGTTGTAAGCACATTTCAGCCGAGTCAGAGGACTGTAATAAGACACCTATACTTCAAATTCTGAGAAATTCAACTGGAAATGAGAGCCGATTTAAGGAATGAATAAACTTCAAACTAATTGCATCCCTGTAATATTTCTCTTTAAATCTAAAATGATTGGGTTCGAATCCCCAATAGACGTGGCCAAAGTAAGTCTGCTTATAAATATCCTTGTATAATTATTATTTGGGCAATATCCATTACCTATTATCATTCTTCTGCTCAACGTTTCAACAGATATCTGTCGTTAATTAGCTTTTAAAAAAGCTAACAATTTCAACTTTCATTGGAAAGTCAATTTGACAAACTATGAAAACTAGATAAAATTGGGACTTATATGTGGTTTGAAGACTTCTTCAAGTTATTTCGAACAATTAGTCTTCAAACTGCAGGCGACTCAATTGATAGTGCACTTATGGGATTGAGAGCGATATTCAGGAACAATTTGAATTTTTTTCTTGTAGGCTTATCTTCTTTGATATGATAAATGTATCGTTTCATTTCATCCGGCGATTTTCATCCACAGCACAACTTAGATCTATCGGTGTCAATCACTTGGGAAATCTTCTGATGTATTTTTATTCTGAGTTTCAACAGGCGTTTTGTTTCTCTCTCAAGTGTTAGACACCGTTAAATACAAGGTGGTCTACCATGCTCTTGTACATTAGACTGGAATATATCATCTTACTAAATATTACAACATAGAGTTGAGACCCAATTATAAAGTAGTTTCAGATAGAATAACATAATCAAAAGCTTTGGAGAATGTCACTGAATGTTAATCTTTTTTTTTTCTTAGAAAAAAAGATGATATATGGGAATTAGGAATATCGATTCAAAAACTTCAACATATTCTCTTTCAATGTGTACAATTAATAAATTGGAGAAGTACAAAAAGAATGATTCTTTACTTTTTTTTTTATAAACTTTGATTTCCTCATATAAATTTCAAAACTCCTATATCTTCTCGATTCTCGAATAAATCGAATGATCTAAGTTTAGTCTATACAAGATAACAATAAATTAGGTCATTTTATGAACTTCTTGCCAAATTCTTGAAAGACATGAATATTATAAATTATTTTGTGTCAATAATATTATTTCGACAAACTCAGAAGTAACTTGTAAATGAATTGTGTTTATAAGCCTGTGTTCATGAATAAGAATGATCGCATCTAAATGAGATTGTTTTATGCTTTTTCATCTATCAATTTAGAAGATGAAATTGGTCTAAATTGTTTGAGACTGCCATAAATTGCTTTATTGCACAAGTAAGTATACATAGTTTGGGTGCATGGAATTAATATAATTTCAATTATTGACCTAGAATATTTAAAGTATAGAAATATAAGCGTAAAATAAAAAACTCAAAATATACAGTATACGATTCTTAGTAACCTAAGCAAATTGAGTTAACAGATTATGTTCATTCGTTTAACCCTGATTTCAACGAATGGTGAATAATACAAATCGAAAGGTACCTAATTAATTGAAATTTGTGAATGTTTATTGTCTTTATCATAAGGCATTATATCTTTTGAATAATTCCTTGACATTTCTGAAATGAATTTGATAAGTTATATTTTTGATAAGCATAATTCTCAAGGAGATCAAGATAATACTCGCTTTGAAGATACGATCAAGTTGCCATTTGGCAATTTTTTTGTACTTTGGATTTGAATAAATCAGGTTATTCATAGGACAAGAACATACTGGAAGGAAGATTTGATTTTCGATGCAAAAGACCTTTTTCTTAAGAGAAGGATGTTCGGGTTTCGGTGAAGAAAAACTGTTAGCGGTTATTTTGAATTCAAGATGGAGGTTTGTTGGTTCTATCGAACTAATAATGGGTTTTTTTCAGTGTCTCAATACTTATTTTGCATGAGAATTGTCGCAATTAAATATTCCTAAACTATCCCTGCTGTTTCATAAGTCTTTGTGCATTGAATGTTACAGTATTTAAACATAAAAATAATAACTTTTCTATTTTACACCCTTTGGCAATGTTTTATATTTGCCATAAACAACCTGCAACTCAAATAATTTGCATTTCATTCTTAATTTTTTCCTTACAGGTTCGTGGCCACAATATTAGGGATATGGCTTACCATCTGTGATGCGGTGAGTAGCTTTGAAACATGAATACATGCCTTTCTACTACCTGATTTTTCTATGCATGAATGAAAATGACCATTTATAATTTCGTCAACGTGCTACAATATTCCACATTTCTCATCCTGTTTATTAGAATCAGGCACAAAGTCAAACCATATTCCTGTTTTATCTAACTATCGACCTCCCTCCGGATTTATCATTATTTTGCTTCAACTCAACGCAGCTCTTTCAGAACATTATCTCAGCAAACGCCTACGGAAGTCACTGGTTACGCATAAAACAGAACTAGCAAAGAGATACGAAATGAGAATTTGAAAATAGTACATTGTTTACCGGGTAGGAAAAGCTTAACATTCCTGGACGACTGTGAAGATTGCTAAGTCGAGGCGCAAGCCGAGACTTAGCAACACAGAGTCCAGGAATGTGGCTTTTCCTACCGAGGTATACATACTATTTTTCCGCAAATCGTTTAAAATTCGACAGATAATGATTGATTTAAAAAAACGCGATAAGTTTATTCCCAAATAAATGGTGCTTTGAAATTCCTAATAAAATTACTTGGGTTACTATGGAAACGTATTGAGGTTGAATTGTCAAACTTGAGGCTTATAAATTTAATTGCTGGTGTTCTCGAAAGTAAAATGATAAGTGATGATGAAATTTCCATTCCTGGGACTCCTCCAGAGCTGGTTGAGGCAGTGAATACTGCTTCATTAGAATTATTGCCAAAGAAATCAAGAGAAAAGTACGAAAATTCATACAGACGTTTTATGGATTATCGCATGAGTAAAAATACGAGTTCTTTCTCAGAAAATGTTGTAATGGCATACTTCCTAGACCTTTGTTTAAAGATGAAATCTTCAACATTATGGGCCAATTATTCAATGCTGAAGTCAACCCTTGCACTTAAACACAATGTAGATATATCTACATACTCAAAACTTCGTTCTTTATTGAAACTGCAAGCTCAAGGTTATAGGGCAAAGAAATCTAAGATTTTAACGAAGGAAGAAATTGAAAAATTTATCCAGGAAGCTCCAGATAAAGAAAATTTAATGATTAAGGTAATTTACAAGTTTTTAATTTCTATTTAGATTATAGCTTTATTTATTTTTAGGTGGCTGTAATATTTGGTATTTCTGGGGCCTGTAGAATGGATGAGTTAGTCCGAATGACTGTACACGATATAGAAGACTTAGAATCTAAGCTTTTAATCAGCATACCTGATTCGAAAACCAACAAACCAAGATCATTTGTAATTAATCAGATCTACTTGAATGTTTATCGAAAGTATGTTTCGTTAAGACCAGAAAATATGAACAGTGACCGATTTTTCTTTAAATATCAAAACGGAAAGGGTTGTAGACAAGTGGTAGGAATTCATCAATTTAGAAAAATGCCCAAAATAGTTTCTACTTATTTGAACTTGGTAAATCCGACAGAATATACTGGTCACTGCTTTCGTCGGTCTTCTGCAACAATATTGGTTGACTCTGGTGCTGACATAACTAGTTTAAAGAGGCATGGCGGATGGAAGTCATCAAACGTTGCTGAAGGATATATCGAAGAATCGCTTAACAATAAGGTTGAGGTGGCAAATATAATTTTCACAGTACAAAATATTCAACAAATTGACCCTCCCACCCTGCATGTTGTCCAATATGTTTCTCATAGTTCTAAGAGTGTTCCTCCAAAGTTCAATAATTGTACTAACTGTCAAATTACTGTAAAAATAACAAATTGATCTTAAAAATGTATTCAGCAATGACTTGATGTTTTCAAAATATAAATTAATTCCTTATAAGCAATGTGTTTCCTATCATTTATGTAGAACACTAACAACTGTACGGAAATATCATTTCCGTCTGACTTTTTCTTCAAGAAATTTTGACAGAAATGTCAAAATTTCCTGGCGATTTGCGGAAAAAATATATAATATAATCTCCAGAAATCTCAATACACTTAGTCCAATTCTGTCATAATAATTTTATTCCTTTTCTGTAATGATTTTTCGAAAGCTCTGCAAATTACATTTCTTTCCATGGTTACAATAGCTTCTTCATTCGACAAAAAAGTTTTCCACGAAGGAATTATGTCAAGTTTCTGAAGAGATGGAATTCGCTCGAAGCCAAGTTCGTTGAATACGGGGGATGTTAATAAATAATTACTTTTTTATGGTAAGCTCATTCCTCTCGAATCTTTTTCATTCAAACGATTACAATAATATTCAGACTCAACTGTTTCACCTCTTTGAAGATTAACCAACTAAATACCTTTCTCACCCCTTAACCTTGTTTGTAGAATGTGGTTATATGTTAATGGAGGTATTTTTGAACATTGGTTGAGACTGTGCTGTATTTGAATCCATGTTAATGTGAAATTTCGTTTGTTTGTTATTACTCCATATTTTTAAATAAATTTGTTTAGTATAAAAATATATGGGTATATTGTTTCGTATTTAACAAAGTACTGGAGGGTTCTTTCTGACTCACTCTGATATGATGCATTAAAATTAAATCAATATATTGTGTATTCTTCATTTTATTGGGAATCGTTCAATCTCAGAATCGATACAAATTTAATTTTAATGAATACTCAATATATGAAGAAAAATATCACACAAAATTCGATTGAGAAATAGAATTTGAAATTCAGCAATGATGACGAATATTCTTTACGACACAAATATCCATGGGATCACAATAGATATCTATAGGGTGAATTTGAAAAATTCTTTTATGTAAAAAAGGATGCGCCATTCAGGCAGAACCGAGCTGAACTCCAGTTCAATATAAACTCAACTGTTGACTTCAAAAAGTCCCCGCATCTGAATCCCTTTATGGGGGTGATCCTTAGAGGTCTGATCTTCTATAGTTGTTCCGGTTTTGATAGCAAACCAGGGGTGGGTTTCAAATATCTAAGCTTTCCCTGTAAACAAATTCAGATATAATGATAGGAACATTGAAATTTCATAGAGACAGCTCTTTCGGAAGATAGAGAGTAAACGGCCAGCCGTACTGACGCACTCAAGTTTGACTCAGGATTCATCTTCAGGAAGTCAAACCCGATCGATTGAAAACATTTTCGGCTCGATATTTGAAGAGTACAGACATTTCCGCAGAACGATACCACGCTGTTCTAAGCGAACAAGCGCTCAAAAACGCAATTCTAATTATTTCTCCAAAAACGTCTTATGTACAACTAATCGTAAATCATCCACTATATTGGAAAATAACAGCTGATGGAATATTTGAAATTGCCTGGGTCTCACATTTAAATTTTTTTGATTTGATTCGATCATTGCAATATATTCTTTCTCTAATTCAGTGTCATAATGAGTCCATTACAATACTAAATACAGTGCTGTAATGAACTCATTACAGCATTGTTTTTAGTTATATATGATAAGTTTTGTGGTTGACAACACTGACATCATATCCTTTCGGATGTCAACACGCGTCCATTGCTTGTCAATTGTCAATATTAAACCATGTAGAGATTTGAATGCCTTATCCAAATTCTATAATCTGTCAATTTTCCTATCAGTCACACCAACTGCGAAAAAAAATACAAAAGGCAGTAGGAGGTATAATCTGAATTTTTCATTGAATTCCAATAAATTTCTCACAATTCTTGACTGAAATAGAGAAAATATCGTCTAATACTCGTTGCAGAAGGCAATTCCAACACTCATGCGTTCAAAAATTCTCTCCTTCGTTGCTCGTTTTCGTATTCCGCATTCGTGTTGAAATAGGTGCCCATTCTGCAACTTGTATTAGAATATACTATTATTTTAGCACTGCCCTGTTAGTCACTTTGTTTTCAACCAACCAGACAGTCGCAGCAATATCACGTTTCGGATTGGTCGGTGCCGTTGTCGTTTAAAATTGCTTTATTTTAGCACTGCCCTGTTAGTCACTTTGTTTTCAACCAACCAGACAGTCGCGGCAATATCACGTTTCGGATTGGTCGGTGCCGTTGTCGTTTAAAATTGCTTTATTTTAGCACTGCCCTGTTAGTCACTTTGTTTTCAACCAACCAGACAGTCGCGGCAATATCACGTTTCGGATTGGTCGGCGCCGTTGTCGTGTAAAATTCCTTTCTCTTTTTCAGTGTTGTTCAGCATTGTTGAGGTATAATCTGAATTTTTCATTGAATTTCAATAAATTTCTCACAATTCTTGACTAAAATAGAGAAAATATCGTCTAATACTCTTTGGAGAAGGCAATTCCAACACTCATGCGTTCAAAAACTTGCTCGTTTTCGAATTTCGCATTCGTGTTGGAATATTATATTTATATTATATCTTAGAATATATCATTTCGATATCTTAATTGGTGAGAAACACTCGAGAAATCATCGACCACCAGAGTGAGATATCAAAGAATATTCGGAACGAAGAAAACTTAAATTACGAAAGTATAGCCGATCCAAAAAAGGTAATGGCTGATTTGCATGCATTCCTTAAAAGGTGGGAAGTAATATTAAATCTTACGTCATTTTGATCAAGTAACGGCTACTTGGTCAAGATCAGTCAAATAATAATCCTGCGTGTGCACCTGAATCATATACACTACTCAAAAACTGATTGTAATCATAGAAATTTTACTATTGATTTTCGATATACAGGCTGAAAATCTGTATGTTAGTTTAGCGATGCCAGATGTAGCATAATAGCTTCCATATATTAAAAATTAATCTAAGAGTTAAAATAACCAAATTGAACAATTGATGTGTCTTATGATGTATTCAATAGGATTAATATTGCCACAAATCGAATTTTCTCTTTTAATTTTTCAAGCATGGTAACTTATTATACTACGGTTTTTGTGCTGGTCGTCTTTTTGCAATCAGTATTCTGTTGTTCTAAAATCCCCTTTTTTTTTCTCAGCAATATCAAAGTAATCGGGGGAACAGTAGAGCCACCAACCAGAGTGATATATTCAGTCAAGGATACGTTAGACCGTATTATGAACGGAATAGTGAGACTACAGAAGTACCAGATGAATCTACAGATCCCTATAATGGCCGTTACCATCCTAGAGCAAACTCAATTGTAGATCCCAATGATAATAGGTGAGGATATGGACAATATTGAGATTCAAAATGTGCGTTACTTGTTCATAAAGAATTTTAGGGCCGTTAATGAAAGCATTTCCTTAGGAAGAACGATTTGGGGACAATAGATTTATAAATTTGTCGAAACGGAGCGTATTTTGGCCACTGACTATACTCATTTTTTAATTTTATACTTTATTTCATTATGTTTTAGTGATTTTTCGTTTAATTAATAAATATATAATTACTCAATCCGATGATGTCCCTTTTCAGACCAAAGTAGCACTGTATTGTTGAGCAAGTCAAATTTGGAGCGCTCGGAATTATCGTTTTAAATATCTTCAGTACCATATTTTTTACAACTATATAGTAATTTTTTTAGTCGTAGGCCCTACCTATAGCAATGACCATATCAGAACTAAAAAATTTTACAACTAATAAGAGCATACTCTGAATCCCTAGATGCTACAGTTTTTCTCATATAACAAAATATTTTTTATGTTCCAAAATAAGTTATTTTCATTTTTTATAGATACAGGGAAAGTGAACCATTAAGAGGGGACCAGAGTGGTTTATCTGAAGGAGATGGAGACTTGAACAATATACAGAATAATTATGTAGATGGTGGATTAAATGCCAATAACGATGGTTATGGTTCTTCCCAAACCAATGGCGGGGTTTCAACAGACACACCATATTCTCGTTCTGATTACGACTCTAGGTACGGCTATGGCCGATATGATTCAGGACAGAATAGAACAAGCGAAGCAGGTTCATATGGATCTGGTCAAACTGGTGCTGATGGTGGTAATAACCAAAGAATACCATACAGTTCAAGTCAATCTGGAGGAGCGAGTTATGGATCTAATGGATATGGGCCAGGATTAGCAGGTGGTTCCAGTAATTCATATGGCCAAGGTGGTTATGGATCGGTCTCTTCCAATGACGTTCCAGGTAGGGATGCTAGCTCGGCTGGAAACTATGGCCCTGGTCAGCCGAGTGAAAGCTCATCGTCATACGAATCACGCAGTTACAGCTACAGTGAATCGGGAGATTCCCGAAGACCTGGTGATTACGGGGATAGTCAACCTCGGCAATCTGGTGGATATGGGGATGGTCAATCTCGTCAGTCTGGAGGATATGGATCAGGTTCATCCACTGGATACGGACTCAATCAATCTAGAGGATATGGATCCAGTTCATCTACAGGATACGACTCAAATCAATCTAGAGGATACGGATCTAGTTCTTCGGCAGGATACGGTTCCAACCAATCTGGGGGATACGGAGCGGGAGGTTATGGTTCCCAAGGCAGCTCACAAGGTACTTCTGGTTCAAACCAAGGCGGCCAAGACGCCAGAAACTACAACAGTAGAGATAGCTACGGAGGAAGAATAGATGAATCTTCTTACAACACCTATGCTAGCAGTTCTTACGGCAGTCGAAGACCATATTCGAGTAGCTATGACATTTATGATGCTCCTGGTAGCGCTCTTGGACCAAGAAACGGTAGTGAGAGATGCATACCCAAATGTATTGCTGAGAAAGGACAAAGGGTAAGTGAACATGCAGCAATAAATTGAATTTGCCTAACATGCGTAATTTGCAGGGATTCCAAGGAGTTCCTGGCATGCCTGGTGAAAAAGGTCTTAGAGGTTTCCCAGGAGAGGAGGGCGACATGGGACCTAAAGGAGACAAAGGGGATTCGGGACCAATTGGACCAAGAGGACCGAAGGGCAACAGAGGTAAACCTGGATTGCCTGGATATCCTGGTATCAATGGAATTCCTGGTAATCAAGGACCACCAGGCCAACCTGGTATTCCAGGTTTGGATGGTTGCAATGGAACTGATGTAAGTATTTTGAAACATAGTCAAGTTAAGAAATGCATATATTATTCTGAATTAACAGGGAGCGGAGGGACGAAAGGGAATGATGGGTGAACCAGGACCTAGAGGATATCCCGGTATACCAGGTATCAAAGGTAACAAGGGAGAGTCTGCACGTTGTGAAATCAATTTGAAAGGACAGAAAGGTGAACCAGGAAGAGATGGAGTAACAGGACCTGCAGGTTTACCAGGACCGGAAGGCCCTGTAGGACCTCCTGGAATGTCAGGAGATGTCGGGCAACAGGTGAGAACTGAAATGAATATTCCAATAAATTCACACTAATTCTAATGCTTCCGTCACTATCAGGGATTTAGAGGACCACCTGGACCTAAGGGACAAAAAGGACAGCCCGGTTTAGGCGCAGAAGGACAAAAAGGACAAAAGGGTGAACCTGGTTTGAGAGGACCCAAAGGAGATTCTGGTATAGCGAAGTGGGCCAAAAATGGAACTACAACTGTGGGACCGAAAGGAGAACCAGGTATACCTGGTGAAAGAGGATCCATGGGCCCTCCTGGTGAAAAAGGAGAAAGAGGAATAGATGGAGATTTCGGATACCCAGGTCAAGCTGGAGCCAAAGGAGAGAAAGGTCTTCCAGGTCCAGCAGGTCCCAGGGTGAGTAGTACATGTTTGTAATGTCCCCTTAAACATCAATGTAGAACTTTAACGTGATGATTACTTAGTTACTTCTTATTATTCGTAAAATAGGGTAGAAATGAAGATACACTTCACTCTCATTTGTTGATATATGTAACTATCCATTTCGGAGCAAAAAAAAAATATTGAAATTTTCATCTGTATCAACAGGGTCGAGAGGGTTATGCTGGCCCTCCAGGTCCTCCTGGACAGAAAGGTGACAGAGGAATGGAAGGATTACCAGGACTTTCAGGACGCCCCGGAATGAAGGGAGAACCAGGAAGAGATGGGTCGCCAGGATTTCAGGGACTACCAGGTCCGCAAGGGCCACCTGGTGGAGGAAACGGAAGGCCAGGTCCTCCTGGACCTATGGGTCCAAGGGGTTATCCTGGTCCTATAGGACCGAAGGGATTAGATGGTTTCAACGGAGAACCAGGGCCCATGGGTCCACCTGGACCCAAAGGAGGACTTGGTATTACCGGCAGACAGGGACCAGAAGGTCCGCCAGGTGATAAAGGAGAAAAGGGAGATACAGGACTACCAGGATTCCCAGGAACTGATGGGCGCTTTGGATTCCCAGGTGAACCAGGAGCTCAGGGACTTCAAGGTTTACCAGGAGAAAATGGACTCTCTATAATAGTAAATATTTTCATATAATGCCGATTCTGATCCTGAAGTTACCATTTTTTAGGGACCAAAAGGTGATGCTGGTGAACCAGGTAGAGATGGTGAAAAAGGACAGAAAGGAGAACGAGGTTTCACTGGCGCTAGAGGGGCCCCTGGAGATTCGCTTTTTGGAAAACCAGGTAGAGATGGTCCTCCTGGACCAGCAGGAGAGAAAGGTTATGCAGGACGACCTGGTGTACCAGGTAGCCCAGGTTTGCCTGGTGAAAAAGGTGACATTGGCGGAAGATGTACAGATTGTACCCCAGGATATCCTGGACAGAAAGGTGATAGAGGAAACGATGGAAGAGATGGTGACATAGGACTGAGAGGACCCCCCGGACCAGTTGGTTACCCTGGTGCTGCAGGTTTAGATGGGCCCCCAGGAGTGAGAGGACCACCAGGCCCTCCAGTAAGTTTAAACGATATTTGAGTAACATTTTTTTATCTGAATAATATTATGTATCTTAAATTACTTCTACTTTTTAGGGAAAAGATGGATTGCCTGGCCTTCCAGGTAATCCTGGAAATCCGGGAAAACCAGCGAGTATTCCAGAAAACTTGATCAAAGCCGAAAAAGGAGATAAAGGTGCCAGAGGTCCACCAGGTATACAAGGCCTTCCTGGTAGAAATGGAGCCACAGGCCCGCAAGGAGAACGTGGGTTACCTGGACCAAGAGGACAAAAAGGTGATATGGGTCCTAAAGGTTATTCAGGACGCGATGGGCGACCAGGAAATGATGGCCCGGTTGGTCCAAGAGGAGAACCAGGGTACAGTGTGAAGGGAGAGACCGGAGCACCAGGAGAGGCAGGTTATGATGGCACAAAAGGGGAAGCTGGAATTCCAGGAGACAAAGGAGAAGCTGGCAGATGTCCTGAAAATATAACTGCACAACTCAAAGGAAATCAAGGTCCTCCCGGAGAAAGAGGTTACTCGGGTACTCCTGGCATAAATGGCGAAAGGGGTGACAAAGGAGACAAAGGAGACTCTGGTCCTGTGGGTTATCCTGGAAGTGTAGGACCACCCGGTCCTGTTGGAAATAGAGGACTTCCAGGTCCCCGTGGTGTGAAGGGTGACATAGGACAAATGGGATTCCCAGGGGAACCTGGCAGAGATGGGATACGAGGTCAACCTGGATTCCCCGGACTGAAAGGATCTAAGGGAGAACAAGGAATTTCAGTTGTAGGACCACAAGGACCTCCTGGTCTCCCTGGATACCCGGGTGAGAAAGGATTGGTAGGATTACCAGGAAAGACTGGTGCACCTGGTGCGCCAGGTCTTCAAGGAATTTTGGGAGAGAAAGGTGAACAAGGCCTAAGAGGTCTAGATGGATTATCTGGACCGAAAGGGGATAAAGGTGATGCTGGTCCGTTGGGACCACCTGGAATATCAGGGTTGCCAGGAAGACCAGGTTTGGATGGACCCAAAGGGGAACCTGGTCAGAGTGGATTGCCAGGCAGACAAGGTTTACCGGGATATCCAGGTGTTAAGGGCGAAAGAGGCATTCCTGGAATTGAGGGGCCAAAAGGTAAGATGATTGATTCTGAAACTATTGAAGCTGAAGTTGAACTCACTCTATCGTTATTGAAATGACTGCCATGAACTTTCTTTTTTTCTGTATAATGAGAATCTTAATATTCCATTCAGTACCAACTTATTATTTTCACAAAAAAAATTTTTTTAGGTATAAAAGGATCTACAGGAAGACCAGGTGCACTCGGTGCACCTGGTATGGAAGGACGCCCAGGGGCTACAGGAGAAAAAGGAGAAAGGGGATTCCCTGGTTTACCAGGACCTCAAGGATTGGTTGGTTTACCTGGTGTAGCCGGAAGAGCAGGAGAAAAAGGTTCAATTGGACCAGTTGGAGAACCAGGCTTACCAGGACCTAGAGGACCTCCGGGTCTTAAAGGAAATTCCGGAATACCAGGCTTCCCCGGTCAGAAAGGAGAGCCAGGCCCTGTTTCACAGAAAGGACAAAAAGGAGAGCCAGGAGTGTCTGGATTGAGAGGAGCGCCAGGATTTGCAGGACAACCTGGTTTGCCTGGTCCTAAAGGACTAGATGGTATTCCCGGACAAAGTATTCCAGGCCGTCAAGGTGCTAAAGGAGACGTTGGACCTCCTGGATTAGATGGTCTACCAGGAGCTCAAGGAATAAAGGGAGAACAAGGTCTTGCTGGCTATCCAGGTAGTAAGGGTGAACGAGGCTTAGTAGGTGATCGTGGGGAACCAGGTTAGTAATATTTTGAATTCAGCAAACAGCGATAAATCATCAACCTATTTCAATCAGGCATCGATGGTTTAAATGGACCCCAAGGGCCAAAAGGAGACAGAGGATTACCTGGTCTTGAAGGATTACCAGGAGAAAAAGGTGACGTTTGCTTCCCTGGTCAGCCCGGTTTTGATGGACCAAAAGGTGAAAAAGGTTTCATGGGACCGATAGGACCTGTTGGGTTCCCTGGCCAAAAAGGAGAAATAGGAGATAGAGGATCCCCAGGTCCCTTAGTATCTATCAAAGGGCAGAAAGGAGAAGTTGGACCCCCAGGGCCATTTGGAATCGCTGGAGAAAAAGGTGATATCGGTTTGCCTGGATTAGATGGTAGACCAGGAGAGAAAGGAGAAGCTGGATTTCCTGGTTTGAAGGGTGAACGTGGTTACCCAGGTCAACCTGGTCAGAAGGGTAAGAATTGGAACTATTATTATAAAATATATTGAAGTATATTATCAAAATATCGATAACCAATTTCCAGGTGACGCTGGATTCCCTGGAATTCCTGGAGCTCCTGGTTTAACAGTCAAGGGAGAAAAGGGATTACCAGGTCTTCCAGGTAAAAACGGAAGAGAAGGTCTCATTGGTATCCAAGGAGAAAAGGGAGAGAAGGGTCTGCAAGGTTTATTAGGTCAAAGAGGTTTCCCAGGGTTACCTGGACCGATCGGACCTCCAGGACCCAAGGGTGAAAGAGGTTTAACTGGAGCGCCAGGGCAACCAGGAGCATTAGGACCACCAGGAAGAGATGGTTATAACGGAGCACCCGGTAGAATAGGAGAAAAAGGAGACCGTGGTCCACCAGGTGTGTTGGGTGCTCCAGGTCAAAAGGGAGATCGTGGAGAGACAGGATTGATCGGTTTAACCGGAGCAGCTGGTGAGAAAGGAGATCGCGGATATGATGGTTTGCGAGGTGCAGACGGTCCAATTGGACCTGTAGGAGAAAAGGGAGATATTGGTTTTCCTGGATTATCAGGACGAGCTGGAATTCCTGGAGTAAAAGGAGAAAAAGGTGAGGCTGCCATACCAGGTGCACCAGGGCCCAAAGGTGACCGTGGTCCACCAGGAGTGCCGGGTAAACAAGGTTTGCGTGGGGAAGCAGGCTTCGACGGAGCTGTAGGATTAGCTGGAGAAAGAGGAGAGAAGGGTGAACGTGGTTACGATGGCCGAATTGGTGTGGTTGGCGTTCAAGGGGAGAAGGGAGACAGAGGATTCGATGGTGTCGCTGGATTGGCTGGTGCTCCAGGTTTTACAGGACCAAAAGGAGAGCCTGGTGCACCATGTGACGTAACACCTGACTATCTCACTGGAACTCTATTGGTCAGGCATAGTCAAAGTGTTGAGGTACCTTCATGCGAAGCTGGTCATGTTAAATTATGGGACGGTTATTCCTTACTTTATATCGAAGGAAATGAGAAGGCCCATAGTCAAGATTTGGGTATAGCTGGATCTTGTATACGAAAATTCTCAACTATGCCATTCCTGTTTTGTGATTTCAACAACGTTTGCAATTATGCCAGCCGGAACGACAAATCCTACTGGTTGTCAACAAGTGCTCCAATTCCAATGATGCCAGTTGAGGAAGATAGAATCAGGGATTATATCTCTAGGTGCGTGGTTTGCGAGGCACCTGCTAATGTGATTGCAGTGCATAGTCAATCTTTGTCTTTACCTGAATGTCCATATGGATGGAGTTCGTTATGGATAGGATACAGTTTTATATTGGTAAGTTTCCTTTTTGTAGAAATTCGAAATAAAATTTAAATTACCACTACACCATATAATCAATATTTAATGAAGGTAGGAATAATTATAAGATCAAACATAATTAAAATTCAACATCGATGTTTTCAATTACAGCATACTGGAGCTGGTGCTGAAGGTGGTGGTCAATCGTTGGCCAGTCCCGGTTCATGTCTGGAAGACTTCAGAGCAACTCCATTCATAGAATGTAATGGAGCTGGAGGTACCTGCCACTATTTCTCCAACACACTAAGCTTCTGGTTAGCGACAATAGAAACGAGCCAACAGTTCCAAAAACCAGTCAAACAGACCCTGAAGGCAGGAAACGTCAGAGATCGTGTCGGTAGATGTCAAGTCTGCATCAGAAATACATAGACCTCTATAGTTTGACTTGATTTGATTAACAGTAAACGCCACTGACAATGTCGCGGTGTGTTCAACCTTATAGTGTTCCTTCAGGGAAAGTATTGGGTCATTGCAAAAGATGAGCTGATACAGACCCAAAACGTGGTCATAATTTACGATAAGCTTGTTAACTCTTAAAACTGCCGTGCCATGATGTAACATTAAAAAGCATGTAAAGAATTTTGTATAGTATTTAGTAGAATAAGTTGTATGTATGTAATAATGAATCTTCGGTGCAATCATCAGAAATATCAAGTTTATTCTATTTTTCGGAGGAATATTTTTGTAGTTACTTATACATTTCAATGGTGCTATCGCTATTATATACTTATAATTTTTTTCAAACCCTCCTTTCTGATTTGAATCGTTCTTATCTTTGTTACATTCCCAATCAGCTCTTTAGTTACTTCTAGTCAAGAAAATTTTTCCGTTTTAATTTTGTAACCGCTTGAAATTATTTCGTTTGATTTCTTTATTGAGCACTGCCATTGTAAAATAAATACTTACTACATTGAATAAATTTTTCATTCATTTCATAGTTTTTTTCCCAATCAATCGAATTCATTCTTTAGTATTATCCTGCTTTATTTTAAATTATGAAATTTACCATTGGTCATTGGAATGTACGAATCTTCAAGACAAACCTAGAAGAAGTGCAAACCATATCACCAAGACTGAACCGGCCTCACTTTCTCAGTAGATTCATACGATAATCAGGGCTATTCACTAACTCAAGTTGCTATGAATAGCCACCGAAAATCGTGGTCATCTTCAAGGTCAGTTGCTAAGCGCGAAATCGGTATTCACTATTCAATAAAGTGGTTATGAAAGTTACTATGCATAACGACTAGTGGCTATCCCTAGTAGTTTACTGGCAACTGCTTCATAGGTGTAGCTATCGATAACCACTCTTGTCGGCTACTGTTTGTTTATTGTTTTTTTCATTCATGTGAACAATTAAAAGTTTTAATCGAATAAAAATGACATTTTTAGTGCAA
The DNA here is from genome assembly GCA_030674115.1 of Micraspis discolor. Taxonomy (NCBI): domain Eukaryota; kingdom Metazoa; phylum Arthropoda; class Insecta; order Coleoptera; family Coccinellidae; genus Micraspis; species Micraspis discolor. Next base: position 2,955,037 of record JARTUT010001309.1, on the reverse strand, counting down.
ATGAGCGTTTAATGAATTTGGAATTACAAATGCGCCACTGCTGCAAAGGCTTAGCGCTGTCTTCATATTATTCAACTCTTTTGTGAGTTGCATTCACAGTTCTCCAACTTTTACTGATTCAGCTGCGATAGTTTTACTTTCATCATCACTTTATGTTCGCTCAGGAAATTCATCATAAATTGATATCTTCATTGCTTGCCTTTTAAACCAGTTATGTCTAAAATAAGAGATGTTAAATTAAAAATACCGAAAATTGTCTTTTATATAACCTCATCCTTCTTCCACAGTTACAGTACAGATTCCTCGAAAATAATTGAAATCTTTTCCCAACTTTCTGTAACGGTCATTTTTCGTGATTTTGAAGGTTATATATATGTGCTTTCCACAGATAAATCCATATCATTTGTCTATGGTTGAATCGAAAAAACGGACATTTGAACTATTTTGCGGTGTTGCCATGACTCTCTTCACAAAAAGTTGTTATGATAACAACAGTTGTTAATGGTTAGTTAGAGAATACCAAAAAGGGTAGCAGTGGCTATCGAAAGTTGTTACACGAGTTGCTTTGGATAGCCACGGCGAAAGCAACTTGAGTTAGTGAATAGCCCTGAATATATGACTCCCAATTCAACGACTTCCAGTGGTCATCGAATGCGTAAACATTCATCAAAGAACCACTAATGAGTTCTTTCGGACATCCTACGTCAATCGTTGCTTGCTCGCACCAGTGGAACGATAATTCATCGGGAACATTGTTACTTTTTTTGAGCTACCAATGGTAGAAAATTGTTCAATTTTCTTCTTTGAAATTCAGATTTGGTGTTGTAACTATAAAACAATTTAACCCATTAATTGCTGTGTGATTTAATTTTTTTGAGGACAAGTAGGTACACTACTCTTCCACCAAATATTTATTGATGTCTGAAGGGATGCTTACTCACTCAGTGTAATGTGACTGATCCCTGAAAACCACTACCGAAGACCAGTAACATCGTTTGGTTACCTGAAATACTTCGAGTTGATAGTGGTTAATAATTTTAATTAGCTACTTTCATTACCTGGAATCTATTAATTGGAGTTTAGACTTGACTGGCTGGAATGTACAGGTACGCATAACAACAAAATACATACTTATACTATTCCATTACATACATTAATTTTTGGATAAAATAAGTATTAATTGATAGTACTAAGGTCTTGGACCGTCATGCAGGTATTTGAAGAAATAATTCATATTCAGAGGCACCGATAACATCAAATAGCCAGGAGAGATACCTTTAGTGCGCCTGTTAGTGCTGAATTCGCTGCGTCAAGTTATTCAAGTGTATTAAGAGTTGCAGTATTCATACACACAGGAGCAAAGCAGTGCATAATCTTTTTACAATGATAATACATTGAGACAAGCATATGATTTACCAACGGCTGCACTAAAGGAAAGGCTGAGGGGCCAATTACCCTCGCATGAACACTCAACCATCTTTTGATCTATTCAAGTAGTGCGAATGTGAAAAGCATGTACCAAGATGAGATCAGGAGATTTTGTGCACTTGCACTGAGTGATTCAATGCAAACACGAATTTGTACGTAAATTTCAACAAAACTTTGCGAATGTATTGAGGTTATTGATATCTAACACATTTTCGAATTTCATTATCGTAGCGCTCTATCTCGAGAAAATATAGGAATTTTTTCATTTAGTTTGTGAAGTCACAGAACACAGAACTTCAAGAAATGAACTATAAGAAATGGATGTATATTTTTGCGTGCTTGTTCAAATCTTTTAATTAATCACAAATAGAAATTATATGCAGAGTCGTAATATATTTCGAAACACATTCATTGGTTTTTTAATTATCAAACAAATTGTTTCCAAATTTGCTATCATATGGCATTTGAGCGGGGCGCACGTCTTAAATGTCCTCACACTTCAACAGAAAGCAGTTATCATTTTTCATTGGTCACGCCAGATCATGTGGTAAAAATTTCTAATTTCAGACAGATATCCTGTGTGATTTTTCAATATATCAGGTGAAGAATAGTATTTTCTTATCTTTTTCGTTTATATTTTTGCTTTAATTGGTAGGTGCAAAATTAGAAAATTTCTCTTACTATGCCTATCTGTCAGAAAACTGTTTCTTCTATTTAATAGTAATGTTTATTCAACCCTTGTGATCAGCAATGTATAGGACATATCAAATCAATTATGAATCAACAAAATGAATTATATCTGGAATGAATCGAATCCTTAAAGAACTCTTTACACTATAGTAACATTTATCAGTAATTTAGTAGACTAAATAGATGACGAGATATTGTTGATGATGGAGCTCGTGTTGAATGATTGTTTGGGCTATTACCATCATCTATTGTGGATGTAATGTTTTCCGACGTTTCGATAGACATCTTCTATCTTTATCAAGGAGAAAAGTAAGAAACCTTTTGAAAATTATCAATTTTCAAAAAGTCAATTGACAGAAGTCATGAAAGAAAAATGAACCTTATATACTCATCTGTGATATGATGATCTTTTTAAGTTGGATCGAACTATCGGCGTCCAAACTTCTGGCAGATCTATAGATGGAGCACTTATGGAATCAGGTGTTATTTTCATAAATGATAAATTTGATTTTTCTTTGGATATTATTGATGTTTGCAAGTTTTCTTCTTTGGATATTCTTGTTGGACCAACCTGGATTTGTCGCTGTCTAGTACTAGTAGAAGCTTCTGATGTTCATTGTGTTTCTAGGTTTTAATTCTCTTCAGCGTTTAGTTTCTCTTATAAATTTCGATCCGATAAGAAAATGATCTTCGTTTAAATCACTACTGGCACTCGCAAGGTAATTCATATATGCAGTTCTTTCACAAAATACTCCTTTGTGTCTCATTATTAGGTTATTAACTTTTGTAAGTTTAGCTCTGATAGTGTCTTGAGTTTTGAATGCAGTCGTTATGTTGTATCTATTTCCAATTCTTCTCATTTTCTCCGACAAACCTTTTCTTGCACATAAGGAATTATGGTCTTAATGGTCTGATTTATATCTGTTGGTTCAGGTTGACTTTCTCTTCAGTAGATTCGTTTGCGTTTAGCTTTTTTCTAATATCTTTTTTTCAAAAATCCTCAAAGTTTCATCATAACGGATAAAAATTTTACTAGTAGCCATTGCTTCTAAGAGTTTTCGAGATGTTATTTATTTCTTCATTTTGAGTCTTCTTCATAGCCCGTTGTCACCCATGGACTTTTTTTATTGTCTGAAAATAGCAAGCAATACCAGCAAAATAATTTATTTCGAGTTGTACTTCAGTTAACCATGCAAATTTAGAAAACCAATTATCGTTAAATGCTCTATTCGACTGATTTCCGATCTTTTCTGCACTAAACCACTCATGTTTGGGCAAGGTCTAGGCATATTTTTCAAAAAACAGCCTATCCTCGTGAGATAAATTTCTCATCTTTTCAATTAAAAATTGACAACATCTGAATTTTCATTAGAAACTACAAATTCTCTGACCTGATTATTGTCCATTGCGAACAAAAGAAAACTTTCTTAGTTGAATTTATCAGAGTCACTCACTCGTCACGAAATAAACACGCGCACACGAAAACTTTCCGTTAAAATCTGAAAACATCGCAATCGCAAATGGATTCAACGCAATATCTGGAGCTGCAATGCGCAAACGTAAATGACAGAGGCAATCGAGATATTCCGATCATCTTCGTGTTGTTAAACGAGTAGGCATAACAACCTCGTACACGTTGAGGGTCAGCAACCAGATTTGCCGTACTTGGAATATATATTGAGCTTGCTACATGAGTTCAATATTCAGAGCTAAGCTTTTTTTATTTCGAAAAGTATCAGAAAATTTACGGAAAATTAAGAGTACTGCGTATTTAGCTTTTACATTCATGAATAGTACGAAAAAACGACAAAAATTCGTTGTTAGTGCTAGTAGCATTGAACTCTTATACTTAATTAGTTAGTTATTTAGGGCCGAAAACAAACTATTTTCGAACACTTAGAAAAACCATTAAATGAGGGCGAATATAATATTCCTCATTACAAAGGGAGATTCCAGCAGGCATCAATCAAAATAAAAATATTTCATCTTATTTGTATTCACAAGAAGTGCATCCATAGGTTTTTGGCATGCCTACCCAGACCCAGTACGCTCGAGAATACGCTCTTCCCGGGAAAGGAAACGGTACGGGGCGCGTATTCATGTCTACGGACTGAGGAACGGAGATTGGAAGAGCGTATTTACAAGAATTTGAGGATATCTAATACCCTGATTTCTTTGATTTTTATATAGAATTTTATTCACAGATGTATTGGGAATATAAGTATAATCATTATTACTCAATTCTTGCCAATTTTAAATTTAGGCTGAACTGAAATTTTAGGGTCGGCAGTGCCGACCTGCCGTCCCACGACGAGCCGCCACTGCTTCTGATGTTCTTTTATTCGTACATTCAGAGGGCGTTTAGTTTCTCCGATGTAAGATCTTCCGCACTAAGGTAATTCATATATGCAGTTCTTCGTCCTTTGTGTCTCATTATTAGGTTTAACTTTGTAACGCCCTTTACGTGCAGTTCCTTTATCAGTAAACTCGGGCGCCAGACTATTTGCTTCTGAGGGCGTCACGCTCACCTATCGAGCTCCTCCGGAATGTCCAGAAGCTCGAGCCTAGGTGAACTCCAGTGGAGAATGAAGTGGGTAGCTGTTGGAGTGTGGAGGTGTCACCAATAAAACGCGCGTTTAACTAAAAATATACTCTCTATTCATACTAAATAAACAAACTTTCCAAAATAATACGTCTCACAGTCCTTAAAATAAATCAACAGTTCATATTCGGTACAACAGTCCTTAATCTAAACCACAAAATCTTCATAGTCCTTAACCTCTAAAAACCCAAGTCCCAAATCTACTAATCAATCACCAAAAGTCCAGTAACATTCCGTGAAGGGGTTAGAGTGCACACAAGCGATTATAGTGGTAGAGTTACTCAATGTATAAGAATGACTAAGGCCGTGCGATACAAAAAATGAGAATGTCTCGGGGTAAAAGCGAGAGGGGGCGAAACCAGAAGCCTCACTCAGGCCAACATGGACCATCCAGCGGGGGGTCCGTGGGGCACGGTTCCACACGGCGCAACTGGTGTCCGTGCGCAACAGAACCCTCAAGAGAACTGCCAAGGCCCAGCCTAAATCGGAGGACCGGCGGTATGGTGTGCGCATGCGCAAACCACCGCGCGTCCACCCGCGATGACGACAGGGCCGAGGTCGAAATCCGTGCCTGCCACCCAGCAAGCCCACGCCACGGAAAACTTCGGTCTGGCACGATTGAGTTTCCTCATCTCGTACATCAACGTCAGCTCCGCGAGATGAACAGCAGAGTCCGCCAAGGTAAAACGGCCCACAACCTTTGAGTTTCATCTCGGCACCCAGACGGCGGATACGCAATACCGGCTAAAGGACCCAGCCGACACCCGTGAAGAATTCCGCACCCTCAAAGATCAGGCCAACCCAGTGCCTGCCGCGCAACAGCCCACGTCCCGAAAGCTTCGGTTTAAGCACGATTGAGTTTCTCATCGCATCAACGTCAGCCCCGAGAGATGGAGCAGCAGGAGTCCGCTTGAGGTAAAACGGCCCCACAACCTAGGGGACGATTGAGTTTCCTCATCTCGGCACCCAGATTCCGGATCCGCAATACTGGCTAAAGGACCCAGCCGACACCCGTGACCAACCCAGGTTCCTTCCGAGGTCGGTCTGACAAACGACAACAGGGGGCACACCACGACCCTCACCGCGCAGCAGCCCACGTCACGGAAAGCTTCGGTCTAAGCACGATTGAGTTTCCTCATCTCGTACATCAACGTCAGCCCCGAGAGATGGACAGCAGGAGTCCGCCAAGATAAAAACGGCCCACAATCCTAGGGACGATTGAGTTTCTCATCCTCGGCACCCAGATGTCGGATCCGCAATACCGGCTAAAGGACTCGTAAAGGACGCGACGCCCTAAACGCCCTCCTGCAGCCGTCGTTCGGTCTCAACGATCGAACCTCACACTCACCTCCTGAATCTCGTCCTCCTACAAGTGGTCCTCCGGTCCCTCTCTATACCCTTTCCTACCTTGGTATGTCTGCCTACCACTGAACTCACTACCAGCACTCACAACACTGGCTGGACCTTCCACTATACGGTAGAGGCCTTGATTTATTTTGAGTTCCGCGTTGCCGTGCGAGGAACTGCCGTTCCAGTGCTCGACTCGCCTATAAATACCATTCTCGGTCCCTCCACCAACTTTGCGTCGTGCACTGCAGATGGAGGTGGGAATGATCAGTCGGTGTCCCCACCGCTCGGCGCGATCTCGCTGGAGTCGATCAAGGTCAACGGGTTTCTGCCACGCAAATAAAACTACTTCGTTACACTCTCCCTTTACTTCCATAAAAAAAAGAATTTTTTTTTCTCTTCCCTTCCTGACCACAAAAAAGCAAAGAAGAAAGGACCTTAGCCCAATAAAACCCCAGAGAAAATCTTAGTCAAATCAACAATATAAGAGAAAATCTTATCCTAAAGCAACAATATAAGAGAAAATCTTAGCCTAAATCAACAATATAAGAGAAAATCTGGCCTAAATCAACAACATAAGAGGAAATCTCAGCCCTAAATCTACAACATAAGAGAAAATCTTAGCCTCAATCAACAACATGAGAGAGAATCTTAGCCTAAATCAACAACGTAAGAGACAATCTTAGCCTCAATCAACAACATAAGAAAAAATCTTAGCCTAAATTTGCGATAACATACAAGAGGAAATCTTAGCCTAAATCAGCAATTCTCTCTACTGTTCGTCGGCGTCTGTGATGCGCACGCTGCTGCGTTCCTTTGGGAGGGCGGTGACGCGCACTTCTGTCATGTCGGAAAAAGACGCGCACTAAGCGTTCATTTGGCAGGGCGGTGACGCGCACTACTCGTCATGCGGGGAAAAAGACGCGCACTATGCGTTCATTTGGCAGGGCGGTGACGCGCACTACTGTCATGTGGGGAAAAAGGACGCGCACTCCTGTCATGGGGGAAAAAGGACGCGCACTACTGTCATGTGGGGAAAAGGACGCGCACTATGCGTTCATTTCGGAGGGCGACGCGTCTGAAACATAGGAAGCATTAGCGGGCTTCAGGTCCTTTATATGAATATGCCTTAATTTCTTGCCCGAGTTTTTCTTCTTTGGATATTATTGATGCTTCATCCTATTTTATACGATGATTCTCATCTACAGCATGTTGGACCAACCTGGATTTGTCGCTGTCTAGTACTCGTAGAAGCTTCTGATGTTCTTTTATTCGTACATTCAGAGGGCGTTTAGTTTCTCCGATGTAAGATCTTCCGCACTCGCAAGGTAATTCATATATGCAGTTCTTTGTCCTTTGTGTCTCATTATTAGGTTTAACTTTTGTAAGTTTAGCTCTGATAGTGTCTTGAGTTTTGAATGCAGTCGTTATGTTGTAATGGTCTGATTTATATCTGTTGGTTCAGGTTGACTTTCTCTTGTTCGTTTAGCTTTTTCTAATATCTTTTTGGGTAGCCATTGCTTCTAAGAGTTTTCGAGATGTTATTTATTTCTTCATTTTAGTCTTCTTCAGTGCAATAAATATTTATTGCTCTATGAAATAAACATTTTGCTACTCCCAATTTAGTGTTTAATTGGTGGTTTGAATCAAAATGTAGATATTGTCCTGTGTTCGTTGGCTTTTTATACACAGTGGTTCTTGGGATTCCATTCTGTTTATGTACGAGTACATCTAAGAATGGAAGTTGTCTGTCCTTCTCGATTTCAATTGTGAATTTAATTGATTCCTCTTGATTGTTTAGATATTGAAGGAATCCATCTATAGTGTCTCTTCCATGTTGCCAAATAATGAAAGTATCATCTACATATATTTTCCACAGTTTGGGTTTAAGTACATATTTTTCTAATGCCTTTTGTTCGAAAATTTCCATATATAAATCAGCTAAAATTGGTGATAGTGGTGAACCCATGACCATTCCGAATTCTTGTTGATAAAAGATGTCTTCAAATTGGAAATATGTCGTTTCAATACAAACAGAAAGCATTTCCATAATTGCATTCACGCTTAGTGTAGTTCTTTCACTAAGGGTTTGATCTTCTTCAAGCTTTTTCTAACTATGATAAGTGTTTTATCTGTCGGAATATAAGTGAACAAACTGGTGATGTAGAAGCTGACCATAACGTCTTCTTCCATGATTTCTTGATGTTTCATTATTTCTATGAAGTGTTTTGTGTTTCTTATCATCGATGTTGAATTACTTTTTAATGGTGATATAATTTTCAGCAGAAATTTAGCCAATTGGTGGCATGCTGAATTTCTTGAACTCACAATTGGTCTTAGAGGAATATTTGCTTTGTGTATTTTTGGTAGACTATATAAATGTGGTGGTTTACTGAAGTGAGGTGTAAGTCTTGATCTAACGAATTGATCTGGAAATTCATTTCGATATTTATAAAGGATTTTGTAAATCTTGTTTTCAACTGTGGTGGTAGGGTCCTTTTTTAGTCTTTTGTATTTTCCTGCTTCTAACAATTCATTGATTTTTTGATTATAAGAGCCAACATCTAGAATTACAGTGGCGTTTCCTTTGTCTGCTGGAAGTATCTTTATGGAACTATCCGAGTTAAGATCTTTTAATGCCCTCTGTTCAGCTTTATTTATATTGGGTAGAGGTGTTTTGTTATTCCTGTCTAACAAGGTTCTGATTTTCCATCTGTACTCTTCGGCTTTTTCAGGTTCTCGAATTTTCTGTGCAGTTTCTTCTGCCGCCAACATGATTTCAATTTTTGGTATCGTCTTAGGGGCTATAGAGAACTTGAGACCCTTGTTGAGGAGAGATATCTGATCTTCACTTAAGTTCTTATTAGATACATTGATCACGGTTTTTGAATGGTCTAAGGGTTCATATTTTCTTGACTCCTTCATAAGTTTCTCCATTTTCAGTTTCTTACTTTTCTCCTTGATAAAGATAGAAGATGTCTATCGAAACGTCGGAAAACATTACATCCACAATAGATGATGGTAATAGCCCAAACAATCATTCAACACTTAATAGATCTTCTAAATATAAAAATATCAGTTGAGTTAATCTGCTTAATAATTTGGCACCTATGTTTGAGGGAGACCTTTTACATTTTGGTGTTTTATGTCTGAATAACACTAAGTTTTACGTCTGATATAGGTGTTAAAATGTAGATACCTACATCGTTGTCGTTAATAGTTCAAGATGAAATAAATTTCAGGCACTAAATTGTGCGTGAATATTATGAAATAATATTAAAAATTTCGTTAAATATTCTGATTGATGATTTCCGTGTAGATATATTGAAATCGATTTTCACAGAATTTTAGGAAGGTGGTCTGTCAAAAAACTACATTCGACTGATGTCAACTTTTCTTAGATATATTTCCACTTCTTGAAGGTTAAGGAGACCAATATACGAATTTCACAAAATGAAATTGATAAGTCGACTTATTAAACGGTTTTAAAACCAATCTCAAAATAACTGTGTGTGAAAAATCTGATGAAATTTTAAAATTCATCGATTCAATTTTTTGTCCTTTTTTCTGATACAAAAGAAAAAATTTCAAGTGCCTATGTATCAGCACACGGCTTAGTAAACTAATAAAAAGGAACGATAATCCCGAAGAACTGTCGTTCCAATGGTGCGAGTTAGCCATGATTGACGTAGGATAAGAATCAAGACCTCATGAGCAACTTTTTTCTGAGTTGATCAAAGCACATAAAAGTTCATGATAAGAGCTTTTGTGTTAAAAACATGAATTCAATCTTGGTACAATGCTTCAAAATAGGTATGTGCTCTGATCAACTAAAAAAAGAAAAAGAAAAAACAAAATCAGTGAATTTCAAAATGTAAAGAGATCGGTGTTTTTTAAACCAGTTGAATTTCGCATTAAAACCGTTTTTGAAGTGGTTTTTCTCAATGATATTTCGTGAAATGTTCGTACGATGTATAATCTATGTAAATTTCTTTTTGTTGCCTTGAAGAAGTAGAAATATATCTACGAAACGTTGGCATTACTTGGATGTTAACAATTTCTTTTGTATCCATTATTCATCCTTGATACCTTTCAAAAAACCTTTGGTGAATTCGCAAAAGTCTTGCTAGAATAATTTTTTTTGCTTACAGCTGTTTTTTTTTCAGGTTAATTTTTTCAATTCATCACAAATGACAATTGTGCTAGAATTGCTTTATATTACGAATAACACAATAATCCTCAAACAAATCATTGATGATTTTTGTAATTAACTCGACTTTTTTTAACATTTTGCCATCACATGGCCGATGGGCGGTGCTTATATTTCAATCGTCATTCAATACATTGGCAACAATGAAGTTGTCATTTATCATTGGTGGCAATGGATCACGAGGTAATTATCTCCTTTTCAGACAAATATCCGGTGTGATTTTCTTAAATGTCTGATGTTGAATTATTTTTATCTCTCTATCTGTTTCGTTTTTATAGTTATTATATAGAAATTAGTAAATTTCTTCTATTGTGTCTTTCTGTCAGAGAACATTTTCATTTGAAAACGGAAGAATTGAGGAGTAAGGTTTTGGTAGGGCTACCCAGTGTCAATGAATCCGACTGCTAGCTTTTAATCCAAAGATTGTTTAGATCTCTTCAAGTTTAATGAAAGTTCTTCTAAAATACTGGGTGATCGCTGACAAGAGTAATCCTGATCAGATGTTTAATTATTATCAGAACAGAGGTGCTGAATGAACTTTGATTCCATCTGAACTTTTCTTATCGGAACGTAATACAAAGACGACAATTGCAATATGCATAACACCCTATTCGCCACTCTCACCTGCTAGTCGGCAAATCTTGAAAAAATCTATAAGCCCATTGGCCAGTCTGACAATGTGGATACCAGCATATCCAGAAACAAAGTGATATTTTGTTGAATCATGATTAATAACAAGACATGAACCTCAATAATTCATAATTAAGAATCAAATTGACGCTGATTGAATTGAGTTAATGAAACGGCTGGCATTTGCTTGCAGTATTATCGTCCATATTGCACTACCGGTCCTTGAGAAAATCTCCTTTTATTGCTTTTAGACAGGACCGTAATGCACGGAGGTATGTTAATATTTCTTGTTAGATATTTGATGAAAATTCGATCGATATTTCGTATTTCGTTTGGATTGCCGAGAAGGGCGATGAGAGTTATAAGTAGATTAAATTAGAGAGAAAATTGCAAACGTATTTTTCAGGATAAGAAAATACTAACAGTCCCGTGTCTGTTTATTTATCAATGTTTATTGTATATCAGAACGCATATGGATGAATATAGGACTCACCAGGATATACATGCACATAATACAAGACAAAAAGATAAGAATAATAATAATAATTTATTAATCCTTTAGGACACAAAAAAGTGTATAGGACAAGTCAAGTACAAGAATATAAATCTGAAAATAATTTACATCAATTAATTACTAAGTTAAGGGATCCTTAATTCCTTAACAGAATAGAAGCATCTTTGAATCAACATTTTTTTTAATTTCTCTCTTGAACATTCGTTTGTTCAATGATTTTACATAAGAAGGCAAATGATTGTACAATTTTACACCTTGATACAACGGAGAGCGTTCGAAACTGCGAGTCCGATGCTTTGGAACCCAGAGTATCTGTGAATTTCGTGTTCTGTGATCATGCGAACTCGATAGTTTAACCCAATTAGTTTCGTTATCTTTGGCGTGAAGGAGACACTGTAATATGTATATACAAGGGAGAGACAGCAATTTATTGGCTACAAATAAAGGTCTGCATGATTGACGGCTGGACAAACCAAAAATGAGACGTATTACCCTCTTCTGCGCCACAAAAACTCTACTGAAAGAAGTACAGCCTCCCCAGAGAAGAATATTGTAGGACAGGTGACAATAAACAAGGCTGTAATATACATCGATCAGAGACCCAAGCGGTAAGGATGTTTTCAGTCTACTCAAGGCGAAAAATGATTTATTAATTTTCTTGCATAACGCGTCGACATGGGTCACCCAGCTGAGATTTCGATCCATATGGACACCTAGGAATTTAGTTTCGTCTGATGGAAAAATTGAGGATCCTAGACAATCAATCCTCAGAGAACCTCTTTCGTTGTGAGTCAAACCGAAATACAGTAAAGACGCCTTTTCAATATTCACTATTAAGTTGTTGGAACGGCACCATGATATGAACTCAACCATAATTTTCTGACAAGCTGTCTGAAGCTCTTCACAACTTTTGGCAGCGACAACGACAGATCTGTCGTCAGCAAATAACAACAGCATTTATAAAAAGTATAAACAATAAGGGCCCCAATACAGAGCCTTGGGGTACGCCCATATTCACATTGTATTCACTGGAAAATTGACCATCATTTTTTACTATCATTGTTCTGTGTTGAAGAAAACTATGTAGCCATTCAGAAAAAATACCTCTAAACCCCAAGTTATAGCACTTGTCAATAATAAATTGGAAAGATAGCGTATCAAAGACACAGGACAGGTCAAAAAATATTCCTGCAACATGCAAACTAGTATCCAAACATTGATAAACTGTTTCCACAAACTTGAGTGCAGCCGTTTGAGTGGAGCAACCGTTTCTGAAACTATGCTGAACTTTACTGAGAATATCGAATTTATCCAAAAAAGACATCATTCTTATGAAAACGATCTTTTCAAAAATCTTCGAAAAGACACTCAGAATTGATATCGGTCGATAATTTGTGATGTCAAGCACATTACCTTTTTTATGAATAGAAATGACAACAGATTTTTTTAAAGCACTTGGGAATTTCCCTGCAGTGATTGACAGATTCACAATATGAGCAAGATGCTCACTGATTATTGGGCCAATTCTCTTCAGAATCCTAGTAGAAATATTATCTAGGCCAACACATTTTTTATTCTTCAATCCTCTGATGATATCCTCAACCTCGAAACTTAGAACCGGTTGAAAGAAAAAATTATTTCCCAATAATGGATTAACAGTACAACACGGTGATAATATATCGCCATAATGTGCTTTCAACTTCTGACCTGCAACCGTAGAAAAATAATCCCCGAATAGATCAGCCACCTCATTTCATCGACAGTTTCGCCGTTGACATTGAGGGTTATGGTACCACTTACCTTATGAAGTAGGTACTCGTTCACGATGTTCCATACTGTTCTACTCCTATAGTTCAGTCAATCTGTACATTTGGTGCGGGTATAATTACCCGCTCGATGAAATTTGGTACACTTGTGAAAATGATGTAACTAAGCTACCTTTGCGATGGCCTCGCTGAAATGTTAGCGGCTTTTTGAAAAACACAAAAAAACTCAAAAAAAAGTAAAAAAATGCATTTTTCACGAATTGTATGCATCGTACAGAAAATTTTATTGAACAAAAAATGTAGAGGACGTTACGATCTACATTTTTTGTCATTGGTGCAATGTTGCACGACTAAAAGCGCACAAAGTAGGTGGCGCTAAAGTATCAAAAAGAGTGTTTTTCGCCCTGAAAATGTTGTTTTAATGCAAAAGTTTAAATGTAAAAGTTGTTCCTTACATTATTATCAACAACTTTTATTTTAACATTATTTTTGTACAACTTACCATTTTGAAGCTGTAGCTTGCAGAAGAATGAAAAATCCAAATATACTGTTATACGCAGTATGAGTACACATGGGTAGTGCACGTTTAGATCAAGATTTTACTAATTTAATTTTTCTTAGCAATTAAACTTTAATAAATAAAATTTTAATTTGTTTTTGACAAGTATTATCCATTATTTGATTTTTTGAGTCCCATTCTGTTATGAATTATTTTTTTGAACTCTCAATGTTATTAACAAAGACAATTTTTAATAAATTGCTAAAGTATCAAAAAGAGTGTTTTTCGCCCTGAAAATGTTGTTTTAATGCAAAAGTTTAAATGTAAAAGTTGTTCCTTACATTATTATCAACAACTTTTATTTCAACATTTTTTTCGTACTACTTAACATTTACAAGTTATAGTAATACATAGCGCTGCATATATATTGTGTGTCCTATTGTGACTTTCTCCGGCGAGAACCACTGAGAAAAAAACTACGAAGCTCTAACAAAAGATAAATTAGCAATGCGGAACAACCAGTCAGCATAGATTGAAAACTGTCAAACAATCATTATGAAATGAAAACATGTACATAAAAATGATCACCTAGTATATAAAGAACCCCTTCATTGGAAGCATAAAAAAGGTGGACTGAGTAGCCTTTTTCTCATGCGACCACTGAAAGAGTTGAAAAATTGTAAGCGATTTAGATTTGTAAGTATTTTTGCAATATTTTGTATGCTTTTTCTATACACCTGTTAATAAATACAAATACAAAACTGAATTAAACGTTTACTTGAAAATCAAAACTCAAATAATGACTTTAATTGAATTGTTGTTTGTTTCCCTTATCCAAATTTTCAAAACCTCTTCAAAAATCTGTTTAATTGATGACATTTTTTAAAAAATGAAAAACAAAACTGAAAAATATTAAAAATTGTCTTTGTTAATAACATTGAGAGTTCAAAAAAATAATTCATAACAGAATGGGACTCAAAAAATCAAATGATGGATAATACTTGTCAAAAACAAATTAAAATTTTATTTATTAAAGTTTAATTGCTAAGAAAAATTAAATTAGTAAAATCTTGATCTAAACGTGCACTACCCATGTGTACTCATACTGCGTACAACAGTATATTTGGATTTTTCATTCTTCTGCAAGCTACAGCTTCAAAATGGTAAGTTGTACAAAAATAATGTTAGAATAAAAGTTGTTGATAATAATGTAAGGAACAACTCTTACATTTGAACTTTTGCATTAAAACAATATTTTCAGGGCGAAAAACATGAAAAACACTTTTTTTGATACTTTAGCGCTACCTACTTTGTGCGCTTTTAGTCGTGCAGCATTGCACCAATGACAAAAAATGTTGATCGCAACGTCCTCTACATTTTTTGTTCAATAAAATTTTCTTTACGATGCATTCAATTCGAGAAAAATGCATTTTTTTACTTTTTTTTTAGTTTTTCGAGTTTTTCAAAAAACCTCTAACATTTCCGCGAGGCCATCGCAAAGGTAGCTTAGTTACACCATTTTCAACAAGTGTACCAAATTTCATCGAGCGGGTAATTATACCGTCAAAACGATTTATTTTTCGACAGATTGACTGAACTACTATTTCTAGATTTGTTTATGAGAGAGCAGAAATAATTGAAGGGTCGCGGGGAAGAACGATCAATGTCAATTTTTGACAAAATGAGATTGTCATGCCATCTAGTAGCTTGTTCCAGTACCAATCGCAACGTGAATCGAAACCGGGAAAAAGATCATACTATTTGAGAAAATGAAGGAAGAAAAAACCCTGCGACGGCAAAGAAAGATCATTGTCCGCGCGGTGACTGGGAAAAGGGATCAACGTCAAAGTTTAAAGTCCACTCTGTTCCTTTCCACCGCGGTCATTTTCATTGTTTTGTTTCGTGCTGATAAAACATTTTTGTTGCGTAGTTCCTCAATAAACGTTATTTTGCATACGAAATGGATGATTTTAGTGAAGTTGAGTGTAGTGACAGTAGTGAGGGTAGGGTCGTGAATACTGCTGGTACTAAAAACGAAAAATTACCGGAAGAATGAGTGAGGTGATGAAAAAATTAAAGCTTGTTCCTACGAAATGGGTGACGACTGCCGATGTAAGAGGTACAAGTGTTTTGAATCTGTTTCCCTGGAAGAAAGAAAACGAATCTTGAAGGATTTTAATAATTTATGTGATTACAACCGCCAAAATGAATATTTAGGGGGTTTGATAACGATTGTCCCTGTCAAGCAACGGAGAAATACCAAAGACGACGATGAGGCAAACTTTCATACTGCCTCCTACACCTATCGTGTTCGATGTTACGTTGAAGGTAAGCTGCAAGATGTTCACGTTTGCTACAAAGCATTTTTAGCTATACACGGCATCTCTAACCGACGTGTACAAACATTGAAACGGAAATTGACTAAATTGAGTGTCGAAACCAAAACTAAAGTTTTTGACTACATAAAGGCTTTAAAAGGACGAAAATCCCACTACTCACCTAAAGACAGTTCAAAAGTATACCTTCCTGAAGAATTGAACATTAAAAAACTACACAGAATGTATATGAGCGAGAATCCTGATAACCTTGTTGGTTATACAACATTTCGTGAAATTTTTGAGCAAAATTTCAACATATCGTTTGGCTACCCTCGCAAAGACACGTGTAGCACATGCGACCTACAGAAGTCAGAAATAAGCCTCCTTGAACGCCAAATTGCCACTTGCACTGAAATTGAAACAATCATGAGACTGAAGAAATCTCTAAAAAAGAAAACTGTTGAGCACGATCTGCACAAACTAAAAGGTGATAAGTTCTACGAATTAAAAAAAATACAGAAAAAAGGCCAAGAGGATGGACGATCTTGAATGTATAGTCATGGATTATCAACGAAATCTACCCACTCCCAACATTACAACGAATGATGTTTACTATCGTCGCCAGCTGAATTTTATATCATTCAATGTGCATGTGCTATCCGATTCATCTTCGATATTCTACACTTACGATGAAACGGTTGCACGAAAAGGAGCTGATGATGTGTGCTCCATGCTTGAACATTTTTTTAATATTCTTGACCCAGAGGTAAAAATTGGTCGTCTTCTGTGACTCTTGTGCAGGTCAAAATAAAAATTATTCAATAATACGGTTTTTACATTACATGGTTTCCACCAAAAACGCTTTGATTCGATAAAAGTTATATTTCCAATTCGAGGTCACTCTTACATGGAGTGCGATAGAGATATGGGGAAAATTAATGCCAAGTCGTACACTGAGATACCTGATGACTGGAGGAAAGTCTTCGAAGAGAGCCAACGAAACCCCTCACCTTTTACTGTGATTGACTGTGGCAAGACTGTTGAGTTCAAGACCTGGACTAAGTTTCTAGCTGGTAGATATCCAACGAAATGTCCTGTTGCAACAAGACCAATCCGAGTCATGATGATCGATAGCAACAAACCTCGATTTTTACATCATAAATCGACGTACAGTGGTGCCTTCAACTCTGCTGTTATTACACTAACTACGAAACAGATAAAGACCAAAACGAACCAAGATGCCACTCTTGACCCTGCATATAGTGGCCCTCTTACTATAAAAAAAGCAAAACTTGAGGACCTAAAGCACCTTAAGCAATTTTTGATTAACCCATTAGCTCATAATTTTTATGAAGCACTTGCTACTGATGAGAACGACAGTGGAGAAGCCGAAGTGGAGTACCTTGACGATCCTCCAATAGACGATACTGAACATTGACATTGAATAAGAGCAGCCGTAGCAGGAAATACCGATGTAGAGGAGCAGCTGTGACGGGAAATACCGATCAAGGTCAAGGACTTTTTTAGGTTTACATTTTTTTTCTTAGTGAACCAACATACTTTTTAATTATTTATCTTTGTAACCTTGAATACAGATAATTGAAGAACATTATGGTTTTTCCTAACTCAAAAACTTTACCCGACGTCATTTTATAGGTATTTAAACTTAAAAATTGAAATTCCCAACAATTGAAAAAATTGATATTGATCGTTTTTCCCCATGACCCTTCAATTATGTTTAGAAGTTTTTAATAGGGCATTATAGAAATATTTGGCTTCTTTATAGTTGTTATAGCTTTCCGCAGATTTAATTATTGTGTGAAGCCAATGAAGATTCAAAAGATTTTGTTTACTTTCATCAATTTCAGGGGTGATCCAATTACATTTCATAGGCGAACTAGTAATATTTCTTGTGGGACAACATAACTCAAAATAATATACAGAAGTGTATTTCTGAAAACGTTGAAACATCGATCCGTATCGGTCTCAAGGAAAATGTCAGAAAAGTCACACCTGGATAAACAGCATGCCAAATTATTCAGATTGTCTTCACTCAAATCAACAATCGACCTTATTGATTTTTGAGTAGGAAAAAAATTAATTTTAAATTCATATATACAGATTTTCATAGAATCAACAAAATGAAGTGTGGTGTAACATTTTATGGGCCGAAGCTCTTCAACAAGCTGCCGACCACTGTGGCGATGATGCCTGAAAAGCAATTCAAGCTATGTTTAAAGAGGTATTTGTTGAGAAAATGTTTTTTACGGGGGAATTTTTGGGGATGATTTTGTTGATTTCTCATAAATGTTGACGTATGTAAACATTTTTACAATGTACTAGCATGAATAAAATTATTATTATTATTTGAAAGTTGTTCGAATTCTAGATACACAATTTTCAATCGGTTAGGTAGTTCAGCAGAAGTCAACATGAAATCATGATACCTACGGTTTATAGGTGTATATTGGATATTTAAAAAAGGCTTCGCCGCTATCTTGTATATTTTAGTACGAAACTTTTATTTATTGAAAATTAATTTCAATCAAGTACATATTGCCCAATATTATCTATGACCTTTTGCCTATTCAGGTAGCTTCGTAATTCCATCAAAGTAGAACTTCTGTGGTTTATCGGCAAAAAAATTGGATAAGTGTACTTCATCTGGTCTTCGATCGGCCAATTTTTTTGCAGAGACAGAAACAAATGGTAGTCAGATGGTGGAAGTTCCGGGCTAAGCACTAGGTGCATCAAAACTCCTCAACCAAACTTCGTCAATTTTTGCTTGGTCATGAAAGTTGTATGTGGTTTGGTGTTATCATGATGAAAGTCAACACCATTTCTATTTACCAATTTTGAATGGTATTTCCGGAGAGTTTATTCTAATCTGGTTAATTGTTGACAGTAGAGCTCAAAATTGGTTGATTCGCCAGATTGTAGTAGCTGTTCCCTTCCAATCCCACCTCAGCATCATCTTTTTTGCCGTCAATCCAGGTTTCGATGTAGTTTGTGGAAGGTCACCGGCCTTCAATCATGATTTTTTCGTTTTATATTCTCGAGTTTAACCCATTTTTCATCGCATGTTATGATTTGCGATTCAGTTTCACTGATGGTGATTCGGTCAGGCAAATTTTTTGCGTTAATTCATGCGACACCCAAACATCGAGCTTCTTTTTATAACCAGCCATTTCCAAATAATTTCAAACTGTCGCGTGATGCAAAATGCCTCCGCTATGTCCTGACACCTTGCACGTCGAGCTGGTCCCACCAGTTGCAGAATTTCAAAAAGGGATCAGGGCTTTAAAAATGATGAAGGATCAATAATTTATACCCGGAATATAAGGAATGCAAAGTTTACTCAAACTGAGCGATGGGCAGAAAACAATAGTCAGACTTTTCTATCTTGTCTTTCTAAAGGTTTCCTAGTGGTCCACCAAACAAAGCAGAGGGCTCTTTTATCTTCTTTTCAAGACCTCGAATCTTCGTCACTAGAGTGCGCCACAAATATCGAATAAGATTATGACGAAATCTAAAGATTATACTTTCATACGGAGTTGAATTTAAAAAAAAAATTACTGATGATTTTTGCCCAAATCCCTATAATTTTCGAATATCGAGCCAAAATTGGTCTCAATCGATTGGGTTCGACTTCCTGATGAAGAATACAGGGTCAAACTTTAGTTTGCCCGTCCGATCGTATTCTCTCTATCATCCAAAGGAGATGCGCTAGAGTATTCATATTTTCAGAATAGCTAAACTGTCCAAATATCTCGATCAAGTTTGTTTTGGGCCCAATCCGGTCAATGGTTCAGGAGCTATGAGCATCAGAAATTTGGTTTCCTTTTTAACTTCTAAAATATCCATCGGATCGAGTTGTAATTTTGAAGATTATGTGATTAATAAGCTTGCAAATGTTCGCAGAAATCGATATGCTTGAAAATTTTAAAAATATTCCTTAAATTTATTTTTAATACTTAATGTATCATACGATATCGGACGTATTTAAATAAAAATTGTGCAGATATGAATGCTATTGAGATCTCACATATTATCAAATTTCATTGTCGTAGCTTCCCTGTACCTGAAGATATAATTATTTTTCCTTTTACTTGAGAGAAAAGAGAAAAATCCAGTCAGTAATTTCAATTCTCGATGAATTAACAGATACTTATTCAATTGGCATCGTTTGGACTTATCGAAACAAAATCGATAAAATGGTCAATTGGAAATTTAATAAGAAGGGCGCGAATATTTATTCATAAAAAGAAAATCATGTCGAATATTCGATGTGAATTTTGTGGTAATCCTCAGTTTTGGATTTCATAATATGTTTCGAATGTTTATTCTGTATAAGTTGTTATGGATTGTTTGGTTTGCGTAGGTACGTGTAAAGATATTTTCTGGATCAAATGATTTTTTTACATCAGAGTATGAGTGATTAAAAATCAATTTCGAATTAATCCTAACTACTGCAGGACTCAGGGTAAGCTTGGTGTCATTGGACAATACAGCTTTACTATCCAGTTTAGAATATCCTCACTGAAGGCAGTCCAAGGGGAGTGAAATTTCAAATACTGTTTAAAATTAAAAAGCTTTTCTATGGAAAACTGGACATGTGCCCAAAAAAATAAAAATACTTCAGTAATGAACTTATGATGGAATATGAAGTAGTTAACGGCAAGTACGTAGACGGTCAATAAACGCCCCCAAGCACAAACCAAAAATTGTTGCGAGACTACCTTGTTTAGTGTAAACATCTACTAAAATCTGACGATTATGTCTAAATCTATTTTCAACCATAGCCCAATATCCCATATTTTTGCTTAAAAAACTAACAAAAATTAACAATTAACCACTCGAATTCCGATAAGATAGCACGAGAACATATTATAATTTATATATATATAAATGAAAATTTACTTTATCTTAACTAATACCTAAACAAAATGCTTCAAAAATATAAATAAGTTCATTCATGCATAGAATAAGATAGGCGATATACCAAAATAGGTAAAACCTTATTGAAGTACGGTTAGGGAAAGATATGGGATTCCCTTATTATATTTTAAGATCCGTTAAAACACATCGTGAATGCACAGGCATATCTGTCAGGAAAAGGGAAACCTTATAAAGGAACTGGCAAAACGGAATTTTGGATAACTCTATATTTTCGTGATTGTTCACCTTCTATCAAATCATGATGAAGTTATATCACTCTAATTTATTTAGATGTTTCATTTCATGTCGGAAAGATGCTACATCTTCTGAATTCTGCTAGTCATCAGATTATGAATGCATCTAATTGCGAATCATTAAACGTTCATGTTTCATCTGACAACAAATCGTGCATAATACATGTGGCACTGACGGAAATGAATTGATGAAACCAGTGTTACTTTATCTCTGCACGCAATGCAATGATGTAGAATTTTTGCAGATTATGAAAATTCATCGATAATTAACGAGTGTTTCGTATTGAACTGATTAATTTCTGAAATACTTTTCAGTTGGTGAAGAAATTGACGAAAAGAATGGAAAATTTCATAACAGGATTTGATTTGATGAGAATAAATTGCACTCAATACGGAAATAAAACCGATTTTGCATTAAGCTGAGGTTACAAACTCTATACCCATTTGAAGTGTAGCAAAATGATAAGATTACTGGAAAATATGTTATCTGATAGGAGGTTTCGTGTTTTTGTTGACAAGAGTAGCAACTTCAAAACATTGAAAAACGGTCTTCCACAAGGATCAGTTCTGGCTCCTTTACTTTTGTTAGGGACTTTTACACTGAAACATTTTTCTGATTTAATTGTTTATTGACATCGAAACGATTCGTACAAATTTAGAAAGGGACGACGTGACGTGCCGCTTGAGCTTTCTCGGGGGACTGCCCGTGTTCGGGCGGTTCGGCTTTTTAGTACCTGCCGAACTTACCCTGTTGCCACTGTCGCCTTGCTTATATTCTTAAATCTGGGGAGAAATACTGCTACACTTTTCAATTTATATCTTAGTGATTTACCCACGACATCATCTCAGAAATTTATTTTTGCTATTGCTTACCCTCATTCGGATTTCTATACTCTGCAAAACATACTATCATCTGATTTAGAAATTTTACAGAATTATTTAATTGAGTGGCGTTTATGTCTCAATCCCAACAAAAACAGAGGTATCATGTTTCCATCTGAATAATCATGAAAAATAAAGGAAATTAGCTGTAACTTTCAATGATTCTCCTATCGAATATAATTTCTATCCTGAGTACTTAGGAGTTAAATTAAATTCATCTCTCAATTACAAACCTCATTAAGATGATCTGAGCCTGAAACTGAAAACTAGGAATAATATTCTTCAGAAATTAGCTGGATCATCTTGGGGTGCTGATGCTTTTACTCTTTGCTCAGCATCTCTAGCCTCAGTCTTTTCTGCAGCTGAGTATTGTTTGGTTTAATAGTTCACATACACAAAAATTAGATGCACAATTGAATACATCTATGAGATAGATAGATAGATATGAGTTTATTCAACATAATATATTATACAATATGTAATATGCAGTAAACTCTGAGAAAAAACTGTGAGCTATTATTATATAACTGTTTACAGTTGTGAAAAATAAATTTGATTCTAACGGCAGCTGAATTGTCATCAACATCGAAATTTGCCGATTTTTAAATTAAATCAATCCTCCTTTTTTTTTTTTGTCACATTTGGTTTT
Organism: Micraspis discolor; assembly: GCA_030674115.1. Lineage (NCBI taxonomy): Eukaryota > Metazoa > Arthropoda > Insecta > Coleoptera > Coccinellidae > Micraspis > Micraspis discolor. The sequence goes on along the minus strand of JARTUT010001309.1, from coordinate 2,932,310 downwards.
ATCTCACTCCTTATCAGATATCCTGTCTCAATCGGGTCTCTCTTTGTCGCAGTTTGGGGTTTAGTCTTGTATAGTTCGGGAATTTTTGTCATCATCCACTATTTGCTCCTCAACTCTTTCATGAAGAGTTTATTATTTTGTGTGCCCACGATCTATCTTCTGTAATCAACCAGTTTTTTAATTCTCTCTTAAATTTTTTTATATTATTTATTTCTTTTATTCTGTTGGGTACATTTGGGTAGAGTCTTGGGGCCAGATATGTGCAGCTTCGCTGTCCTATTCTTTTTTGGGCCTTCGGTGTTCTATAGTTGTCTTTCTTTGTTCGTGTTGAGAAATGATGTTCTTTCATTTGCAGAGGTATTTTTTCTGTTGAATGTTTATGATTATCTTATTCGCGAAAATTTGTCTGATATCCAATGCTTTCGATATTTCATAAATCTCTCGACTAGGAAATGTAAATTTTTTCCGTACATTATTTTTAAGATGTATTTCTGTATAGTGTCCACTCCTCTTTTATGGCAATCCAATACTCCCCCCCATCCAATTATCCCATATGACAGTTGAGACTGAACTAATGCATCATAGAGTACTTGGAGATGATGTACAGACGGTACTTCTTTGCGTATGACTCTGAATCTGTACGCTATACCTCTCAACTTTTTCATTAGATGATTCATGTGTACGTCCCATCTCAAATGTTGATCTATGTGAATTCCCAGATATTTTGTGGCATTTGTGTTGGAGATTTTCAGTTGACTATTCACTTGGAGCATTCCTAAATCTGGAAGCCCGACTTTATTGGATGAAAAGGTTAAATATTTGGTTTTTGTCTGATTCAAGGTGAGTTCAAACCACTTCTTCAGAATCTTTAAGTCATCAATTGCCTTCTCCTTCAGATTCTCCCATGCTGTATCCTCATAGATGACTAACATATCATCAGCAAAGCCTATAATTTCTCCCTTACTCTTCTGGTCGAATATACTATTCAAATATATTAAAAAAGAATAGGCCCGAGCACTGTTCCCTGGGGAACGCCATAAGTAAGTGTGTTCATACGGCTAAATTTTCCATTCAAGTTCGTGGTCTGTTTTCTGCCTGTAAGGAAGCTACGGAGTAAGTTATTCATTTTGCCTCTGAAACCGTAATCTGAAAGTTTTTCTAGCAATTTTTCATGGTGCACGGTGTCAAAAGCTTTGGCTAAATCTATGACTATTGCTAGAGTTGGTATATTATTATCTATGTTCTTGTATATTTTTTCAGTTACCCTTTTTATGGCATCCTCTGTAGACATCCCTTGTCGAAATCCGAATTGATTTTTCGAAATTATATCGTATTTGTCCATAAATGCAACCATACGTACTTTAATTAGTTTTTCAAAGATCTTAGAAATATTGGATACAAGTGTGACTGGTCGGTAATTATTGACATTTGTTCTGTCTCCTCCCTTGTGTAATGGCTTTACTGTTCCTATTTTCAAAACCTCTGGGAAACATGCCCTCTCGAAACACATGTTCGCCAAAAAGGCAAGAGGTTCCGACACTTCCTCTTTCACTTGTTTTAGAATTTCTGAACGGATTCCATCGCATCCACTAGATTTTCCTGACTTGAGACCATCAATAAGCTGTCCAATCTCATTAGAGTTTGTGGGGAATAAAAAAAGAACAATTGTTTTGAATCTTTTTTTCCTTAAAACCGGTTGGTTCTATTATTTCATTGGCATATTTTTCCCTAATTCGCTGAAAAAATCATTGAAAGCATCACACATCTCTTGATCATTTTCGATAACCGTATGTTCGTCCAACTTAATATATTTAATGTTTGTTTCTTTCCTTGAATTATTCTGTATACACTTCCACAACGCAATTGATTCGTTCTGATGTTTGTCGATGCATTTTTGAAATATTCTTGCTTAGCTTGTTTTATTGATTTACGTAACTTATTTTTCATTTCAGAATATTCATTTCTGAGTTTATCATTATTTATATTTTTTTTAACTTCGTGTACATTTTCTGTTTTTCATTTATATCTTTCAATATTTTCTGAGTAATCCATTCTTTTTTAAACTTATCTTTGTTTCTCCTGTGTACAGTCGTAGTATTTGTGTCTATATAATGTTTTAAAATATCTATGAAGTATTCAGTCCCACTATTCACATCCTCGTTTTTATATAAGCTTTCCCATTTCTCCATTCTCAGTGAATTCTTCAAGCCGACATAATTCGTGTATTTTTTTCAATTTTACTTTTAATATTTTTTTTTTCGATTTTTAGGTCTGTGCACAACAGTATTGGATAGTGATCGGTAATCAGATTTTGAAGAATCACACCATATATTTTTGAGTCTCCTTAACAAATAGATTATCCAGGCACGTTTTACTGTCAGGCCGTGTAACCTCATTAATGAGTAATGAGATCAAATCCGAAAAAGTTCATAATATTTTTATATTTCTCTACGTTGTTCTCCCCAGTTAATATATTAATATTTATATCACCAGTTATAATGTGTTTTTTATAATGTTTTCTTTTTTCTAAATAAAATGCTAATTTTTCATTGAATTCATTTTTTAATTTCAACCTTATAAACTCTTGTTTTCAGATATCCCCACACAAAATAGTCTAAAGGGTTCAAATCAGGCGATCATTGTGGCCAAGCAATAGGGCCTCCACGACCAATCCATCTGTTCGGATAATTTACATCCAGGTGATTTCTCACTTTCAATTCAAAGTGAGGTGGTGCTCCGTCATGCTGAAAGTACATAGAGCGGATATGTACTTTTTCCAATAGATTTGGTGAAATATTTTCCAGAAAATCTAGGTAAATTTCACCATTTAATCTTTCCGCAAAATGTGAGGGCCAACTAAATTTCCGTCTATTAGCCCAGTCGGGTTAGACAAAAAAGGGCCGAACCCTGCAAAAATTCCCAGGCGCATTTTTATTGTTGGAATCTTTCCAGTGGGAGTCTAAATTCAAAATGGCGACCAAATTTCAACGGAGCGTCAGCCGCCATTTTTTAAGCCAAAACGGTTTTTGCTTAATAACTTCGCCATTTTCAACTTTTCGACAAAAGTTTAAAGAGCAAAGTTGTTGCAAATTTAATTATCTACAATTTATTTCTGGCAAATTTTTTCGTATAAACGATATTTTTAAAGTTAAGCGGTAAAATAGTGAAAAACTATTAACATCGAATTATCTCATTAAATATTAACTTTTGGACAAAATGTTCTGCAACAAAGTTGTAGAGAATTGAATTTCAAGAAATTTGGTCCTCACAACTTTTTCCGTAAAATCGATATTTAAGGTGCTACGCTTGCGGTAAAGGCAAAGAGACCCGTAAAAATGTTATTTCGCGAACTCGTTTCCGCACCACCTCAGGGTAGAGTTCCGGGCGCGTTTTTTTTTACGTGGTATCCCCAGTAGGCCTAATCCACGTCTCTCCGCTTGCAAGTGCATAGCGATTTGTGCCGTATTGTTCCTTATAAGCATTTTAAGCTGGACATGCGATTTTTCTTGCAAGCGTAAACGGTCCAGGCTATGTTTTTTTTTCTTTTTTTTCTCTTATAAGGCAGACGGCTCGCTCGATCTTTTTTTGTCCATCTTCGTTGTCGGAACTACTTGAATCTTTTTTTTTTCGATGATGGTCCTGCCACATCGACATCGTCAGCTTGCTCTTCGCAGCTATCCTCCCATTGAATTGTGCTGTCATCAATTGGCGATAAATCATCGTTCTCGATAGGAAGATCATCTTCGTTTTCTTCAAGTAGCTCCTGAAGCTCGACAACATTATCGCATGTTTCACCATTGCAGTTTTGGCAAATAACAGAACATTTGAGGCCTGCTTTACGGCACCCGCACATTTTACCGCAATTTGTCTTGCATTTGCAAGAAATCGTGCCGATGACGTCAGCGTCTAGGGTACGCGGTTCGCTTTTGTCCCGCTTTTTACGGGTCTCTTTGCCTTTACCGCAAGCGTAGCACCTTAAATATCGATTTTACGGAAAAAGTTGTAAGGACCAAATTTCTTGGAAATTCAATTCTCTACAACTTTGTTGCAGAACATTTTTGTCCAAAAGTTAATATTTAATGAGATAATTCGATGTTAATAGTTTTTCACTATTTTACCGCTTAACTTTAAAAATATCGTTTATACGAAAAAATTTGCCAGAAATAAATTGTAGATAATTAAATTTGCAACAACTTTGCTCTTTAAACTTTTGTCGAAAAGTTGAAAATGGCGAAGTTATTAAGCAAAACCGTTTTGGCTTAAATTCAAAATGGCGGCTGACGCTCCGTTGAATTTGGTCGCCATTTTGAATTTAGACTCCCACTAACCCCCCAAAGATTCCAACAATAAAAATGCGCCTGGGAATTTTTGCAGGGTTAAATGCTAACCCGACTGGGCTATATTGTTCCAAGCCAAATATTGGCAGAAAATCTGTGTTGTGTATTATGACTCTTCTTCAAATGTGGGTTGTCTTCTGCCCATTCGTGGGAATTGTGGATATTAAAAATTCCATTCTTAGTGAACATAGCCTCGTCGCTGAATAGAGTACGAAAAATAGTTCGTTGGTGACTAATAACCCAGCGACAAAATTGTAATCGTTGGGGCAGATCTTGTGACAACAGTTCTTGCACCTTTTGGTAGTGGTATGGGTGGAATTGTTCTTTCTTCAAAGTATTGCTCACTTTGCTCTGCGAAATTCATAATTCGGTACTAATTTGACGAGTACTGATAGACGGTTCCTCCTCCACCCGTTCAACAATTTCAATCGAAATTTCATTTTGAGTAGGCCTATCAATGTGCTCTGCCTTACTAGGATATTGCCCATGTTCTTTAGAATAATGGAATTACTCGTCCGAAAGTACATTTATTTGGTTGACGTCGGTTGGGAAATCGTCAATGGTATTCCATATTGGCTTCATTTCCATTTCCCTTACAAAAACCATAAACAAAAATCATATGTTGAAATACACTTCTTGTGACAGATTATTTATTAAATATTCTTATTCTGTGGTTCACTGTGATGGTAACCATGGATCTTAATGAACTTGATTTAAATAGAGATTTAATTTTCATGGAGAATTTTCAATTTCATTAAAACTATTATCAACTATACATTCGTGATTCAATATTTTACATACCTTAAGGCTATAAGTGAGTACATTTTTGAACGAAACTACTATGTTTTAGGATTATTCGCTTCATAGAAAACTGGAAGTGTGCCGAAAATCACCTGAATAATGACTCAATTTTATGTTAATCCATAATTTTGCCTTTCATATGTTTCGAATGTTTATTCTGTATTTGTAGTAGTAGTTTGTAGATTTTTTTGGTTCACGTACGTATAAAGAAATTTTTTGAATTAAATGATTTTATACATCTGAATATGAGCGATCAAAAATGAATTTCGAATTTGGAAAATTTATTTTAGGACTCAGGAAGAGCTTTGTATTATTGGACGATACAGCTTTACCATCTAGTTCAGAATATTCTCAATGCCTTAGAACGAAAAAACGATATTGTTCATCTTTGAAAAATTTTTCTAGGAAAAATGGACGTGTGCCAAAAAAAAAAAAAAGCTCCAGGGTGCACAGGGTGTTTTTTCAACCTGCATACTTAATCTGAACTTACCATAATTCCCATTCTGTATCTCTGTATTTTTGAAAAAATGTTGGAATTATTGAAAGAAGATAGTCATATTATTCTACGCTGAAAATTTCATCAAGATTGATCAAGCCATACCAAAGTTATGAATAAAAGAAAAATCGGTCGAATCGGACAAATCACCCTGTAGACTCTCAATGAAGGCCCCGAACCATAAACCCAACATTGTTCCGAAACTATATTGACTACTGTATACTTCACCTAAAATCTGACGGTCTCCTCCGGAATCACCCTGTATATTGCAGTAATTTAATTATTTCATTTTCTTGTGGAACACTCAATTCTATAGCATTTATATTTCCTAGTTCTACAATCTCGTGGTCGAAACCAATATTTTCCCTGACATTTACTACTGTTCCATCATTTTTATTGTATTTCCCTTCATTGTAGACATGTTCGTAACCCTTCAATTTGAGAACACCAATATCACCTGTGAATCACTGTGAATGTGGGTTTCCGATTCTTTCTTGGAATAGGTTATAAATTGCAAACAAATTTGATATGTATCTTTTTTATTCAGTTCTTTTTTTTTTGCTTTTGTCTATTTATTTTCAGATTTGATATGTGCAACTTGAAGAAGCCTCTGTGTTCCTCAGTAGAAGACCACTCTTGAAGAATGAAGTCCCTCTAATATATATTTGAGCTGATTTTTGTACACACAATAATAATGCGGGGAACCAGGGTTGTTTTTTTCTTTTTTCACTGTCTCACTTCAAATATGCCGATGCAAGAGGAAGGTAACGTTAACCTTCGACAGAATTGAAGTAATAAAAGAGGAAAATTTAGAATGCAAATTAATTGTTGGATATTGAGACTTTCGGACGGTGAGCGAGTGAGGGGAAGATATTACTGAATATGAGGGTATTGCTATTCAAAATAATCGAAGCTAACCGTGATTATATAATCTGATGTAATTAAAAAATTTTAAGTTTCCTCTCATATCATACACAGTTTTCCTGTTCGTTTTAGAACGAACTGTTTTTATAAAAATGTATCCAATTACTAGTAATTTCGGGCTGAATTCTTATTGTGAGACTTCATTATGCCGAAACGATGTATTGCTTATTTATGGCTCATCGCAATTCACAATTTTAACGTTTATTAGGGTCATTCATTGAGTATTACTATTCCGAAAATTTCATCTTTGTAGTTTATCATTTGTGTTAATTTGGTTGATAAGAAACTGAATATTTCGCCCTTTGGTAATAATAACAACTCGTTCAATTTTTCGTCGATTCGACTTTTCATGTCTTCTAAATTTTCTTTATCTTTGACGAATAGAATTCCTAATCGTAATTAATATCTTTAAATCGGAAAAATTAACACTATAATGTCATGAGATACTGGTACAAAAATAGCAGGTAGTAATCGAGAGCTTAGTGATTTATTCCTTCTCTGAAGAATCAATATTTGCATACAATCATCGAAAATAAAATTGTTTTTCCGTTGAGTGCCAAGAAACTCCTATAAAATCCCATCATATATTTTAAGAAGTGCCAAAGTGACAAAGACGCCGCCGTGCCATAAAACCATCCGTAATTCCATTATTTACGGCATCTGTGTACTGTCTACTATGAATCAGTACATCCCCTCAGCCATCATTTGCCTCTGTCTCTGTCGTTTTTGTACCGGTGACCAGGACCAGGACTTATTTCCTCTCCCTCTTTGTATTTGTCGCGTGACTCACGTGGTCCTCATCGAGGACATTTGAAGTGAGGTGGTACATTGTATAAAAATGAGCCGCTCTTACATTTCCTCGTCGTGTACGGGACAAATGAGTCGCCTCTTGTAAGAGATACCCAACACTATCCAATTGGTCTTCATCATTGGAGCCGAAAATATCGGCCAATGGGAAACGCGCCGTATCATCGTTAGAAAAAATTAATCAAAATGGTTGATTAAGGTGAAATAATGACCATTGTCCAAATCTAGAAATGCACTGACGTGGGATTTTAGGAGAAGAGAATTTGTGCTTCGAACAAAACTGGAGAAAACTATGAATAGGTAATTTAATTTGAGTTATAGGTTTGTCTTTTGCAGTGACGGCTCGTGCCCTCTAGGAGTGGGTCGGCCAGACCAAGCATATATATATATATATTTTTGTTTAAAATTTCTTGGGTGTATAGCACTTATCCTATTAATAAATGGTAATTGTTAAATTATTATTTTATTCATTTTATTTTTCCAACATATGTTTCGGCGTGTCTACACCTTTTTCAAGGAATATAATTCAGTCGACAATTTCCTGTAAATTATATAATAATAAATACACAAATATATCGACAAACAACACAAAGCTTTTACGTAATTCATTCAAATCGTCCGTCAAGATATTATTTTCACCTATAAGTCAAACTTTAAAAGATCTTCAAATATTAAATATTTTCGTCAGCCATGAGTAAAATAATGTGACGATGATGCGCTGTCACGATTTTGTTTTTCTAACTTCTTATTCCAATTTAATGCTGCGACACCTGTACGAATTAACAAGTGATAATCCTAAATCTGGGTTTGAATTGGTTCTTTTTATCTAGATGGAGTTGGTAGTGGAAGATTGAAAATTTGTATTTCCTTATTTATGTTATCAGATTGAAATAAATTTGGGCCAAGTTTTTGATGTCCGTTTTATCGTTCATAGCTTCTTTTTCTTTTTTATGTGGATCATTTCTAGTATGTTTCTAGTTTTGTTGTTTCTTTCTTTTTCCAGGATAGAAAAGTTTTCAAAATCCATTTTATGTTTTTCTGTTTGTTCATGCTTTTTAGTGCGGTCATATTTTTGCAAAATTTGTGCCCATTTATTCTTTCCTTTATATATTGTGTTGTCTGTCCTATATATACTTTTGGGCAATCCATACAATTTATTCGGTAGACACAATTCGAGATTTTATTATTTTGGATTTTTGATTTTAATTTTGTGTTTATAAATTTCAAATTATTTGTGTTTTTATGTGCTACGTTTATTCCATAATGTTTCATTGATGCATTTAGTGTTTCTGATAAGCCCTGTATATATGGTAAAGATACATATTTTTGGGTTTCGATTTCAGTTCTTCTAGTTTTTCGTTCTGTATTATAAAGGCTAAAGATTTTGTCTTTGAAGATCTTGTCAATTAGTTGTAGAGGATAGTTATTACTTGCTAGTATTTCTTTTGCTTTTTTTTTTGTTTGTTGTCTAAACTCTGGACTAGTGAGTTTTAGAGCTCTATCAGCAATTCCTGACACGACACTTTTTTATGAACCATTGGAACTGCGGCTTCAAAGTTCAAATATCGTCCACTCCATGTTGGTTTTGTGTACCAAATTGTCTTTACTCCTGTGTTTGTTCGTATGAGTGTCAGATCTAAGAAATTGATTTTATTTTGTTTTTCTAACTCACAGGTGAACTTCAAATTAGGATGGTAGTTATTGAATTCATTTTTAATATCCTATTAATATATTATTTCAATCTGATAACATAAATAAGGAAATACAAATTTTCAATCTTCCACTACCAACTCCATCTAGATTAAAAAGAACCAATTCAAACCCAGATTTAGGATTATCACTTGTTAATTCGTACAGGTGTCGCAGCATTAAATTGGAATAAGAAGTTAGAAAAACAAAATCGTGACAGCGCATCATCGTCACATTATTTTACTCATGGCTGACGAAAATATTTAATATTTGAAGATCTTTTAAAGTTTGATTATAGAAGAAAATAATATCTTGACGGACGATTTGAATGAAGTACGTAAAAGCTTTGTGTTGTTTGTTGATATATTTGTGTATTTATTATTATGTAATTTACAGGAAATTGTCGACTGAATTATATTCCTTGAAAAAGGCGTAGACACGCCGAAACATATGTTGGAAAAATAAAATAAATAAAATAATAATTTAACAATTACCATTTATTAGTAGAATAAGTGCTATACACCCAAGAAATTTTAAACAAAAAAAATTTATATCAAAGCACAAGAAACTCTAACAAAAAAAATAATATACTTCCGGGTGAAAATGGAAGACAACAACATCATCGATACTGGCGACAATCACACAACATCTAGAGATATCAAGAAGCTAGGAAAATTGAAAACTAAATTAGCCAAACAGAAGAATCGACGAATCTTTTTATTACAGTGCAAAAACTCAGACCTCATTCCAACTTTTCTTAACCTAGACGTCAAACATATTAAAATAGCCGACCAACAAACTAAACGTAAATTTAACGAAATATTCAAGACATTCCGATTAAAAACAATAAACCTACTGATTGCTGACACTTCCAAAAATATCAGGATATTAAAACAGAACATAATTGATACGACAAGTAAAATTCTAGAGAACAATACCGAAAATTGGATAACTACATCATTAGAGGAACAAGATAGAAGAATTGAAGAAATTTTCAAGAAAATTCGAACTAAACAGAGAAATAAAATCCTAAGGCTGAATAACGCAATTACAATCAAACAAACAGAAAAAAACTGGGTTGTGAACATCTCTGACGTAAATATTCCTGAAGAAGTTGAAGAAATTCTTAATTTGGGACCAAAATACTGCACACCAATAGAAAAACAGAAGCTTCCCATACACCATATCATTGCAAATATAGAAACGGTGATCGATAGGTTTGATAAAGATACTCAAGCAGAAATACGAAATAAAGTAGTGAATAATATTACCAATTTCAAAAAAAGGTCTACAAAACTTGATAAAAAACAATTACAACTAAATAAGAAAATTAGAAAAACGAACTCATTCCTTAGACAGAACCCTCAAATAACAGTCCTTAAGCCAGATAAATCTAATAAAACGGTAGTGATGAACACAGATGACTATAATAAAAAAATTTATGATCTCCTTAATGATGAAACAACATACAAAAACTCAAACAAGACCCAACAAACGTAATTCAGAATAAAAATAATGATCTAATAAAATCATGGGAAAGAAAACTTCTTCTACCTAAAAATTATGTAATGACTTGAAAATCCATAATGCAAATCCACCCCAAATTTACGGACTTCCAAAATTACATAAACAGGATATACCATTAAGACCAATCATCAGCTGTGTGCAAAGTCCAATTTATAAGTTATCGAAGTACATCGCAAATTGTTTAACACCAATTCTTGGAAAAAATAAATATTACGTAAAAGATTCATGGAATTTTAAGGATTTTATAGGCGAAATATCACTAAAAGCAGATGAAAAGCTTTTCTCTCTGGATGTCATCAGTCTGTACACAAATTTACCGTTGAACATAGCAAAGGACATAATTATTAAAAATGGAATGAAATAAAGGAATATACTGACCTACCACGAGATGAATTTCTGAAAGCGGTCGATCTATGTTTTTCTAGTTCATATTTCCAATTCAAAAATGAATTTTATTGTCAAATTAATGGATGTGGTATGGGGTTCCAATTTCTGCAGTAATAGCTCAACTCGTAATGGAGGATCTAGAAGAAACGGTTATAAAAAAATTAAAGTACAAAATACCATTTTTCAAACGTTTTGTTGATGACTGTCTTACAGCAGCACCTGAAAATGAAATAGAGGATATTAAAAATGAATTCAATAACTACCATCCTAATTTGAAGTTCACCTGTGAGTTAGAAAAACAAAATAAAATCAATTTCTTAGATCTGACACTCATACGAACAAACACAGGAGTAAAGACAATTTGGTACACAAAACCAACATGGAGTGGACGATATTTGAACTTTGAAGCCGCAGTTCCAATGGTTCATAAAAAAAGTGTCGTGTCAGGAATTGCTGATAGAGCTCTAAAACTCACTAGTCCAGAGTTTAGACAACAAACAATAAAAAAAGCAAAAGAAATACTAGCAAGTAATAACTATCCTCTACAACTAATTGACAAGATCTTCAAAGACAAAATCTTTAGCCTTTATAATACAGAACGAAAAACTAGAAGAACCGAAATCGAAACCCAAAAATATGTATCTTTACCATATATACAGGGCTTATCAGAAACACTAAATGCATCAATGAAACATTATGGAATAAACGTAGCACATAAAAACACAAATAATTTGAAATTTATAAACACAAAATTAAAATCAAAAATCCAAAATAATAAAATCTCGAATTGTGTCTACCGAATAAATTGTATGGATTGCCCAAAAGTATATATAGGACAGACAACACAATATATAAAGGAAAGAATAAATGGGCACAAATTTTGCAAAAATATGACCGCACTAAAAAAGCATGAACAAACAGAAAAACATAAAATGGATTTTGAAAACTTTTCTATCCTGGAAAAAGAAAGAAACAACAAAACTAGAAACATACTAGAAATGATCCACATAAAAAAAGAAAAAGAAGCTATGAACGATAAAACGGACATCAAAAACTTGGCCCAAATTTATTTCAATATGATAACATAAATAAGGAAATACAAATTTTCAATCTTCCACTACCAACTCCATCTAGATTAAAAAGAACCAATTCAAACCCAGATTTAGGATTATCACTTGTTAATTCGTACAGGTGTCGCAGCATTAAATTGGAATAAGAAGTTAGAAAAACAAAATCGTGACAGCGCATCATCGTCACATTATTTTACTCATGGCTGACGAAAATATTTAATATTTGAAGATCTTTTAAAGTTTGATTATAGAAGAAAATAATATCTTGACGGACGATTTGAATGAAGTACGTAAAAGCTTTGTGTTGTTTGTTGATATATTTGTGTATTTATTATTATGTAATTTACAGAAAATTGTCGACTGAATTATATTCCTTGAAAAAGGCGTAGACACGCCGAAACATATGTTGGAAAAATAAAATAAATAAAATAATAATTTAACAATTACCATTTATTAGTAGAATAAGTGCTATACACCCAAGAAATTTCAAACAAAAAAATATATATATATATATATATATATATATATTCAAAGTGAAGATAATGCGGTGAAATAAGATATTGGAGAAGGATAATGGGTTAAACCGCAGGAATGCAGAAAATATGGGAAATGGATGGAAGGTACTTGAAGACACGTGTTTCTGCTTATTGGCTTCTTCAGGGCAAGGCAACCAAGAAACCTGGATATGGATGGAAATGAATAATAAAATAAAACATAAATGACAACAGGTGACCACAACAGGAGCGAGCATCCAATTTGTGGCTTCAACCCAAGATACCTCTGGTTTGGAGGCTAAACCGAGCATCGCCACGATGGAAGCATAAGCAACCTGTGTGATGCGACCAAAACCCAAGGATACAATTAAATTCAAAGTGAAGATAATGCGGTGAAATAAGATATTGGAGAAGGATAATGGGTTAAACCGCAGGAATGCAGAAAATATGGGAAATGGATGGAAGGTACTTGCCGACACGTGTTTCTGCTTATTGGCTTCTTCAGGGCAAGGCAACCAAGATTATTATTATATTTCTAGTTTCTCAGGTTGTCCTGGTTGATTTAATGGGATACGGGTTTTTCGCCAAGCATCTCCATAATTTAATCCTGACTCAAAAATCTTCGGACTATTCTAGTGGTGTTCAGAATTACAACTTTCTGTAGCAGCATGTAAATATCTCTGTGTAGTCCCAGGAACTCCAAGCCATTGTGCAACTCCCATGGTATAACCCCTGTAGTAGATAGTACAATTGGTATGATAGTGACTTTGTTGAGATTCCACATCCTTTTTATCTCATCTGCTAACTCAGTGTACTTTCTTTTTTTTTTCTGCAATTGTATTCAGCAGGTTATGCGTGTTAGGGATCGCGATGTCTACAATTATAGCTTCGCTCGATTGCTTGTCTCTCATAACGATATCAGGTTTGTTAAAGGGGACACTGCGATCGGTAATGATCGATCGGTCGTAATAAATAGTGAATTGGTTGGTTTCAATGACTGACTTAGGAACGTATTTATAGTAAGGCATCTTAGGTTCGTCTGTATTGAGTCCCAGCCTGTTACATATATTTTGGTGAATTACTGCAGCTACTTGATTGTGTCGGTGTAAATAATCATTTTGGGCAAGTAGACTACATGCTGATGTAACGTGTTGTATTGTTTCGGGTTTTTCTTTACATTTTCTACACCTGTCATCTGTCACCTTAGGGTCTTTAACAATATGTTTCAGGTAGTTTCTCGTATTCACCACTTGGTCCTGTATGGCTAGGGTAAATCCTTCTGTCTCTGGGAACAGTTCCCCTTTTTTGAGCCAAGCATTCGACGCATTTTTGTCAACATATGGTTGATCGAGGTCATGTGGGTGTCTCCCGTGAAGTGTCTTTTGTCGCCATTCTCGGTGTTTGTCCTCTTGGTTGCGAACTTCTTCTGTTCTCTGTACTGCCCTATTTGATAAGTTGAGTGGTGTATATCCCTTATCTGTCGAGCAGATGCTCCGATGGAGGGGTGATATTGAGCTTCTCTGGTGGAAGTATGTCCTCATGAGTTTGATCTGACTGTTGTGTAGATTTTTTATGTCTATGAGACCTCTCCCTCCTTCGCCCCTAGGGATTGTCATCCTAAGGGTGCTTGACTTGGGGTGGTGATTGCGTTCCTTAGTCAACTCAGTTAAAGTTTTCCGCATGATGTTCTCGAGGTCTGTGTTGGTCCATGATATTACTCCAAAGAGTAAGTCAACACAGGTATTGCCAGGGTGTTGATGGCTTTGAACAGATTTTTACTATTTAGTTCAGTATGGCATATTTTTCTTACTCTCGTGAGGTATTCTTTTGTGAGGTTTCCTTGATCTTAGTGTGTTCTATAGATTTGGTTTGTTCATATCCCAGGTATTTATATGTATCTCCTTCATTCATGGACTCAATCAAGCCGCCACTATTGAGCTGAACGTCTCCTACTCTGCATTTACCTTTTTCTACATTTATAACTCTGCATTTGTCCAGGCCGAATGTCATGCTAATATCGTCAGAAAATTGCTCGACTAACCCAATGAGTTCCTTGAGTTCGTCGTTAGATGAGGCATATAATTTAAGGTCATCCATATATAATTGATGTGATATGGTATGTTTTACTCGATGATTTGTCAAGGTGTACCCTATTCCTGTTCTATTCAGTGTTTTTGAAAGCGGGTTTAGCGCTAAACAGAACCACAAAGGGCTCAAGGAGTCTCCTTGGAAGATCCCTCGATTTATTTTGATTTCGGGTGTCATGATGGTGGATTCACTGGTTGTCAAATGAATTGTTGTTCTCCACGATTGCATGAGATGTTGTAGGAGATCAGAAACCCTAGGGTGAATCTTGTACATTTGGAGGACTCGTATAAGCCAGGAATGCGGAACGCTGTCGTATGCTTTCTGGTAATCAACATAGCAACAAGTTAATTTTCTTTGTTTCTTTTTGACTTCTCTAAGTATTGTCGAGTCAATAATGAGTTGTTCTTTACACCCTTTGGTACCTTTTCTGCATCCCTTCTGTTCTTCGCTCATTATGTTGCGATCTTCGATGTAAGAGTTCAGTATTTTAGTTATACATGATGTTATAATTTTGTATACAGTTTGCAGACATGTGATCGGTCTATACTTTGAGGGATCACTGCTTAGCTTTCCTTTAGGAAGTAAATATGTTTTACCCTTTGTGATGAATAGGGTATTTTTTCGGGGTGTTCTAGGAAGTCGTTAATGAAGTCTGTTAGTTTATCATGTACACTAGAAAGTTTCTTGTACCAGAAGTTATGTACATTATCGCTTCCTGGGCTCTTCCAGTTATGGGTGTTCTTGATTACTTCGGTTATCATTTCTTTTGTAATTTTGGGTTCCTCCATCGGTTTTAGTCTCGTATAGTCTTTCTCTTCTCTAATTAACCAGTTTGCATATTTATTGTACTGTTCACCTTTGCTCCATATCGATGACCAGTATGTGGTTATCTGTTCTTTTTGGGTATCTCTGCAATCTCTCCTTGTGATTCTGTCTCGGCTTTGAGTGTTCTATAAAATTTCTTCTCGTTGTTTTATTATTATTATTATTATTATTATTATTATTCATTTCCATCCATATCCAGGTTTCTTGGTTGCCTTCCCCTGAAGAAGCCAATAAGCAGAAACACATGTCGGCAAGTACCTTCCATCCATTTCCCATATTTTCTGCATTCCTGCGGTTTAACACATTATCCTTCTCCAATATATGTATATATGTAATTTAAAGGCAATTTTCTTGAGATTAGAGCACTGGATTGAAATTAGGATTTCATCTTTTTTTTATTAATACTATACTACATATGTTTCGGCGTACATTGAGCCTTTTTCAAGTTTACATGTTACAAATACAGTGACAATCATATCTAAAATGTATAACTGTCCAACAATTCATCTTAAAACTTGAAAATTAAAGTAAAATTAAAATCATATTCATCATGTTGTGAACGCTGTCAATTAGAATTATTCTAATAATGGAAAACCTGTTATCTACTAAAAACTAATCAAATCACCTCAATTTGATACTACCTCTCTTACACTTGCCATCTGGATCACTCACATTCAACTTGTAACCGAAAACGAACGAAAACTCGTACAACCCTAAGCCCTACACACTAACATCTTACTCCAAACTACTGACCTAGTGAACTGAACTCTGATAATCAAAGTGTAAACACACGCAATGCAATTCTCATATACCCCCTCCCCAAGGGTATCTTGGCCGACCTAGTCTTTGAAAAATAAACAAGTCGTGGGTTGCTGTTCTACTATTTACAGTTACTAAGAATGAATTTTTATGGTCAGAAAATCACAAAATTTATTCCATACAGTACCCATACACTTTTTTCTGAAATTGAAATAATATTCAAGTACTTATGATAATATTCATTTGAGATTTGAGGGTGGAAATTTCAATTATTAACAGGATACGTGACAAAATTTTAAATACATAATGATTTCTCTTTCTATCTCAAATTTAGGATAAACATATGAAGATGTCGAATATTAAATCACAATTTTTAATTTGATATTTGCAATAAACATCGATAATAAGAAACAATTTCACCCGCCTGCCGTTTCACATAGGTAGGGACAGCCGACGGCCAAGGGTTCTCGGCCGACCTCACAAGTGTCACAGTCGAGGTATTGTAGAGTTCCCTAATAGGAACTTCGAGCGACGTATGTGTTAGATGAAATCATAAACTGAAAGCTGTGGCTCGGCTGGCTGAGTTGCGTTTTTACTTATAAGGACAGATGCGGGGACTTCGAATAAAAATTATTTGAGGTGTTTGACCGAAATAATGTATACTTCGATGTGTTGAGTGGAAATATGAGATATATAGAGGGCAGAGGAAAAGATACTAAGGGAATTTCTCGAGATTTAAATATTGCTATTAATTATTCAAATTAGTTTCAATTAAAACAATATTTTTTATCAACTTCTCTTTTTCGGTTGCGTTTGGGTCGGCCCGGCCGACCCTGCCTAAACTGAAGAGCCGTCACTTGTGTTTTGGGAAATTTTTCCAAACCTACCACATAACAAATATACGGAGTGTCTCGTCTGAGATGGATCACTCACTGTAATAACTGTTGAGAAAATAAAACGAGGGTACAAAAATAATTGAATTACACACTCTCAATTCATATTCATCAATTCGAATATTCATGAAATACTCACACCACTTACGCGACCATTATTGAAATGTAACGTTTTTTCGAGGCATCCTAACGTTTCGACATGCTTGTGTGATTTTGTAAACATCACGTGTCATCTGCACGTGTCTTCACAGTGGATGAACAGAAATTCGAGTCAACAACTCCATGCGAGCGATAAAGAATGACAAAATATCGAAATCATGTTATGATTATGGGATTGTTTGAGCACTGGCTCGAACATCGTTAAGCATTCTCACCTGGAGCTTTTTTTTTGCCCATCAGGGTGAATCTGGGGGTGAATAAGTTATGGGTAATTTAACCACAAATTACTTATAGTTTTCTGGTCAAACCTGAAAGTAAAAATTTTCACAAAACTTAAACTGCTTTGGCATTAATGAGAAATGAAGAATATAAATCAAGTGAAAAGTTCGAGAAAAATCCCACAAATATAGTTCTTGTTATCTAAGCAACGAGGAATCGAAATAAGTATATTTTTTTCCGACAGACCTTGTACTTATATACACACGAAATTAGTTATATGACTATAATCGGTAGATAAAATACTTAAGGAGACTTGTGCTCTTATAATCCATTATATGAAAAGCTATTTGACTATGGCGACCATTTTGTATTTATTCAAGACCAGCACAGTACGATTTTCGAGCAGTCCTACCAAATTCTAGAATTCTAGAACACATGGTACTCTGTGACTCTATCAATTTCCAAATACTCCTATGAGAATTGGTAAGATTAACAAGAAATGCTCGTTGAAAGATCATTTGGAGGTTTTTCTTTTGAAACTGTTGTAAGCCCACGCTATTCCCTGGTTTAATCTATATACAGGGTGTCCCGTAACTCAACGTCAAGCGGTTATTGGCAACATGCTAGGTTATGCAAATAAAAAAAATAAATAAAAAAAAAATTCTATGTCACTTGGTTAAGTGGTAATAGGTATATTTTTATAGACACAAATTTTCCAATTTTGCAGAGATTTTTTTTAAAACGTAATCCTGAATAACCATGCTATTGATTACAGTCACAAATCCATTGTTAGGTACAATTGTTTTATTTTATTTTTTATTTTTGCTAGAAATGGCATAACCTAGCATATCGCCCAGTAACCGCTTGACGTTGAGTTACGGGACACACTGTATGATATATTTTCATGGGTTATTGTGTCAAGGAAAATATTCATGTTTATTGCAGCAATTCAACTACTTTTGCTCAATCATATTTTATTTAATATTGTTCTTATTTACTTGGACTTTGGTGTTATCAATGCATAATTTTTCTGCGTGACAAAACCTCTAATGGCCGGTTTCTGAAGTCAAAATAAACTCAGTTTATCTATTCGAGAAAGTTAAACGAGAGATAACTGTCGAATTGGGTTTCTGACTACCGCGCCGACAGATAAACTACACGTAAACTTCATTTATCTTAACTCGTCCCGATGACGGGTTATCTCGACGTTAACTAGTGAATGTTTACATGACAATTCCAAGATAACCTCAAAATTATCTCTGAAAATTCGAAAATTCAAGTTCATATATAACTGAAACATGGAATTGACAAAGAAATATTTTCAAGTTCCTCATCAGATGAAGAAATTCTGGAATTCATCAATAATATAGCAATACCTCGACAGATAAGGATTCGTAGATCTCCGATGGAAATCATTCAGATGAAGAGATTAGGTAAGTACTAACAGTAAACATTACTTATTTGTTTATGAAAGTGTCTTGGATGTTTTCTATTAGAATTATTCTCGTAATATGATATTGATTCTTCAAATTTTTTTAGGCAAAGATACCGACTGAACAGTGGGATATTTATGTGATGAACTGAATCCAGTTTTATCCCAGACATCTCAGAGAAAAGTGGCATTATCTGTTTTAGAACAGGTGTGCATTGCTCTACGATACTATGCCACAGGCACTTTTTAAATTGTTATAGGTGATGATATCAATGTTCAAAAATCAACGGTATCTAGAGTTATTTTCAATGTGAGCAAGAAAATAGCCATACTATCTGAAAGATTTATATGTATGCCAAAAAATGATACCGAAATTCTAGAAACTGACACAGGCTTCTATAACATAGCAAGCTTTCCAAATGTACTTGGTTGCATTGATTGAGTCAATACATGCTACTGTCGAAGGAAATGCATTCGGAAGATTAATAGCAATTCAATATTTCAGGTGAGTGGCAGGGTATAAAACAGGTATTCTCTTCAAATTTCTTAATTTTATTCGTATTTAAGCTTCTCATTTTGTGAAGTCATCTGAGATACAAATATTCAAATTGGTACAATGGTATGAAATTATTACCTTTATTAATGAGGAGAAATGCCATAATTAGTAGGAAAAAATATATGTATATTTTATAGCAAAACGTGTGTGATAGCCGAGGGAATTCTTAAATGAAAGCTTGTTTTTGCAACTCAGATAACGTCACTTTGTGTGAGACAGACGTCAGAACTTTCTATCTGTTTGCAAGATGTAAGAGAATACCTGTGTTTTTAATCAATGGGTAAATGAGAGAACTTTTAATTTAAGTTATTTATTTTTCCTATAACTTTTTTTTCATCACTTCTAAACGCAATTTCGCCTCTTCTATTTCTATTATCTTCAAGGTAAGTTCTGCCTCCACCAACTGTTCCCTCTTTGTCAAATAGAATTCCTCTTTCTTGGCCTGGAGATATTCGAAATCAACTCAACATTTTTTCTGTTAATAAGTCCTCATTGGACTGCTTTGTATTTTTTTTTTGATAATTGTGTTTGTTGTTATAATGAGGGCTTTTTTTTTGTTGCAGTTAACCCTAATCGACTAGATGCTGGTCTTTTTCACCTGGTCGCCTTCTAGGAGTTTCAGGAGTCACCAGAGGACTATTATGTGAAGACAGGTTCTTCCTGTGAGAGAATTACCTCCTCAGAGAAATTCAGTTCCATATCTGCAATGTATTTTTGTTGAATAAATACCTTTTGTATTATGGTTACCTGTTTGATTGGAATATCTCAAAAAGGTCCCTCCACCAGTTTTGTATCTTTCACACTGCAAATCGACAGAAATTATGAAAACAATAAAATCCTCTTGCTTGTGTTTACCTATGTATTTGAAATTTGATTTTACCTACTTTGTCGTCGGCAAATTTTTTTCGCTTTTTTCTTTATATTATCATATAAAGCACGCAGCTGTTTCTCGCTCCGCGAACCAGTGTCTCCAGCGGCGTTCGAATTTTACTCTATAATCTGCAAGGCTTGTTTTTTCAAATTCAAATTACTGGCATCCGTCTTTTTATTGTCGATAGTACCAATAAATTCTTTAGCAATGTCCAATAACAATATTTTTCACGCTCAGTGTAATTTCTAGCCCTTTGTCGACTCATTTTGTTGCGTAATTGTTTTTTCGTTTGTATTTGAATTCACAATCTTCGACGCCAAAAGAACATCACAGAATGATGAGTCCATCTCTTGATTCTGTGTTCTGCTTTCAATACGATTTGTAAATACGGATTTTTTCCATATAGGATTATAAAAATGAATGATTATTTTATAGTTGTGAATTAGTCTCTCTTTGAAATTATATTGAATGTTAAGAAATATGTAAGGTTTTATTACAGTGACATCTATTATCACTTTCATGAACTAACTATACTGTCGATACCGTGGAGTTATCCAATCGATAGCTAACCGAAGCATAAATTTGACATCAGAAACCCGTGCGGCGTTTATCCAGCCGATAAATATTAACCACAGTTAACGGCTGGATAACTATCTGACGTTTATCTGTCGAGTTCAGAAACCGGCCATATGAAATATCTTCTCTGGTAATGTTAGTTATATATATATATATTGATTCATTAAAAGAGAAAAATGGGATAATATACTGCAAGGATGCAGATAATGAGGGAAATTGATGAAAGGTACTTGCCGAAATGTATTTTTGCTGATTGGTTGCTTAAGGTCAAGGCAATCGGGAAACCACGATAGGGATGGAAATGAATAAACAAGAATGAGGACAACAGGCGACCATCGAATATGTGGCTTCAACCACGAAGGAAGTATAATTAACCTGTGTGATGCAACCAATAAACAATGATTCAATATAAGAAAATGGAAATGTTTTTCGTTGTACGCAGGGTGTTTTCGTAATTTTCAAAACTATTAGAAGAAATAGATACAATTTTTCATGAAAAAAAATTGTTTGTTAATTTGTAGAGAACTGTCAATTATGACTAAAGAAAATTTCTTAACTATTTATTTGAACACTGGAATTATGAAAAGAATATTTATAAACAATCAGGAACTATAATAAAAAATTTTTTTATTTAAATCTCAAATTACTTTAAGGAAAAAAATATTGAATAATATATGAGATAATATTTTTCCGAGTAATAAACACTAAATAAGAGACAAATGAAAAATAAATTTTCACAACAGTGACTTTTTTTTAGTTTAAAAAAATGAATTTAATAAGGTTTTAAATTTTGAAATATTAATCACACTATCTCCACGAAGTAAAAAAAAATTCATGAAACTTATTTAAATATTTTCTTTATTTACAATGATTGAGGAAGTCCCAGATGAATTGTTTATTCACAACGGTCTAGTTTATCGAAGAGTTGATTTCAATAAAAAAATTTAACGCAAGTTAATTCTTTGAAGTGTTTGTATTATATTCTAATTCATTAAGATAATTTAATGTAATGAGTATAGGTACACTAAAATGAAATTTTTATTTTTACTTACCAACTTGCGATACCATGCAATTTTCAGTGATAATTGAGATTATTAATAATGGAGGGAGAGTTTCAGGGATCGGATTTTTTTTCAGTAGATTACCCCTTTAATCGAAACATTTTTCCATAATGCAGAAAATTTATTAGTTAACTATTTATTTTTATAGGTAAAAAACTGAACACAACCATTAAACGTCTTCAAGTGTTTGTACCATTCGAAATTTTTAATGTACCAATCTACACCTAATCCCTAATTGAATAAGCTATCACAATATTTAAGTAATTTTTAACTCATTATCTAGATTGAATAACCCATCATCCATTCTCATTTTTTATTATTTCCGCATTTGTTTCTTTTTTCATATTGATTTATTTATTTTCTATTCAGTGCATTACTTATTGGAGTTGTTTGTCGAGGTCTTTTTCTCAATTAAAATTCACTGATAAGTGTTTTTCAGATCACTTTTGAATTATTATATAGTAATTGAGTAAACATAATACGTATGGAGTACAATGAAGTGAACAGTAGTTATTTGGATCTAGAGAGATGTTGCTGGTCCGGAATACTACATGTTACTTCAAGGCTCTGCCTGTATGATGGAGATCAAAAGGGACAAAAGAAAGTAAAACTGGTTGTCACTCAAGGCTCATGGATCTTGGACGTCCCTTCTAGAGATCAAAACGCCATCTCTTGTATGTGCTAACTAATCTATTATGACATCGTTGATTTATAGCAGTTTTCTCTGATTTATACCTACTTAAACATCTTTGAATAACAGATCTCACATCTCGTGGCATAAGGTCAACAGTACATACACTCCACACTTTCGAAAAATAAATTCTACCATCTGATATCCATAGAAAATTGGAGAATTTCTAATATCGAAAGTAAAGATTTAAATCCCAAACTTTCACGTTGTCGAAATTGAAAATTAATCGTTCTTCTAGGTTGGGGTGCACTAGTCAGCAGAGGGTGAGATGGGAGGGCATCACATTATTCGATGCGTAACTCCCTATTAAGAGGACACACGCCTGCCATATGTCGTCAACACTTGCTAATTTTACGGAACAGAGAGCAACCACAGAACGCCAACGATTCGAAAAATCAGAGGCTTTTTAACCGATAGGACACGAGGTTTATTATCAAGAAAATTGAGAATTTTGATAGGTGTCCAACCATTTGGACATTGAATATAATTATTCAACTAATGAAATATACCTTCTCCTTTCTGTTTGGATAAATATTCCATGGTACATTTAATGGCATCAAGAGACGTTGAAAATTGAAAATAATACATCGGTTAATAAGTCACAGGAAACGACTTTTTTTAGCACAATTTATTTTTATTCATCAATACAAAATAAAATCATTCCAGCATTCTAGTTTTTCGATACTACCTACCGGTGTAGAACGATTTATCAGAACCTTCATAAATATATGCTTCCTCCTCTAAGCCTCTATCCACAGTGCATCTTTTTGAGTTCAGCATAGAGTCAGTAGTCTCTAGGAGACATCTGGAAAATATTCGACAATACAGAAGCCATAACCTTCCCTTCTGAAGGTTACCAGCCTCCTAAAGTTCAATGCTTTTGAAAATTTGCCAAAAATGTTCGCCCTATTTTTAAAGTAGCCAAATTCCTTTTTGTATACTGGACACTGTTTTCGGCGGTCATGGACTACGTACTCTTCTTGCGGATTCTGGAACTGATTTGCTGAGAATCAAACAGCATGGAGGATGGAGGTCTAACACGGTTACTGAAGTTCACGTGGACAATTCCATAATTAACAAAAAATAAAGAATGAGAGTTACATACTTGGAGAAAATTACATGGACAATACCCAGATTAATTCTATACAAAAAACTTCGTTATCCGCTGGAGTCAATATCACTAAATGTTCAAATTGTGTAATAAATATCTTGAATAATTTTCTAATTCTCGTGTTAAAGTTACTTTAAATATAAATCTATTGATCTTCATAATATGTAGTACATCAATTTCAATGACTTATAGATAAAGAAGTACATAGTTAAAGTTGTTCCATCTTACAATGATTCTGTATTTTTCACGATCAATGGCGAAATTTTACTTTTTATCAACTGTTGCGAAATATTTTACTTTTCGTGTCTAGAAACTACCAAAAATTAGACGTTTCAAAAGATCAATGAGCTTTGAAAAGTGTAACTTTATATTTCAAAATAGTAAGGTTTGTCAATATTGGAACTCCTGTCAGCCGATAAAACTATTACTTGGTTAATTTCTAGAGTTGATGGAGTCTCGGAGTCAATCAAGTGGTAATATTAATTTTAGGTTGACTACAGCTTTGCTCAGAACTTGATTTATATCTTGTTGTGGCGTCTCTCCCCGAAGATGGTTGATCCAAATAACAAATATAGCTTAGAAAATGGCAGCAGGGAAATTCACCTACTAGTGACAACCCATCTCCTGAAGTATATATTTTAGCGTCTTATACTGGATGTTCATTCATGTATCTTGTCTACTAAAATCAAGCAATCGAGAAGTTTTACCATATTTGAAGAAGTCAATCCGACCAATTAATATAAAAAATATATCTACTAAAATTTCGAGAGCCACAGATGTTCAAGCAAATATATAAGCACTCTGTTCAAGTACCAAGAATCAAATATATAGATATATACTTACATGTTTCCAAACTGCATTGTCTGAAAGCACCCTGGATCATATAGGTCAATCTCCTTGCCCTAGCAGAAACACTCAACGTGTCGTGTCCAACTCAGATTTTTATCTACAACAACACCCAAATCGTTCATATATTCAACAGAAACGAGGGGGGTATCATCGATCTTATATAGATATTCTGGATTTTTTTTGCCGAGATGTAGCACACACTTATTGAACATTTCGTAAGAGTTCCACTCAGTCTTCCATAATTCTTTATCACCTATGTTCATATTGAAGGACGTATTATGCCATAATGGTTTACGTGATTTCAATCTGGGAATTCTATTTGTGGAATATATCAAATAATTGGGAATAAATTGGGAAAAGAATGATATTTGTTCCAAGAATTCAGAGCTGCAGTCTGTCTGCGGAAATGGGGAGGGACAAAACTGGTAACCAATGAACCGATGCCAGTAATTATTCTCATGGATGTATTCATTTGTGCATCAATGTTTTGTGTATGTGCACTATTAAACCAAACAGAGCAACAATACTCAGCTGCAGAAGAAACAAGGGCTAGAGATGCTGTGAGAAGAGTGGAAGCATCAGCACCCCAAGACGATCCAGCTAATTTCTGAACAATATTATTCCTAGTTTTCAGTTTTAGGCTCAGATCATTTAAATGAGCCTTGCAATTGAGAGATGAATCTAATTTAACTCCTAAGTATTTTGGATATAAATTATGTTCGATAGTAGAATCATTGAAAGTTACAGCTAATTTCCTATATTTTTCATGATTATTCAGATGCAAACAAGATACCTCTGTTTTGTTGGGATTTGGACATAATCGCCATTCAATAAAATAATTCTTTAAAATTTCCAAATCAGATGACAGTATGTTTTCCAGAGTATGGAAATCCGAATGTTGGTAAGCAAAAGCAATGTCGTCGGCATAAACAAATTTTTGAGATGATGTCGTGGGTAAATCACTTAGATACAAATTGAAAAGTAAAGGAGCTAAAACTGATCCTTGAGGAAGACCGTTTTTCAATGTTTTGAAATTGCTACTCTTATTGTCAATAAAAACACGAAACCTTCTATCAGATAACATATTTTCTAATAATCGTACCAATCTCCCACACTTCAGATGGGTATAGAGTTTAAAAATTAATCCATATTTCCACAGTGTCATATGCCGAAGATAAATCAATGAAAGCAGCTCCTGTTTTCAACCTATCATTGAAGCCTGATTCTATGAAAGTTGTAAGGCTGAGAACCTGATCTGAACAATTTCTATTTTTCCTAAAGCCCCCCTGGAAATTTTGTAGAGCATTTTCTATAGAAGATTCAATTCTAAAAAGAATTAGCCTTTCTAATATCTTGAAAGGAACACTCAATAAACTGATGGGTCGATAACTACTTGGATTACAAGGATTTTTTCCTCGTTTCAAAATACCTATTACTTTAGCCTTACGAAATGCGGAAGGAAAGTTTCCCGAATTCAGAATATAACTAAAAACTGAACACGACACCGAATGATAATGAAACTAAGAAATTGCCAAGAAAAATTTACAAGCCCCTTATTGGAACACAAAGGACAGATATACTTAGTGGGGTTCCTAAAAGGCGGTTGTCTCACCTCCACGTATCAAGGCTAAGCCCAGAAACGACCGAAGAGGAATTGCTAAATTATTTCCAACAACATATACAGGAGTCTCTTGTGAAAGACTCATCTCAAAACAGCCTGAAGTTTACTCATCTTTCAAGGTGACGCTGCCGATGGAATTTTTGGATACCGTCCTAAATCCTGAGTTTTGGCCAGCAGGTGTGGCAGTCAACAGGTTTTTTCTCAGGCGACGTCAGCAATCCACAGTGGGTTAGTGCTCAAGAACGAAGCTCCCAACTCTACTTCCAGACATAAATTGAAACTTTTGCAATTAAATGTTCAGTGCATCTCGAACAAATTAGCCAACCTTGAAGTTCTTTTCTCAGAACAGCAACCAGATATTGTGTCTATTTCTGAGCATTGGTGCAGTGCTGAAAGTGTCTCTACAATGGTTATTCCGGGTTATCATCTGCTGGATTCTTACTGTCGTCCTAATAGAGCTCATGGAGGATCGATGATATACGCGAAGATGGAACTGGAGGTTATAAAATTTTGTGTGTCCCAGTTCTCCGAGGAATTGCAGTTCGAGGTGTGTGGCGTTGAATTGATTGCTCAGGAGGTGCGTCTGGTGATTCTCAGTGTGTACCGGCCAGGTTCAGGTGATATTGAGGTGTTTTTGGACAGAATTTCTCAAACCCTAAATTATTGCTATAAAAAAGCAGATGTCATAATTGTATGCGGAGATCTTAATATTAATTTTCTGAAAGTTAATTGTCCAAACTGTAAATTGTTTTTGGACCTTCTAGACTGCTTCGGTTTGCGGGTTTCGTCGAGGGAGCCAACCAGAGTGTTTACTGACACAACGGGGCACACGTCCACGTCCAAAGTTGATTACATTCTAAGTAATATTAACCCTGATTGTCGCACAGCTGAAGTGTTTGAAGCTTTCATTAGTGACCATCGAGCTTTTTCACTTGAAGTTTTTGTAAATTTCAAAATTAAGTCTCAGTCTTCATCAGGTATGGTCAGAAAATTGAATCAGGAAAACTTAAATGATTTTGCGTTTCGTATTTCGAATTGTGATTTTCAGCGTATGTATGAACATGTGGATGTGGATGGGTGTTTTGGCTCATTTATCACATTAATACAAGATACATTTGAAATTTGTTGCCCGTTAACAAGTTGTGGAAATTTCGATGACAATAAAATTAAAGGTTGGATAAATAGTGAGATAATCTCAGCAAAGTATGAGTTAAAAAATCTGCATTGGTTATGTAAAAATTTACCATGTGAATCAATATTATATTTGTACAAGCAAGCGAAATACTCATATTACAGGCTCATTAAAACAACTAAATTGAGATATAATAGTGAACTAATAGAAAAATCTGATAATAAAAATAAAACTTTATGGGGCTTGGTCAATGCTTTGAGCGGCAGAGGTACCAAAAGTGTCGACCCATTGAAATTGTTGTTGATGGCGTCTTATACGCTGAGGCTAAGGATGTAGCTTCGATTTTTGTCGACTATTTTTCAACCATAACTGCGAGTATGCTGAACTCTTATTATAAAAATTCATTATGTCCATATGGTACGTCATCAAGAATGCTAAACTCAAATTTTTTCTTTCTTTCCGGTAACAGAGTATGAGGTCTCAGACACTATAAGTTCACTCAATAATAAGAGTAGTAGTGGAAATGATTCTATTTCCTCTCGTGTTTTAAAACTGATAGGCATTAACATTGCTTCGCACTTTGCCCATATAATCAATATGTCTGTGAGTAGTGGTATATTTCCCCATCTTCTCAAGGAGTCCATCGTTGTTCCAATTCATAAAAAAAATGATGCTCACGACATTGCTAACTACAGACCTATCTCCATTCTTAGTGTGTTCTCGAAAGTCTTCGAGCGGATCGTCTTCAATAGAATGATGAATTATTTGGACAAACATCAAATTCTTGATACTGCACAGCATGGCTATCGATCAGGCCGCTCTACTCAGTCGGGGGCTCTTTATTTTGTCGAATTTGTCTATGAATGTCTCGATGATGGCCAATTCGTCGCGGGGTTATTCTTCGACCTCTCACGGGCTTCTCAGCTTCTCAGCCTCTCTTTCCAAGTTCTTCTCGACAAATGCTATAGTTTAGGCTTCAGGGGTGTGTTCCTAAATTGGCTCTCCAGTTATCTTGAGGAGAGGACAATATCCGTCAGGATGGCCGACTTTGTTTCGGATAAGCGGAAATTGAACCACGGAGTACCACAGGGTTCGGTTCTGGGACCACTTTTGTTCCTCATTTTCATTAATGATTTACCGCCCAGTTTGAGGAAATTAGTGGCGAATTCTTTCAATATTCCAGCTACATTCAATGTTATTGATTTGGTAAGAATTCTTTTATTCGCGGATGATACCTCGATATTGGTTGCTGCCGCGACCTTTGATGAACTGCAGAAGCTGTGTCAACGGTTGGTGCAGTGCTTCGGCGAATGGTGTCATTTGAATGCCCTGATGATAAACATCCAAAAAACCCAGTGTGTTCATTTCACTTTAAGTACTGGTGAGCAAAAGCTTGTGATACACCATCTTGATGGAACTATTCTGTCGGCTGAGCACTCAGAAATTCCTGGGAATCTATATTGATTCCAATCTAAGATGGGTAACGCATGTGGATCACTTATGTAAGAAACTCAATAGTTCATATTACGCAATGAGTAGAGTCAAGAACTCGCTTCCCCTAAGTAGCATCATAAATATATACTACAGCCTGGTCCACAGTCACTTATCTTACAATATAATGCTCTGGGGTAACTCAACTGATGTTGGAAGAGCATTTATAATTCAGAAGAGGATTTTACGGATGATCTACAATATTCCTCCGAGGTCCTCTTGTCGTCCTATATTCATAGAGAGAGTATTCTTACAGTGGCTTGCAATTACATTTTTAGATGTCTGGTTTATGTGAAGGAGAATGAGAGCTGTTTTACAAGACTTTCAAGCTTTCATAGCTATAACACCAGAAATGGTGAATTGTTCCATATTCCGAAGCATAATACCACCAGGTTTGAATATGCACCCACATATCAGTGCATCAAACTTTTCAATCATCTTCCTAAAAGCGTTAAGACTCTAGAGCTGAAAGAATTTAAAAAGTAGTCAAAAATAAACTCACTGAGCAATGTTTTTATAGTGTAGCTGATTATTTTCAGTCGTAATGCGAATTTAATAGGATTTATTATTATTGTATTGTGTAATTTTTTTTTATTTTTTTTTTCTCTCTGACCTGTCCTATACATATTTGTTTATATGTCTAAAAGGATTAATAAATATTATTATTATTATTATTATTATTATTATTATTATAGAAAGACAATAACCAAGACAAGGCCTTTTTGGCGCTCTTGTTCACCCGAACAGAGTGCCTATCATTTTGCCTGAATGTCTGTAATTTTGGAATATCGAGCTGAAAATGGTCTCAATCGATTGGGTTTGACTCCCCGATGGAGAATCCGTGGCGAAAGTTGAGTCTGTCCGGCCGTCGGGCCGGCCGGCTGGCCGTATCCTCTCTAGCATCCAAAAGAGATGAGCTAGAGTTTTCATATTTTCAGAATAGGTTAATTGTCCAAATATCTCGGTCAAGTTCGTTATTGGGCCAAATCCGTCGGATGGTTCAGTAGTTATGAGCATCTGAAATTTTGATTTTCTTTGAACGATGGCCATCACAGATCAATATTCGACTGACAAATGTCGGACTCATTAATCAGTGTCATTTGGCGTAATATTAATCAAAATTTTTTATAACGGGAAATCACAGAGATAGAATTCAATCTCGATGGCTGAAACAATATACGTTGTCAAAATTCAGAAGAGCACTGACGTAAGTTTTTAGGAAAAGGGAATTATAGCTTCGAACAAAACTTGGGGAAAATTATGAATAGTTATTTTTAATTTGAGATATAGATTTGTTCATTCATTAGGCGTTCATTTTGCATCACATTTTCCCATAGTACGGGAAAAGACTATTGTTCACCTGACCAGAATGCTTATAGATTTTTTATGGTTTGAATATTTACTTGCAAGTAGCTCAACAAGAGACCCAAAGCAATCTGACCTCACGTCAGTGCTTTCTAAATTTTTTTCCTAAATGTTTGATGAATTCTGGATAAATTTCGTCAAAACCTGCTGCCTTTCGAGATTTGGTAGATTTGATTGCAGCCCTCAATTCATCTATATTGAATGGATGTGACACATGTTCTAAAGTAGGAGCTGATCTCCTGAATATCTGTAATTTTTTCTTTATATTCCTCATTTTAGATTGGGATATATTGACTGATTCAGATACATTAAATAGGCGGCGAGCGATTAAACTTGGATCAATAAAATCATATATTATTATATTACATGAACTTCACATTTTCGGACAGAATTTTAACTAAAGTCATCATCTTGATTCACTTGTTTTGGAAAACAAATTATCTGCTTCAACGAAGTTGTATGACTCAACATAAACAGATTATTATCATTCATACAGGTACCAATATTCTTTGTCGGAAATTGTACACACTGATTGTACAAAAGAAAACGCACAAATCTGTTTGCTATCCTTCAAAGGTGCCGCTCCGTTTTCGAAACAAGGGAAGATCATTTTATTGCCTTCAAATAGAGCGTTATTCCAGTGGGTACTGAATCGACTATACAGAGCCCCGAAATATTCAGTAAACCTTTCAATGCATTTATGTATCTTAGGAAATCATTTTCAATATTCAGGATATTGACCTATAGTATATCGTTTCTGTGGTATGTATCGAAATATTTCAAGAATCAATGTAACATCCATCCAAAAAAATTACATGACCCCGAGAGGAGCTGAAGCAAGGTAATATGAATGAAACGACTATGAGTCATTATGGTATAGACAAAGAGGACCGCCTGGCACCTGGCGCCAACTTGGTGGGTTAATGCAATTCATGGACCAAAATACTATTGACACCTCAGATTTTCGATAAATTGTTACCTTCTTGTTGCCGACAAAGGTGTCCCTTTACTGTTTATGATTGTATATTTTTTCACAAATGAGTGGGTTATATTGAATAACGATTGCCGATAATGTCATAGTGATTTCCGCCCAACTCATTGAGTTTTCAATTTGGTAAAAGCGTCCACTATATTTAGGACGAATTCAACAACAAGGAAAAACGCCTGGGTGGAATTTGTCTACTATTTCTGAATATTTAGATTATTTGGAAGAGGGATGAAGAGACTTTGTGAGTTTTCAACCGTATTATATATAGTACAAAAGCTTCTGAAATAATGCCAGTTATTCATATTTTTCTAATATTGTCAGTGTTTCAAAAGCTACTTTCTGCCTTGAAAATGACAGAAGATATCTGTCGGGACATTTGTAACATGAACAATAAGATAGAATGTTTTTTATCCAAATACATCTACGAAGACCCTCACAAGTAATTAAACCGATCAAAGAACACCCAGTAGCCCAAAAGTTGCAGAAATAAACCAGATCCGCAACTCAATTTGTTAAGCTTTCGAATGTCGGCCACCGTGTGTGTAGACCCAATGTGGTAGATGACGGTGATTAAAAAGAAGAACATAGCAAACATACCAACCCATCGAGGGCGTTCATGAGTGATCACTACTGTTCTTGAAGAAAGTGGCTTTCGACACATTTTCCCAAAAACCAGTTTAGCATATCAGATTGGGATAATATTCCAGATATGCAAAATACCTGCCGGCATCTACATGTGTGTTATAGCCGCCATTATGGTAAATGATCATGTTTAAAGTAATGACTACATTTACTACGAATTGTTCGCGTTTATTCGGATGGGGCTTTCTCATTAATTCGGATGATTTTTTTATTTTATTTTCTGGGCGGGCAACCATCAAAGTCGGCATTCTGAAGAAATCAGAACATGATAGTTACCGGATTCCATTGAAATTGTTGAATTATGCAGGATTTGCTGATTTTCGTTAGCAATGATAAAGGGTTATGTGTAAGGTATATAGTTTTTTGTGAAAATAATTAAACTCAAATTCCATTAAATGCTGCAAGATTTGTGAATAATAAATAATATAATTTTTATTTATTATTTTATATTCAGCTTACCATATTTTAATTGTTAAACAATATTACCTGTGCGGGTTGAAGATTTGATGCTTCTCTACAACAAGCGCGCAAAAGCTGACTAACCTCAAGTTGGTACTTTTCTACATTTTTAAACAACTCTGTTTCGTTCGTTGCAGTCCACAGTCTGCCAAGTTTTGATATATTTTTGACACTTCCAGTGTAATATTTCTGTTACTTTTGAACTTAATATGAGATTTCTTTTCGCCTAATGAATAAATTCATTTTAAGACAGGCCTTAAAAAAGTTATTCCATTGTGGGTGGCCTATTAAATTATTATGGAAACTATTTACGCAATTTAAAATTTTGTGGATCCACGTACACTTTTGAAATACTATCAAATTTTCAATATTACCTACCATTGTTTTGTAATTTAGTAACAGTTTCGTTATTTCAAATGGAACAAAATGTTGCTGTATTTTTTTATGATTATCCATAAACATCTCAATCAATTTACATCACTTCTCTATATCTAACTTAATATTTAATGATTCTCCATAAAAATTATATTAATTTGCCTTTACTTCCCTCTATCTAACTTCAGCGCTTTTTGATCTATAAATTTTTTTAAATAATATCGACCAAATTTGAGAATGGTTAAAACGAGTATACAGAGTCTTTCACGAGGAACCTCACCCATATTTATACGGGAAACTACTGAACGTATTTTCATGAAATTCAGCACGTAAAAGTATTTCACGATGCTGATGAAATCTAAAATATTTTCAAGGCATGAGCACCTCCGTTTTTTCCGGAAGTGACGTCAACTACCGTTTTTCAAATGAGAACACCATTTTTTATTGCAGAAATAGATTCCTTAGAAAATTTCAAGTTATTTTGATGTAACATTTTTCAGTTTTGGTTGGAAAATTCTCTCTGAGCGGGAAAATTCGAAAAAAAAATCGAAAATAGAGCTCCGCTGAAACAAGAATAACTTCGAGGTTTTTGGGTGGAAAATTTTCAGTCTTGGGATTTTTCAAGATGTAAGATTGATGTATCCACTTCAAAAATCGATATCGCGATTTGTGATACAGGGGGTGAAAAAATCGCTTTCAAAGTTATGGATGACAAAATCGTGAAAAATCAATTTTTTCAAATTAGAACCCCATTTTTTATGGCAGATATTGAATCTACGTTAAAAATAATGTGAGTGTATGCATCACACCCTTGCCCTAAAGTGGATATTTTCTGAGTTATTCACAAAAACTGTTTTTCGTCTTGAATTTTCAGCTATTTCTTTTCCCTTCACGCCAAAAAGATGAAATTTTCAGGAACAGTTATTTGAACCATGCTGTAGATTTTTCACCCCTTCTTGAAACCGACTTCAAGTTACTATTAGGAGAACCATGGCAAACTCTCGCAGTTATAACTAGAGAAGTTGCTCAAAGTTTTGACCGTTAATTTGTAGACATTTATTCAAAAGTCTCAGGAATGCTTCGTGCGTTGCTCTTCTTATTTCATCGGGAGGAAGAGATCTGCAAAAATGTTTAAAAACCAAATTGAGTTTCAAAACTATCTAAAAATCTAAACAAACCTGAACGCATTTCTGACTCGTTCTATGCAGTCCTCTTCATCGGTCAGGGGAGTTGAGTAGACAATATTTTTTATCCTACCCCAAACATAATAGTCTAAAGGAGTTAAATCGGGAGAACGTGGTGGCCAAAGATGTGGACTATTGTTCGCCAACCATCGATCTTCAAATAGCCTGTATAGGATATTTGACACATTGAGTGAATTGTGTGGAGGCGCGCCATCTTGTTGATATCATAAGTCATTATGGTTCTGTACTAGCGGCTCAATTATTTGAGTCAATATGTCAGAATATCTATCTCCTAAGGGAGAACATTCTTTAAATAATGCAAACATGTGTAGTGTTCTATCTTACCAGTTAAAGTCCCATCATAAATGTGAACATCGAGAATTGCATTATTTTTGATGGCGCAAAAAACATTGAAACTCCAGGTCTCTTGAAAGTTCCATTGTCTGAAGTGGTGGTTGTTCTCTTCATCCCAATAATGACTGTTTTTTTCATCTTTTTGGCGTGAAGGGAAAAGAAAGAGCTGAAAATTCAAGACGAAAAACAGTTTTTTGTGAATAACTCAGAAAATATCCACTTTAGGGCAAGGGTGTGATGCATACACTCACATTATTTTTTAGCGTAGATTCAATATCTGCCTCTATATAAAAAAATGGGGTTCTAATTTGAAAAAATTGATTTTTCATGATTTTGTCATCCCTAACTTTGAAAACGATTTTTTCACCCCCTGTATCATGAATAGCGATTTCGATTTTTAAAGTGGATACATCAATCTTACATCTTGAAAAATCCCAAGACTGAAAATTTTCCACCCAAAAACCTCGAAGTTATTCTTGTTTCAGCGGAGCTCTATTTTCGATTTTATTTTCGAATTTTCCCGCTCAGAGAGAATTTTCTAACCAAAACTGAAAAATGTTACATCAAAATAACTTGAAATTTTCTAAGGTATCTATTTCTGCAATAAAAAAATGGTGTTCTAATTTGAAAAACGGAAGTTAGATTTCATCAGCATCGTGAAATACTTATAAGTGCTGAATTTAATGAAAATGCGTTCAGTAGTTTCCCGTATAAATATGGGTGAGGTTCCTCGTGAAAGACCCTGTATATCGTTCAATATTTGAGATTTCAGTCATGGCCCAAGATGATAGTTTGATCGGCTCCATTATTTTTGAATCATAGTTGTCAGTCATACAGAGTAGTCAAAAAATATCACCATTTGTCAACGCAGATAACTCAGAATATAAACAAGATATATATAGGGAATGGGATAAAAAATTGTGAAGTGTGTTGTTTTTATTCTGAAAATGAAGAAACATACTGGTTGTTTAATGGTAAAAATATTAACAAAAGACTTTTTCACAATTTTGTAAGCATGATATTATAACAGTGGTGAAAATCAAACTATTATCTAAGTTTATTCCAAATTTCGAACTGAAATCTCAACTACTTTGCGAAATATAGTTATTTTCGCAATTTTTCATTTTTCTGAAAATAATTTATAACTCAAGAAGAGAAAAAGATAGATATAGGAAGGAGAGGTGAATTAATTTAATTAATTTCGATTTAGTTCAATATACTCTATTATATGTGTCGAAATTCCATATCCCGCGTGCGGCTACAAGTGAACAGACTGTATGTGAAACTGCTTTTCATCAAATTTCGAAAATAACAATTATGGAATTGTCAAATAAGCTCATACAAAAAAGTATCTGGAAATTCTAATTTAAGTTGCCCGCGTTGAGTATTTTTAAATATTTGAAGTTTCTGTATGTTGTCCATAATTACTTTGCCAAAAATGAGCGCGGTCTGTCAACTAAATTGTTTACGACAGCTGGTAGTCTGCGAATATTACAATGGAAAAAATATCGAACAAAGACTTTGTATCAAATTTTGTGTTTTGAACGAAATGGGTGTACTGAGTCATTGCAATTCCTGGAAAGGCTTATGGAGACACATTTTGTCGAAAACTCAAGGGTACGAATCTTACAAAACCTTACGGTCGGAAGATCTTCGAAGATTTGCCTCGTTCAGGGCGACCGTCGACCTCTTCAACCCACGATAACGTCGAAAAAACAAGGAAATTTTGCTCGAAAATCATAATGCCAGTGTCAGCAAGATAGCTCGTGATCTCAGCATCTCTCTTTGGTTTGATTTTGATGAACCAATTGGGCATGTAGCAAGTCGCCGCCGTTTATAACTAAATGTTCTTCAAAAACAGTACTGAATACAGTTAGCTGCATACATACGAAATCGTGTGAATTCTGATGCCACGTTCATGGAACGGATCATAACTGGTGACGAGATACGAGTTTATGAGTACGACACCCAAAGGAGTCAACAATCATTGGAGTGAGTGGAAAAAAATGAGACGAAACTGAAAAAACTTCGTTCTAAAATTAAGACGATGCTGTTCATCATGAATTCGGTCCGATGGATGAATCAGTGAATAAAGACTGTCTTGTGACGTATTCGCCTAAACGGTTATGTTTTTCAAAAAAATTCGTTGATTTTGCATGATCATATAATCGAGCCACTATTATTAACGATTTTAAGACCAAAGACTCGATAAATGTCATCGACCAGACACTTCATTCGCCTGATCTAGCTCCGTGTGACTTTTTTCCAAAAAATTCACAGTTGGAGATGAAGGCTATCTCTGAAAGCTCCAAAAAAACTGTTTCCATGATTGAAAAAACGTTGGCATATATGTATCGCTTCAAATTAAACATATGTTGATGGAGATTCAATAAATATTGAAGAAGTTTAATATTTTTGCGTTTTATTTCAAATTCAGGATACTTTTTTGTCGGAAAGATGAAGCCTCTCGGAGAAGAAGTTATTTAATTTCCATCCATTATGTTTCGGATAATAAAATGTTAAAAAAATCAATTTCGCCACAGTGTATCCAGTCGATTCTCATACAAAAAGGACTAACTGCCTGTAAAGTCGTATTGATTGAATGTTGGAGTTCCAACAAACCCAAGTAACGGACAATGTCGATGCATGAGGGAGGGGCACCTGTGTCTCTGTCGGTAAGTACTTACGAGTATCGTGGGGCAGGTGCCAAGAAAACACCTGCACCCCAGATCTCCACTTACACTTTCTTTTATGTGTAGCGTCTTCCTACATAACTGATCTCGTAATTATTCCATTTTAGACGCTTCTAATGGTAGTTGATCCAAATGGTGTTATGCGTCTAATGGATATTTGAAGACAACAACGTTTGACACCTTAAATTACGGGGTAAACTTCTCAATTCGATGGGGTGGAAGGGGATAATATTGTCTGCACAAGATGAATTTGAAAGGGGGCTTAGAGAAATCGAAATTAAGTTGGCAACGACCGATCAATGTGTACAGGGTGAGTCTTGGACTACTACATTAATCTTAATCTTTCTTGAGAGCAAAAGAAACACTTTTTTGGCGCTCTTGTTCACCCGAACAGAGTGCCTATCATTTTGCCCGAATGTCTGTAATTTTGGAATATCGAGCCGAAAATGGTCTCAATCGATTGGGTTCGACTCCCTGATGAAGAATTCGTGGTGAAAGTTGAGTCTGTCCTCTCTAGCATCCAAAAGGAATCAGCAAGAGTTTCCATATTTTCAGAATAGGTTAATTATCCAAATATCTCGGTCAAGTTCGTTATTGGGCCAAATCCGTCAGATGGTTCAGTAGTTAGGAGCATCTGAAATTTTGTTTCCTCAATAACTACTATAATATCCATCCGATCAAATTGATACTTGAAATCTTGTTGAGGGAGGATGCAACAAAACAGCTCGCAAAATTTCGCAGAAATCGTCAGCTAAAAAATTTTTAAAAAATTCCCAAAAAAAAATTTTTTAATCCTCACTATCTTATAAGATATTTTTCGGATTCCAATGAAATTCGTGAATATATTGAGGTAATCGATATCTTACTTATCCTCATATTTCATTGTCGTAGCTCTTTTCCATCTAAAGATATGATCAATTTACTCAAGAGAAAAGAGAAATGACATACGTCCCGATGATTTTCTTTGAACGATGCCCATCACAGATCGATATTCGATTGACAAATGCCGGGCTCATTAATCAGTGTCAGTTGTCGTAATATTAATCAAAATTTTTCATAACGGGAAATCATAGAGATAGAATTCAATCTCGGTGGCTGAAATAATATACGTTGTCAAAATTCAGAAAAGCTCTGCCATAAGTTTTTAGGAAAAGGGAATTATAGCTTCGAACAAAACTTGGGGAAAATTATGAGTAGTTATTTTTAATTTGAGATATAGCTTTGTTCATTCATTAGGCGTTCATATTTGCATCACATTGTCCCATAGTACGGGAAAAGACTATTGTTCAAGTGATCAGAGTGCTTATAGATTTGTAATGGTTTGAATATTTTCTCGCAAGTAGCTCAACAAGAGCGCCGAAGCGATCTGACCTCACGTCAGTGCTTTCTAAATTTTTTCTATAATATTTTTGAAATTCTCCGTTCAAAAGATACAGCGTATTGAAATCTCATAAAAAAAATATCTTCGTAACGGATGATCCGAATGAATTCAAATTCTGAAAGGTTTTCAACAAATCGGACACACTATTCAGATTAACACACTTGCTCCATCTTGTAAGGTCTTGTTAATGCATCATCAACTTGTAAAATCTTTAAAACTTACTATAAAATAGGAAGTTTCGAGACACATCCCAGCATTTTTTGTATGCTTGAAAATTTTATAAGAATTCATTATCCCAAAATATTCGATTTTGAACGATTCGAAATTTGGAAATTGAGAAAATTGCTCTTTTTCCTGAGTCCGATTCTGACCGGAAAGACATCACTCAGCCAAAAAATTCCACGTTATCAAATTTTTTCTTTCTTGAAATCATCATCATCATTGAGGAATCGGAATTCGATTCATATGAAAAATTTAACCATGTCTATGAATCAATGAAAATTAGAAAGGCATAGTTAATTTCATCTCCCTAATGGTAAATTAGAAGTAAATATTTCTTTCGTTTTGAAATCAATGGTAAAACATTCATTTTGCCCGTTTAAACCATTTTTTCGCTGTTCGGGTTTTTCAGAAACTTCAATTACCTTTGAAATTGCTACCAACCCTTAAACAACAATCACTTGAAAACGTTCGTAGGTTTTAAACTTCTTCGTTACCTTTTCATATCAAAACAGGTGAATCTCTAGTTTACTACGATTATCAGATCTCAAATTTTTTTCTGTTTGAAAGTTTCGATTAAAATATAAACGACGTTTCAGAATCAATTACCAATTATACATTGAGGTTCACTTCACAAGTTAGAAAGTTACATTAAAAAGTTTTATTGGGGTATATTTAGTCGATTTTAAAATTTAAAAAATGATACAAACTCAAAACTTCGAACTTATTTCCGTAGGAATTTTTTACTAAAGTTTATATTGTAACTAGATCTTTGTTAATCAACAACTTTTTCTGGGAATTCTTCAATCGTTGTACGAGTACATCAAAAAAATTAGAACAGAATCGACGTGAGGTCAGGAGCTTTTGTAAGCTTGTACTATAGTCTTTTTCTGTACTCTAGAACAATGTGATACAAATACAACCGCCACGATAAATGAACTAACCTATATCTCAAATTAAAAATTACGACTCATAGTTTTCCTTGAGTTTTGAGTTTTTCCTAAATTTTGACAACTTACTTTACTTCACCGTAATGAATAATATCGATTAATTTTTCCGGAACTGTCACTGTATTTAAAGTACAATCAATCGACTCTGTAAAAGCATCGAGCATCGAAATTTCAGTTTACAGTTCTATTATCCCTTAAGTAAATGAAAAATTTATTATACGAGTATCTTCAGATGGAAGGAAGCTACGAGAATAAAATTTGGTAATATGTAAGATATCAAGAACGATCATACATGCACAAATATTTGTTTGTATCTGCTATCTTATGAGGTATAACGTATTAAAACATTTTTTGTTTGTAAATATTTTTTAAATTTTCTAGCGTATCGATTTCTGCCTATTTGTTTTAACTTAAATCCAATATGTTACAAGTTACAAATCGATCTAATAGATATTCTGAGATAGAGGAAAAAAATTTCAGATGCTCATAACTCCTGAACTATTGGACAGATTTGACCTAATAACGAACCTAGCCGAGATATACAGGGTGAGTCTTTGACCACTGCGTTAATTTTAACCATAGATTCTTGACTTCAAAAGAAACATTTTCTTCCAATAACATTTTTCCAAATTTGGCCCCGTTCAAAAGATATAGGGTGTTGAAATTTCATAAAAAAATTGCATTTTCACCTGTAATATTCAAACGACAATATCAATTGAAATGATCTCTTGTAGAAGGTTTTTGATAACAGCCATGATTATTTTGGCATCAATAGATTTGTTCCATTTCTTGTGGGTTTCTCATTACTACTCTACAGATTGGTTAAATCGCATGAAAAACAAATATCGCTTGAACTAAAGGTCCGTATCTTGTACTTCCTGGAATCATTAGTCTTTTCTGCAGATAAAATCATTCTTCATCTTTTCTCCTAAGTTCTTGAGATATTTGAAGTTGAAAGGAATTAAATCGATATAATTTTGTCTAAATCTTCTGATTTTCCCAAATCCAACTCTGTGCTGAAATGATTCAATAATCAGATTTGTTCAATGTTGCCATATTTTATGTCTTTATTAAATATTTCTACAAGGGTGAGGAAATCTCTTCAGTCTATGGTTCCACCACTAAACACTATAGATGAAATTAACCACTGAACAATTTTTGTCTTACATTCACTACAAAATCTAAATTGCCGTTTGCTGTATTCATACTTAATGATGTCTAGAACCTTGTTTAATATTTAATCCATAGTAATATTCCGTAATAAATAGAGAAAAAGATTTCCATCACCCACATAGGTACTTCGGTATATTTTCATGATGACCATTGAAATAGGTAATATATTTTCTGTCAGGACCTGTTAAATTGAAGACTTGTCTTTATGAAGAGCTGGTTCTTTATAGCTCTAGACTTTCAGTGTTCATCAAATTATATCTATTTTAACATAGGAATGCTTCAAATTAAGCTCATATGAGTTTTAAAAACATCCAACCCAGTCTCCTTTGTTTAGTAGCTTTAAAGAAATTTTTTTCACATCTTTATTTCATACATCGATTTAACCTGGTTCACCAACTTAGGAGATAATAGAATTTGACTTAGTTTTAATATTTCTGAATGTCTGTTATGATACATGATCAATTTAAATTCTATCAATATTGATAGAAGGCTCATAAACAAGAAAGATTAGAATAGAATGCATTTTCTGACTACAACCATTTCATACTGAATTGAATAATTTCAAACAATCGAAATTATCCCTAGAATATTTTTCAGTTTTTTCTTGAAGATACAAATAACTGTTGACAGTTTCAAACAGAATCGAAACAACAAGGAACCACAGAACACTATTTTATTGGGAACTACCCACCACAGAGACGTTATAACATTTTAATGTGATAATAATGCACTTTCGTTATTCAGAGATCAATAATGGTTACAGATATTAT
The DNA here is from genome assembly GCA_030674115.1 of Micraspis discolor. Lineage (NCBI taxonomy): Eukaryota > Metazoa > Arthropoda > Insecta > Coleoptera > Coccinellidae > Micraspis > Micraspis discolor. The sequence goes on along the minus strand of JARTUT010001309.1, from coordinate 2,890,891 downwards.
CTTTTTTTTTCGAAAAAACTTTGCAATTATTAATTTTTTTCTCTCCTGGGGTTCGGTAATAAATTGATATTCTATGGTATGGTATTGAAATTTGACATAATCTATGAATAACCATTAATCAATATTTATGTTTTTGTTTACATGATTAAAACAGATACTATGATTATAAAATCCAAAAATTTACGCATGTTCAGTAATTAATTATAGTCTAAACAGAATAGATTCATATTAATGATCAAACAAACATATTTTTATTATAGAATACCTAGTTGGTTTTTTTCAGAAGCAAATTTAGGTGATCAGACTCAATTTCTTTAAGCAAGAATAATTGCACACCTAAATCTGGGAATACTTATAATCTATCCAAGTGAATTGTTATTGGGATTCAGTACAGAAAATAATCATCAAGTAAAGTAACATCACTTCAAAATAATTATTCGTAATGACATCATTCATTGTTGTTGAAGATTTCGAAAAATATTTTCATATTTTTAACAGTATTATATCAAGAGACTTCATAGACCTGTTCACTAGTCTCTGTCGAGGAGAAGAAACTTCAGAAATATCAGTGATTGGAAAATCATAGATGATTTTTTCATAGAATGATGGTTTTCATGATTTGGAAATTTTAAGAAGAAAATCAGAAATATGATGATAACATCCAATAATTCTGAGGTTTTTTTGGAATTTCTCACTAGTAAGCGATGGTTTATAATCTTGAAGTAGAAAGAAATTATAGTAGGACAACAAAAATCTATGTTTATAGTGTTGAATTTTTCTTACCAGAAAATTAGTATTTTGTATCTTCCTTCTGGATATGGACCTCATCGAATGAAACATGAGTGAGTGAATAATTTTTTAGAGGAAAATAATGTTTTTAAACAATTCAGATTCATTAGTGGATGTTGAGGAAGGTATTTTTCATTCAAACTAAACTGGACTACAGAGGGGTATTTGCCCAATGTGAAAACTAAAATGCTTTTAACTTTTTAACACAGCTGAATATGGAAAAACCGTAATGGAAAAAGTGTTTCTTTTAATCTCAAGAACCTATGGTTAAAATTAATGCAGTGGTCAAAGACTCCCCCTGTATAGCCAGTTAACCTATTCTGAAGATATGAAAACTCTAGCTCATCTCCTGCTGGACAGACAACCCCAAATTCGAACTTGTATTTTTATCAGTAAGACAAACCCAATCAATTGAGACCATCTTCTGCCCGGTATTCGAAAATCACAAAAATTTGGGCAAATCAATAATTCGGTGTTCGACTAAGACAATTATTTTCCATTTTGGAACCTTCCTTGTATACTTACTCTAAAAAAAGATAGCGTGCGAAAAGTTTAAATAAATTCAATACTTCGTTTAAAATAATGTTTTGACTCAACCAAAATATACTCTTGACAAAAAAAAATCCTTTCATTTGTCGCTTACTTACTGTTTTTATGTCAACAAAAGATATTTATTAACTAAAAAAAATTATCTTCATTTAATTATACAATTGCAAACATTTCCTTCTTTTTCAAGAGCTAATTTACCTTGAGAACAATAGTGATTGATAGGAAGGAGACCAAAGATGATGGATACAGCCCAAATTATCAGTTTACATTTAAATGTTCATACAAGTTTGTATTCAATTAGAACCACCGAGAGACCAACGGTAAATCATTGTTCTAACTGAAATTCTTAGTACAATATGTACTGAGACTAATATGAGACATCCCAGAACCGGTCTCTATATCACTATTTATTGAATAGACTTCCATTGTCGAAAATAAAAAAATTTTGATAGGACGTCGCAATATGATGAGATTGACTTGAGGAGATGCAACTCTTAGATTTGTGCACAGGCAAATTTTATAGCTTTAGTTATTAGATTATATGACAATATGGTGGCAGGTATACCATTGAAACCAATTTCAAGACGTTCTCACGTGCCGTGTGAACATAATAAAAATGGCTTATGCGGGGCCTTCTGTATGCTTTTGTAGGGAATTCAAACGCCACAAAACTAACCGATGTGGGAAGTTGAGATGCACCTGCTTCAAACCGACGTCTAGCAATGATACATTTGCATTTTACTGCCGTAGATTCCCAAGTTAGAAAATTGATTTGAATTATTGTTGGTTTTAAAATGTGTTCTGGAATTAACGTTATTGCAAACTAAAAGAATAGAATTGTCTTGTTCGCTTGTCATATATTGATATCTAGGAGCGCTAGGGAAAACCGAAATTAGAATGTCAATGGCTGATCCATGGACTACTTGGGGTACCTCGATAATGCAATTTCAGTTTTGGACTCAGAAAAATGCCAGCTACTAACTACTAACTAATGTAGGGTACTCGTTGGAATTCATAGCATTTTTTGGCCATAAATTTCATGACCATAATAACCATTCTCCAAAATATATACTAGGTTGTTCGGAAAGTAATTTCGTTTTTCCCGTCAGAGGACTTAATTACGTTTTTTCGAAACAAACTTCACACTTAAGCCGCATAACCATTATAGGTCTTGAGAGCTGATATTGCAAGGCTTGTGTGTGAAAAAGTTCTATTAATTCTACACAGTAGTTTTTGGTTGGTGCCCTTTTAAATATGAAGAGCAATAAGCAGCATTTTCGTCATTTTTTACTTCAGAAAAGGTAAAAATGCTGTCCAAGCGAGAAAAAAATTGACGGAGAAGGCGTGTTAACAGTACGCCAGTGCCAGAACTGGTTTGCAAAATTTCGATCCGGCAATTTTGATGTCGAAGATGCACCACGGTCTGGAAGGCCGGTCGAAGGTGATAAAGATGCAATAAAGTCAATAGTTGATGCAAATTGGCGAATAACCACACGAGAGATCGGTGAGAGATTAAATTTGTCGAATTCGACTGTTTATGGCCATTTGAAAGGCATGGGCTTAACCGAAGCTCGATATGTGGGTGCCCCATGTCTTCACGGAGCGAAATTTGTGTCGTCGCGTTGACGCGTGTGCTTCGCTGCTCAAATGTCAAGAAAATGATCCATTTTTGAAGCGGATTATTACTGGGGACGAAAAATGGGTTGTATACAACAAAGTTAAATGCAAGAGGTCATGGAGCAGAAAAGATGAACCGGCTCAAAGCGTGTCAAAAGCCAACATTAACCAAAAAAAGGTGATGCTCTCCGTTTGGTGGGATGTCAAAGAAATCGTTTTTTTTTTTTTGAGCTTTTGTCGGACAATACAACGATTAATTCAGAAGTCTATTGTCATCAGCTGGACAAATTGAATGATTCACTTAAAGAGAAGAGGCCCGAATTAATCAACAGGAAGGGTGTAGTGTTCCACCAGGATAATGCGAGACCTCACACAAGTTTGGTCACTCCCATAAAACTTTTACAGCTTGAATGGGACGTACTGCAACATCCACCATATTCTCCAGATCTGGCGCCACCCGACTACTATTTTTCCGGTCCCTGCAAAATTTTTTGGATGGCAAAACCTTTACCTCAAATGAAGATGTCAAAAACCACCTGAACCGGTTTTTTTGCCAGCAAGGACCAAAACTTTTATGAGAGGGGTATTATATTACTACCAGAAAGATTGCAAAAGGTGTTGGACCAGAATGGCCAAAATATAATTTTAAAAAATATTTATTCACTATACGAAAACTGTCTTTCATGTTTCCCAAAAAAAAGCGAAATGACTTTCAGAACAAGCCAATAAAATTGGCAATTATAGTCTTATACTTCATGAAAGTATTATTTATTCTAGAACTCACTGTTTTCTTTGATAAATAAGAGGGAATTTTTCATTCTAATCATAACATCAGACAATTCAAAAAAACTACAAAAAAAAATTAATTCAAAAATGAAAAAGAATACGACAAATCTCGATACACATGTGTCGTATTCTTTCTTGAATACCTACTCGAAAAAGATAGCGTGAGAAAAGTTTAAGTTTTAAATAAATACTTCGTTTGAAATAATGTTTTGACTCAACAAAATGAAAATTCACAAATATTCTTGACAAAAAAATTCCTTTCATTTGTCGCTTACTTACTGTTTTTAGATCTAAAAAGATATTTATCAACTGAAAAAAATTATCTTCATTTAATTATACAATTGCAAACATTTCCTTCTTTTTCAAGAGCTAATTTACCTTGAGAACAATAGTGATTCATAGGAAGGAGACAAAAAATGGTGGATACAGCCCAAATAATCAGTTTACATTTAAATATGCATACAATTTCGTATTCAACCAACGGTAAATCATTGTTTTAACTAAAATTCTTAGAACAATACTGGGACTAATATGAAATACCAGAACCGGTCTCTATATCACTATTTATTGAATGGACTTTCAATGTCGAAAATAAAAAAATATTCTAAGATTTTGATAGGACGTCGCAATATGATGAGATTGACTTGAGGAGATGCAACTCTTAGATTTGTGCACAGGCAAATTTTATAGCTTTAGTTATTAGTTTATATGACAATATGGTGGCAGGTATACCATTGAAACCAATTTCAAGACGTTCTCACGTGCCGTGTGAACATAATAAAAATGGCTTATGCGGGGCCTTCTGTATGCTTTTGTAGGGAATTCAGTTGAGATGCACCTGCTTCAAACCGACGTCTAGCAATGATACATTTGCATTTTAGTGCCGTAGATTCCCAAGTTAGAAAATTGATTTGAATTATTGTTGGTTTTAAAATGTGTCCTGGAATTAACGTTATTGCAAAATAAAAGGATAGATAGCACCTTGTCTTGTTCGCTTGTCATATATTGATATCTAGGAGCGCTATGGAAAACCGAAATTAGAATGTCAATGGCTGATCCATGTACTACTTGGGGTACCTCGATACTGCAATTTCAGTTTTGGACTCAGAAAAATGCCAGCGGGAACTAATGCAGGGTACTCGTTGGAATTCATAGCACTTTCTAGACATAAATTTCATGATAACCATTCTTCAAAATATCTATTAGGTTGTTCGGAAAGTAATTTCGTTTTTCCCGTCAGAGGACTTAATTACGTTTTTTCGAAACCAACTTCACACTTAAGCCGCATAACCATTATATCTTGAGAGTAGTTTTTGGTTGGTGCCCTTTTAAATATGGAGAGCAATAAGCAGCATTTTCGTCATATTTTACTTTTTTACTTCAGAAAAGGTAAAAATGCTGTCCAAGCGAGAAAAAATTTGACGGATGTGTATGGAGAAGGCGTGTTAACAGTACGCCAGTGCCAGAACTGGTTTGCAAAATTTCGATCCGGCAATTTTGATGTCGAAGATGCACCACGGTCTGTAAGGCCGGTCGAAGGTGACAAAGATGCGATAAAGGCATTAGTTGATGCAAATCGGCGAATAACCACACGAGAGATCGGTGAAGAATCACGGCTGGTTTCCGAAAAGCTAATCAACATAGAAATCCACTAAGCATCTCTTAAATGTATGATCAACTTTCAATTAAGTTTCTTGAAGGTTGGTCAACTAGTTTAATTTGATCATCCGGTCAGTTAACACAGTGGTCAAATATTTCAGGTAAATTGTATGTCACGTGTCACTTTGAGTTTCTGAAACGCAAATTAAGGCTAAATCAGAGGTCAAACTAGTGTCAAAGTGGTTGTCAACTAATAGGTGCTGTTCGGCTAATTGATTTGTAAGAGATCATTATTTATATTTGTTACCTAATCAAGAGTTGAAATTTTTAAAACAATCGGAAAGATATGAAGAGAAGGTAATAATTGGTTTATAACAAATTGTTAATGTAATAAGATATGAAATTATTAATGAACAATATTTTCTTTCAATTCATGGAGAATTATATTTACAAAAAAGTTGACTAATTATGTCAAAAATATAAATATGAGAAAAATGTCCATAACCAATAACTATTTATAAAAAAAAGTTTATTCATTATAAATGATAGATTTTGAAAAGATCCAAAAAAGAACAAACCTGATTGAAATAGCCCATTTGTTTATAAAAAAATTATAATGAAGTGGTTATATAATTTTGTTTTAGTTGATGAATGTCCCTTATTAATATAAAACAGTAACAAATAAACAGAAAATTTTCACAACATAACGGTGATTTTGTGTGTTAACCTAAAAAATGATTAGGTGTAGGTGTAGCCAAGGTATCGAATTTGTTTGAACTTTTATCACACATCTTATTTCATAAATATATAAGTCTCCACGAAGCGAAAAAATTTTACGGCAATTATTTGAGTACTTTTTTAATTAACAATGATTGAAGAAGTCCCGGAAAAACTTACAAAGGAATAGTTATTTTGAAAATTAACTTTAGGAGCCAATTCCAATGGGAATCAGTGCTTTGAAGTGTAAAGATTCAATAACAATTCTTTCAAATCGACAATATACCCTTAAAATTTTATTAAACGATTTTATAAAGCCATACGCTCAACCTTTATATGGCTATGGCTCGTGGACGCTAATTTTCAACGATAAATTCAAATAACTGTGAATGTAATAAAAAAAATTGATGCAAACATAGGAGCTAGGTTTTGACGTCTTCTGATATATAGGATAGTCTAAACTGTACATGCGCCTACCCGAATGCCGTGTTGGGGAACCCGAATCTCTCATTTCAAATTTCGGAAGGAATGTCATTTATATTGAAATGCACAGTTATGAATTGACTTGACGCACTGATAACAATTTTACAAAAATACACGTACACATCCATCATGAGGTTATTCCCTGAAGTGATTATTTAACTTGTCAAGTTCGCCTAAAAAATGCGGGCCAAATTTCAAATAGCGGTGATCCAGACCTTCATGTATTTCGCATGCGCAGTAGTGATAATCCTACACATTCATGATCAATTTTCAGTGCGTTTGAAAGGACATTCACAATATACGAGTATGTCTAATATACAGGGTGAGTCTTAGACCAATTCGTTAATACTAACCTATAACATTTTTCCCAAATTTGGCCAAAAGATATAGGGTGCTGAAATTTAAAAAAAAATTGCATTTTCACCTGTAATAATCAAACGACAATATCAATTGAAATGATCTCTTGTAGAAGGTTTTTAATAACAGTCATGCATGCATATTTTGGCATCAATAAATTCATTTCATTTCTTGTGGGTTTCTCACTACTACTGTTAAATTGCACGAAAAACAAATATCACTTGAACTAAAGGTCCGTATCTTATACTTCTTAGAATCATTAGTTTTTTCTACAGATAAAATCACTCATCATCTCTTTTCCTAAATTGCACCATTTTTGGGATATTTGAAGTTGAAAGGAATTGAATCGATATAATCATCTGATGAAACATGAGTGAGTAAATCATTTTTTAGAGGGAAAATAATGTTTTGGAACAATTCAGATTCAATAGTGGATGCTGTGGAAGGTAATTTTCAATCAAACAAAACTGGACTACAGAGGGGAATTTGCCCAATGTAAAAACTTAAAATGCTTATATTTTTTTAACGCAGCTGAATATGGAAAAACGGCATGGGAAAAAAGTGTTTCTTTTGCTCTCAAGAACCTATGGTTATAATTAACACAGTGGTCAAAGACTCACCCTGTATATGATCATCTCAAAATCGTAAACCTTAACCTCTTTGATAGCAGAATATACGATTTTGTCATAGAATCTGTGCTTCATTAGTGTGGCAACAAGGTCACCTCATGTCAACTAAAAATGATCATAGATTCCTTAATAATGCACTGAATTCAAATTGATTTGACATATCTGGTAAGATGATCATTGAGTAAGTTGACATGAGATTTGATCAGTGTTTCAGGAACCGGCCATCACTCTTGAGGAAGTCAGTTTTTCTGCTTCTTTGGAAACACTACAACACATGCAAATCACTTATGCGGGGAGCCAGGGTTTTTCCCTAAGATGTTGTATCATACGGGGAATGGTATAATATACAGGGTGGCCATTTGAAAACGAAACAGACGAGATTACAGACGAAATAAATTTTCTCGATAGAAATGCTTGGACAGGTCTTTTTCTGTTTCGAGGGGGACAACTTAAGATGTAGCTTACGGACGCATAGCGCTTCAACCCTTGCTACTACAACCCTCACCCCCAAATTTTGAATAGGGAGGATGGGGTGAGTGATACCTCATTTGAAAGGTATTTTTATACTGATTTCAGCACAGTAATTGTGTTTTCATTTTATGAATTACTTCTGAAATATTCTCAATTAAGTATTTGAAAATGAAATGGTGTTTTCATGGCACTTGTAGTGTTTTTTTTGTGAATAATCGACATTTTGAGCTTCAAAACAACCATGACTGTGGCTTCCTTCCTCTAATCCACTGACATAGAAATCTTTAATCAAGATGTCGAACAAACAAAGCGTATTGCGAAGGAGCTCAATCTTGCTGAAACTCAATCTAAATTATCTTCGATATAATTTGCAGTATTTCCAATAACATGCGGTAACACTTTGTCACGGTTTCAAAATTCCCGCTCTAGTTAGTACCTGCAGACCGAACTGGTGGCGTTAGTTGCAGTAGTTTACCAGCTTATCTCGTACGTTTCAGTGAACGCCGTTGTCGGTGGTCTTAGTCTGTCATACTGTCATTCACTGTCATTCTGTGCCTGTGACGTAGGTTGTCAATTACATCGTTCTTTCCGCATTTTTGGTTGAAATATCCTGGAATAATTAATCGCAATTTGGCGGATCTGAACAGGATTTTAACTGAAGCCCTGAGAGAAATCTTATCATTGTTGGTTGGGTTTGTTCATTGGTGAGATTCTTGCGCTTTAGCGGAGTGGCGTATTTGTTTAGAAAAACGACATGGGATTGCATCATTCTGCTTCGAATTGGGAATTATTATTGTACCGTTGCGAAGTACCGCAGATTCTGAACTGTCTTTGAAGTCTTCGAGCTGTTTGTCTAGGCTGTCTGTGAATTACCGTCGAACTGCCGTGGGAGCTGTCTTTGGGGACCTCCACCATATTTCGCCATCTAAGATACCACACCTGTCGTCTACCCAGGGTGCATTGCTGTGAGAAATTGTATTACGTTGGCCCAGGAATATATTTGAGCCCAGTTTCCATCTACAAGACTGTGAGAATAATATCCTTTTGTACTTCAGTCAAGCCACGATCTAGACTGTTATAGAAGGTTAGTCTGTTGAATTTAGTTATGATTGATTAGTATCAAAGAAGCCCAATTCAGTGAATACTGTTTAGTACAGAAAATCCGACCTATCGAGAAGGTCGCTTAGATATAAGTAAAGAGCTATTTATAACGATTACCATCGAGGCTCTAAGTGTATACCTTGGGGTGATATTACTATTTGTTTAGTAAGAGATAAAGCATTATATCGAGTATTCGGGTTGTGAAGTAAGAACTAGTTAGTGATCTACCTTCTGTAAGATATATCCTCGTTTGAGGGACCTTGTGTATTTCATTTGGGCTCATTATATTATTAAATAATTGCTCTATATTCTTTCTACCAGCCACTTCCTCCCGCTTGTGTGATCGGGCTCGTTTGGCATCCTGAGAGTGCGTTCGTTATTTTTCTCTCTTTTGCGACCCTGAGATCTTTAGTGTACTTTCCTCTTTTTTTTTTCCTTTGTATTATCATAAAAGAGAGTGGCGCCCCTTTATAAGTAGTTTCATCTCTAGAGCTAGTCGAGGAGGTACTTTGTGCACTCTCTGGAGCCGAGTGGGTTTGGTGACAACTTGATCGATAGAAATTTCCAAAAAGTCCAAATACGTACATATCTCTGATCAGATTACCAGGTAAGAAAATCAAATCATTAATGATGCCACAGAAATATTCCAGTCCCAATTCGACGATTTCCGACTTAATTATGAAGTGTTTTCTCAGTTGGCTTCAAAATGTTTTCATTTTGTTGATTATTGAATTCATATCTTTTTCAAAAAAATGAGAATCGTTAATTTTTTATTTATTACGAACAGATCATTAAGTTGGCTTACTGGTTCTTATACATGTGAATTATTCTTAGTTTTGAATCGAGACTTGTATGTGTTCTAATTCATTGTTCGACATGGTTTATTCAATTGCAGAGCGGGTGGAAATAATTTCACTTTTTTTGCAAACAATCAATGTGCGAATAGAACCGCAGAATTCTTCAATCAACGACATTTAGATAAACATGTTAATAGGAAGTATGTTTTGGAATTAGTGTCAAAGTTTCATGAAACCGAGTCCGTGGCTAATAAAAAACGAAACATGGAAAAGAATGAAGCAGCTGAACTAGCTGTTCTTGGACAGATTGCTCTGAATCCAATGACGAGTACGAGGCAGCTAGCACATGAATCTGGTTTTACACGAACTCAAATTGCAAATATTTTGAAGCATCATAAATTCCATCCTTACAAAATCCATCTTTCACACGCACTAAACGAAGATGATTTTGACCGTCGTGTTGAATTTTGTGATACAATGAGTGAACGAGTAACTGCTAATCCCAATTATCTGTACAATGTTTGTTTCTCCGATGAGTGTTCGTTCTTTCGAAACGGCACAGTAAATCGACACAATTGTCGTAATTGGGCCGATGCTAATCAGAGATTGTTCCACGAAGTTTAAACTCAACAACCAGAAAAACTCAATGTTTGGGCTGGAATATTTGGTGACAACATTGTCGGCCTGTTCTTTTTACCTGGTAATCTTACAGGAGATATGTATTTGAACTTACTGGAAAATCACATTGATCCAATTTTGACGAAAAATATTGAAAACAATGCTGGAAATTATGTGGAAGATCAGATTGTGTTTTAGCAGGATGGAGCTCCTCCACACTACGCCTTACCAGTTCGAGAATATCTGGATCAAAGATTTCCAAATCGGTGGATTGGAAGAAGGGGTCCCACTGAATGGCAAGCCAGATCGCCAGATCTGTCACCACTAGATTTCATTCTTTGGGGCCACTTGAAGAGTAATATTTACTCTACACAGCTCGATTCCATAGAAGATTTAAGAAGACGTATAGTGAACGAATGTCGTCAAATCACTCCAGAAATGCTGCAAATGTGCACCATCGTTTCTAACAAAACTTATTTCATTGTATGGAAGCTAATGGTGAACAATTTGAATATTTAATTAATTTATGTGAGTTTTTGATAAATTATTCACTTTACTTTGAAAAGTTTCATTTCTTAGATCAATACTTCAAATCGTTCTGATACCGTACAGTTGGAGAATGATTTCAGTGAATAAAACAGCTAGTGGAACATCTGACCCTAGTAGCATTAACACGTATGGTATGACTTCATTTGCCTAGTGGTACATGTTTTGCAATTTCAAATACAAGTACGGAAATTTTGGTGTTTCGGAAGCACGAAATGTCAATTATTAGCAAAAATTTATTTAAATGATAAAATTAACTAACGCATGGATATTTCGAGAACTATAGCATAAAATGGAAAAACACTTATTGTGCTGAAATCAGTATAAAAATACCTTCAAATTGCGGTATCACTCACCCCATCTTCCCTATTCAAAAATTGGGGGTGGGGGTTGTAGCAGCAAGGGTTGAAGCGCTATGCGTCCGTAACCTACATCTTAAGTTGTCCCCTTCGAAACAGAAATCGACCTGTCCAAGCATTTCTATCCAAAAAACTTATTTCGTCTGTAATCTCGTATGTTTCGTTTTCAAATGGCCACCCTGTATATTACCTCGTGACTTCAAACTCTGCTGAAACATTTCAGCAAATACACATGTTATTTTGTTTGATAGAAGAAAATTTAAGCCATAAGTTCAAAACAATATATGCATCTAATAGGCTGGCAGGGAGGTTATTCACAAGAAGCTTAAAGGTAATGCTGTGGCTACCTTCAAGAAGAATCCACGAGGAATTGATCTTCACTGCAAGCAGATGGAGCATTATAAAGATATGTTATTTTATCATTTGTCTTCCCTTGAGATGAGTAAGTGCAATCAATGAAAAGATTCTCTAGGTCACTATTTATCGCGTTACAAACTTTATTCTTTCATTCTTAATGGTCCACTTCCGTATCCGAAATTTTGAAGCGCCCATACTAACCCATTTTCAACTCAATTTTTCATCACTCTGTTGTTCCCTTTCATCGACAGTAACAGACCTAAAACTAATTCCTCTATTATTCTCTTTATAATTGGATGTTGAATCGAAAGTGGATCATTCAGCTCATAGGGGAGAATGCGATAACAAGTAATTAAGCAAAAACTTCGGAGATACCGATAGATTGACGTGAGGCATATGCGAAACGCGCCTGTTGGCAAATGCACGTACCGTTAGAAGTCCTGTTGACCCATTGTTCGCACCGTCGAGGATTTCAGGTAATTATTCAATCATCCCCTGGAACAGGTAAGGATAACAACCGTAACTGTTTTGAGATGAACGGTTTCATCGATAACGTTTCCTGTTGTTCTTATTATTGGGACACGTGCCAGGTTTTATTGTGTTTGGTATTAGACATACTATTTAATGGATTTGGATGAGGCCAAATTGGTCACGCAGTGGATGATTATCCGCTACGCTAAGCGTAAGGCAATGAGGAGCTTAGAGCTTTCGTATCGCTATTTATCCAGAGTGAAGAGTTGATATCTACATGAATTTCAGACAAATTTCTATTATCCCTAAGATTGAACAAAGAATTCAAACGATTACGTTCAGTTGAATCATATTGTTTCAAAACCGACTCGATTCTGATGAAAAATATTATTTATTTATTCTCAAGCAAACACAATTCAAAATTGTAATTATATGAAAGGGGAAACACAAAAACAAAAATACAATTCGTTGAAAAGTTGGAACGGTACAGATTTATAAGTAAAACAATAAACCAGACATTAACATCAAATACTTCAATACTATTACGACCTTTAAAAAATCACTGCTGCAAGAAAAAATCTGTTTAATCTTCCCTATATTATTGCAAACAAACATGTAGATGTTGTATTCTTGGAGAAATAAGTTACACTGCTCCATCATTTTCCTAAATGGAGGGCAGTCTTAAATGTATCTTCGATACTGATAATTTCATATAATTTATTTAATCTAGACCCCTTTATTTCAAATTATTGCCAATAAAGCATAAAAAAAGTACACTTTATAATGATCATCTGCTTTCTAAGGACACAATATTGATATCTTTAAGCATGTTTCTATATGAAATCATCTTACAATCAATTATATTCTTTTTGATGAAGAGGTATCATAGAAATCTCTTTTTTTCATATACAATTAAATCATTTAGATTATTAGATTAGATTATGCTAGTTTCTGCTAGAGATGATCATACAAAAGAAGCATACTCAAAAAGAGAGGTCTTACAAGAGCATTATATAATGCTATAATTTTATATTACTATCAATATTTGATGACGAGATATTGTTGATGATGGAGCTCGTGTTGAATGATTGTTTGGGCTATTACCATCCTCTATTGTGGATGTAATGTTTTCCGACGTTTCGATAGACATCTTCTATCTTTATCAAGGAGAAAAGTAAGAAACCTTTTGAAACTTATCAATTTTCAAAAAGTAAATATTGACAGAAGTCATGAAAGAAAAATGAACGATGTTATATACTCATCTGTGATATGACGATCTTTTTAAGAGCACTTATAAGTGCTCCATCTATAGATCTGCCAGAAGTTTGGACGCCGATATTTCGATCCAACTTAAAAAGATGATCACTAATCACTAGTTTTTTTAGTTTTTCGTAAATATTTCAAAAACTAAGCGGTTTATCCTAAACATTGTTATATACAAAAATATTCTACATTAAATTTAAATAAGAATGGTCCTATTCATAATCATTCTAAATTGTACGGTTCAAGAGTTACAGACGGTGTAAATGTTAACTTTTTCGTAATTTTTTTAAAAAACTAAGCTTCGTAAAAGAATGTTTCTATTTCAGTGGCCGGTGGTATGTTAGTGATAAGCCCTTGAAGGAACGACAACCTCACCACCTTATCAAGGGGCACTCTTTTTCAGGGGAAAAGAGGCTTCCACAGGCCTAGGCCATATAAACCTGTGGTACGGAGAAACCCACTTTGAACTTTCTACGAACATTGCAACATAAATTTACTTCTAAAGCATAAATATCTTTCAAATTTGGAATGTTCAATGTCTTTATTAACTTCACTCATCCTCCAGCACATTATCCTCCTCTTCTAGCTCGTCGTCTAAGATGTTATTATTGTCCATGTTATCACATGCTTGGCCTGAGCAATTGCTGCATATGCTAGTGCAGTTTAGACCACTCCTTCTGCATTCACAATTACGAAAGCATTCATCTTTGCAAATACACATTATAAGGGACAGTAATTCCTGGGGGGCTGCAGGACGTGCTGTTGTAATTGGTTTCAGGTGGTCGCCAATCTTCTTCCAACCCCACTCAAGTGGATCCTTATCTTCATTCAGCCACTGTTGTACCTGGTGGTAGGTCCTAAATGAATGCTGTCTGGACTCTCCTGAAGTGGGGGGTAGTGCATCCAACTTCAGTAATGCATGTATAGGCTGCTTTGCAATCGTTTTCAAGTAGGACTGGTAGCGGAGACAATCTAGATCTTCTGTGTTCTTGGCTCCAAACATTGCAAGTAGGAAATAATTTCCTGCATCAGCCACTGCACTGGGGTCGGCTTTGGGGTTGTTGAAGACTAGAAGTTTTTCACGAAGAACGGTGTTGGCTTGAACTTTCCTTTAAGGTGCAATTTTTCCCTTCTTATAGACAGCAGACACAGTGTCACATCCTGTGAAGGCGTATGTAACCAGAAGTACATCTTTCATATCCCCAATGCCTTGCTGAATGTCAGAAATAATGTACACTTTTTCCTGGTGATTTCCTTTTCTAGGTTTTCAGTTTATTCCCTGAAGGTGCGTGGACAATCAACAGAATTAATAAGTCCGTGTCATCACCAATAACACACGTTTGAACATCTTTCTTTGCTTCATCAATAGCTGTAAAGACTATTAATAGGTCAGCATTATCCTTCTTTTATATCTAATTTCACCGCATTATATCCTTTTCTATATTTATATATATATAAAGACATTGAACATTCCAAATTTGAAAGATATTTATGCTTAAGAAGTGAATTTATGTTGCAATGTTCGTAGAAAGTTCAAAGTGGGTTTCTCCGTACCACAGGTTTATTTGGCCTAGGCCTGTGGAAGCCTCTTTTCCCTTAAAAAGAGTGCCCCTTGATAAGGTGGTGAGGTTGTCGTTCCTTCAAGGGCTTATCACTAACATACCACCGGCCACTGAAATATCAACATTCTTTTACGAAGCTTAGTTTTTAAAAAATTACGAAAAAGTTAACATTTACACCGTCTGTAACTCTTGAACCGTACAATATAAAGTGATTATGAATAGGACCATTCTTATTTAAAATTTAACGTAGAACATTTTTGTATAAAACAATGTTTAGGATAAACCGCTTAGTTTTCGAAATATTTACGAAAACCTAAAAAAACTAGTGATTTTTAAAATTACCACCCCCACTCCCCCCCAAACCCGACTCTCGAGATGGTGTAACTTTTTACCAAACAATAAGAGGGTTATATAGAACAATTTGGAGTTGGAATAAAACTTTTACTTTGGATGTCAAGGTTAGGCCTTTTTTAGGTTGATAACACCGTACTATACTCAATAAAATAACTCTTTATAATCTTTATAATCCAAATCAGGTGAAAGTATATTCTCCAGAGTATGGAAGACTGAATGGTGGTAAGCAATAGATAGCAATATCATCAGCATAAACAAATTTCAGAGATGATGTCTTGGGTAAATCACTGAGATATAAATTGAAAAGTAAAGGAGCTAGAACTGATCCCTGGGGACACGAAACCTTCTATCAGATAACATATTTTCTAATAATCTTACCATTTTCCCACACTTCCGATGAGTAAAGAGTTTTAAAAATTAAACCATTTTTCCACAGTGTCATATGCCGAAGATAAATCAATGAATGCAGATCCTGTGTTCAAGCTATTATTGAAGCCTGTTTCTATTAATGTTTTAAGGCTGAAAACCTGATCTGAACAATTGCAATTTTTCCTAAAGCCTCCCTGGAAATTTTGTAGAGCAATTTTCTATAAAAGATTCAAATCTAAAAAGAATTAACCTTTCTAACATCTTGAAAAGAACACTCAATAAACTGGTCAACAACTATTAGGATCACATGTTCATAATGAACAGCAAATGGAAGCCCACTCTCAAAGTGAACTCCAAGGTCCCTGCAGTTTGATTTTCGGACAAGTTAGTTCTTTATGATCAATAATATAGCTTGCATAAATGTTGTTCACTTTTCTGGTGAAAGTCTCCACAAAACACTTTATTTACTTATATCCAACCAATGACAAACTGCATCCAAATAAATGGGTTAGGGTGGCTCAGGGTTGAAAATGTCTTTCATTTGGCTCAGCTATGTTTAGTAGTTCTTTCACTTTTAATGCTGTTAAACTGCACAATGGGTTCATAATTTCATGCTATATATAACGAATCTATGGTTGCCCAAAAATAGACTTATCGGGATAGTATCTTGAGGTTTTTCAACATTTATCCTAAACAGATTATCCATATTCCTTCCAGTAAACTATGAATGCTAGTCATCCTACTCCATAATGATATCACAACGAATATAATAACCTTCACCACGAACTCACCGCAATTAAAAACGTACACATGTAGATCAAAGCCCCAAGGAAAGCTACATATCATTATCCGAAAGTAAAATCTAATTTATGTCCGATCCGGAACAATTGAACAGGTGAATCGGCACAAGATTTCGCAAATTAGCGTTTCAATTTTCTGCAAACAACTGTAGAATCGCTATTCGGCAGGTGAACCAATTACTCGCATAATCTAATACTATTCAGATGTGCTGGCGACGATAAAGCGGATTTTTTTCGATGTTCTCGTAACAAACGCCGATCGTACATCTGTCCTTCTTTCCGATGGTCGTGGAAAAAAATGCCGCGAATTATACGGTTGAGAATGTCCGGAATCGTCTAATGAAAAAGCTTAGGTCCCATTAGTTTAGTGCCGATTTTTTTGAGACCAGGTTCTCGGTTTCATGAATATATCTTCATACAAAATCATCAGTATTGGTCTTTAGGAATTTGATGGGATTCAGTGGCGTACTGTTCATTTTGGAACCTGTTAGTTTCAAACAGTCAGAAATATTGTATGGTTCTGAAAGTATTTATAATCAATTCGTTTGAAGTAACTACTAACGTTGTTTTACCTTTATTGTTACATCTGCTTAATGAGCGATGACCTTTATTTATTATCTTTGTTTCCAACCACTTATTAATTTATCTCAGTCCTCACGAATTTGAACTATTACTCATAACATAACATAGAGATATTAAGTTTTCAAACGATCTTATATAACGACAAAAATTCATATTTGGAGTTGTTCAGACTTTAAGGTTCATCTTCATTGAAGTGAAGAATATATTCAGAATTACAATTCAAGAATTCTATTTAAAAATCTGAATATAAAGAATTATTAATCATATTTCCAATATCATTTATGGCAGTTAAAAAAATATATTGGTATCTTCAACGTAATAGAGGGTATAATATTTTTGGTTTATCTATTTTTAGGCACAAACACAAGCAAGTTAGCTGCTCATTCCACGAAAAACTAGAATTCCTAGAAATCAAATAATTGATTTAAAATATATCAAATTGTTTATAGAAAAATCCTCTTCTCATTGCATTCGTGAAAAGCAGTGATATTTAGTTCATTAAAAATATCTAAACTTGACAATAATAGTCTTACACTTCTTGAAAGTATCTCTGATACCTTTATTTATTCTAGAAAACACCGTTTTCTTTGATGAATAAGAAAAAAATTTTCATTCTTAGCATAATAGCCAACAATTCAACTGTGGATGATGATTTCCCTTTGAATGGGTTCCATAGCAGACTTCAAACATCAAAAGATCTGAAAAATCATCACTTGGACCGCAAGACCCGATTCGAAGAATCCTCCTTGCAGATTGTCGACAAATTTTGTGTATTAGATTTGAATATAGAGTGTATTTCTAAGGACAAGAGTGATTATATTTCTAAACTAACAAAGGACTATGGTGTTGAGATCATTCTACTTCAAGAGGCACATACGGATACTAAAAAAAATCTTCGTGAAAGAGGAACCAAGGTTATGTATTCATTGATTATCTCCTTAGTAAACTTTACGGTTTAGCTTGTTATGCTA
Organism: Micraspis discolor; assembly: GCA_030674115.1. Classification (NCBI taxonomy): domain Eukaryota; kingdom Metazoa; phylum Arthropoda; class Insecta; order Coleoptera; family Coccinellidae; genus Micraspis; species Micraspis discolor. The sequence continues at coordinate 2,872,744 of JARTUT010001309.1, read as the reverse complement.
AAAAAACCCTTGATTAACAATATCGAGTTAATCCAAAAAGGCGAATTTGAGGGTATTTTCTTTATCTCTTTCAAATTTTGTATTTTTGTTATTCAGTTCATTTTTCTGCTTTTGTCATTTTATTTCCAGATTCGATGTGGACAACTTGAAGAAGTCTCTGTTTCCATCAATAGAAGACCACTCTTGAAGAAAGAAGTCCCTAAAATATATTTCAGCTTATTTTTGTATTTTCACACTTAGACGGGGAGCCAGGGTTTTTTTACTGGGTTTTTTTCCCTAGGCTTTTATGTGATACGCCGAATTGTATGACACCCCGTCAATAACCCCTGATCTATATGCTTTATTGTTTGCTAACTAAATATTGTAAGCCAAAATTTCAAAAGAATATGTATATTCAAAAAACTACAGGAAAATTAATCAAAAAAATGAAATAGAATACGACACATGTGTTTCGACATTAGTGTATAATACTTTTGTCTCTTCAGGCATTCATATTCGATTAACAATATAAATGCCTGAAGAGACAAGAGTGTTATACACAAATATCGAAACACATGTGTGGTATTCTATTTCATTTTTTTGATTAAGTTTTCTGTAGTTTTTTAATTTTTGGATGTTATGATAAGAATGAAAAATTCTCTCTTATTTATTCGATTAACAATATGAATGCCTGAAGAGATGAGAATGTTATACACAAATGCCGAAACAAATATGTCGTATTCTATTAGGTTGTTCGGAAAGTCATTTCGTTTTTTTTTTTTGGGAAACAAGAAAGACAGTTTTCGTATAAGAATAAATATTTTATTAAATTATATAGTGGCCATTCTGGTCCAACACCTTTTGCCATCTTTCTGACAGTAACATAATTCCCCTCTCATAAAAGTTTTGGTCCTTGCTGACAAAAAAGTGGTTCAGGTAGTTTTTGACATCTTCATTTGAGGTAAAGGTTTTGCCATCCAAAAAATTTTGCAGGGACCGGAACAAATAGTAGTCGGAAGGCGCCAGATCTGGAGAATATGGTGGATGTTGCAGTACGTCCCATTCAAGCTGTAAAAGTTTTTGGCGAGTGACCAAACTTGTGTGAGGTCTCGCATTATCCTGGTGGAACACTACACGCTTCCCGTTCATTAATTCGGGCCTCTTCTCTTTGAGTGAATCATTCAATTTGTCCAGCTGATGACAATAGACTTCTGAATTAATCGTTGTATTGTCCGGCAAAAGCTCCAAAAAAAAAACGATTCCTTTGACATCCCACCAAACGGCGAGCATCACGTTTTTTTGGTGAATGTTGGCTTTTGACACGCTTTGAGCCGGTTCATCTTTTCTGCTCCATGACCTCTTGCGTTTAACATTGTTGTCTACAACCCATTTTTCGTCCCCAGTAATAATCCGCTTCAAAAATGGATCATTTTCTTGACGTTTGAGGAGCGTGTCAACGCGGCGACACAAATTTCGCTCCGTAGGGACATGGGGCATCCACACATTCGAGGTTAAGCCCATGCCTTTCAAATGGCCATAAACAATCGAATTCGACAAATTTAATCTCTCACCGATCTCTCGTGTGGTTATTCGCCGATTTGCATCAACTAATGCCTTTATCGCATCTTTGTCAGCTTCGACCGGTCTTCCAGACCGTGGTGCATCTTCGACATCAAAATTGCCGGATCGAAATTTTGCAAACCAGTTCTGCCACCAGCATACTATTAACACGCCTTCTCCATACACATTCGTCAATTTTTTTCTCGCTTGGACAGCATTTTTACCTTTTCTGAAGTAAAAAAGTAAAATATGACGAAAATGCTGCTTATTGCTCTCCATATTTAAAAGGACACCAACCAAAAACTACTGAGTAGAATTATTAGAACTTTTTCACACACAAGCCTTGCAATATCAGCTCTCAAGACATATAGGGTGGCCATTTGAAAACGAAACAGACGAGATTACAGACGAAATAAGTTTTTTCGATAGAAATGCTCGGACAGGTCGATTTCTGTTTCGAGGGGGACAACTTGAGATGTAGGTTACGGACGCATAGCTCTTCAACCCTTGCTGCTACAACCCCCACCCCCAATTTTTGAATAGGGAAGATGGGGTGAGTGATACCGCAATTTAAAGGTATTTTGACACCAATTTGCATAAATGCATAAAATGAAAAAACAATTACTGTGCTAAAATCAGTATAAAAATACCTTTCAAATGAGGTATCACTCACCCCATCTTCCCTATTCAAAATTTGGGGGTGAGGGTTGTAGTAGCAAGGGTTGAAGCGCTATGCGTCCGTAACCTACATCTTAAGTTGTCCCCCTCAAAACAGAAATCGACCTGTCCGAGCATTTCTATCGAAAAATTTATTTCGTCTATAATCTCGTTTCGTTTTCAAAGTGTGAAGTTGGTTTCGAGAAAATGTAATTAAGTCCTCTGACGGGAAAAAACGAAATTTTTTTCCGAACAACCTAATATTTCATTTTTTTTTATTTATTTTTCTGTAGTTTTTTGAATTGTTGGACGTTATGATAAAAATGAAAAAAACTCTTATTCATCAAAGAAAATGGTGTTTTCTATAATAAATAAAGGTATCAGTGATAATTTCAAGAGAGTAAAACCATAATTGTCAATTTTTGATATTTGTGGTGTATTTACACTTTCAAGAACAGACTTGTTTCAATTAAATAATTTATTTTATTCATTCTCCTGTTTTATCTTAACTTTCTCGATATTCAAACATGTTCACAATTTCATCTTGATTAAGTCATTGCTTCGATCGATAAACAAATTAAACAAAAATATTACCAAGAACTGTTTAGTAAAACAGGAGACCGACTCCGTCCTCAGTTATACTCCGTGATATAAAGTGCGCGTCAAAGTATGAAACAAATTCATTTTCTCAGAAGAAAAATTTTTGGCAACAAACTCCTGAAACAGGTTGATTTTTGTTTTCAGTTTTACCAAATTTGTATGAATTTTGGAAAGGTTTTTGTTGCATCCTATACCATAGTTTGAAGAAGTTTACAGTATGTGCACATTGCCATGGTTCATTTACTTTGAGACAATGATACCTGATGCAATTTGTCAGCCAATGACAGACGACCATTACATTTTTGTATATGCACAACTTACAATACCATATGCGTCCTTAAATGGGGGAAAATACATTGATAAGGGAAATTTATTTCGGCATTGAAGTACCTCCCGGAGAATCATTGTGCATTACAAGATTAGTTAAATCAAAGGTTCATAAAGACCCCTATCGTTCTGGATGTAATAATCAAAGCGCATACTGAAAGCCTCTTTGAACTAACTAAATAAATAAATAAATTTTTCTTCAAAAATTTCTGCCTGTAAAAAAGATACGGAAAGTACAACATGACGCACTTACCCTAATAAAAAAAAATTAGAGGGTTAATCGAAATGGCACAGATGACAAAACAAAAATTTTTGAAAAATGGATAAAACTTTGGTTAAAGTGAAACGAAAATTCACCTGCTTCGGGATTTTGTTGCCCAATATTTTTCTTTTGAGAAAATACAATTGTTCCATAATTTTGATGCCCACTGTATACTGGCAGAGAGGTGACAACTGTAGACACCTGGCGGGGATAGCTGATCGATTGATAGTTGTTAATTCGTTTCATGGTTCCTTATTCTATGATTCATATTCGAACATTATGTGTAACGTCGGCACTCTTTGACCTCGTTGATGTTCTTAATTAGTCTTGTTCTCGGAAGATTGTAGGCCGTACTACGCCCCTTTGTTACATTCGTTACAACATGAACAATAATGATTCGTGAGCAATTTGCATAGAAAAGCTGACAAACAGATATTGAAATGGTTAGAAGGTACTTGTTGACACCCATTTCTACTCATTGGCTTCTTTAGGACTAAGCACCAGAACTTATGGTCATGGGGGAATAACAAAATACCTAACCTAATCCAAAAAGGTATAAATATTGAAATTGCTTCCTCGGAGTTTTGATATGAAAATATTGATTCAAGAGTACTATTACCAAAATCAGAAAATGGATGGTTGGTAGGTACTTGCCGACGTCTCCCCGTCTTGTAGTTATACAGTTTAAGAATCAATGTTGAGGTCGGGTAGTTCTTTCAGAGAACACGATGAGCAAAATTTCAATTTCATTAAACTGTTGGGTTTAAGCCATGCAAGATTAACTCCAATCATAAATTGAAAAAATTACAATAAAATTAATAACGTAACTCCCAAGGAAGCCCGTTAATTACCAGGTGTTTGAAACTGGTATTTTCCTTCGTATTCTTTACATTCATCAGTCACGAACATTCAAGTGTTTCAATTAAGAAATATTCACTTTAATTTTCACATCCAAAATATATACTCCGAATTACAAGATAAATCGCTCATACTGTTTTAATTGCTCCTAAAAATTATCAGCGGATATCAGAGATAGTCTTCTGGATAAGTCTTTAACACTTGATTGAGACAATTTATAGCTTCACTAGATACATTAATTCTCATCGTTTCCCACAAAGCCGGAAGTTGCCTTTGGTTGATTTGTTATCGGCAATTCTTTCTCACGAACTCAACAGTCGTTTTACAGGAGAATCACATTTCAACCCCCATCTCTTTGTTTTTTATTCGTTGTAAAAATGATGGTAATTGCTTGTAATTCATTTAGATATAAGGGGTTGTTTGTGCAGTTGTTTCAACTCCGATAAGGTTTGTGAGAAAGTTTTTTAATTGAGAATTCAACGAAATATGAATGGAATTGGATGTTTACGAAGAGGGTTAATCACTTTTTGGTTTTTAAAAACGAAATACTTTTAATAACATATAGAACGTATGGTAGGGCATTTTTCAAAAATTGAGTTTCAATGACTGAAATGATTTTCAATGCTTAAGTGTATAGAGCTCCGCCGTTTAGACTTTCAGAAATTATCAATAATATTGAAAATGGTCAAATGGAGAGTGACTTCCAATGGAAAGGAATTTGGGGGCACGGTAGTCCCCCCGCCAAGTCGAGCGCAAAGCAAACACTGCCGTATCATCCATTTCGCCACATTTGAGAACCTCTGGATAAGACCAGAACGCAGACATTTTTATGATCCACAAAGCTATTGTCATATACTCAAAATCCAAAATTTTTAAGTCTGTAGGTCATTTAGTTGTTATGCGAAAAGAGCTGAAATTTGGTACAGACTTAGGGTTTAATGGCAACATAAAGAGAAAGCAATTGAAACTAGGTTGATCCTGGTAAGAAACCACAAAAGCCCAACCAAACTATTTGAAATTGACATATACTCAAACCGTCTAAACCAGGCGCTACAAACTGGGCTTCAGGAGTATGTTTTTCTGTTGGCTTTCAAGTAATCTATATGGTAGAACAATGTCCGTCAAAGTGGCTGTTTCATTTCAGCTTAACGAGAGTTGAATATTGGAGTATTCCGGGGTTCTGTGGGTGGACCACTTCTTTATCTCATGTTCATTAACCTTTTAATTTGAGGAAAATGAAGACTAATTAATCTAACTTCCCTCATACATTCTCGATATCCAAGATGATCAGAATACTTTTGTTTTGACGAACTACAGAAACTTTGAGGAGAGTAGATGCAGTGCTTTGTTGACTGGTGTCGATCAAATTCCCTCATTATTAATATTGAGAAAACCCAATATGTTCACTTTACTGTGAAAAGTAGTGAGCAGCAACTTACAATGTGCCATCAGGACAACATTATTCCTTTGAAGGAACATGAAAAGATCTTTGGAATCTACATCAATTCAACTCTGAGATAGATTGCACTTATCTTCTATGCAATAAGCAGAGTTAGAAACTCCCTTTCTTTAGAAGCTATAAGTGTTTACTTACCACAGTTTAGTTTACAGCCAAATACTGTATTATATCATGCTGTGGGGAACTCCGCTGATGTTAGTAGGGTATTTATCAGTGGCGGCTTTTCAGGTGAAGGGAGTGAAGTGGCTCTTCACCTAAAAATTCCTAGGGTCAGGGTCACCTAAAATGTTCATTTAGGATGATAATTATTATTCACTATTTATACAATAATTTAATCGTTTCATTAGATCCATGTCAGAACTCAGGAGACGTTTATTATCGAGAACATTTATTACATTACACGAAACCCATTATAAATACATATCTTGTCGCTTGCCACATCGAGTGAAGAGGTTTTTCACGGAACTTGCACCTCGATCGCTCAAGCAGACTGCGTTGCTATGGTAACGGGTGACGTCACCGGGGCTTTCTATTATGGTTTTTAGCTGTAGTGAAGAGCTTCAGTAACCCTCTGCACCTGTTACGTTCGTCGGTGTTTTACTAGTCCAATTTTCAAGTGACTTCAATGATTTTGAATTTACGTTTTTAGCCTTGGTATTTAATGATCTTTTTTGTTCCACCGATATATTGTTTGATGTTCTTCAAAAAAAAATCCCTTGATATTACTTATTGCCTATCTCAGATAAAAAAAAACAGGTGAAATATTACAAAATAAAAGAGATGATCAATATTTTAAGAGAATGTTTGAAAAAGCTAACGAAATGACTGAAATAAACAGCTCACGAAAATACGCTGCACTTACAAAAGATGCAATATCTCTAAAATATAAAATGCTGTTTTACGAAATATTGGACCATATTTTAATGGAAATGGACATACGATTTCAAGACTGTGACAAGCTGCAGTTTCTTTCTCTTGGTGATCCTACAAAGTTTGAACAATATAATTTATGTTTTCCCTCTAGTGCTCTTGAGATTTTATTTCAATTTTATGGAAAAATATTTACAAAAAGTCAGCGCCTTAAAAACGAACCCTTGCGGTTGTATGCCGATGAAAGCTACCGAAATGTATCCATGCAACACCTACTTCAAAACCTCAGTGAAAACAAGGACATATTTGCTGAAGCTTATAAACTGTTTATCCTCATCTTAACCATTCCGTCGACAAGTGCGTCAGTAGAAAGGAGTTTTTTTTTGCTTCAAGAGAATAAAAACTTATTTAAGAAATTCTGTATCTCAACAAAGGTTTTCCTCTTTGGCCAATATTTCCATTCAAAAAGAACTTTTAATTTAACTAACAAACAAACAACCATTTTATGAAGACATTACTGACAAATTTGCTAGTTTAAAGGACCGAAGGTTGGAGCTGATATACAAAAAATAGGTGATTTTACATAAAAATGATGTTATTCTAGATTTTTCTGCTTGTTTAGCTCTTCACCTCTTTTTTCACCCACGAGCCGCCACTGGTATTTATAATCCAGAGAGATTCTAACAGTGGCGTGGTTAGACATCTTCAAATGGCCGAAGTATTTCGAAGAAAATGAGGGAAACTTCACAAAACTTTCTAGCTTTCATACCACATACCACAACTAAATTCGAATATTCACGAAATATCAGGGTATCAAACTATTCTACCATCTACTCAAACATAATAAATCTGTGGAGCTTAAAGAATTCAAAAAGATAATTAAAGAAGTTAGTTAAGGATTGTTATTATACTGTTGTAGATTTTTATCGACAATTATATATATGTTTTCTGTTGTTTTTTCTGTTGTATTTTTTCATTCTGACCTATCCTATACATGTATTTATGTCTAAGAGGATCAATGAGTTATTATTATTCAACTCTAAGAAAGGGAAAATCAATGACACATTAAAGTGTCAACTGAGGATAAAACAGAATATATCTCATGCAGTGTCGCAACTGGAGAGGTGCTAGCGGTGCTCAGGCATAGGGCGCAGAATCTGAAGGTGCGAAGAAATGACCAGATCAGTATTTTAGAAGGGTGCGGTTTCAAAAGCTCGCACCAGGCGCAAAAAAGGTTAGTAACGGCACTGATTTCATGAGATATTGTCAACAAATAACTCCACTTCAAATGATCAACTTGCATCAACACCCACTTCAATTCATTATCCTTCGAATGAATGTACTGCAACTCCTTCGAACGATGATATAACTTTTCTTAAATGTCGATCCAATAGAGTGAGTCAGCATAAACAAAGTCTATCTAAAATACGCAAATAATGTTAGTATATAACAAAAAATATTTCTGCATTTTTTTTTGTTGATGTTTACTCCTGAATAGTTCAATTGATAAAACACTCGAAGGAAAAACACGTCTATGGTTTACAGCGAGTTTTCGCCGCAAAACTCCACTGGGTGCGAAAAATCATCACATTTTTGTTCCTCGAATTTATTGTTGTCGACAGAAAGAGCATCCCCTAATTTCAGGATTGGAGTAAAGATAGGTGGATTTGATGAAATCAAGAATTATTCTGTGCTTCCGCGAACGATGGCTCGTGCTACAGCAGCAGGCGGAGCTCACGTATCGTGGCATCGAACGGCTGCGTCATATGGCAGACGCCCGCTATCAGACAGCAGCACGTGTCCCTAACCGACTTCATAGCTTCTCATCCGTATCTGAATATAAGGTTTAAACGCCTCCATTAAACGTGGGTACATTGCGATAGCTTCCTTAATTTTTGTCTGTTTAACTGTCAAGGAGAACTATGTACTCGTTGATGAAAGCAAAAATATATTATTTTATAAATAATCAATAACAAAGCTTGCGCTTTCAACCCCTTACCCCCATGCATTTTCAATGCCTGTAGAGTTTATATTATATAAGCGCTTATAGAGAATATATTGTTCCTAGCTAGTGTACATAGATGAAAGTTCTCTTTATTCTATGTTCGTGGAAAATCTTTTTCGTACTCCACTGTTGACCCGAAAGAGGCGAGGCGGCGATTTAGTGCGGGAAATTTTTTTTTCCGCACTAGTCAGTGTATGCTCCTAAAATCTAAAATTATAAAATTTTTAAATAAAAGGAGTGCGTGTATAAATGGCATTTCAGTTAGAGGCAATTCCTTCTGTTTTCAAATCGCTATAAAAATGCAGAAAAGCACTGACGTTAGGTTAGGATATTTTGCATGCTTATTCTAAAGAATTTTCCCATACCCTGTATGGGTACTGTGTTATCCGAAATTTATTGATATTAATAAAATAATAAATAATATCGACCAGTGTATGTATTGAAAACTAGCGAACTATCTGCGAGATATATTGAGATCTGTTTAATGGTATAAAGTATAAATAAATAATGGATTAATGAAAGTAAATGAAATTATTATTTCTTTTTAATCTCAAAAATATGATTTACAACAATGCTGGTGCAGTTCAACACAGGGGAAGAAATTTTCAAATTTCAAACCTACGAGAGGGAGTTTTTAAATTCGCTGAATGGGTGGAATGGTGATTAGGGTGGGTACTTATCGAAACTTTTACGGATTAACTCGTTTTTAGTATAAATACGTTTTTAGGTCATTAGTCTTTGGACTATAGTTGTTAAAATTTGAAGTGAAGATTCAAGACTTTGATTACAAATTGGTGGAAGCGCGGGGATTCAACAAATAATTTCGTAACATAAAGTAAACAGACTGAATTAGGGAAAGCAAATATAGAATCCATATACATATATAAACATAACATAATCAAGAAGATATTCAATTGTATTGGTGCATACTTGGTGGAAATTCATTTTCAAATAAAAAAGAAACTTGAAATTCTTACATATTTTCATTGTTTTACACTTCAATTATTTTGCCAATCACTGTGGCTTCTTCAAGTTTAACATTTTGAATGAGAATTTTGTTGAAGTACATTCAATATTTATGCCTCACAAAATTTTTTTTGAATGCCACTCTGCATGGGGTGCTGGGTTTTTTCAGAAAGACGTTTAACAATGGGGATCGGTCAATATCTGTTTGTTCATTTAGAAGAATGTAATGGGGGTTATATTTCTTTATTTCTAGGGTTTTTGAATGCGTTAATCTGGAAGTGTTTGTTCATATAAAATGATGTGTTGAGAGTTATATCTGTTTATTTCTAGGGCTTCTAAATGTGTTGATCTGTCTCTTTCATCTAAGACGTTTCGGAAATAGAGGCCAAATATTTCATTCAAAACTTCAATTGCAATGTTTCGTTCAGAGCGACGAACAATCTAGAAGAACGAAAAGAGTACTTGGTGCGATAGTCCACTTCCACTAAAGAAATAGTAACATATGAAAGAAAAATAGCCTGATCGAGCAGAAATCTGTAGAACAGATATATATATAAAATTTGGTTACAGATGACAAGATATTTTGAAAAAGATCAAGACTGATGTATCGTACAAAGTACTGCAGATTTATTACAAGACCCGATATAAGTATCAACCCAATTCATGATATTGATTGAAACTGGAATAAAACATTTCAAATGTTATAAGTGTTATGAACTTTTGAAATTGAAGTTATTTTGATAAAATTTACATAGAAATATTTTAGCGTATTCTTGCAGTTATTGTTCTACTGCAAACTCAATCTTGCAAATCTTAGAATTTATAATTATATTTCCATGATATAATCTCATGCAACTTTTGTTACTCGACTTAAATAATATCTAGTTGAATATTTTTCAGCACCGCAACATGAAAAGTAAATGAAATTCAGAGTGAGATCACTATATTTACAATCAAAACTTAAATATATATTCTTTTCATCAAAGAAACAGTGACTCATTATTAAATTTTATGAGTTTCCTTGCCAAAAGTCTGGTTTTAATGTCTGATTGACTATTTAAAAATTCAACTGTCGGTTGAACCCGAGTATCAATACTGACAAGGCGCACTTTGAAAGCCTGATCAAAATAGATTAATAAACGGCATACTCAATTACTAGGTCCCGATTTGCTCGTTCATACAGTAATTATACAACATTCTAGAAATAATTTTATTCAAAGAAATTCAAAGTTAGATCAACTTGAAAATTTAGTGAGAAAAAATGATTTCTACTAATGCCTTTGAGCCGGCACGGCAAAGCAATTTATTAAAAAGGAACGACACTTACGAAGAACCATCGCTTCAGTGGTGCGATCTAGTCATTATTGACGCATGGTAATCTCAGAAAATCAAGACCTCAAGTGAAACTGTGGACTCTCATCAGCAGAGTGTGACACAGAGGAGTCTTGAAGGAGGCTGCCAGTCTTAGCAAAAAATGTGATGAACTTTCAAGATATGTCCAGAAAGGACGCCATCTACATCTTGAAGAGTGGAACCAGACTCACTTTCTCTGCCGGTCCATACGACAGCATATGACTTCCCAAATTCAAATACTACCAGTGCTCATTGAATGTGATAACATTGATCAAAGTACCACTGGAGTGATGGAGGTTCGTAATTCCCGTTTGTTACTTTGCCGTACCGGCTCACCCTCCTGAACTACCAACAAAGAAAACTTATTCCTTGGAAAAGGTATTTTCACTTTTATTTTACCAAGGTCATTTTAAACATACATATCGTTACCTTCAGCTTTACATTCTTGCAGGAAATAACTAACAAACATCAAAATTCATCTATCTATGATAGTGAGATTTTTTTTTAGGTCCCCATCAACCAAAAAAAGATATTGCTGATTTAAAAACATTGGTGTTTACTGTTGGATATGAAACATTTTACGACACCATCCAACAACTGGGCATGGGCTGCCAAAAGACATGCCAGAACCTGATTTGACCAGATATTTTGTATAATATATATTTACTTGAGCGTGTAGTCTACTTGTATGGGTATTTCTCACTTAATGTCTAATAAAAACACTTTTATTTTTACTTTAGTGCGTCTGTTACTACCCTTTGATACGAAAACAAGTAGAACTTAATTTTAAAATTAATTTTTGAAAAAATCTGTGATTTATTACCGAAACCTCTCAAGTGAAAAATTTTAAAAAATTCATATATCAAAAACTTAAAAGGAAAAACAAAATACTAATGAGATAATTCCAATAGCATGTTTAAGATTTGGTAAAAAAATATTTTATTATCAATTAATATATTATATATTTATATATAATATTTATTAATATGCAGAACAGTTTCTTTTTGGATTTTCCAAAACGAACTTAGGTGGTCATTTATTCAGCAGTTAGTCCATAATAGGTCGTGCAAGTGCATTAAGTGTGAGCTTCTGTGCATTTGATATCGAGTTCCTGAATATTTTACTCTTTGAAAGTTGAACATCAAATAAAATAAAGATTTTCAGCATGGGTGTTGAACAGGAAGTTATTAGGATTAAAAGAAAACTCAAAGGAATGACTTCAGAAGATGGAAATGTAAGTTATACCAAATACCTATTATAAAAACCTAATACTTGATTAATTAATATTTTGATGATTTTTTTAGAGTCAAGAAGAAGCGCTAGATCTATTGAAATGTCTACAAACACTTGATGTGACACTTAAAATAATATTAAATACACGAATAGATAAGACAGTTGATGCACTGAGAAAATTTAGTGAGGATGAAGAAGTTATAAGTTTATCCAGGAAATTGATAAAAAATTGGAAAAAGTTAATGCTAAAATCTAGCTCCCCTAAGCAGACTTCTCGCAGCTATTCATCTGAACCTAAAAAAGAAGAAGAAAAGAAACCTACCAAAGAGGAAAAAGAGCTTCCAAAAGAAAAAAATACGTTACAATTCCATCCTCCCAGTGCACAATATAAAATCGATGCAGTTAGACTTAAATTCCGGGAAATGCTGGCTGGAGCCATAAATAGGTACCTACATTTCTGAAGATTTTGAGGGTAAGTTGTGAGATGTCATATTGAGGTATGATTTTGGTCTGAAGTGCCGATTTTAGACAAGTAAACCAACATCAACCTCATTGACTCCTGTAATGGAACTGTCAATCGTTGGAATTTTATATTTATGTCATTTATGCGAATAAAAGCTGATGCTAAATTTTTTTCAGGGTGCGCAAGTCATGAAGAGTTAGCTGAAGAACTTGAAGAAGCAATTTTCTCTATATTCAAAAACATAGATATGAAATATAAAAACAGAGTAAGATCACGTATCTTCAATTTACAAGATTCGAAAAATCCAACATTGAGAAAAAACTTCAGGATTGGAGCTATATCTGCAGCCAGATTAGCAATCATGACAGCGGAAGAGATGTCTAATAATGAAATGAAACAACTCAGAGAAAAAATCACTAAAACGGCTTTTAAAGATGCTCAGCTGGCGACAGTGCACGGTACAAAAACAGATTTACTGAAGTGTGGTAAATGTAAAAAGAGAAATTGTACATACACTCAAATTCAGACTAGATCTGCTGATGAACCTATGACTACTTTTGTTCTCTGTAATGAGTGTGGCAATCGATGGAAGTTTTGTTGATTTTTTATTAATATTAAGGATGTACTTATATCATAATAATTTGTTAATCTATTAATGTAAATATATTGATTTCAAACTTGTAGAAGCCTGGAATTTATCACTAAATAATAATCTGAACAAGGGATTCTTATTCGCCAATTTTCTTCATTTTCTTAGAGAAAGGATCTTCAAAAATCCGAAAGATTATTCAACAACCATCTTTCTTCCGACCAAATCCATAAAAATATCCCAAAAACCCTGAGAACTACAGGAAATTTAATTTTAAAACTAACCCATTTACAATGTCTCATTTTTTAATTGCACAAACCGCCTATACTAAATAACTTTTGAATTATGTTAAGTTTGGTTCACAGGGTTTCAATCTAGAAAACGAAAATCAAGAAATTGAGAAGGGATTAACAAAAAGATATACAATGTCAACTCAATTTGCACGTCACGAACAAAATTCCATATACGAGCTCGAACAACCACAATCAACAAAAAATTAGATGGAAGAATGGAGTAATCAATAACAGTTTAACGGTTGAAATAACTCCATTGTAATAATTCATCAGCAGCTACTGAATATTCCTGCTCATTTCAATCAATCAATCCGATAATGGACTATTCGAAATACCCGCTATTTGCATACAATAAAGCGGATCAAAATTTATCCTCTTAATAAATTGAGGTTCTGATGATTATGATAATCGAATATATGAATGAATGAATGTATATACGTTATGTGAACATATTTCCAATAAGAGATGTACACAATGCTACTTCTTCATTAACTTAATTCTTAGTAGATGCTAGAAATTATCTAACAATGAACATTCCGAAGATTACGAAATTTCTGAATGATTTCAGTATGAATTTTTTCTGCTCCTGATTAATAGTTTGTGAGAACAATCGTCATTTGGTCCATGGAAATATACGCTTATGTTAGCCGATTCATTTAGGATCTATAGACATATACTATTTTAAACCCAATACATTTTTATATTTTTATTGATTAAATTTTTTGTTATATACTATAATGGAATTAATAACTTTCTTCGAATTATACTATCAAATCGAAGCCTGATATGAGAAGAATGGCTTTGACCAAATGAATAGTAATTTTCGATTATCGAATCTACAAAAGTCTGAATCAATTGGGTTCAACTTCCTGATGAAGAATCCAGGGCCAAAGTCCTCTATAACGGAAATTAGTGTGTATTTCGACAGATTTGTATAATTTAAATAATTTATATTCTCATTGATGTCAGTGAATGTGTGTGAAGATCTTTCTAATAATAATAATGTATGGTGTAATTAAGTTAAGTATACAAATTCATACTCAAAAGAGAGACGTTAAGAAGGTCCTTTAAGCAACATTTCGCAACTTTATTGTTGCTTCTTCAAGCAATTACGAATTTTTTAAAGTAGTTATTTTGGTATAAGATTTCTTTTATTCTTTCGGGATATGAGCTTTTGAAGAAGACATCATGGTTAGTTTCGATGTAAGGAGCATGTTCACCAATGTCCCAACAGATAAAGCACTTTCACTCGTAAGAAAAAAGCTTGAAGAATTTGAATAAATTACACTTTGCGTGAATGCATCAACATACAACATACTTCCAAATTGAAGACATTTTTATCAACAAGAATTTCGAATGACCATGGGTTCACCTGTGTCTCCTATTTTAGCTGATTTATATATGGAGAATTTTGAACAAAAAACTTGATATTAAAACCCAAATTATGGGAGAGATATGTAGATGATACTTTCATCATTTGACTACATGGAATGGACACTATTGATGGATTCCTTCAATATCTTAACAATCAAGAAGTGTCTATTAAATTAACAATGGAAATCGAGAAAGATAAACAACTTTTACAATAATCTTTATGTTACTTCGGAGTGTTCACGCTGAACTCCTATACAGTGCTAGTCAAAAGTCCCCTCCCCCCTCGTATCTTTTGAACGGGTATACTTATAATAATGAAATTTGGAGGGTGGAAATAAACGGATGTAGGCTTCTCAACTGGTCATAACAGGTGACGCAATAGTCATAAATGACGTGACAAGGCCACTGTGACCAATAATTTTAAATGGGACCCTATGGCAAGTGACAGCTCGTTTGAAAGGTATTGAAAATACCTATTCAGTCATACCAATTTTGTTTGGGTTTCGGCTGATTTTGATTGATAAATTGAAGAAATACGAAAATTATAGTTTCGCAATTAAAGATTTTAAAGTACGCCTCTGGTTAATTGTCAAAAAGGTTGACGTGTTTGAATTCTCTACTTGTCAAAAGTGTTTATACCTTGAAAAGTTACCTAAGCTATTGTTTAACGAGACGTTTAAGTGTTTACATAGGCAAAATGGTACGTACTGTAGCCGACAAAGTAGCAGCTATCTTAATAATTGGTGAATGTAGAAACAATTTCCATGCAGCGGAACGACTGTTTAATGAGAGGTACCCCGATCGCCCTATATCGAGAGTTTATTTGAGGGAGCTTCTTCGGAAGTTTGAAGCATCAGGTAGTGTTCAAGATGCCAAACGATCTGGTCGACCAACAATTAGTGATGACAAAAAATTGACATAATTGGAGAAATGGTAGTAAACCCTACTTCTTCCACAGCCCAAGTTGCGTCTATCTGTGAAGTCAGTCAAAGGACAGTACATAGGGTGTTGGCTAAAACAAATTTCATCCATACAAATTAAAAATGGTGCACCAACTTTCAGATGATGACCCCGACCGAAGACTAGAATTCTGTGAAACTATGTCCAATAAAATGAACCAACAACCAGGCTACATACAGACAATTTGTTTTAGTGACGAAAGTACTTTCTTTCTCAATGGAAATGTTAACACTCAAAATGTGAGGTATTGGAGTGACACAAATCCTCACATCTTTCGTGAAAAACATACTCAATTTCCAGAAAAAGTAAATGTTTGGGGCAGGTATTTTGGGAAACCACATAGTTGGGCCTCTTTTTCTCAATGCTAACTTAACCGGTGAATTGTATCTGGAGATGTTACAAAATGATATTGAGGCGTTAATTCTTGAAATTCTAGAAGATAATCCAAATGAATTCGACAACTTGGAAATAACGTTTCAACAAGATGGTGCTCCTGCACACTATTACGGTGCAGTAAGACGTTACCTAGAAGAATATCGTGGTAGATGGATTGGACGACGAGGTTCGATCGAATGGCCAGTTCGGTCACCGGACCTTACACCATTAGATTTTTTTCTATGGGTGTACTTGAAATCTAAGGTTTACGCTACAGCACCTGACAGTATTGCCATTCTGAAACAACGAATTGTTGAAGAATGTAGGGCAATTTCCGCTGACACACTGGGACGAGTACGACAAGAGTTTAGCAATAGGATGCATTACTACCAGGAAGTAGATGGAGCACATTTTGAACACTTATTATAAGAACTGGTTCTTAAATTTTTATTAATTAAATGCGAAACTATAATTTTCGTATTTCTTCAATTTATCAATCAAAATCAGCCGAAACCCAAACAAAATTGGTATGACTGAATAGGTATTTTCAATACCTTTCAAACGAGCTGTCACTTGCCATAGGGTCCCATTTAAAATTATTGGTCACAATGGCCTTGTGACGTCATTTATGACTATTGCGTCACCTGTTACGACCAGTTGAGAAGCATACATCCGTTTATTTCCACCCTCCAAATTTCATTATTATAAGTATACCCGTTCAAAAGATACGAGGGGAGGGGACTTTTGACTAGCACTGTATGTAACTGCTTGCTATAATTCCCTGGCATATTAATGTTGAGAGAAATTTTGGAACAGAGATTCTGGGACCTATGTATCATAAATTATTATGTAATTCACATTCAGATATTATGTGGGGGGTCCCTGTGACATTGTGATGACTTTGATTCTCGGAAGCTATCGGAGTCACACGTTGTGCGATCAAACCATCTCTTGGATCATATCAGTTAAAAAATAAACGCCGTATATCTCCAAACCTCCCGTCAATGGTTTTTTCCTTTTTATCTCCTCATAATCATCCTGTATATTGAACCTGTGTTGGATATTAGCAATAAATCGAACAACAACATATGGAACCAAAAAATGAGAACGAAAAAAAAAGTTTAAAAAACGACACCCTCCATTAATCTCTTCCTAACCCTCTGTGGTTCCTTCCAAACCCAATCTTACGACCGAGATATATTGCTAAGATAACAGTTCGATGCCTGCATCTTGGTGGGCACATATCCGCTGCAACTCTTTCTTTTTCCTACCAATCTTGTTACCATCCCATCACCCCCGAGGTTGTTAACACGTGCAGAATTAATTCAATGTACAAACAGACTGCCAGTTTGGTATTATGATCTTTTAATTATCGGCCAGCCAATGTGCAGAATGGTATCCGGTCTAGGACCGACTCCGGGCAAGATTTTTGAACCCTGCCTGGCGAGTAAGTGCCCTGAGAGCAGGAGAGCCTTGGAGCAGTAATAATCATTATGGGTGACGAATTTTCGTTATCTTCCATGAATTCCGACCGGATCATATATTTGAATAATATATTCAATGATTTTCAACATAAGAATCGATTACAGCCGTTCTCCAGATTACTCAGAAGAAAACTCATATGATTGCTTATTGCATTGTTATCTTTTTCAAAATTAAGAAACGCTTTGGGAGACCTTTCCAAAATAAGGAATAGTTGCCATAAACTAGTTTGCCCTCCGCCAGAAATCAAGTATCGTTTATAGTGCTATCAGGTCCTTGTTTAGGCGTAGCAGTTCATGTGCAATAATGGTCGATCTAATATGTCAAAATCAAGCAGTTTGCAGAAGTTTAAAATAGCACTAGTAGAGGATTGGAATCTTTTTTTCCATGTTTTATCATTACTGGGTGGGTTCATTTCACTCTGAGAGATGGTAGGCAGCAGCTGCTCATTCGACACTTGGATAATGTCATCACGTCCACCGACAAAATTTGGTGGACTTCATTCTCTCAATGTCGTTTAGCCAATTTTAAGTTTCAAATAGATCGCAGGGATATTATAGGAGTTATTGAGGACACCGAATTTCAGATACATTACTGCTAAACTATTCAACGAAATTGACCTGATCTCCCTTGGAAAATAGAGAGAGTATACGTATACAGGGTGTCCCGTAACTCTACGTGAAATGGTTACTGGGCGATATGCTAGGTTATACCAGTTCTGGAAAAAATAAAAAAAAATTCTGTCATTTGGTTAAGTGGTAATAGGTATATTTTTGAAATGTTGAAAATTGACACCCTACACTATATCCTTAGGTTTTGTGGTCACAAATTTTGCAGTGATTTCTTTTAAACGTAATCCTAAATAACCATGCTATTGATTACACTCGCAAATCCATTGTTTCAGTAAAAAAAAAAGCATCTTATCTACGGTGAATGCCGTTGTAATACCTCTACCGCAGCAGTTCTCCGGACCTAAACCCACTTGCTAGCTAGGTAGCTAGCAAGTGTTATATTTTATACCATTTTGCAATCTTGATTAAATTGGCCAGTATTTTTAAAGTAACTTGCCGAGGGTAGTAAGGTACATTTTTTCAAAGATGTAGTGTCAAAGTTACCTGAAAACATATTTTTTTAACCATGTCTCAACGAAACTTATATTTTTTCAACTATATATATATATATATTCTTTTGAACATTTGGCTGACAATATTTAGTTAGCAAATAATAAAGCATGTAGAGTATATAATAAAATTATATAATATAATATACTAAAACAGATATACCTAACAATGGATTTGTGACTGTAATCAATAGCATGGCAATTTGAAAAAATAAAAAGAAATTAAAATAAATCAATTGCACCTAACAATGGATTTGTGACTCGTCATAATTGAGTGTGTGTTTACTCTCGGTTTTGTGTTCTTGAAGTGCCGTCGCTGTTTTGGAGTAGGTACTCGTGTCCTTTCAATCTGTCCTTTAATTTTTGTTCCGTCTATCCTATGTATACAGTTTCTGAATTATAACAATTGATCCTATAAACCACATGTGTTGTTCGGTTCAATGGTTTTGGTGATTTTAATTCGCTCTATACAATGTAATACTTATATTCAATGCATAAGATCTTTATTAAATCTTTCATGAAAGTTCCATTCAATCCTCCTTAATTCTACATCGCTGATATTCATACTGAAGACCGTATTATACAAGGTGTCCATTTGAAAACGAAACTGACGAGATTACAGACGAAATAAGTTTTTCCGATAGAAATGCTCGGACAGGACGATTTCTGTTTCGAGGGGGACAACTTAAGATGTAGGTTACGGACGCATAGCGCTTCAACCCTTGCTGCTACAACCCCCACCCCCAATTTTTGAATAGGGAATATGGGGTGAGTGATACCTCAATTCAAAGATATTTTTATACTGATTTCAGCACAGTAATTGATTATTCATTTTATGTATTAGTTCTCGAAATATTCATGCGTTAGTTAATTTTATCACTTAAATTAATTTTTTGCGAATAATTGACATTTCGTGCTTCCGAAACACCAAAATTTCCGTACTTGTATTTGAAATTGCAAAATAACTACCACTGGGCAAATGAAGTCATACCGTACGTGTTAATGCTACTAGGGTCAGATGTTCGACTAGCTGTTTTATTCACTGAAATCATTCTCCAACTGTACGGTATCAGAACGATCTGATTTAAGAAATAAGACTTTTCAAAGTAAAGTGAATAATTTATCAAAAGCTCACATCAATTAATTAAATATTCAAATTGTTCACCATTAGCTTCCATACAATGAAATAAGTTTTGTTCGAAACGATGGCGCACATTTTGCAGCATTTCTGGAGTGAATTGACGACATTCGTTCACTATGCATCTTCTTAAATCTTCTATGGAATCGGGCTGTGTAGAGTAAATTTTACTTTTCAAGTGGCCCCAAAGAAAGAAATCTAGTGGTGACAGATCTGGCGATCTGGCTGGCCATTCAGTGGGACCCCTTCCTCCAATCCACCGATTTGGAAATCTTTGATCCAGATATTCACGAACTGGTAAGGCGTAGTGTGGAGGAGCTAAATCCTGCTGAAACGCGATCTGATCTTCCACATAATTTCCAGCATTGTTTTCAATAATTTCCGTCAAAATTGGATATATGTGATTTTCCAATAAGTCCAAATACATATCTCCAGTAAGATTACCAGGTAAAAAGAACGGGCCGACAATGTTGTCACCAAATATTCCAGCCCAAACATTGAGAGCAAGATTGAGCTCCTTCGCAATACGCTTTGTTTGTTCGACATCTTGATTAGAGATTTCTATGTTAGTGGATTGGAGGAAGGAAGCCACAGTCATGGTTGTTTTGAAGCTCAAAATGTAGATATTTCATAAAAAAACACTACAAGTGCCATGAAAACACCACTTCATTTTCAAATACTTAGTTAAGAATATTTCGAGAACTAATGCATAAAATGGAAAAACAATCACAGTGCTGAAATCAGTTTAAAAATACCTTTGGATTGAGGTATCACTCACCCCATTTTCCCTATTCAAAAATTTGGGGGTGAGGGTTGTAGCAGCAAGGATTGAATCAATACTTCAAATCGTTCTGATACCCTACATCCTAATGATTTCAGTGAATGAAACAGCTAGTCGAACATCTGACCCTAGTAGCATTAACACGTACGGTATGACTTCATTTGCCCAGTGGTAGATATTTTGCAATTTCAAATACAAGTACGGAAATTTTGGTGTTTCAAAAGCACAAATGTCAATTATTCATAAAAGTTAATTTAAGTGATAAAATTAACTAACGCATGAATATTTCGAGAACTAATACATAAAATGATAATCAATTACTGTGCTGAAATCAGTATAAAAACTACCAATGAACTGGATTGATTTATCACTCACTCCATTTTCTCTATTCAAAAAATTGGAGGTGAGGGTTGTAGCAAAACCAACTATTTAACAGTACTCAGCTGCAGAAAAGACTAATGCTGGAATTGTCACAAGACACTAAGTAGAGATCAGGATTATTGCCTCTATTTCATTTAGAAGAATGAAAAAAAGCTACATCTTTCCTATCAAAAATGAACTAGGAATTAAAGTGTTCCTTCCAGTCAGCTGAAGCTATTTCACGTTTATCGTAAAATTTTTTGGCCAAATAGTGTTAGAAAGCTCATAAATATAACGATAGAAATATTGTTAAATTTGAGAGAGATGAAGTAGACACCTTCATACTCGCCCTTTCTGATTGATTCGATAATCTTGACTAATGATTTTTCAACATAACAAGCTAAACTGCAAATTTTACTAGGAAGATAATGAATTTTTTTAGTACCACTTTCTTGTGTACTGATGATGTAGCAAGAGGGGTAGCTGCTCCTGGTCTTTTTCAAATATCTCATGCTTTCGTACTACGTAAAATTCTTTTTCGATACAACACTATCGTATTTCCCCTTTGAAATCGTACATAAATTTTGAAATATCCTTCATAAATAACGTTCATATTATTCAAACTATAACAATCCATGTTTCTTCCTTTTAAAGAATTGTGATTCTGAATAATACATATAAGAAAACTTAAATTAAATGACAGCTGTACTTGAGGACCAAACAAGCAAAATAATTAAAGCAGCCTGAAATCCAAAAATCCTGCATCTCCTCCTCTGATCTCAATAAACTATTTGGAAGATTATAAAACAGCCACCTTTCAATAATGAGCCTTGAAATCTCAAAAACATATCAAAATAAATATTAAAAAAATCAGTCCTGCCGATATATCAACTTATCGTAAAAAGCAGATGGTCACATCATCGACATCTTCATACTAGCAACATCATAAAGTGAATTAAGTTTCAATTGGCCGACATGCCGATCGCAATTTCCTGAAATTATATCATTTTCCTTACGGCTACCTGCCAAATTTATCGAGAAATAATGACGAAGGTGCGAGCCATCACATCTATTAAACTAATGAGTTAATCTCAAGATAAGTTGATAACACCAAACTCGGAATATTTACAACCGTTATTAAGGTTGGGACTTTTATTGCTCACTCGGTTCAACGTCAACTGTCGCCAAGAACGATTTGAAGGCGATCATTTTCGTAACGATTCCTTTGGAAAGTGAGATTATTCCGCATTTTTCCAATAATTGCTTGTTTCGGGAGTGTCGTCAATTTTTTTATGTTGCTGTCGTTTTTATGCAAAGCTTCATCTGACAGATGTTCCATCTTCAATTAAGATAAAAAATACTTTTTTGCTGATTTAATGCTACTTTTATATAGTGTTTCATCTCAGATGGGATCTCATGCAGTGATGGGAAATCATTCCCGAAATACGAAGTTTAATTTTGTGTGGGGGACATACATATCTTGACGTTTATATAAAGGAAGCGCATCAACCCTTCAGCATTGAATGCGGTAGAGGGGTTGAGTGATATTTCATTTTAAAAGTCTCTGAAGCCTCTGTGCAATGGTTTTTGAAAAAATAACTTTGATGTACCATTTTCATCAAAAATTATTTTAATCAAAATTAGCCTCCTTGAATGTTTTGGTAATTTTTTATGTTCTATGCCATTTTAATAAATCTCTTCTGCGCCTGGAAAAATAATATTGAAAATACTCAAGGCAGCTCATTACAGCTCAAAAGTTAATTTTAGCAAAAACTAAATACCGGACAATATCTGAATTTCAATTTTGACCAGTGACGGCTCGTTAGGGTAGGCAGGGTCGGCGGTGCCGACCCAAACGCAACCGAAAAAAAGAAGGTGAAAATGAATATTTTTTTAATCGAAACTTATTTGAAAAATTAATAGCAATATTTAAATCTCAAGAAATTCCCTTAGTGTCTTTTCCTCTGCCCTCTATATATCTCATATTTCCACTCAACACATCGAAGTATGACTGGGTTAATATTTTCAATAATCATTCTATCGATGATGATGTATCTCTATTTTATAAAATACTGGAAAAAGGAACAATTCAGTATATTCCTAGAGTAAGAATTAGGCACAGGAGATTTCCGTGCTATTTTGGCGTTGATACAATAAAGTTAATTAAGAGGAAAAATTGTTTGCATAAAAATGGAAAATTTATGGATCAGGGTACTATTTCGAAAAATTTAGAATATTAAGAAGAAAAACCAAAATCAATATTTTTAGAGATTACCAAAATTATATTAGGGATTGTGAAGATGACATAACAGTTCATCCGAAAAATTTTTGGAAATATGTAAAGAATTGTAGGGATGAGGAGGTGTACCATGCAGAATGCACTATGGTGATGAGTCTGCTGAGAATGGTCAAGATATATGTGATTTATTTGCGTCATTTTTCAGAAGTGTTTATAAACCATACTCTCAGAGATCTCACCATCATAACGATTTAGGTTATAATAGTCAATTAAGTACAGTTGAATTCACTCCAGAAATGCTTTTGAATAAGATAAATTCTCTGGATGCTAATAAGGGAGCAGGATTTGACGGATATCCCTCATATTTTTTAAAAAACTGTGGTTCTAGCTTGTGCTATCCATTGTCGATCCTGTTTAACAAATCGGTGCGTGCGGGTGCATTTCCTGATTCTTGGAAGACTTCCCTTCTTGTTCCTATTTACAAGAACTCTGGTAGTAAACATCTTGTTGACAACTATCGTGGAGTTAGCAAATTGTCGGTCTTCGCGAAGTTGTTCGAGTGTCTTATTTTGGATGTGTTATTTTACTCTCTGAAATCGTCGATACTGGAAAATCAGCATGGCTTTGTTGCTGGTCGTGGTATTGAGACAAATTTGTTGATTTACACTGAATTTATCTCGGGCGCCTTAGATGGTCGGTGTCAGGTAGATTCGGTGTACACTGATTTCAGTAAGGCTTTTGATAGAGTTGATCACAATTTACTTTTGTCCAAGCTTGCTGGGGTCGGTGTGCATGGGGATCTCCTCAGGTGGTTCTCCTCTTATCTTTATAAACGAACCCAGCTGGTGAGTGTCAGTGGATTTAGGTCAGCGCCGTTCATAGTAACATCTGGGGTACCCCAGGGGTCTCATTTGGGACCGATACTATTTTTAATATTCCTGAACGATATAGGAGATTGTTTCAAATTTGTGCACTTTTTACTGTTCGCAGATGATTTGAAGATGTTTGGGGTGATCAAGTCGGTGAGGGATTGTGTGGAGTTTCAGAGGGATCTTGACGCGTTTACAGATTATTGCGGACAGAATGAATTAGATCTGAATATAAATAAATGCATATGCATATCATTTTCTAGAAGTCATGCTAGTATTCAATTTCAGTATCGATTGGTTGGTTGTGAAGTGAAGAGGGTGAATCAGGTTAGAGATTTGGGAGTGATTTTCGACTCAAAGTTGTCATTCACTGCTCACGTTGATACACTCATCGCTTCAGCCGGTAGATATTTGGGTTTCCTTAGTAGGATATGTAGGAATTTTAAGAACGAGGCCGCAATAAAAGCCATATATTTCGCATTTATACACAGCAGAGTTAATTTTGCCTTTATTATATGGAATCCATTTTATACCGTGCATAAGCAAAGGTAGGAGAGATGGCAGAATAGATTTATCAGATTTTTACACTTCAAAATAACCGGTAATTATATCACTTCAGGTATAACACAAATAAGATCTCAATATCATATGGAATCCTTAGAGAATCGAAGAATTAAATTAGATTTGATTTTCATATATAAAATCATGAATAACTTCTACAATTCACCTGAATTGACTTCCATGGTCCTGTATCACGTCCCTACGAGAACGTTTAGAAATAGGAAATTACTTTTTCAAGGTAGATTCAATACGAATCTTGGCAGAAATTCGCCTATCATGAGAATGTCTAACTTATTTAATCAATTTTGTAATGATTTAGATCCATTTAATGTTAATTTAAGATCATTTAAGCGGAGTATCAGGGGTGTTTTCTTTCACTGATTATTTTTGTTGTTTCATGTTGTATTGTGACTTTGTACACCATAGGAATTAAAATTAAGTGTTTTAGTGTATTAGAGGGTACTTTTTTGGGAGTATTCCTGTTTGTATCCCGAAATTGAATAAATAAATAAATAAAAAATAAAAAGTACACATTATTTCGGTCTAACACCTCAAATAATTTTTATTCCAAGTTCCCGCATCTGTCCTTATACGTAATAACGCAGCTCAGCCAGCCGAGCCACTGCTTTCAGTTTATGATTTCATCTAACACATAAGTCGCTCGAAGTTCCTATTATGGAACTCTACAATACCTCGACTGTGACACTTGCGAGGTCGGCCGAGAACCCTTGGCCGTCCCTATGTGAAGCGGCAGGCGGGTGAAATTGTTTATTATTATCGATGTTTATTGCAAATATCAAATTAAAAATTGTAATTTAATATCCGACATCTTCATATGTTTATCCTAAATTTGAGAAGGAAAGAGAAATCATTATGTATTTAAAATATTGTCAGGTATCCTGTTAATAATTGAAATTTTCACTCTCAAATCTGAAATGACTATTATCATAAGTACTTGAATATTATTTCAATTTCAGAAAAAAGTGTATTCGTACTGTATGGAATAAATTTTGTGATTTTCTGACCATAAAAATTCATTCTTAGTAACTGTAAATAGCAAAACAGCAACCCACGACTTGTTCATTTTTCAAAGACTAGGTCGACCAAGATACCCTTGGGAGGGAGTATATGAGAATTGCATTGCGTGTGTTTACACTTTGATTATCAGAGTTCAGTTCACTAGGTCAGTAGTTTGGTGTAAGATGTAAGTGTGTAGGGCTTAGGGTTGTACGAGTTTTCGGTTACAAGTTGAATGTGAGTGATCCAGATGGCAAGTTTTTTAGTAGATAACAGGTTTTCCATTATTAGAATAATTCTAATTGACAGCGTTCACAACATGATGAATATGATTTTAATTTTACTAAGTTTTAAGATGAATTGTTGGACAGTTATACATTTTAGATATGATTGTCACTGTATTTGTAACATGTAAACTTGAAAAAGGCTCAATGTACGCCAAAACATATGTAGTAAAGTATGAATAAAAAAAAGATGAAATCCTAATTTCAATCCAGTGCTCTAATCCCAAGAAAATTGCTTCTAAATTATATATATACATATATATAGTTCTATTCTAAGTTTGGGACCAAATTACAGCTTGGAATATGAAAAGAAAAACCTTCCTATAATAGACATCATTTCCAGTTTAGAGACCGGAATTATAAATTTAGAACAGGAGAGACAATCAAAAATTAGAACAGATATAACAAATACCATCACAAATTTCAAAAATAAACAAATAAAAAGAATAGGGAAAAAGATATATTAAATAAGAAAATTAAAGAAACAAAAACATTCCTCCAAAATAATCCCAACCTGACTATTCTGAAGTCAGATAAATCCAATAAAACAGTCACAATGAACCACGATGAATACAGAAACAAAATACTAGAATATCTGAACGACGAACAAACCTACAAAAAATTAAACAGAGATCAGGCACAAATTATTCAAAAAAGAACAATGAAATGATAAAAATTGGGAAACCAAGAACCTTTTACCTAAAAACTCTGTAATCAACTCAAAATCCACAATGCTCTACCTCCTCAAATTTATGGGTTACCTAAACTACACAAAAACAATATCTCACTAAGACCAATTGTCAGCTGTATTCAAAGTCCCACCTACAAGTTATCAAAATATTTAGCCGAATGTATTTCACCCATTATAGGTCAAAATGCATACCACATAAAAGACTCTTCAAACAATTCATAAACACAGTAAGCCTCAATAATAACGAAAAATTAGTGTCATTCGATGTAGTAAGTCTATATACCAACACACCAATGGATAAAGCGATAAACATAATTTCGGAACGATGGAATGAAATAAAAAACCACACGGGTTTTCCAAAAGTAGAATTCCTAAAAGCCATTGATTTCTGCATATCCAACTCCTACTTTCAGTTTGAAAATTCTTTTTATAGTCAAATCGATGGATGCAGCATGGGAGCCCTCTATCGGCCCTACTAGCCCAACTTGTAATGGAAGACCTTGAAAAGACTATAATGAAAAAAAAAAAGAAAAAGAGTATAAAATAGTATTTTTCAAAAGATATGTGGACGACTGCATAGCTGCACTTCCTGAAACATATATAGCGTCAATGCTAAATGAACTGAACAACTACCATCCTAAAATTAAATTCACAACAGAAATAGAAACTAACAATAAAATAAACATTTTAGACATGACGCTCATACAGAACAGAAACTGATCAAATATAGAAACAATATGGCACACAAAGGAAACATGGTCAGGAAGATACCTAAACTATGAATCAACAGCACCAATTCAATATAAAAAAGTGTTACATCAGAAATTGCAGATAGATCAATAAAACTTACATCACCAAAACTGGCACGACACGGCCTTTGAAATTAAATGAAAGCAAAAGAAATTAATAATGAAATTCCGGTGAGAAAAAATGACCGAATACGTAATGTTGGAGTATCGACTTTTGCGTACCTGTTGGTTTGACAGCACGGCTGAACGTGTCACTCACGAGCCAGAACAGTCACTTTTTCACCAGAGTTCTAATTGGTAGAAATTAACGAGAAAAATTGCGAAGAAACGAAGAAAAGTCTTGCACTGCACCGAACGAGCGTCGACGTCTGTATTCGAATTACTACTACTTCGTACTTCCTTCGTCTCGCACTGTCATATGCTCCAACATATGTCCATACGTAAATATACGTCCATAGAGAAAGAAATGAACATACGTGGGCCGCACGAAACGAACAAGCATTTTGGAACAGAAAATAAATGAACTTAACTAACAATAACGAGTTGCAGTAACATAACCGCCCACCTAAAATAGAATATTTTATGAAACAAAGGAAATATAAAATTGAAAAGATATCGAACATAAAGCGAAAAAAAATATATACATATATACATCAACATATGTCATAACTATTGGAGAGGTAATGGACATAATTTAACCACTGATCTCTGCAGTACACCTTGAGTAGTCCGAACAGTAGCTACTCTAGCTATTTTATCAGCGCCAGGATGCAATTTCTCAATGCGTCCAAGTCGCCAGCGCAATGGAGGGAGTTGATCATCTTTTATCAAGACGAGTGCACCTATTGAATAAGGAGGCGAGTCACTATTGAACCACTTTTTCGTTGTTGCAGTGTGTTCAGGTATTCTAAATTCCATCTTTTCCAAAATCCTGATGGATACGAATTAAAAGCTGCCAACGCGATAATCGACCGATAGATAGGTGTGATAAATCTGATTCAGGAATAGCAGTTAATGGAGCCAAAGTAAGAAAATGTCCTGGTGTCAGTGCAGATATGTCATTCGGATCATTACTAAGCGGACATAGAGGTTGAGAATTGAGCACAGACCCAATCTCTAAGTGGACGGTATAAAATTCCTGTAAGACCTGTTGAGACAGAAGGAACTGTAAAGTCTGGGCACCTGGATGCAGACATATTTTGTGGAAATGCTGAATAAGGAGCCCAGTAAGACGATGAGATGAAGGAAGCAAAGATGGGTGTTTGTGATCAAGAGCCAGACCAGAAAAAGACAGACGACCGCCCACCCTGAGAACACCATCTTCTCCAATAAATGGATTCAATTTTCGGAGTAATTTAGATATGGGATTTCCCGAGATGAGATTATCGATCTGTTCCTTGAACACAACCCGTTGAACCTGTTTTATAATGAAGAAAAGTGCATCTTTGAGATGAACTGCGGAAAATCTATATATCCCAGGAGCTTTAGAGGTTTTTATGAAGTTAACGAATCTGAAAATGTAAGCTACCACCCTTTGAACCTTGGACAGGGATGAATACCTGGAGAGCAAATCATCAACAAACGATAGAGAAATGAAAGTTGACAAAGAGAGGTGACGCTCTTCTGTTTGTACAAGATGAAGAGAATTCTCTACTTCATCATTTGCGAAGGTGAGATGTTTGGAACGAAGCCAGTCAGGGCCTGTCCACCACAAAGAGCAGTTCAACAGTTCGGTTGGCGTGAAGCCGCGTGAAGCACAATCAGCTGGATTGTCTTTCGATTGAACATGATACCAATTTTCTGTTGAAACTAAGTCCTGAATTTGAGTAGTACGATTGCTTACAAATGTCTTCCATCGATGAGGAGAAGACTTAATCCATGTTAGAGCTACCATTGAATCAGACCAAGCAAAAATGTCATCTATTGTAAAGGCTGATTGGTAAACAGAGGAAACCACATTAATGAGTTTTGATAATAAGAGACAAGCACACAATTCCAGTCTTGGAAGTGAAATTCTCTTCAATGGGGAGACCTTTGATTTACCACCTACGAAAGAGATGTCAATGGAGCCGTCAAAATTGAAAAACTTGAAATATACCACGGCTGCGTCGCCACGCTCACTACTATCTCCGAAACCATGAAGTTCGCAACGATAAAATGATTTCGATGCAAGTTTCCGAGGTATCTTTAATTTACCCAATTCCTGGTTAATTCGGATTTACACTGATTCCAGCGACGGCTAACATCGTCTGGAAGTGTATCATCCCACTGCAAACCTAATGTCCAAAGATGCTGGATCAAATGTTTAGCAAGAAAAGTAAATGGAGAAAGGAACCCCAAAGGGTCGAAAATTCTAGAAAGTTCTGAAAGTATGATACGTTTGGTACATACCTGAACAGTAGTTTCCGCAAAATAAGAAAATTCGTCCGACGAAGGAAACCACCTCAAACCGAGAATTTTAACTATCGGATCTATATCAAACTCCAAAGAATGGTGATATTGATGATCTAGAGGTATGGTTGAGAGTAATTGAGAACTGTTACTACTCCATTTTCGGAGCTCAAAACCACCACAATTCAATAAGGAAATCAGTTCCTTTTGCAACGTTTTTGCGTCTTCCAAATCATCACAACCTGTAACGACATCATCGACATAAATGTCTGTGAGCAAAATTTTGGATGCCTTCGGAAAACGAGCTTCCTCATCCTTGGCCAACTGTGCCAAAGTTCGAAGGGCAAGAAAAGGTGCTGGTGCAACTCCGTACGTAACGGTATTCAGCTGATAAGTTTTTATGGGTTCCGATGGAGAAACCGCCACAATATTCTTTGAAAGTTTCGATGTGATTTTTGAACTAATATTTGACGATACATTTGTTTGATATCAGCTGTGAAAACGAACCGATGAACACGAAAGTTCATCAAAATGGCAATAATATCCTTTTGTAATTTAGGACCTATCAATAGAGCATCATTTAAAGATAAATGACCGGGTACATGAGCTGACGCATCGAAAACAACCCTCAACTTTGTAGATGGACTGTTTGGTTTGATTATACAATGGTGAGGGATATAAAAAGTATTTTCATAATCCGAACTCGTAGAAATTAATGACATATGATCTATTTCTAAATATTCCTGCATAAAAGTAGAGTATTCCCGGTATATATTCTGGTTTTTAATAAGTTTACGTTCAAGGGATAAAAAACGACGTAGTGCGAGAGAATATGTGTCACCGAAAGAAAGTGTTGACTGATCAGGTTTAAATGGTAATGCCACAGTGTACCGTCCAGATGTATTTCTAGAATAGTTCTGAGTGTATAAGTTCTCACAAAATTGATCTTCTGGTGATACAATGACATTCTCTGAAACTTCTTCAAGTTCCCAAAATCTTTTCAACGAGGAGTTTAAACCTGATTCAGACAATGACAAATGAAAATTGTTAACTGATATGTTAGGTGATTGAATCTTTCCCATGAAAACCCAACCAAACACTGTCTCAAGTGCTGTTGGTTCTAAACCGTTACCCTCGATACGACCCGGTCGAATTATTAAAGAGAATATATCCGCTCCGAGGAGAAGGTCTATTGATTTCGGAATGGAAAAGTTCGGATCTGCTAACTTCTTGTTTTGGACACAATTCCAAAACGAATAATTTACGAAAGAACTCGGCATCTCCGCACAAATCTTCGGAATCACGACGGCATCGAATGTAAAAGATGGATTTACTTGACCTGATGGACGAATAGTACATTCAGTGCTGCAATTAGCAGAAGATGAGCTTTCACAAATTCCATTTATCGAAAATGAAGCTTCACAAATTTTCAAGCCTAATCTATTTACACACGATTGAGTTATAATATTTATTTGAGAGCCTCCATCTAATAGAACTCGGACCTTCTGATATCTACCCCAAGCATCACGAATTTCGACCTCAGCGGTTGCCAAGAGAACGGTAGAATTTGAAGAAACATTGGTTAAAACTTGAGCTGAGCCTGAATCCGATGAATTTGCAGCATTGAAATGAAACGTCTCTGATGAAGAATCATTCTCCGCATTATTGCGCATGTGCAACAGGGTATGATGCTTTCCGTTGCAAACACGACAATTTGACTTTGAAGAACAATTGTTAATCTTATGTCCAGAATGGAGGCAATTGATACACCAATTTTTGTTCTTTACAATCTTGAACCGATCTTGAACAGTTTGTTCCAAAATGATGGACATTTGTAAATATTATGAGCTAACTTGCAATAATTACAGGTTAAACGTTTCTTGAATGATTCAGTTTCCGTTTGAACGAGAAGAGTCGAATTTCTTTTATTCGTTGAGAGAGAACTAGATTTCAAAACTTGAGAATTCGAAACTGAATGAGTTTTCGACGGAAGAGAAAGAGCTACTGCCTCCAAGGCTATACACTGATTTGTCAGGAAATTTCGCAAATTGACAAACGACGGAATATCTGTTGAACATTCTTGTAATTCAAAACGTTTGATCGTTGCTGAGTCTAATTTCTGAATGAGAATGTGAAATAAAACAAAGTCCCACTGGTCAACGAGTAAACCTAAATTCCTTAATACCGATAAGTTTTCCGCAAAAACTTCTAGAATTCGCCTAAGGTCTTTAGCTGAATCACCCTGTAGCTTTGGAACATTACAGATTTCCTTCCAACACGTATTAGCGAGAAGTCTTTTATTTTGATATCTTTCCGCCAATGTCTGAAAAGCGCTTTCATAATTTTCAGCAGTCAATGGAAATCCTTTAACTAAATTTAAAGCATGAGAAGAAAGTGAACTAAGGAGGTATTGAAACTTTTCTATTTGACTCAAGTTAGAATTTTCATGTACCAAACTTTGGAAAATATCGAAAAAATAGGCCACTCTTTATAATTCCCATTGAAAATGGGCAATACTATCTTTGGAAGTTTAACATTTGGCGAACTAATAGAGCAACTGTCTTGGTTTTTACTGGAATGTTTACTACAGGAAATAAATTAACATAAGTTGTTCTGATGGTGTAATAATTATCCATAAAGGCTGTTCGAATAACCTTCTCAGTGTTCAATTCGGGTTCTTCGGAAGATACTATCATAGAGACAATAGACGTATGTAAATTTTGAAAGTCCACGAGAATATCGTCAAGTATTTCACATCTTAATTTGAATCTTACATGTAAACTCTCATCAGTGACAGCGAATTGTGCTAAATTGAGAATTTCCTCGAGATCATCAATAACAATTTGACGACGAGCTTTGAGTTGTTTCAATTTTGTCGCCATTATTATTATTCAAGGTATACTGCAGAAAACAATATGAATTTCGTTTTGAGTAATTTAGACTAACCGATTGAAAAGAACTAAATTAATTAATAAAGCAAATAATTAAGATTGAATCTATTAAATTGAAAATCGAGTTGAAAATAAACAAATGAAAATAATGAAATGTAAATAAACAAAAACAAGAATGTCAATCTTTGTTTATGTTTTGAATCAAGGTTATGAGCATAGATGAGAAAAACAAATGAAAGGTAATGAAAGCTAAATTCTTTTAACATGCGCAGATATTAAAGGATTTATGAATGTGTTCGATATCTTATCAAGTTTTCGAGGTCACGTGAATAATGACAGATTGAAATAAATGCAAATGAAAAAACTAAATGAAAAAATTCCAAAATGCTTGATCGCAATAATTTTGAAAACGCGGTTCGAAAATATGCGGCTCAAGAAGGACCAAAATGGCACGACACGGCCTTTGAAATTAAATGAAAGCAAAAGAAATTAATAATGAAATTCCGGTGAGAAAAAATGACCGAATACGTAATGTTGGAGTATCGACTTTTGCGTACCTGTTGGTTTGACAGCACGGCTGAACGTGTCACTCACGAGCCAGAACAGTCACTTTTTCACCAGAGTTCTAATTGGTAGAAATTAACGAGAAAAATTGCGAAGAAACGAAGAAAAGTCTTGCACTGCATCGAACGAGCGTCGACGTCTGTATTCGAATTACTACTACTTCGTACTTCCCTCGTCTCGCACTGTCATATGCTCCAACATATGTCCATACGTAAATATACGTCCATAGAGAAAGAAATGAACATACGTGGGCCGCACGAAACGAACAAGCATTTTGGAACAGAAAATAAATGAACTTAACTAACAATAACGAGTTGCAGTAACAAAACATCGCATCGAAACAATAAAAAAGCCAAAGAAATCTTGAAACAAAATAATTGTCCAGAAAAACTAATAGAGAAAATATTTAAAAACAGAATTCATGCAGCTTACAATTCCGATAAAAATGAAAGCTCAAAAAAGATAAAATATACATAGCAATTCCATACGTGAAAAACTGGTCCGAAAAAATCAACCATATTTTCAAAGACACAGACATCAAAATTGCACATAAGTCCACAAACAATCTGAGACCACTCTACACGAGGCTAAAAGCCAAAACTCCGAGAGAAAAAATATCAAATTGTGTTTACCAACTAAAATGCAAAGAGTGTCCAGGAATCTACATAGGCCAAACAACACAATACATCAAAGAAAGGATCAACGGCCATAAATATTCAAAAATTCCACAGCCATCATTTCAAAACATTGATGCGTGAGCTGTGCTTGTGTGAAACATTGGCCTACTTTCCGACGTGCAATCATAACTTAATGATTACCATTAATATTTTTATGACAGTCACTAAAAAGTAAAAAATAAATATAGTTTAAAAAAACTAAAAAACACGTTCATAAAGAATATCGGGCTACAAAAGTTAGAAATAATTTAAAAATCAATTTATGACAATAGTGTATAAACCATACTAGTAAAATTGAGAAAGAAGCGAGGGGCGCTTTGTGCTACTAGTATGTTTTATATACTATTGTCATAAATTGATTTTTAAAATTATTTCTAACTTTGTTAGCCCGATATTCTTTATAAGCGTGTTTTTTTAAACTATATTTATTTCGAGCGTAGGACACCAGTAGCCCAACAGTGCAATTATAATGACCATTACGGTAAATGAAATGAGGCATAATTGATAAAAACTTGAAGAAAAATTGAGTTGGCAGAATTTATAAAAGCACAGATTCATATAGAGAATGTGAGTTGTTAGAATTCCTATAAAACTATTGGTGATATGAGCAAATAATTTTTGATTTTACAACGAATGCAAACATTGCTCTTCATTACTCAAAAATTTGGTTTCAGTGATGCATATCAGTTACTTTACCGGTCCAGATCTATTCCTGAGTATTTTCACATGTAATTTCGCCTAGCTAAATTTAATTTAATTTCATTTTCTTGCATATTGACCGAACCATAACCAACTTTCTCTGCTGATCATGAAAGGAAACAAAATGTATAATATAAATAAATAATTCAGGGGGCGTAATTTGTACTTTTTCATATTACTGGAAGACAAGGTGTCCTTTAATTGATCCACCAGCTGAACATCGAAACCTGACGATTACAAAAAGTCGAAAATTACGAGACCAAAGAAGTACCTTCAGTTGGATGGAATCCGGCACATTTCAACGTAACTGCAAACACCCAGTGACGAAATTGATTCTTAAACGGTCGAATTAGTGTTTTAACGTCTATTAATTTCGACAGCCTCTCTGTAATTTACCGGAGAGTCATTTTTTTTATGTTGGCAGAGATATCATAATCTTCATCGAACATATAGTTTTCTAAGGCTGATTGATTTAAATTGGTCGAAACGTTGATATAATATCGGGTTTTTATTTCTATCATGGTCATTCTGACACCTGGTGCGGAAAAAGATTTTTGAAATGAAAATTCTGCGACTTTGGAATAACATTATTTCTCTTATTCACTTAGTGCTGTTGTTCATTCATTCTTTAACGAGAAAAATTATTTAAAATTTCTTTTGAGAGATGTTGTTACTTGCTAATTAGTTTTTTCAGTGGAACTTTTTTTTTGAGCTAAAAGAAATTTAATTCCACTTCCTTACATTTTGCGGAATGGTGTTAAGGAAGAGGGAATTTTTAGGAAAGATTTGTTTTGAAACGACGTCGTTGATTAAGAATCTTAGGCTATTTTCTTTATAGATCATATATATTAAAACCAAAATCAACAAGCACACAGAATTAAATATCCACTGAAAGGATCAAAAGAAAAACGAAAAAAATATTTGTTACCTATCCATCTTCATGAGCAACACCATTAATATGTGTATTTTAGGGTTCTCCTAATAAAGATGAAATGAAAATAATAAGACTAACTGAAAGTTAATGAAATAATCACTTCATACTTGTATAAAGTTAGTTTTTTTTATGATTGTTTACCTCCTGCATAAGTTGATGTAAAGGGTGATACATTTAAAGGTACTTGTTTTCTAATAAAAAAAAATAAATAAAACACTTTTATTTTATAATCTTTTTTCCCGTTTAGGATTCCTAGAATAAATACGAGGCATGTTTTTTAAGTAAGTACCGTTTTGGAATTAAAAAAAGACGTGTAAAGATATCTCAATAATTTTATTTTTACATGAAAGCCTGTATCTTAATCTACTTTTCAACATAATTTCGGTGAATATTGACGCACTTGTCATAACGTGGCACCAGTTTTGGATACCCTCCTCATAAAATTCTGCCGCCTGAATTGTTAACCACTGTGTCACAAATGTTTTGATTTCATTATCGTCTTGCAGACGCTGACCTCCCAGGTGTTTCTTCAAGTGCAAGAACAAATGGTAGTCGCTGGGTGCCAGATCAGGGCTTTTCGTCGACAAATCATCATTAACGACCGAAGGACGCCTACTCCGTTCTTCATCATGCACATTTGTGCGGCCATCTTTAGATGCTCTCACCCATTTCCTTACCATTGCATCACTCATTATGTTTTGTCCGTAAACTTGACAGATCTCACGATGAATATCGATAGGTTTTACGGCTTTAGCACTAAGAAATCGTATAACAGCCCGTACTTCACAATCAGCGGTACTCACGATTGTCGGAGGCATCTTAAACACTCAGTAAACCACGTATACAATGAAGAATCAGACTGTAATGGCGTCAGTGCGTAGACAAGAGATGTAGGTAACCAGCGCGCATGCGCTTAACGCCGACCTTAGCGCTACGGCGGCGGAATCGCAAAACGGTACTTACTTAAAAAACATGCCTCATACATTTTTCATCGCCAGTAACAATCCGATTCAAAACCGATTTTCTTTCGTGTCTTTGAAGCAAAATTTCACAAGTGTTTTTTCGGTTTTCCATCTGACTTTCATTCAATTCATGTGGCACCCATTTTCCAAACTTTTGAATCTTTCTCATAGCTTTCGAACGGTCAGAAATTGTTTGTTGTGTAACATTTAATATTTCTGCCATTTGCTTTTGATTCAAAGTGTCATCTCCATCCAATATCGTTTGCAATTCGACATCTTAAAAATTTTTTGGTGGCCTTCCACGTTCTTCATTTCTCACATCAACATCATTATTTCTGAATCGTTGAAACTATCTTTTGTATGTTGCTTTTCATTGATCATGATCACCATATACCTCGACAAACATTCGATGCGACTCTGCAGCACTTATCTTCAAATGAAAACAAAAAATTAATGCTTTCCGCAAACATCACTTTCTGGTACAAAATTCGACATTTTAACACGATGAAAAAATATTATGTTGTCTGTTCAATGACTGGATCTACACTAAATATATTTCACAGATGTCATAGCAAATCGAGATCTTTGTATCTTGACGCTCACTTCATACCGGTACACCTGGTATATCTCACCATTTTCTTCTCCATAATCCTCTAGTTGCATTTTCAACTTCCATTGAATTACTATTAAACAATAACACACCCATTGGAGACTATCAATCAAGAAACCTCGCAAATTACAGACATCTACCTCAAATTACCTCCAGAATTACCTCCACATGTTCTCTTAAGTACTGATACAAATGATTGCATTTTTGAAACACCCTGTATAAATAGAGTACCTTTCAATATAATGGGAGGATACAGTGGCCGAATAACTGATTCAGCTAAATAACATGTTCAAGCAGTTCAAGTACCATATGCCCTTTACCAAGTCGATTGTCACCCTATATACTTACGCTGCTGTTGACATGGTCATTCAGCGCCAGGAAGATGTTGGAGTCATTCCGGTCCATTAATGGAATTATGATCGTTATCATTTTCCGAAATGAATATAAAATGCCGCCGGAAACATTGAACAAGGTGGCCATCGCGTGTTCTGATTTAATATGCTTGTACCAAGATGTCATTGTGACCGACCAGCTGATGTCCCAAGAGCCAACGAACTCGAATAAATGATCTGGCTCCTTCACATCGAAGGAATTTTAGAAGATTATCTGAGAGTAACGTATAATTTTTTTGATTGGGGGAAACGGAATTTGAACTAGTAGAGTTCGTTGGGTTTATTAGTGTCTGGATGGCGCCATCTATATTTTAAATTCTTTCATGCAATGTTCGTAATTCCAGGAAATCAGGAAATTAGAGTAGTTCATAGTGAAGATGGAATTTATGTGAGATATTTTTAATCTTCAAGCCCCACTTCACGGTGGAATGAGCTTGGTTGTGAAAAACTCGTTTCAAGAGGAGCCTCTTTATGAAAAACAGTCACGAGAGGATGTGGGAATTCAAAAATGATTTTGCCAGAGCCGCGATTTATACGCGTTCTCATTATTTTTAAATATTATGTGATTTCCAGACGATGCCTTCCCAATACCTGAAGATGCAGATTCAACGCCTTGTACGTGGGTTCAGGAAAGCCGCAGAAGAACTGAATATGATTATCTTCGTGAGAAATCCAAGACCATGGTTATCACCAAAGAGCCTATTCGATGTAAGATTTTAATTAACAGTGAGCAACGCGTCCAAGAAAAAGTTCGAACATAGGCGCAAAAATCAGGTAAGATTGGAAGCTGCCTGAGAGATGCAGTCTGAACCAACAAAACCATGAGTTACAAAGAGAAAACTCCCATATATAAAACTTGTGTGAGATCAATGCTCACATACGCCGCCGAAACGGGGACAGAAACGTTGACAAGATGAAGAATGTCGAGAACAACCGAATTGAAGATCTTAAAATCTATCAAACGTTCAGAGATTATGTGAGGAGTTCAGATATAAGGAATGAACTGGAGGTGCAGAATATCGCCAGATGCTTGAAAGCACGCAGGAGTTTCTGGAGAGACCACATCGATAGGATGTCGGACGAAATACTGGCCAAATGGGCGGAAACACAAAAGTCTAACATGTAGACTATTGGGGTTTGTCCTCCAAAGCATTGGAAAGAAAACCAATAACAGACAGAAAGCAGAAAGCTCAGAACCTAGTCCCATTCAAAGCAATAGGATTCCAAAACTGAATCCTCCTGCGGTAAATTGCTTTTCATGTCTGTACCAATCTTGTCACAAGGTGTCCAAAAAGGGTATCAGGTATTTGTAAGTCCAATAAAACAAAAAAAATTTGTGAGCAATAAAAAAGTTTATTGTTTATTATTAATATATGAATTGGAAAATTATTTGAAAAAGATGATGTTATCCAAATGATGACCGTTGCGTTGCTGGAACTCTTCTAAACGGAAAGGAAGATTGGCGTAACACATTGGCATATATTGCTGCCATTTCTGACCTGATGTTTGCTTCAACTGGGTTAGATTAATCGGATTATTTTGATAAACCTCACTTTTAAGGTATTCCCATGCAAAATAGTCAAGCGGGCTAAGGTCGGCGCTTCTAGGAGGCCAGTTGATGTTACCACGTCGCGAAATGACTTTATTAGGGAATAATTCGTTAACAACTTCCATTGAATCATTTGAGTTATGGAAAGTGGCTCCATCTTGCTGTAACTACTTTCTTGATTTGAAATCTGCAAACTCTGGGACCAAAAAATGTCGCAACATATCCCAATAACGGTCACTATTCACATTAATTGCTCGGCCTCGCTGATCTTCATGAAAATATATATTCTTTTGGACTTTTGGCTTACAATATTTAGTTAAAAATGGAAATAAGGACCAATTATGCCTTTAGCAGAC
The DNA here is from genome assembly GCA_030674115.1 of Micraspis discolor. Classification (NCBI taxonomy): domain Eukaryota; kingdom Metazoa; phylum Arthropoda; class Insecta; order Coleoptera; family Coccinellidae; genus Micraspis; species Micraspis discolor. The sequence goes on along the minus strand of JARTUT010001309.1, from coordinate 2,833,245 downwards.
ATAGCGACCCAAACCACGACCTTTGGTCTATGCTGGGGTGCTTCATGCTATCGTCTCGGATTCTCCACTGCCAATATCCACAATTCTGCCTATCAACATGACTATTCAGGTGAAAATTTGCTTTGTCACTGAACAGTATGTTGTTGAAGTTGTTAAATCGCTGCAAAAAATTCGAATAACCAACTGGTGTGAAAACAGCAAACCGAGATAGCAAACTTTGACCTTGAAATCTCCGAGCGCGCTCGAAAGATTGCGCGGAGAACGATGCAACAAATTTTATTTTTGCCGAAACATTTGATCGATTTCAATTCTTTCATCTGTATTGAGAACAACAAGGACACTCTCAGAGTATATAGGGCAATATCCTACACTTACGGGATGTCGAAGGGGGGACAATTTTGCGATTTCTCAAAAACTGTACATAGGATCGCGATCAAATTTTGAAGTGATATTGAGGACCCATAGCAACCAGGATCTGCACATACGGCATGTACTTACACCTAAAGGGGGTCGGAGGGGGGCACAAAAGTGACAATTTTGCTATGGTTGCTATGGGTCCTCAAATTTGATCGCGATCCTATGTACAGTTTTTGAGAAATCGCAAAATTGTCACTTTTTGTGCCCCCCTTCGACATCCCGTAAGTGAAGGATAATGCCCTATATACTCTGATAGTGTCCTTTTTGTCCTCAATACAGATAAAAGAATTGTTTCGGCAAAAATAAAATTTTTTGCATCGATCTCCGCGCAATCTTTCGAGCGCGCTCGGGGATTTCAAGGTCAAAGTTTGCTATCTCGGTTTGATGTTTTCACACCAGTGAATAACCAAACTTGAAAATCCTGAAAAGGATTGAAAAATCAGTGCATGAAAACAGTGGAGACTGAACAAAATCTGCCGAATCCGTTAGTCAACCTATATATAATTCTCAAAACCGAACATAATCAGCCGGAGGAATTTAAAAAAATCGCACACGAAACCAAAAGGATAATGATATGTCGTATTCACATACAATTCGTTTCAACACGGCCTCATACGCGTTTTAGAGGCGGCGAAATGATGGGAATTATCCGAATGCATTCAACTCAATATTGCAAATAAGCCTGTAATTCGAAGGCCGCAACATCTTTACCACAAAGAGCCAGGAAGGCATCGCTTGTGGTGGGACCAAACAAAAGCGAAATTGTTGAAATAACGGTTCACGAATCCTCTGCCCGAAATGGCTAGACTGTGGAGATTCACTTTTCATTAGCAGGTATGGCGAAACGCATAACAGTAAAATCGAAAGAGGGGTCCTAACCGACCTGATGACATATGCACAGAGGCGTAGATGAGATCAGTGATTCGTAGAGTTGAGATTCGGGCTGATTTTGTTAGTTTGGGGGTACATTTGAAGCATATATTAATCCGACAATTGTTATTTATACTATAAGGGATGTAAGTAACAATTACCAGTAATCCTGGTTAGTATCTATCTGACAGTTAATGTAACTTTCATTATTATATTCGACAACTTCTTCGAAAAATTAAAAATAATCAAAAAATGATAATTTAAGTATTACACTGTAACGGTAAAAAAGTTTTTTTTTTATTGTGTAATGGTAGCTAGCTAGAGCACAAAACCATCTCACATTTACCTTAGAAAGTTTAAATAGATGCTTCCACCCCAGTCAATGATAGTCAATACTAGAACAATTGAAATTTATTCCCCTCTTTTACAAATGCTAGATATTTATAGTATGTACACATGTTAAATTGTCCAAATTAAAAGTTGCAAGTGGAACTGTTTAATTTCTGACTATAAAAATCAACAAGTAACATCTACAATCGTTGCTGGAACTCATCTTGTCTGTCTTGTGTCCCAATTGATGCGATAATAGGACCACACAACCATCCTGGGTGTTCGGGATGAGTCTGGTGTCGAAAGTGGGGCTTAAGGCTGTACACCACCTTGCGGCGAAACTCGAATTCCGCTAGATGGCACCAAGCGAAAATTTCAAGGAACTGGAAACAGGCACGCCCATTGTACGAAATAGGACGGTCTGTACGGTATTTATGACCCCTAATAAACTTTCTAGGTACTGTCACCAGTGGGTAGGATCGAAACGGAACGTAAATTTGTGTTTATGGATTTTTTGTGGGTTTCGAAGAGAATGGTAAATACATAGTTCATTATATTTAGACCGGTCAATTGAGACCAAATAACAAGGGTGAAGTTACATAAATTCCTACAAGCTGAGAGTCAGTGAAATTGTTCAAAACATAATTATGAATAAAATATTAGTTTCCCTGTATGGAAAAATTTTATTCAAGGAGGCCAAAAAATGCGGTTTTCAAGAATTTCTGCAAAACGTCAAGTTTTATGTTAAAATTACTCCAGACAAATATTGTGGAACATATAATTATCTATAAAATGTGTATCAATATTTTGTTCCAAAGAGTCACCGTTTTTGAGATATAACGGTTCAAAAAATTATGAAAGTTGTAATCGTCATAATATACATGATTTGGCCACGTATACAGGGTGAGTCAAAATTGTGTATCGAGCTATCTGGGGGTACATTGAAAAATAAGTATAGTATGATGGATAAACTCATATCCCAGAATGCATATTATGACGATTACAACTTTTATAACTTTTTGAAACGTTGTATCTCAAAAACGGTGGCTCTTAGGAAAAAATAGTTGATACATATTTTATAGATAATATATGTTCTACAATTTTTTCTGGAGTAATTTTGTGATAAAACTTGCCTTTTTGCTGAAAATCGCGAAAAACGCATTCTTGACCTTTGACCTTGACTTGAATATTTCCGTACAGCGGAATAATGAAAAACTTTCAAATTTTATTCATAATTAGGTTCTGAACAATTGCGCCAACTTTCAGCTTGTTGGGAATGTAACCCTGAATGTCTAAATTGACCCTATAATTATTTATGTGAATGTGAGTGATGCAAATTAATTAAAACAATCTCTTGAATTTGGACATGGGGCGCTATACTACATGAAAAAAAATTTATTCGGACAAATCTAATCAGTTGAAGAAGCATATAAAATTTCCATGTCTCCAAAACATTTTTCCTGGGCATATCAAACATGGGAAATAAAAAATTTTTGTTTTTTAAAATATATTATTTGGATTGAGGGAGCGGATATAATGCAATACATATTGAAACAAAATGTCCCTAGCTGAGGTGGGTGCACGGGGTACCATACAATTCTGCATGGTTCTTTTTGTCACTCTTGATGGAGCAGTTCGCTTATTGGCCATAGGTGCGGAATGAAATTATGTATTAGAATCTTATACGAAATAACACTGTACTAACTGTGTTGAATAGTTCAGAAATAAAGAGCGTTCAGAGATGAAGTTGACGTCTATACTAAAAATGAAATTCCTTGAAACAGCAAATCTGAGATCACTTTCGTTACTTTCGCTAGATAGGACTCCAGCTGTTCAGGTAGAATATAATAATAATTTGTAATTGAAGGCATCGACTGCTTGGGTCATTAGCCTTGTACAGATTTGGACATTGTACATACAATAAGTTATTTTGAAATGTATAAATCAACTGTACAGAAATTATTGAAGTACATAATAATACACAAAACACAACAATACTCAAGTGCCTACAATAGATTTAGTCGGTGCTCTAGCATAGAATATTTCTATTGGCCCATCTGCCGTAAAGAGGTGTCAACCATTGGGAGTCGGGCCAAATACTATTATTTAATACAAGAACGAGAATAACTCGAAAAATTGAGAAAATTGAAAAAAAAATTTAGCTAATTTCAAAGTTCAATGTAATACCGAACGACTACCTATGAGTTTTTTTCGATAAAATATTTCCTTGAGGAAATATTTGCATCTGAAGAGTATTTCAATTTTCAAAGTGTAAGTAGCCAAAAACTATGCATCATATCAAAAATCGTCGGAAGGTACGCACTAGGGAATACTCATGCCAATGCTCACTCAAATTTTGAATGAAATCCGACAAACGGTTTATGCGTTATTCTTGAAGTAAATTAGCATTGAAATAGTATAGGCACAAAGAAGGTGATGTACAGCCTTAAGTCTTCCACCCTGTAGACAAACTTTCCAACAAAAACTATTTTTTCTCTCAGTTCTCCAGTCATCAGAGAAACATCTGTTAGTACGTCGTAAAACTCTACTTCGGCAAATTTGTTCAGCCTCAGCAAGGTATGTCAAATTCGGTAATATTTTAACTCCGCCAAATTTCTACTCCGGTAGGTTTTGTTTTATATTTCGGTAAAACTTCAGCTCCGGTAAAATTTAGCTGTGAAAATCAATTTCATAAGTTCTTGAAACGATAATGTTCCACAGTTTCTAGCGATCTCTGAATGTATCGACTCACAAAATGATGATAATTTAAGATAAGAAAAAATATCCATGTGTTCAAAAAGAAGGAACACAATGGTACAGATAATTCGATAAAAATGCATCAGGGAAATATAGAAACTGAGAAACGTATAAAAAAACTAATAATCGAACAGCAAAGTATAGCACGACTATTGAAAGAATTAGGATGGTGAGTTGATTCATCAGATATCTCTCCGAAAAATACGTGGAGAATCAGAGATGGCGGTCCAAAAAAGAATGCTCGAGACTTTTGTAATCTCCTGCACATAAAAAATTAAATACGACAATTCAAAATTGAATAAACATTGTCTTATCAAAAACAAGACCTACCGATCATTATCAAACTGTTAGCCACGACAAACTCTCCATTTGAAATTTAATTTCAAAGACCGATACCATGCACTCTCCAAGATTTTGATACGTGAATGATCCAGAATCGAAGAGGGTCGATCGAAGTCAACCCCACCTTTCCATCCTGCGCGCCAGACAGAAATACAGAGATCACGGAGATCTCCGAAACAATCGCAATCGTGAAATTCGGCCGTTAGAACACCATCGATTGAAGTATCTTTGATACCTTTTTTTTATTCTAGGAAACACTATTTTTCTTGATGAATAAAAGAGATTTTTTCATTCATATCAGAATATCAAACAATCCAAAAGAAAAAAAACTACAGAATAATTAGTTAAAAACGATACAGTATACGACACATTTGGTTCAATATTTGCGTACAAAGCTCTTGTCTGTTCAGGCATTCATATTCAATTAAAAATAATTCAAATAATTCTTGGTTAAAAATTACTACGTGATATGTTGCAGAGAAACAACTTTCACGTGTCACTTTGAAATCAGTTAATATTCAAAAACTTAATTTATATGAGCATCGAGTATTCTGTAGTTCAAACAAATCGAACACAAAAAAATATAACTGCATTCTATGATTTTCTAAAGAATTGAGTTTATTATGAAGGAATGAAATTTATTTGAAATGGAAATCTTCCTATAATTTCAAATAATTAAATTGAACAAGTAATCCTTGAAAAGTGTAAATAAGTTAAAAATATACTAAAAATGACAATCACAGGCTTACACTTGCGATTGAAGCTCTTGTTGAGCTACTTGCGAGTAAATATACGAACTGTAACAAATCTATAAGCAGTAACCATTCCGGAATCAAACGTCTGAGGAACTAATTTGGCAACTTTCATCTGAAAATTGAGAATGTTTGGGTATATATAATTCTGCTTCACGTTTTCAACCAAGTTATAGATGGTACTTCAGCAAAGAAGACCCTCGCGGACTAAAATACGCCACTGGTGTTGAAAATGATGGCACGATCTAGGGTTTCTGTCCACCCGCTTAGATTGCAAGCCAGGTGGAGGATTGCGTAGCCCACATGCCACTATTAATTATAACGAGGGGTAGGAACATATCTTTTATCTGAGCTCAAGTGCGATTTAATATGCGTTGTTTTCCTAGTAGAAGGTTCATCGTACAACAGTTGAATACCTTAAGGACCGACATTAGATAAGGACGGATATTACGTTTGGCTGAAATCGTTTGTTGCGGTTTTCGGTTGCATCAAAATCCGAATAGGTATAGAAGTTTGAATAATGTTAAATGTCCCATAGTATACAGGATTCTTGGTAATCCGATGTATTCCGGGGAGGACGTGGTAGGTCACCATAGATGCAACAAATTTAGACCCCACAATGCGTGGCAGAAGTTGATATTTTTGGGAAATCGAAGAAATAGCATTTTTTAGAAAATACCCAATATTTAGGCCAAATAAATGAAAAGTGGCTAATAGCATGTGGCTCAAATTGTTTTTAATTGTAGATAACCCAGAAACAAACCTTTATCAGCCATAAAACACTTAAAAACAATCAAAGTCATATCACTAGGGTTAATAACGTGATATATCTCATGAAAAATGTTACATTATCTGTCAATAAAAGGCGCAGCTAGTAGGATATATATATTAAACGTAGACCGAGCATATTCAGAATTTTACTACGAATTCATAAATAGTTGGTTGTTTGTTATCGGCTGGGTTTGCCATCATTTTAGAAAAAAAGGCACAGCGTTGATAAAATTCTATGACACTGTATGTACAAGTTACTATGAGTCGTCAGTTTATTAAGCTATCTAGAAGGTATAAAATTATGTATTTATGTGAAAAAACATAATCAAAATAAAATTTTACTGAGTTTAGGTACAGTGTATTTAATGAAGATTTAAATTTGTCTTAAGATATTAAATATTCGAAGCGTTCCGAGATGCAATGGGGAAAAGTTGTTTTTTCAAAAAAATTAGTCTGAATAGAACAGGTTTTTGTTTCAAGGATATCAATAACATATTAACGAGATAGATCATAGTCATTTTCCAAAAAATAACAAAATAAAAAATATTTATTTGTTCACACTGCTCCAAATCTTACCTCAATACTGATGATTTAAATCTTCATTGAATAAATTAAATGATCTGATTATAATTTAAGACCATATGCTGAGAAAATTAAGGAGCGGTAAGTGATTTAAATTAAACTTATGTCGACATGAATTATTCTCATTTCCAATATTCTGATGCCCATCAATTTGTTGGCACCCTTTCTTTCGAAACTACCCGGCCGCTCATTTTATAAGCTTGGCCAGAGGGAAGGTTAAGGTTAACATAAAACCACCTGTCTGCATTTTGATTCCTATAGGTAGTGTTCATGGGTACCTTATTGAAAAATATCTCCACCAAGAAAGAGGAACTGATAAAAAAATTAATGAATAAATAAACATAAAAATAAGAGCCAGCCATATATATAATAATTTTAAGAAAATGCCAGGAATATTCTGATACCAAAATCATAAATATTTGCAGAAATTCACATCTATCAACCCAAATATTAAAATGTGTTTTAAGATAATATCTATAGCAGAGTAATAATGTATACCATGATTCTCAACATAATGGTTTTCAAGGAATTTTCTTCTATTCTGGCCAAACAATATCTGTTTTTTTTTCATATAGGAATATAAGGAATACTTAATAGGAGTTGTATAATACCTGTCTTTTTGAAATTTGTGCACTCATTCAATTACCCGCATTTTGAATATTTTTTTGTACAATTTGGCTGGTCAATATGTTTCATTCAATTCATTCATATTGCAATATGTTTCCCCTTGTTTACACTCATTGACTCTTTTCTAACAAAAATAATAGGTTTTCAAGATTCTGGGTTCAATCAACTACCGAAAGCATATTATCTAGCTCATCAAATAATCAACTTTTAAATGCCAACTAAAAATAAATCATGACCAGAACCTTCACCATTTTGCACATAACTAAAAATCGTTCGTAAATCTTTGGAAGTGCATGTATTTACATTGAAGGCAATAAAGAGTGGTAGGTTTGGCGAATTTTTACTCAAATATTTCTACATAAAAAATGACATAAGTCATAATGAATGTCAGTTGATAATTTTTCCTCTGCTATTTTTTCAATGAAATAAGTGTTATATCACAATCTTCCTCAACTATGGATGATGATTTCCCTTTGAATGGGTTCCATAGCAGACTTCAAACATAAGAAGATCTGAAAAATCATCACTTGGACCGCAAGACCCGATTCGAAGAATCCTCCTTGCAGATTGGCGACAAATTTTGTGTATTAGATTTGAATATAGAAGGTGAAGAATATGATTTCTAAGGACAGGAGTGGCTATATTTATAAAATAGCAAAGGACTATGGTGCTGAGATTATTCTCCTTCAAGAGACACATACGGATACTAAAAAAAAAATCTTCGTTGAAGTGGAACCATAAAAGGTTATGTATTAATTGATTATCTCCTTTGTAAAATTTACGGTTTAGCTTGTTATGTTAAAAAATCGTTGATTCACAATATCGAGTTAATCCAAAAAGGCTAATTTGAGGAAGTTTTCTTTATCTCTTTCAAATTTAATATTTTTGATATTCAGTTCTTTTTTCTGCTTTTGTCTTTTTATTTCCAGATTCGATGTGGGTACCTTGAAGAAATCTCTGTTTCCATCAATAGAAGACCACTCTTCAAGAAAGAAATCCCTAATATATTTCAGCTTATTTTTGTACTTTCACACTTAGGCGGGGAGCCAGGGTTTTTACGGGGTTTTTTTTCCTAGGCTTTGATGTGATACGCCGGGTTGTATGACACCCCGTCACTAACCCCTGATCTGTATGCTTTATTGTTTGCTAACTAAATATTGTAAGCCAAAAGTTCAAAAGAATATATATATATATATACATAAAAATATTTCATTTATTCCGTATGAATCATCTGATGGAAAGAAATAATAATAAATTTATTGATCCAGATCGACATAAAAATGTATATCCTTCATTCTCATTGATTCCATTGAAATATTCTACAGTGTGGAACAGCCAAATGGAATAAATTCGATAACGGATAAATGAGAGCGTGTTTGGAAAAACGCTTGGACACGTCGATTTGTATTTTTAACTGAGCATTTTTAAAAAACAAAAAAAATTATATAGGGTGCGTTATGTGACAGTGGCCAATACCCACTTTCTTATTTTAAATGCAAGCCCCTATATATTATTAATTTTTTGGATTCTTCAGAAAATTCTAGACATAAATCATGTACAATGTCCTATACTTATCTTCAACTGTTTCGGAAATATTAAGTGTTTTCAGATTTATTACAAAAATTAACATTACAAAAAGAAAATTATTTCATTTCACAAATTCGCTACATTACACTAAAAACCTAATAATTAATACTGATTATTTCTTGATAATTTGAAAAAAAAATAAAAAAATATTGATATCAATGTAGTAAATGTTCAAAATGCTCGCCGCGAACGTCTTGGCAACATGCTAATCTGGTATAGAAATGTCTTCTAACATTACTCAACATCTCAGGTGTAACTGATCTAATCGCAAGCGTGATTCGTCTTTTTAAGTCATCTAAGTTGAGGGGTTTAGTTTTGTTATGCAATAACTTTGATATATCCCCACAAAAAGTAGTCTAACAGCGACAGATCAGGAGATCGTTCTGGCTTAATATTTCCGAAACAGTTGAAGATTGGTATAGGACATTGTACATGATTTATGTCTAGAATTCTCTGAAGAATCCAAAAATTAATAATATACAGGGCTTGCATTTAAAATAAGAAAGTGGGTATTGGCCACTGTCACATGACGCACCCTATATAATTTTTTGTTTTTAAAAATGCTCAGGTAAAAATACAAATGGACGTGTCCAAGCGTTTTTCCAAACACGCTCTCATTTATCCGTTATCGAATTTATTCCATTTGGCTGTTCCACATTGTATATAATTTAACAGAAGAAAAACTAAAAAATATGTGAAAAATATGTAGAAAAGCTCTAGCGTCACCTAAAGAGCTTTTACGCACTTGCTCTCAAGTACTCTTACTCTGAAAAAGTGCGATACAAAAACAACGGTGATAAACAACATGAATAATCAACAAACAAATATCTCGATTGAAAGATAACCAATCTACGAGTTTTCCTTTAGTTTCATTTCGGCCACAATACAATTCCAGTTCAAACTGTAATATTCCATCTTACTAAATATCCTAACAGAGGATTAAAACATGTCATTCAATGAAACTTCAAAATTTTTAATAAGACATTAATATTATTAACTATACATCATTTATCCCATAACAGACTATATACAGCAGAAATAAAAACAGTAAAAATTCTTTGAATCATGCTGTTCTTAATAACAAAACCAACGCCACAAATTTTTCGTAATCCCTCGGGGTTCCCTTCCAAAAGCAGCTAACCCTTATAAAAATAGTTCTGTGAGAACACAACTCACGTTTCACTTCTAAGTTTTTATTTTCGAGTTTTTCACTAGAATCGTGTTTATAGATTTCAGGAATATGTATTATACTAATTTTTTGAAGTTTTTTTACAATAAACACACCCCTGTTTAACTTGTGACTTTCATACGATATCGGCTTCAAAAATATGTTACATGAGGATTTCAGAAGGATATTCGTTGTTTTTTCTCTAAACTCTCGGCGTTGGAATGTCCAGGTGTAAAAAAACCCTAAAATCTATGTCGACAAGCACTGTCGCACCTAATCGCTTTCAAAACTCCCGGAAATGATTAACATTCAGAAGATGACCATGGATAAGCGGGAAATCTAGCCGGTTCGAACAGAGATCTGGCGCTCAAAACCACTCGAGCGGTGTTAAGGCAGGGGTTGTTTCTGCCCCCGGGCACTTCATAGGCACGCGACCATCTGTCGCTTCCACCCAGTATCATCAAGTGATGGGCCATTTCTTCCGAGTTGAATGAATCAGGTTTGTCTGGGTCTCACAGACGCAGAAGTGGTCGGTGAAAGTCAAGATTCCGTGGGAAAGGGGGTATCAGATTGATTCGGATCGTTTAGGAGATGGTTATTTTTCGGAATTATTGTGTTTTCACGGGGTTTGTGATGGAGAAAGCTGGCTATTAGGAAATTTAATAATAAATATGCGAGATTTCTCATGGTTAGAATAATATGCATACATAGTCCGTTTAGGATAAGAGTATAATTATATTAAGGGAAGTTAAAAAAAATCAGATCGAACGCATTGAGAATTACCAGGAAGTGATACTATAATTTGGTTTTCGACGAATAGAAAATCGATAATCTCCACGAGTACGTAGTACAAAGAAGACGGTGCCGTAATCAAAATTCAGATAAAAACAACGAATCATTTTTGTAATATCCGATTTTGAACGGAAGTATGTCATATAATGCCTTAAACATCCGCTAGAAATTTGTCGCTTCAATTATGTATATTTTAAATCTACAAATCCAAATTTTGCTATAGAAAAGCATGTTTAATGGAACACTGAAATCAAGCACTGTTATTGAAACACTCTTATGTAGGAAGTGAATTGATATTCACAATCTCAGATTCATAACTCTTCCGTCTCAGATGGAAATCAAGATAGATTGTTCTATTTGTATGATAGCGAATGAACCAACAACTTACAAAATAGATAATCTGATTGTTAATGCCGTCGCAGTTGTGGAGATATATCGACTATCCTCATACCTGCATGTTCTGAAGGCGTTTTAATTTATCGTTCAAGATGTTTGCGGTATGCATCGGTTTATTGAGCAGAAAATACAAGGTGTTCAGATTCGGATATTGATTTATGTCCGGTAAATGAATATCTGCACATGTGCGAATTCAACAGTGAGAACGATATATTTCAGGCATTGATGAATGAGGGTTTCTTGTTGATTCATGTTTATTCCGTTAGAGGAATAGAAACGTTACGATTTCTAGGTACATTTTGAATAATGTGATTTTGAGAATAGTGTAGATGTAGTCTGTGTTCTGCTAAATAAAACATATAAGGAGATCAAAAAATCACCAGGTGTAATGGGACAATGAAAGTTCTGAATATATTTTCTTTTATTTGGTATACAGGGTGAGTCTTTGACCACTGCGTTAATTTTAACCATAGATTCTTGACGTCAAAAGAAACATTTTCTTCCTATAACATTTTTCCAAATTTGGCCCCGTTCAAAAGATATAGGGTGTTGAAATTTCATAAAAAAATTGCATTTTCACCTGTAATATTCAAACGACAATATGAATTGAAATGATCTCTTGTAGAAGGTTTTCGATAACACTTGTGCATATTTTGGCATCAATAGATTTATTCCACTTGCATGAAAAACAAATATCACTTGAACTAAAGGTCCGTATCTCGTACTTCCTGGAATCATTAGTCTTTTTGCATATATAATCATTCCTCATCTTTTCTCCTAAATTGGAACATTCTTGAGATATTTGAAATTGAACGGAGTTGAATCGATATAATTTTGTCCAAATTTACTGATTTTCCTAAATCCAACTCTGTGCTGAAATGATTCAATAATAAGATTTGTTCAATGTTGCCATATTTTAAGTCTTTATGAAATATTTCTACAAAAGGTGGGGAAATCTCTCCAGTCTATGGTTCCACCACTAAACACTATAGATGAAATTAACCACTGAACAATTTTTGTCTTACATTCACCACAAAATCTAAATTGCCATTTGCTGTATTCATTGTTAATGATGTCTAGCACCTTGTTTAATATTTAATCCAGAGTAATATTCCATAATAAATAGAGAAAAAGTTTTCCATCACTCTTCGGTATATTTTGACCGTTGAAATAGGTAAAGTATTTTCTGTCAGGACCTGTTAAATTGAAGACTTGTCTTTATGAAGAGCTGGTTTTTATAACTTCAGACTTTCAGGGTTCATCAAATTAAATCTATTCTAACATAGGAATGCTGCAAATTGAGCTCATATGAGTTTTAAAAACTTCGAACCCAGTCTCCTAGATTTGTTTTATATCTTCATTATCATTATTTCATACACCGATTCAACCTTGTTCACAAACTTAGGAGATAATAGAATTTGACTTAGTTTTAATATTTCTGAATGTTTGTTAATTAAAATTCAATCAATATTGAAACTGGAAGCTATAAGCTCATAAACAAGAAAGATTAGAATAGAATGCATTTTCTGACCATAATCATTTCATACTGAATTGAATAATTTAAAACTATCGATATTATCCTTCCAATATTTTCCACATTTTTCTGAAAGAAAGCTACAAATAACTGTTGACAGTTTCAAACAGAATCAAAACAACAAGGAACCACAGAACACTTTTTATTTGGAACTACCCACCACAGAGACGTTATAATATTTTAATGTGATAATAATTCACTCTAATTATTCTGAGGAAAATTATAACTAAAGATCAATAATAGTTACAGATATTATCTTTCATTTAAAAAAACATTGCAAATATTAATTTTTTCGCTCCTGGGGTTCGGTAATAAATTAATATTCTATGGTAAGGTATTAAAATTTGACATAATCTATGAATAACCATTATTCAATATTTATGTTCTTGTTTACGTAATTAAAACAGATACTCTGATTATAAAAATCAGTAATCAGTAATTATAGTCTGGACAGAATATTCATTCATATTAATGATTTAACAAAAAATTTTTCATTAAAGAACACCAAGTTGATTTTTCAAAATCAAATTTAGGTATTTCTTCAAGAAAGTATAATTGCACACCTAAATCTGGAAATACTTGTAATCTATCCAGGTAAATTGTTATTGGGATTCAGTACAGAAAATAATCATCAAGCAAAGTAACATCACTTTAAAATGATTATTCGTAGTGACATCATTCATTGTTGTTGAAGATTTCAAAAAAGATTTTCATATTTTTAACGGTATATCAAGAGACCTCATATACCAGTTCACTGGTCTCTGTCAAGGAGAAGAAACTTCAGAAATATCAGTGTTTGGAAAATCATAGATGATTTTTTCTGGCTTTGAAAGAAAAAAAGCACAGTGACAACCTCTTGCCTTGGAAGTTTTCATAGAAATGATGGTTTTCATGATTTGGAAAGTTTAAGAAGAAAATTACAAATGTATGATGATAACACCCAATAATTCTGAGGTTTTTTTGGAATTTCTCACTAGAAAGGCATGGTTTATAATCTTGAAATAGAAAGAAAATATATTGGAGGAGATTAGCCGTGGATTTAGTAACCTTCACGTTGTTAAAGAAAATATAGTACAACAACAAAAAATCTATGTTTATGATGTTGAATTTTTTTACCAGAAAATTAGTATTTTGTATCTTCCTCCTCCTCATCGGATGAAACATGAGTGTGTGAATCATTTCTTGGAAGGAAAATAATGTTTGTAAACAATTCAGATTCAAAAGTGGATGCTGTGGATGGTAATTTTCATTAAAACTATACTGGACTACAGAGGGTATTTGCCCAATGTGAAAACTTGAAATGCTTATAACTTTTCAACGCAGCTGAATATAGAAAAACCGTAATGGAAAAAGTGTTTCTTTTGATCTCAAGAACCTATGGTTAAAATTAACGCAGTGGTCAAAGACTCACCCTGTATAATCATGTATGGTGTGTTGATTCATAATTCAGCATCTTAATCATTACCCATATGTGTCACTCGTTCAGATACTGTGTGGCCGTAACTGCAAACTTGGTAGCTGCTATTTCACTTTTTAGTTGTTTGATTAAGGTCGTTTTTGTCTATGGTTTCAAGCTAAATAATACTCTTGAGGCGCACGCGCCACCTATGAATTTTAGTGCAGAAACAAGCTATGACATGCAGATGTTCTTATTGTTCTAACCTCGCTAGAGATAGACACAGATTGTGTATTGTTGTTGAAACCGCTCATTTTCTTGTTTTGGAAGGTTGTTGACAAACACACTTAATATTTAATATTTAACTTAATAATTAAAATACACTTGTGTTGAGCAAAAACACTGGAAAGACCGCCTCAGAGCTCTGCAATGACAATGGTTCAGAAGGTGAATTTTGTCTAACGGGCTTTGTTTTTTTTTCTAATTCTAAGATTACAGTCGCAAAAATTCACTGCAGTTTATGAGTAACACTCCTTCGGTAGTCTAAGATTCGAACCTAAATCGACCTTGACCGAGCTGATAATAGAATAAAACTTATTTTATAATAAATTAGAAAATATATTAAAAATGGGTCGTCAAAAAAAATCCTGGACGAAATATTTTTAATTATTTTTTAAAAAATGATTTTTGTTTAATTTTTGGAACATTAAGATAATGCGAAAATTTTATACTAGACTTAAAGTATAAAACACATGGGATTTTTTTCGACCACTCCTTTTTAATATATTTTTAATATATTAAATTTATTATAAAATAAGTTTTATTCTATTATCTGCTCGGTGAAGGTCGATTTAGGTTCAGATCTTCTACTACGGGGCGAATATTGAATATTTTGAATCATTAGGCATTCTTAAATTTGTTGTTTTTTAATGAAATAATTTCATTTATTACAATATCATCCGATCTATTATGCTTTTTGGAGAAATATCTCTGGCGATCGCTCTGCACTACGTATATGAACAAAAATATCTGAACAAGGGAGTTTTCAAAAAGTGAAACTTTGGAGACGGAGATTTTCAAAACTTAATTTTTTTTGTGATCCTATACAAGGATACTGTTGAAGTCGGACAAAATATAAATTTTCTGAAAAAATATAGGAAAAGATGTCGCCTAGATAATACAAATTCTATCCAATATATCTTTTCAATAATGCTGAGCTCATAAGGAGTGAAACTTCTCTTGTTGTATGTTTCAATGAACTTAAGCTGAATCCATTTCAGGAATGAGGAAATGTCTTTGGTCAAATATCAAGGCCAATTCCCAGAATTAAGGCCATTTTTGCACAGCTATAAAAAGCTTGTTGATGAGGATATAAAATTGGTGGAATATGCAATTTTATTTACCGATAAAAGGAATCATAAGAGCCTAAACGCTGCTATCTACCTCACAACGGCCACGTGAACTTGCATCTGTTAGATAAGAATCTTAAGGCCATTATCTTCCTCAGCCAGATTTCGGAAAAATAAACGAAATGTTGAGCATTTTTTAGGGTGAATTGATTTCTCCTCTTATAGGATTGGTTTTCAATTAGCAGGATAAAGCTAGCGTTTATTCAGCTAGTGCATTAATAGAGAACATCTACCAACTTCATCCTGGTGGTGAATTCATCAAATAGAATTCGATGTTTTCACCATATGTTATAATTTTTAAGCCTTCTTACGATTTCCTATTTAAAAGAAATAATTGAATATATTGACACTTATAAATGGAATTTGATAATTTCTATTTTCTTCGAAGATACATCATAATTTGTGATATTCATTGAATCATATGGTATAAGTATCTTAACTCGAAAATGTTCGTATATAACTCAGATCCTATGTAGGTTATTATACAAGGAAGTGTTATTTGAAGAAGAAGATTTGTGATGGAGAAAGAGCTAATGAAAAACTGAAATGAAGTTTAGTTATTGTTCATTTAAAGCACGAGTTTTTGGTAATTTTACATTCTCTATGTCTTTTATTCCTGTATTGAAAATTTCCAGAATCCAGGAAAGGACTTTGTATGTAATATTTTTTATTATATCACATGTGAAGTTTCGTTTACTAGTCGCTATGGTTTCAATATACTATATGTAACGTGTTTGGTTTGAATGTGTGATTGTGAGCTGTTTTTTGTTGCTCTACGATTTTAAAATATTTTTCATACATCTACAAGCTATTTAGTTTTTCAACCTTCCACCTATGGCCACCTGTGAACCCTATTTTGTTGCAAACAGGGTTAAGTGTTTTTCTGAGGAAATTATTGTTCCTTTTTTAGTAGAATGGATTTTGACCACGGATTCCTCATGATTGATACCTCTTTCGTCCAAATAATCGAAATACACAGCCATTTAGGCAAATCTTCAAGCATATATAAAGTAAATAATAGCGCTAAAAAGACCCAACTTGATTTCATACGGGAAGTTTGTCGCAAGAATTTAAGAACACTCTGTATATCAGGAAAAGTGTAGGAACTTCGAAGAGAGTGCTCTGCATAATGATTTACTCGAGAGAAGTAAAGGAATTGTTAATCATTTATTATTTTTATAGTGTGCGTGAATTTTTAAATATTCCTATTGTTTGAGGTATATTCAAAGATTTTTTTATTGTTATTATTAAAACTTTGTATCCTGCATAGCTCAATTGTTAGTCTAGTCATCTATATATGTTATTTTTTTGTTCCTGGTGTTTTTTATACAGATATACTCTGTCTTGGAGAATAAATAAATATTATTACTTCTATCATATTTTCAGATAGAGAGTACGTATAGGATCGGTATGTATATAGTGAGATTTTCTGTACAAATTCGTGCTAAGAACTCATCATTTAGAGAAAAAGCGCATAAAACTCCTCGTACCTAGCGTTGGTGTTTTTCAATATTTTTTCAATTATCCAAGAATTAAGAATGCACGCTGTCAACAACACAAAAACCAATAATATTCCTTATGTCGTGTCCATATCCATTCGAAACAATTTTGTCTATTAATTCCCTCTCAATTAATAGCCCAACGATAATTTATTCAGCTTCAATTTTGATTAAAGCATCGACGAGCGTCGAGTGAGTATCCTTCATTGAGGGTCGCCACGTCAGCAATTTGAGTAATCAGCAAAAAGGGACGATGTAGGCACGAGCCCGCACCACTTTCGTTATTTGCTCGTTACAGTGGTTGAACATGGACGACATGTGTTGCTCAGACGGGTTCTGCCTCGTCGTACTCCTCTTCAACCGACTTTTTCTCGATTATCGAAGATGGTTATTATTAGTGAACCTAACTGTTTAGGGATTTTTTCGTTAATCTGATGGATTTTTGTTAAGGGATGAGGAAGTTAGGGATAGTATCGACGGTTTTGAAATAGAGATTTTAAATATCAGTAATTTCAAATTCATATTGTGAAATTTGATTTTTTTAATTTTCAAGCGTGTCGATTTTATGGAAATTTTACATACCTACTCGATTCAACCTCATTCAAACATCTTTCAAGTTACAACTTGATCGGATTAATAATCTAGGAGTTATTGACGAAACCAAATTTCAGATCCTCATAATAGCTGAACATCCAGACGGATTTGACCCCTTATTTTTACAAACAAATGCAAAAGAACTGAGACAAACAAAAGATACAATACTTTTGAATGATCTATCTCAAAACCTATTTCATTACCAATAGAAATGACATGAATGTTCGAAATTATTTAGTAATTTTCAAGTCATTAAATGGATCAGCTGCTCCAAATTTTGTAGTACCTATATTTTCATGATTACTCAAATGGAAACAAGGTACCTCTGTTTTGTTGAGATTGAGACATGATCGACACTCAATAAATTAATTCTATAAAATTTCCAAATCAGATGATAGTATGTTTTCCCGAATGGTGGTAAGCATATGCAATGTCTTCAGCATGAACGAATTTCTAAGATGATGTGGGTATATCACTGAGGTATAAATTGAAAAGTAAAAGAGCTAGAACTGACCCCTGATTGCCAACAAAAACACGAAACCTTCTATCAGATAACATATTTTCTGATAATCTTGCCATTTTCCCACACTTCAGATGGGTTTAGAGTTTGAATATTGATCTTTCCACACAGTGTCATGTGCCGAAGATAAATCAATAAAAGCAGCTCCTGTTTTCAACCTATTATTGAAACCTGATTCTATGAAAGATGTAAAGCTGAGAACCTGATCTATACAATTTATATTTTTTCTATAGCCACCCTGGAAATTTCGTAGAGCATTTTCTATAGAAGATTCAATTATAAAAAGAATGAACCTTTCTAGTATCTTGAAAGGAACACTCAATAAACTGATTGGTCGATGACTACTAGGATCACAAGGATTTTTTCCTCGTTTCAAAATACCTAATACTTTAGCCTTACGAAATTTGGAAGGAAAGTTTCTTGAATTCAGAATATTGTTATAAAAAAAAAAAATAACGAGGACAAGGCCTTTTTTCCTAAATGTTTGATGAATTGAGGATAAATTCCGTCAAAACCTGCTGCTTTCCGAGATCTGATAGACTTCATTGCAGTCCTCAATTCATCTATATTGAAGGGATCTGATACATGTTCTAAAGTCGGAGCTGATCTCCTGATTATATGATTTTTTCCTTATATTCTTCATTTGAAAATTTTTATTTAGTGGGGTTTTTTCTCTAGTCCTTCATTTCATACACCGAATTGTATGGCACCCCGTCACCAACCTCTGTTAACACTTGTTTTGTGAGCCAAAATTTCAAAATAGTATATATATATATATATATATATAATTAAATCTATATTATCAAACTATAATAAAAATCTAAATAATTTTTTTTAATATTTTTTAATGTATATTTTAGAACTAAGTGAAAAAAAATTTATTGTATTTTTGTAATAAATTGTTAATAAGATTTGTTTTTTCCGTTATTTGTAGAGAACTGTCAATTATGTTTAAAAGAAACTAATTATTCAATAACAAAAATATGAAAAAAAACGTTTATAATCAATTAAGAATTATTATAGATTTTTTTTTAATAATGATTGAAGTTCTTTCAGATGTTGTAGAAAGAGAAATTGCAATAATCCATTTATATATAAAAAATTTATTACCGAAAAGAGAAAAATTTTTTCCGTTGATAAATATCTTTTGTTAACATAAAAACGGTAAGTGACAAATAGAAACGCATTACCGAGAATGTTTTCGGTGACTCAAAAAATTGACTTCATACAAAAAACCTCCACAAAGCGAACATATTTTATAGCAATTATTTAAATATTTTTTTTCCATTTATCTAGTCTAGTTTATTAGAAAATTGATATCAATAAAAATTTCAGCAAAAATCAGATCTTCGAAGTGTTTAGATTATAATAAATTTTTTTTTTTTGGATTTTCGAATCTACTATATACAGAGAGTGTCAAAATTATGGAACAAATTCATTTATTCAGAAGAGAAATATTTGGCAAAAAAATACAGTAATAGGTCAATTTTAGTTTCTTTTTTACCAAATCTTTCTGCATTCTTGAAGAATGATTGATTCTTATTCGTAGAAGTCCAAAAATGTTTGAAATAATTGTTTAATCAAGTTTCAACTTCAGTAGAAACGTACTTATAACATATCTACTTAAGAACATAACTGAAGCGTGGTGTTTCACAAAATCTGAAATTTTTCACGTGTGGAGGTGGAATGTTGTGCATGAACAAAACTGTAATGGTTGAGTTTCATTCGGTGACAAATCTAATCAGGTACCATCGTCTCAAAGTAAATGCACACATTGAAACCCTCTTGGAACTTATTAATTTTTCAAAAAAAAATTTTTTTCTTGAAAATCTCTGCACGCCTTCAAGAAGATAAAATTACCTTGCCAAAAATGTACCACATGACCCACTTTTCCTATTTAAAAAATTTAGAGGGTTGATGAGGATGGCACAGGGTGAAATCAAAGCTTTTCAAAAATGCTGAAATATTTGGCAAAAGTGAAACAAAAATGGTCCTGTTTCAGGAGTTTGTCGCCAAATATTTTTCTCCTAAGAAAATGAATTTGTTCCAAAATTTTTGTGCACTGTATACTTTAAAAAATGTTTTATTATAACTTGAAGCCATACGCGAAACTTAAAGATATTCAATATTTGAACTTCTTTTCAGTAAAATTCCTCCAATTTCAGAATATTTTTTCCAAAATACAAATATATTATTAGTTTATTAATTATAATGAAAAGAAATTAATACCCCTTTTTTCCATAAATTTTGATATCTTTAATGTACTAATCAATTTTTTAGCAAAATGATCAGTACATAATACAAAATAAGCCATATCATATAATTTCAGTAGAAGTATATTTAATGAACTTCATTTCAAACTCATTAATTAGAATATAATAACTGAGTCTCAAGTGAATGGCCCCTAGTCACATAATTTGAAGAGAGATGTATCCTTTATAGTTAATGAATGATAAAACAGTGTGGTATTAAAGGGAGGGGATAAACAGTTTTGGTGATTCGACCTCAACTCAGGCATCTTTAAAGTTGTAGTCCCCTTATTACTTATCTTTCCTTCCACTATATTCTTGATTTAAAGGTTACTTTACCTTGACGAGGTAAACCAGCAAATATACTTGTACCGTCTTGTGTATACAAGTACAGTCTTTTTTACTTTGTACCTACTACTTTGCGCAGTTATCTAAAAATCCTGTTCAAGTATTCGTTGTTAGCTTCATCGAAAAGATAACCCATTAGTAGGTACATCGATGCTTTCAGTTGTATCGTTAATTATATGCCGTCCCTAAGTTCCACCGAACCAGATTTTCCTAACGGGAGTGATCTTTCAGTCAGGGTGTATATAATAAATCTATTCGTTAATTATATCACTGTGGAACCATCCTTATCGTAAATTAAAGTGAGGAAACTCCACCGAACCGGATTTTCCACTTGGAATGTGTTCCTAACATTGAAACAAGCTAATAGACGGAATAAGAAAAAATGGACATCCGTCAGTGACGTGCTACAGGGGTCGAAAGTTCTGTTATGAGTATTCAAAAAGTTCAAAATTTTCGATGAAGTCTGTTTTGTCAGGCAAAAAACGCTATTGGAATGTGTTTCTAACATTGAAACAAGCTAATAGACGGAATAAGAAAAAATGGACATCCGTCAGTGACGTGCTACAGGGGTCGAAAGTTCTGTTATGAGTATTCAAAAAGTTCAAAATTTTCGATGAAATCGGTTTTGTCAGGCAAAAACGCTATTGATATATGTTTCTATCATTGAAACAAGCTATCAGACGGAATAAGAAAAAATGGACATCCGTCAGTGACGTGCTACAGGGGTCGAAAGTTCTGTTATGAGTATTCAAAACGTTCAAAATTTTCGATGAAATCGGTTTTGTCAGGCATAAAACGCTATTGGAATGTGTTTCTAACATTGAAACAAGCTAATAGACGGAATAAGAAAAAATGGACATCCGTCAGTGACGTGCTACAGGGGTCGAAAGTTCTGTTATGAGTATTCAAAAGTTCAAAATTTTCGATGAAGTCCGTTTTGTCAGGCAAAAAACGCTAATGGAATGTGTTCCTAACATTGAAACAAGCTAACAGACGGAATAAGAAAAAATGGACATCCGTCAGTGACGTGCTACAGGGGTCGAAAGTTCTGTTATGAGTATTCAAAAAGTTCAAAATTTTCGATGAAGTCCGTTTTGTCAGGCAAAAAACGCTAATGGAATGTGTTCCTAACATTGAAACAAGCTAATAGACGGAATAAGAAAAAATGGACATCCGTCAGTGACGTGCTACAGGAGTCGAAAGTTCTGTTATGAGTATTCAAAAAGTTCAAAATTTTCGATGAAGTCCGTTTTGTCAGGCAAAAAACGCTATTGGAATGTGTTCCTAACATTGAAACAAGCTATTTAGACGGAATAAGAAAAATGGACATCCGTCAGTGACGTGCTACAGGAGTCGAAAGTTCTGTTATGAGTATTCAAAAAGTTCAAAATTTTCGATGAAGTCCGTTTTGTCAAGCAAAAAACGCTATTGGAATGTGTTCCTAACATTGAAACAAGCTATCAGACGGAATAAGAAAAAATGGACATCCGTCAGTGACGTGCTACAGGGGTCGAAAGTTCTGTTATGAGTATTCAAAAAGTTCAAAATTTTCGATGAAGTCCGTTTTGTCAGGCAAAAAACGCTAATGGAATGTGTTCTTAACATTGAAACAAGCTAATAGACGGAATAAGAAAAAATGGACATCCGTCAGTGACGTGCTACAGGGGTCGAAAGTTCATTTATGAGTATTCAAAAAGTTCAAAATTTTCGATGAAGTCCGTTTTGTCAGGCAGAAAACGCTAATGGAATGTGTTCTTAACATTGAAACAAGCT
Source organism: Micraspis discolor (assembly GCA_030674115.1). Lineage (NCBI taxonomy): Eukaryota > Metazoa > Arthropoda > Insecta > Coleoptera > Coccinellidae > Micraspis > Micraspis discolor. The sequence continues at coordinate 2,810,532 of JARTUT010001309.1, read as the reverse complement.
AATAGACGGAATAAGAAAAAATGGACATCCGTCAGTGTCGTGCTACAGGGGTCGAAAGTTCTGTTATGAGTATTCAAAAGTTCGAAATTTTCGATGAAGTCTGTTTTGTCAGGCAAAAACGCTATTGGAATGTGTTTCTAACATTGAAACAAGCTAATAGACGGAATAAGAAAAAATGGACATCCGTCAGAGACGTGCTACAGGGTCGAAAGTTCTGTTATGAGAATTCAAAAGTTCGAAATTTTCGATGAAGTCCGTTTTGTCAGGCAAAAACGCTGTTGGAATGTGTTTTAACATTGAAACAAGCTAATAGACGGAATAAGAAAAAATGGACATCCGTCAGTGACGTGCTACAGGGTCGAAAGTTCTGTTATGAGTATTCAAAAAGTTCAAAATTTTCGATGAAGTCCGTTTTGTCAGGCAAAAACGTTATTGGAATGTGTTCCTAACATTGAAACAAGCTGATAGACGGAATAAGAAAAAATGGACATCCGTCAGTGACGTGCTACAGGGTCGAAAGTTCTGTTATGAGTATTCAAAACGTTCAAAATTTTCGATGAAATCGGTTTTGTCAGGCATAAAACGCTATTGGAATGTGTTTCTAACATTGAAACAAGCTAATAGACGGAATAAGAAAAAATGGACATCCGTCAGTGACGTGCTACAGGGTCGAAAGTTCTGTTATGAGTATTCAAAAAGTTCAAAATTTTCGATGAAGTCCGTTTTGTCAGGCAAAAACGCTAATGGAATGTGTTCTTAACATTGAAACAAGCTAATAGACGGAATAAGAAAAAATGGACATCCGTCAGTGACGTGCTACAGATGTCGAAAGTTCTGTTATGAGTATTCAAAAAGTTCAAATTTTCGATGAAGTCCGTTTTGTCAGGCAAAAAACGCTAAAGGAATGTGTTCCTAACATTGAAACAAGCTAATAGACGGAATAAGAAAAATGGACATCCGTCAGTGACGTGCTACAGGGTCGAAAGTTCTGTTATGAGTATTCAAGTTCAAGTTCCAAATTTTCGATTTCATTTTTTCTTATTCCGTCTATTAGCTTGTTTCAATGTAAGAAACACATTCCAATAGCGTTTTATGCCTGACAAAACCGATTTCATCGAAAATTTTGAACTTTTTGAATACTCATAACAGAACTTTCGACCCCTGTAGCACGACACTGACGGATGTCCATTTTTTCTTATTCCGTCTGATAGCTTGTTTCAATGTTAGGAACACATTCCATTAGCGTTTTTTGCCTGACAAAACAGACTTCATCGAAAATTTTGAACTTTTTGAATAATCATAACAGAACTTTCGACCCCTGTAGCACGTCTCTGACGGATGTCCATTTTTTCTTAATCTCTCTGATAGCTTGTTTCAATGTTAGAAACACATTTCAATAGCGTTTCTTGCTTGACAAAACGGACTTCTTCGAAAATTTCGAACTTTTTGAATACTCATAACAGAACTTTCGACCCTGTAGCACGTCACTGACGGATGTTCTCCGTCTGGTAGCTTGTTTCAATGATAGAAACATATATCAATAGCGTTCTTTGCCTGACAAAACGGACTTCATCGAAAATTTTGAACTTTTGAATACTCATAACAGAACTTTCGACCCCTGTAGCACGTCACTGACGGATGTCCATTTTTTCTTATTCCGTCTGATAGCTTGTTTCCAATGATAGAAACATATATCAATAGCGTTCTTTGCCTGACAAAACCGATTTCATCGAAAATTTTGAACTTTTTGAATACTCATAACAGAACTTTCGACCCCTGTAGCACGTCACTGACGGATGTCCATTTTTTCTTATTCCGTCTGATTAGCTTGTTTCAATGTTAGAAACACATTCCAATAGCGTTTTTTGCCTGACAAAACGGATTTCATCGAAAATTTTGAACTTTTTGAATACTCATAACAGAACTTTCGACCCTGTAGCACGTCACTGACGGATGTCCATTTTTTCTTATTCCGTCTATTAGCTTGTTTCAATGTTAGAAACACATTCCTTTAGCGTTTTTGCCTGACAAAACGGACTTCATCGAACTTTTTGAATTTTGAACTTTTTGAATATGTCATAACAGAACTTTCGACCCCAATGTTAGCACATTCCATTAGCGTTTTCTGCCTGACAAAACGGATGTCCATTTTTTAATCATAACAGAACTTTCGACTATTAGCTCTCTGACGGATGTCCAATTTTTCTTAATTAGGAACACAATGTTAGAAACAGCATTTCAATAGCGTTTTTTTGCCTGACAAAACGGACTTCATCGAAAATTTTGAACTTTTTGAATACTCATAACAGAACTTTCGACCCCTGTAGCACGTCACTGACGGATGTCCATTTTTTCTTATTCCGTCTGATAGCTTGTTCCAATGATAGAAACATATATCAATAGCGTTTTTCTGCCTGACAAAACCGATTTCATCGAAAATTTTGAACTTTTTGAATACTCATAACAGAACTTTCGACCCTGTAGCACGTCACTGACGGATGTCCATTTTTTCTTATTCCGTCTATTAGCTTGTTTCAATGCGTTAGAAACACATTCCAATAGCGTTTTTTGCCTGACAAAACAGACTTCATCGAAAATTTCGAACTTTTGAATACTCATAACAGAACTTTCGACCCTGTAGCACGACACTGACGGATGTCCATTTTTTCTTATTCCGTCTATTAGCTTGTTTCAATGTTAGAAACACATTCCAATAACGTTTTTTGCCTGACAAAACGGACTTCATCGAAAATTTCTGAACTATACAGTTTTTATAATGGCACACGTTTCCTGAAGTACGTAACTGTTGAAGGATTCACTTTCAAGCATCCTTGCCCTATTTTTTGTTCTTCCTAGATGAAGAGACCTGATAGTGACCACCATATGGGTGAAACTATCGATATCAATAGTCTGACCTCAACTCTTCATTCACCCTTTCACTTTCAGATAAAAAACGTTGTTGTACAACGTGTTCCAATATCCAGATAATAGGTGGGCGTTTAAGAGTTGTTTGTTCAGTGTCCAGTTTTTTCTATATTCTCGAGCTACGGCAGAAGATCTGAAATCCTTCTTTTTTTTTGACCGTTTTTTGGTTTTTATTTTTTAAGCTCTTCTACTTTTATATCAGTTTCTTATTTAGTTTTTTCATAATAATTTTTTCGTCCATTGCACCGGGTGCGAACGAGAATTAATGATTTTAATCATCTTCTATGTTACCTATGCTTTTCAACCGTCATGTTACTTCATACACTGCTGTTGACTCCTAACCGTCCCGTTCTTTCAATGTTTATAGCAATATTCAACCTAAACTGTTTTGAATGATCTCCGAAATGAACTTCTTCATTAACACGTTGGAAATAAATAAAGACGTGAGTATTTGCTTATTGTGGTAATTTCAACCATTGATTCTTGAGATGAAATACAACACCTTGTTAATCGATTGTAATAATCGCTCGTTTATTTTATCAATATCCATTTTAAATGTTGTTTAATTGTCGCTTCATTAATACACAACCAGTATCGGATTTCAAACCATCATCAAGTGCCAAATACAAAAGAAATTTTGTGTTAAGATTTGGAAAGAAAATTGGTAGTTTCGTTACTTCCTACAAATTTAATTTGAGGCATTTGCGAAGGATTTTTGAATTATCAGTATCCATGTAATGATGTTTCTCATTATTGATGTGATTATAAACGGATGATTATTTGTCTGATTTCGAGTATTCTTTCAAACTGGCCTCAAAGTTCAGCTTTGCTGACATCGTAATCTGTACAACTGATTCTATAAACACCTGAAGTTTTGATGAGGTTCGTTTTTGAATTTGAATTATAAGAAAATATGCTTAAATCAAAGTAATAACATGATTTAACCACTGAAAAATTTTTGGCTAACACATATCACAAAATCTAAATTGTCATATATTGCTTTCAAGATCAAAACTTTTTTGTATTCTATGAAAATTATGATTGAACTATCATTGAATTCGGGTGGCATGCTTACAGTTTTGAAAGAATTCAGAAGTCGCTATCAAAAACTTCAATGGGGAGGAATAAACAATATGTGGAGACAACGATGGGTTTGGATTTTTGAAAATATCTCAAAGACTTTTTGAACTCATTCAGATTTGAAAATTGTTTCCAAATAGGAGAAAATTGTATTTATTTTTTCGTGATTTTTCACTAAGTTGCCGTTAGTTAATTATTATTGTGAATGCGACAGTTATGAAACTTCAATGATCTAATTATTTTCATTTTCGTAAAGCTATTCCTTTGAGCTCTAAAAATATATTAACTATGGAAAAATATCAAAATTATTAATTGCTATTTTGTTTTTGAAAATTTTAATTATTCAAGGAAGATTTTTGATTTCTCAAATTAGCAAATTTTTGATAAGGTGTAAATCAACAATTTTTAATATGTCCAAAAAATAATGTATCCTAAGAAGTTATTTAATAATTATTCAAGATTTTTTTGGATCAGGAATATTCAATTTGTAAGTACTCACGATAATTGTTGAACTATATATCCTCTCCTGGATCAATTTTTTATATGTTTTGAAAGAACTAAAAAATTATTTTGTCTTGTTAACAATTCACTCAGCTCACAAATGGAATATTCTTACCGAATTCTATTTTTAAACATCAGCACGCAGTTCATTAATAGAAGTAATTCCCTCTTCCCTCAGGAAAATAAAATACTGACTTTTAAAACTCTTAAAATGTATAATAATATGTATATCCATTGTGCTTTTGCGAGAAAAAAATTATTCAATATTCTAATGAGATCATTAATCAGTTCTCGATCCTGACACCTCTATTTAATCTTTCGGAAAACAGAATTTTGGGGGAAATTTGAATTACCAAAGCAGCGGAAATTTTAGATTTTCTTAAGCATGCAAGGATAAATATGCACTGAAATATGCCGCTTATGTGAAATTCAGGCATATGCTACATTATTAAGATAGAGAAAGCTGTTATAAATTTTCATTTCATTGTTATTCGGGTGGGTATTTAGGAATATAATTACAGAGTATTATGTCATATAAAATTAATTCCAAACCTACATAATTCATTGAATTCTGATCAGGGATAATTAGATTAATAATATAAATTAATAATTGAATTAATAAATAAGAGCTTAATTATATGAGAGTAATGAACAAAATAAAAAACAACAAAACATAAAATGAAGAAGAGAAAAACAAAGGATACTAAAGTTATACAAAAATAAATAAAAGAAGAATATCTTACTTATATTCGCAAATAAAATTAACTCGAAACATTTTGAAAATCATAACATGACTTTGAATCATGAATACAAATTATTGAGAAGCAGAGAATAAAAAATCGATAGGAAGAGTTGAGCCTTTAGTATTGCTAGCACGTAAATAATAGAAAGAATAAAAAATTTTCAGAAGATTCAAGGTTTTCGATTAGCATACTTTGAAATTACAATGCAATGGAAAACAGTATGAAAAATAAATGAAATTCATGTGAAATGAATATATCTAATGAACTTTCAGACTTCATAAGAAATGAATCAATAAACAACAAAGAAATTTTAAAAGAATTTTGTGCTACATATACAAAACTTATCAACAATAAAAAATATTTGTCGCTATAGAAAAATACTTATTCTATTTAAAAACGGGTCATATTTTATATGATTTTTAACTTAATTGCGTAATTGCTCGTACAATGCCAAAGAAGTTTTACTTCAGTCACGTCTGAACGTTACATGCATTTCTTTTTTTTACTAATTAATTAAAAATTAATTTTATTATTTTAATACTCAATGAATGAGGTGTACAGCCCTTTTATAATTTTTGTATAAGCAGTTAAATATTCTGGGATAAGGTTATGTTGGATAAAGATAACATCGTAAATCCTAATGCTCTCAAATCTTCAAATATCATTCCCGAATTGTAATCAAGTTGATAAATCTTCAAATATTTATTCACCAAAAAAATATCGATGAGATCTTCATCAACATGAAACTTAACTCCCTATTCACCACCTATGAGAATGTTTACTCTAACGACACCTCATGAAAAACAAACTGGTTCGGAATCAGTCAATCAATCAGTTAATTAATCGACAAGCTTAATTGATCGAACAAATCAGCGTCCAATCCGGCCGGCGGATGATCATAATCCCCGCCCAGAAATCTGTTTGGACGAATAGCGATAGAATCGTACCTGTGAACTGGCGGGGCCAAAAGGTAAAGCTAGCACGTGTAGCATATGATAACGTCGCAGAGGATACAAAGTAGGGGGAAAACTCGCATTATACCTGGAGAATCCTTTCAGAATTTCAGTCAGGTGTAACATTTCGAATATGAGAGTGGTTTACCACCCATCGAAAGCTGCTGTCGAACGCGAATTTTATCGTGATTAGGTACGATCTGATAGTTTTCTATGGTTACGGTCAGTGGTGTGAACGTGGCCTAAGATATATGAAAAAACTTTTGCTGAGATTGTGGAGATAACTTGTGCTTTAGTTCTGTGAACTAGTAGGGTAGTACTGTTGTTTATGAGTTGTTCTGGGTGAATATCGCTGAAATTTAAAGCCACCAAGGTGAGTGAACATTAAGTTTTTCTAATCGAAGGCAAATAATACATTCTCCATTGGAGCTTAACAAAAAATGAAGTAAATATTGCTACAAAGAGGATCCAGCTATATTATAGACTGCACATTTCAAGTATACCTAATTCCTTCAGAGTTTAGAATTTTTTAAAAACCCCTTTGCCGCTTTTGAAGTACTTGAAAAAATTCACATTTTACATACAGAATTATATTGTGAACTAGTAAATGTTGCTGCTATGAGTTGATCAGGGTGAATACTACAGAAATTTAAAGCAATTCAGGTACGTTTATCATTATTTCAAAATCTCTGGCAAAGTTATTCGATTGTCTATCAGAATAATGCAATAACAATGCTACAACAAATTAAAACTACTGTTATCTTATATTGTACTTTGTAAGTGTACCTATTTCCTCCCAAATAAAGGATTCTTCTAGAACATCCTTCTGATATAAAGTATCTCAGATAAAGAATTCACATTTACTTGTAGATTCCTAGCGGGATATTTAGGAGTGTCATAATAATTATAAAAGTGGTTTATTCCCTACCGAAACCTGCTGTCGAATACGAATCTATATCGTGATTAAGTACAAATCCTTAGATTCTTGAAATTTTTTTAAAGATATTGTGGAGATATATTATTTTTCGGCTCTTTGAACTTTCATATAACAATTGTTAATAATTTTATTATTTAATTATTTTTCCCATACAATCTCCGGCAAATGATTACCGGATTATCTTCTGCAACTCACAAGAAAGCTATATATTATGATGAAATTACAGCAATTAATAAGGATTGCAAATTCAAAGTGTATCTTACTTAGAGGTACCTAATACTTACATTATGTATGCCTGTAAGAAACCTGGCAAAAATACAGTAAGTTGTAACCTCAGAAAACTGCTTTCGAGGGCAAACCTTTATTTTGATTCGGTTTAAGGTATATTCAGAGATGTGAACATGGTCTTATATTTTTGCGTGCTTGTTCTAGTTTGAAAAACTTATAGAACAGCGGGCTTTCGTTCTGCCGTATAGGTACTCTCTTTTTTCCGAAGGAGATGAGCTAGAGTAGGTATGCACATTCTCAAAGTAGGTTTATTCTCCAAATATCTCGGTCAAATTTGATTTTCGACAAAATCCGTCGAATAGTTATAAGCATCTAAAATTTGGTTTCCCCAATAATTCCTAGAATATCTGATCGATTTAAAACTTCAAAATGGTTGGAACAACGTTCAAAAAAAGGAGACTTCACATTTCGTTGAAATACTCAAGGTAGAAAATTTTTAAAATATTCCTAACCTTTTTTTGAAAATATTCCGTTACTGATAAGATATTCATCTGACATCAACAAAAAATAGTGACGGAGGTTATTGCGTATTCGAAAATTTTATCTCCGTAGAGTAAACCCACGAGACGATATAGGAGTTTTTTAAGAGCTAGTTCAGAACAAGTAGAACAGGGATTTGCCTAAATGTCTGTAACTTTCAAATATTGAACCGAAAATAGTCTCAATCGGTTAGGTGCGACTTCGTGATGAAGTTTCCATGGTCAAATTTGAGTAAGCCTGCCGGCTGGTGAAGAACATAACAAGACGTTGCGTCAGTATTTCTCCATATTTTTTTTAAAAACGGAACACATTAAAACTGTGGAAGTGATTTGGTGTTCGATTCTGTAAATTGAAGTTGAAGTAGAGTTTTTTGTTAATGATGATGAATAATCGAAAGCTGCTGGCAAAGACGAATTTAATGCCGTGATTATAGGTACGAGTTTTCTCCGGTCAGGTACAGTGGTGTAAACGTAGATTTTTTTCATCAAAAAGTCTTTTTAAGATTTTTAACACAATTTGTTTTTAAATCCTGTAAGCTTGTAAATAGCGTAGTACAAGGTTGGACGACCTTATTTTCACCGGGAAAACTATGAATTCAGTTGACTTTGGGATTCAATTGATTAAATACTCAACCACCATAAACATTTCCAGAAATTAAAAATCAAGCTTCATCATGATTTCCATTTTTTTCTTGGAATTCAAGGTACCTATTATACATGCAGAAAACATAAAAATATTTTTTGAAAATTTTTTTATGCCATGTCCTAAAGGTTTCAATATAGGTGTACCAATTATCCGTTATTTTCTTTCGATAATCGTTTATAATGGAAGGTAACCAGAATAAAAAGACCCATTCTGCCTCACCGAAAGCTATTAAAGCCAAGCCTGTAATGTTCACAGATACTTCATATTAACTCAAAGCTATTTACCCTTTTTGTAATATAAACAGATATCAATCCATGCGTTAAACAATCCGTTTTGGAGTAAATAATATTGAAAGATACATTATCATTTGCATTCAATATTAGGTACGTTTACAAATAATCTTGCCAAATAATGGAATATAATTAGAAATTATCATTGCATTTACAATTGGATCAAGAGGCTGTATCTAAAGGAGTGTTTTTTTAATCATATGGCACAAGATTAGGAAAATTCTTCTATTTTTGGTGGGTTATATCTTTTTTTCACAATATTTATGAGCCCATAATTTTCTGAAGTAGTTGATTTGTTGAGCCAATCCTCCCAATTCTTTATTCACATAATTCATTTTTTACATTCAAGAATAGGATTTAGACGATGACAATTTAATATTGAAAGTCACCATTTTTTCAAAATTTTCATTTTACGCATAACAGAAAACAATGTTTGAGTAAAATTTGACGTACTCTAGGAACGTTCTGCTCGATAAGTTCGTCCATTCTTCACTTCGCTCCAATAAAAAGAAATCGATGAATTATCAGGCTTGACCACTTTACACTAATAGCACATCATTACGCCATTTTTGCGATTAGATTAAACTCGTTCCCATACCTTTTCAGATTGTTTCAATGGAAATTTAGATTACCTACTGCTTATGTCTTTTCCAAATCATCCAGAAAATTACTTCAAAATTGAAGCTCGCCATTATATAAGATACAACGTAGATTATTCTTGCAGCACCACACATGGTTTTTCACTAGATATTGTTTGATTTCTTTTTGTATATTTTGTTGGCAACATACCTACTGAATGCAAGCTAATTTTTCAAGATAGAACACCTATATATTTATATATATTTGGTTAGACCTTCATTCCTGCCATAACTCAAAAAAAAAAAGCGTAATGATCTGGCTTCCGTTCCGTGTTAGGTGAAATAATCTTCAAAAATCATAACAAAGCAAAGTATGAAATTTAAATAGGTTCAATCCATTTGTGGAAAAATAAAAACAAGAAAGAAGTTCCAAGTAAAAACAACTTCATATAGGTATGTATCATTACTTAAAATCGAATTAAATCAAGATTTCGGCATATTTCGTCATTTTGGAGATAATGATACGAAAAACCTAATAATAAAAGCACCCTAAATGTTTATTTATGTTTTTTCCACCAACAAAGTACAGATCAGAAAAGATAGTTGCTGCGGAATGAGTATGGTTCGTCATTCAAGGGTTTATTTATTTATAAATAGGAATTGTTGACGAGATATTGTTGATGATGGAGCTCGTGTTGAATGATTGTTTGAGTTATTACCATCATCTATTGTGGATGTAATGATTTCCGACGTTTCGATAGAAAAGTGGGATGAAGCATCAATAATATCCAAAGAAGAAAAATATGCAAGAAGAAAAATCAAAGAAGCAGCATTTATGAAAATAACACCAGATTCCATAAGTGCTCCATCTATAGATCTGCCAGAAGTTTGGACGCCGATAGTTCGATCCAACTTAAAAAGATCATCATATCACAGATGAGCATATAACATCGTTCATTTTCTTTCATGACTTCTGTCAATATTGACTTTTTGAAAATTGATAATTGATAAAGATAGAAGATGTCTATCGAAACGTCGGAAATCATTACATCCACAATAGATGATGGTAATAGCCCAAACAATCATTCAATATAAATAGGAACCCTTACAGGAAAATATCCCACTTATAAGGGTTCACAGAATAAAAACACAAATTTTACAAGAAGAAAATGAGCAAACAATATATAGGTATTCAAGCAGCTCCAAATTTGAAGATGCCCAACATCTGATCTGAACAAAAAAAAAATGAAATTCAACAAAAATGAAATTCAACAGTTAAAAAAGCACAGAAAATCCCATCCCAAGAGTTAATACTCCTCCTAAGGGCTGCCTTTTATATTTCGGGATTGGACAACCCTAGTGGTAATCTGCTATCTGACAACTCTATCGTAAAGCTTGACATTTACGTGGTTATACGTAGCCAGAACGTTTTGACATACGAGCTCTATATGTGTTGTTAACAGTAACTTAAAAGATCAATCTAGACCAAAAAATGGAATTAAATCGTGATCTTTTCCTTTTCCGTGCGATTATTTTTTACAACTTTCGACGTGGATTAATTCAACAACAGTGCATCGATGGACTTAATTCAATTTTTGGAGATGAAGCTCCATCAAGGACCATCGATGGTATGGTGAACCAAATCGAGGTCCTAGTTCTCTCCAAGACGAATTTCGACAAGATCATTTAAAATCAGTTGTTGTTCCGAAAACCATTGATGCTTTGCGCCAACTGATATTGCAAGATCGTCATGTAACCTATCGTGAGATTGAGATAACCTTAGGTGTTAGTGGGACCAGCATACATTTTCAAATTTAAAGCTCTAATTAACGCTAAACTATATGATGTTATTTGCGATTGAATCTTTTTGAACTTGCATATGTGCGTTAATGAATTATGAACAATCAAAAAAACAGATCGGCATAATTATGCTTCCATTAAAATTGAACTGAATTATTCGTGAGTGAATGAAAACAAGCCATGTACTTTGAAGTATGAACTTCTACATCTGATTGCTCAGGAAAGGCCTAATTCTCAAAGAAACAAATTCAGATATTTGAAATACCATAAATGCACCTATTGCAGAAAATGGAGAAATTCTCTTTGTTTCTCAGTTAAACTAGTTGAAATGTACCTATTCCACTCATGCCTTCCCCGGGAAAATAATGTCATTCTAATCGAAAACTTGTTTTCAATGCAGAAATAAGCTCCATGGGCTCCCTACTGATCCATGAAGGGTTTCATTCAGGATTTCGATTTCTCTCTATTCAAATTGTTGGCCCAAACTATGAAGTTTTGATTCCCAGTATGTTCACACTTATCTTTCTCTATTGAAGCAAAGAATTCGAATTCCTGATTGGGTTGCAACAATCTCTAGGATGCCTATTATCCCAGATCAAATCGAACACTCCGAGTATTTTCACAAATAATAATAATAATAATAATAATATGTTTATTGATCCTTACAGATATCACATAGATATATAGGACAAGTCATAATGAGAAAAGAAATTCAAAAATTTTAAATCAGTTTATCAGAGAGGAACTCTCTTGGCTCATAGTAACCCTTAGAACGCAAAAGTGACTTAATTTCTTTTTTGAATTGCCTATCGGTACCTGTTTTATATCTGTCAGGTAAGTGATTGTAGAAGGAAATTCCGGCAAACCTAGGTGAGGACTTGTACTTAGTCGTTGAGTGCTTCGGTATACATAATGTATTATGATGCCTATTTCCATAACTATGAAAGTCTGAACATTTGGACAAATTTGGCAGGTTAGATCGAACGTAAAGAAGACAACTCAAGATGTACATACTGGATAACGTTAGGATACCGGAACTCCTAAAAAGCTATCTGATTCATGTTGAGTTATTGAGGGTGGACACTTTTAAATGGGATAGTCAGTAGGTGGTCTTCTTCTGATTAGTAATTGTGCAGGTAAATCCTATAGAAATAGCGAACATCTTCTTGTCTGGTAATGATCGCAAACGACATTGGTATCGATTGTTCTCACTCCTGGAACGTGTTCAGGAAGGTGTTTAATTGATTTTTAATGACATAACCGAATAGAGGTTAATTATAGACACGTACCATTACGAAACAGTACTTTCAGCAGATAAAAATACATTCAAAAAAGCTAAATTAGAGGAGATGTCGCGTAATTGTGATTTACAATCCAGGGATTCATAATGAATATTTGGCATGATTGTCAAAGGACCAGAAAAAATTGACGGCAATTACTTCGGCAATCAAGTGTTGCTAGATTGCTCGGATATGGTACTGTTATGATGAGGCTCCATGTGGCAAAATTGAAGTGTAAACGGAAAACGTCTCATTATGCTGTAATTGAGTTTACGTGTTTAATTTGATTTCACATTTCTATCGTTCGTTAGTAATCCCGCAGCTCAATTTTACAGGAGAGAAAGATTTTTTCAGTTTTAATACGGCAACGTTTTATGTTAAAAAAAGCAAAATACTGTAGTTGACTTGGCTTCGTATTGTTTTCAACTAAGAAAGCTCTGTTCAAAGTGCCGTGTTTGTACACTGTTAACCAAAAATGTGGACGTGATGATTCTAAGCAGCGTTGGGCCATATTTAATCTTAACGAACCGAAATTTTTGCGTTGATATGTCACAATAGATGAAACATGAATCACTTCGGAATAAAAACAATCGTCATCTGAGTGGAGAACAACTGATGAACCCAAAGCACCCAAAATACAACAATCGGCTGGAAACTTTGTGGCCTCGGTATTTTGACATGTGCGTAGTGTAATATTCATCGACACTCTTGAGAAAGGAAATACCATTAGCAGTGAATATTATATAGCGTTTGAAGTCCGAAATTGCATAGAAACGACCGCATATGGCAAAGAAAAAATTTTGTTTCATCAAGATAACTCAAGATATCATTGTCACAAGTCGATCAAAACAATAGCAATACTACATGAATTAAACTTCGAATTGCTCCCACATCCATCGTGTTCGCCAGATTTGGCTCCAAGAGTCAACTGGCGGTTCGATGACCTGAAAAAAAATGCTCTCCGGTAAGAAATTTCGCACAAATCAAGAGTTTATCGCTGAATCTGAGGCCTATTTTGAGGCAAAATGTAAATCGTTCTACAGAAGTTGTATCGAAATGTTAGAGTGGCGCTGGAATGATTGTCTTGCTCTTGATGAATAAAGCCAATTTGAGTGTTTTCTTCGTTAGGCCCTGACTTTTACGGCAATGTGTTATATCTTTGAAGAAGGTGAAATCATTTGAGTGGTATGCGGATGGAAGAGACCTCTGATCAAAGATCACACCAAGATTCCTCATCGAGGCGAAATACCAACTGAACGTCAATGGAATTGTTGTTCAAACAACATTGAGGGTTGTTTCTATAATGTTCAAAATTCAGCTGTAAGAATATGAATCTGTAACCAAGTCGAAATGCGGTTCAACACTTCATCAGTATAGGGGGTTTGCATACTTGTATGTGGCGACCTCAGTGGCGGAATTCGAAATTTTCGTTGAGAAAGAATACGAATTCGCTGTCATTTCCCAGAGTTTTACACGTTGATTTTGGGGGATAATTTCTGTTGATGGCAAAATACTTGAGAGTTGTTGATTTAAAATCCTCAATATCGAAAATGAATGTTGAAGGCCTAGGAGTACAATCTTCTTTGCGAAATTCACATAATCAGTGTTGTGTAGAAGGTTGCCGAAATGCTTATTATAACACAGACGATTTCATTAAATTTTCTTCATTCCCTAAAAAATGGTTTGAGAGAGCGGGAGCAGATATGGATTAATAGTGAAGAGATTTCAAAGAAAAATAGCACGATCAAGAAAAAAGGATGTGTCCAAGGAAGAATCTATTGTTCAATCTTATTTGAAAGAGGTAGGTAATGATAATCATTCAATGCAAGTGGCTAGAAGGAATTTTCATGTCAAACTGATCCATATGATTCAGATGATGATATACTTTTATTTGAGAGTAATTTCATGGGCAATAGTGCGGAGGGAATGTCTGTCGTGACAATTCAATGTATTATTGTCGATAAGACCAAATTATTTGTTGGTAAAAATGACAAATGTGTTGGCATCGATGAACCTATCGCATGTATGGGCTTCCATGGTAGATATTAAATCTTTAAAATGTGATGAAGAGTTGATCTGTATTGCTGGTATTGTCCTCGATAGATTCAATTTTCTTGTTTTAATTTTAGCTTAAAGCAGCCATAGAAATTGTAAACTCAATGTCATTACTTTTTTTGATTAAAATTAAACTTGGCTTATCATTTGTGTCATTAGGAGTTTTATATAAACTAAATTCATCGAGTTGCCAAAGAATTTTTTCTTTTCTTTTGGAATGATTAGTACAAAAAACAGAAATTTTCATATTTTAGCCTAGTCGAGAAGAGTGCTTACGGTTATTTCAACATTGTAAGGTGGCAAATTTATCGAAGTTTGTCTCATTACTTTGGAAGTAATGAAACCAGTGTGCTCTATAATGTTGTAAACATGTCCAGCTTGCCTCAAAGCTAGTCCTTTTTCTTCATTTTCTTTGGAAAAATAACCGAAATTTATTTTCAAAAATCCAAATGATCTTTCTATATCCATCCTTGGTAAACTCACAAAAATACTTTCCAAAACAACTGAAAAGTTCTAGGAAATCTAGTGTTATACCTAACCTATTGACAAGTCTTTCCCAAGAAAAATAGTGAAATTCGCTACCAGATGTCTCATTTCAGGTTAATGCAAACCGCCTATAGCGGTTTATTAACTTAATTGTCTACTAATTCTCGTGTACTTCATTTAGATTAAAAATTTCTCATGAACTCAGTAGGTCAGTGCTTTTCTACATTTTATATCGATTAATTTCATGCAGATTAGATATCATTACGATGCGACTTATATTACACATTAAAATCGTCGTTGTATATCAAAACCCGGTAATGGAAAATTTCCATTTTCCGCAAATTACCCCTAACCGAAATTTTTCGTTGTACGGTCAATCGCTGCTCGGACATTATTCAGAGTCCACCCCCTACCCTTCCAGTACACACGCAATGATTTCTCCGTCCTATTGATTGCCGTGATTGTCGTCTAATTGATGTAGATGCGCCCGCTCGTAAATGGACGGAAGTAAGGCGATGTTTTTCAATAACGAAAATTATTACCGAATTGTAGGCACGCGATTACACATTTAGAAGGCCGGGAATTCGCCGGGAAAAATGACAGACGGCGCGAGCGAGGGGGGAAACTGGTAAGTGACATTTTTTGCTGTCGGCGTGAATTGTTAGACGGGCGCCGTCGACAATGAAGTACTTAGCTTGGAATCGAGTACGTTTACGGAAATTACGACTGTCGGGAAAAAACTGAAGGTAACGGCTGTTGTTCAGATGTATATTTCTTGGAAATGAATTATGAATAGATGCATTTGTTTCCCCTAAAAGTTTTTAGGTGGTACAAGATGTATAAGCGCCCCCTCCTTAATACACCCTCTCTTCCAAAAAGAAGCCAATTTAAAAAAATAGTACCACTAGTGCCATCTGTTGTAATATTTAACCCGTAGATGTCTCAGTCCCTCATTGACAACTGGCATAAATTTCATAACATTTTGATGCATATAACTGAAGTTAATGTGTTTCAAACAAAGAGTTGCAATTGATTTTTGTGTTAAACTTGGTAAATTTCTTACTGAAAAGGACCAAATGCTACAAAATGTATATGGGAATGATTGTCCATCCCTTACGCGAGTTTACGAGTGGTTCGGGAGATTCAAATCGAGTAGAGAAACGCTGGATGATAATGAAGGATCAGGCCGTCCCAGAACCGGTTTATCGGAAGAATACATCAAAAAAGTGCGAGAATTCATTAAAAATAACAAAAAATCGTCGATGACCATTATTCAAATGGAATTGAGCATTCCTCGAACAACCCTATTCCACATTTTGACCGAAGTTTTGGGCCTTAAAAATGTTAATTCGCTGTTTGTACTACACAAACTCACCGAAGACCAAGAAAATGATCGAATTGTGCACTGCAAAGACATCGTTAGAAGTACTCGGAAGGATCAAAACTGCTTGAACTCTATTGTAACTGATGACGAGACGTGGTGTTTTTAATATGAGCCCGAAACAAAGCCGAAAAGTGCTTATTGGAGCGCACTATGAACCCAAAAAAAGTCGCTTGGTGAAGTCAAAAGTTATACTGATTCGTTTTTAAGATTCAAAAGGAATTATCCACAAAGAATTTGGCCCACACGGCCAAAGTTTTACTTGGGCGTCAAGAAGCGTTTGTTGGCCAGAATTTGTCTTATTCAGCCAGAATATCGAGAAATCAGTAGTTGGACTCTTTTGCAGGATAATGCTCTCATCGTTCGCGACTTGTAACATCTCCTTTGGAAACTATAGAGTATACGACCAACCGGCCATACTTAAGTTCGACCCCGAATTGTTCTTCACGAAGTCAAACCCAATCAATTAAGCCAATTTTCGAATTTATATTCGAAAATTGCAGTCCTTGGGTAAAACGACAGAAAGCTAATTTAGTAGTTTTTAAACTACAACAAGCGCGCAAAAAGTGCGATAAGGTGCGTCTCTTAACTTTTCCGAAAATTATATATATTGATTATATATTATTCCTTCACTAAGTGACAAGAATTTTTTAGGAGTTTTGTTCCTAACTGACGTACCTTGGTGTTTCACCCTGTACTAGGTTATAGTTTAGTTTCGCTGGAATTCAGCCTCAAAATGCAAAAATACTATATACGGTGAATAGCCAGAGTTTTCATTTTTACAGAATTTATCAAATGTCCAAATATATAGGTAAAAACTATTTTTTTCATCAAAACTCTACAGTTTATCAAAGACCATAAATTTCAATAACAAATCTTCTTTCGTAACAAATTTGGCATATCGAGCCATACCTTTTGTCCATTTTCTCAAAACATAAAAAGCTGGAGTTCATCAGAATTTCTGGATATTCGGTTCGAGCAATTTAAACTAGCTAATACAACCAACTTTAAAAGGACTCATTTTCAATTCATCGTAATAAACCTATATTTGATTGTAATTTGGGTAAAATCAAAAACAATCAACAATCAATCATATTATAACAGGTAATGGTTTCTCTTTCAGAATGCCCAGATTAATGATGCTACCCCAGTTTAATGGTGTTCAAGTTTCGAGTCCACCACGATCACCAAATAGTCCATCAAGCAGCCCGTTGCCAGACATTTCTTCGCGCAGTGTTAGCCCATCATCCCCTCTTTCTAGACACAGTGCGTTTTCTTTAGTGTGCCGTAAGGAATTACAACAGAAAAACTATCTTTCATTAAGGGGTAAGTTTTGCTTTTTCCAATTCTCCTGAATTGTTGGCTGTGCTCTTGTGTAAAAGAATGAAAAACCTTGAACGCTCAAATACTACTGAAGGGTCTTTCAACAAGAACTTTGATTTTTAAGACAAAATAAAACAAAAAAGGTTGAACGATAATTCAAATTCAAAAAGTAAGTTCGGCAATTAGGAATGAAAAATTATATCTGGCTAATGTCCACCTGGACCACGCTGACAGAAGTAAAGCCTTTCATCGAAATTTTTAATCATTTTTCGGAAAAATGTCGGGTGTATTTCATATCACAGATTTTGAGTTTTAAGGCTGCAATCGATTCAATTGGCTCCGTATAGACTCTGTCCTTAAGAACACCTCATAAAAAATAATCACACGATCTGGCTGGCTATTCAACAGCTGAATTTAGTGAAATTATGCGATTAGCAAATTTGGTTTGCAATAAATTGATCGTCTCATTGGCTGTGTGACAAGTGGCACCGTCTTGTTGAAACCACATGTCAGTGATATCCATGTCATCAATGATAGGCTAAAATTGAGTTGTTAACATCTCGCGAGAGCGTGATCCATTGACCGTTACCGCATTTCAGCCTCATCTTCGAAAAAGCACGGCCCAATCACGTTGAACATGCAAAGGCTCCTCAATAATTGCTCTAGGATTTTCAGAAGCCCAAATGTGGCAATTCTGCTCTTTGACGTACCCTGACAAGTGGGTTTTAAAAAATGATTTATTCACAAAAACCAGCGGATTGTTCCAGAATGATAGAGCAAATTTACGGCGATGTGAATGGTCGGTTTGAATTCCTGCACTAGTTGAATCTTATAAGGCTTCAAAGCCAAATGCACAATTCGCCATGTGGTGGTTTGGGATAACCTCAGTTGTTGAGAACGTCACGAAATTGACAAATTTGGAGCTACGATGTTTTCAGTTGAACAGGAGGTCGAACACGCGTTGGTGTTGGCACATTTTGTACTGAGCCCGTCGACTCTAATTTAGCGACCAAATTCTTAAAAGCGGTCTCTTAAAAGCGATTTTGTTGTCCGAAAATATCACGAATTTTACGAAATGTAATTTTAACAGTGGGTTTTAATTATTTTAATGCGAAATTGAATTCATTGTAACAATTGCCAGAGCATCTTCTACGAATATGTCAAAAAACTTACTGTCAATGCTGTCATGTGGTACGTGTGGCCATTTATAAATAACATTTTGGAATATTCTCATTATTATCATATTTATATTACCTAGAGATGACATTTTGGTTGCAAAATTTTGATTGTTGATTAGGCAATCTTGCGAATGACATTCGTCTGGCAAGTGATTTAGGAAACAATCTAATGAGTGAAAATCTCAAGAAGCAACAAACTTGAATGTTACAAAAGACTACTTTTGTGGTTCAAAATCCCAAAGGAAGCGAAGTCACGGCATATATTCAGGAGACATGTAAAACCCTGGATGAAAAAGTCACGTGGTTTCATCGAAACATTTGTGAACAGAAACTCTTATACATAGTGTGGTTTATACAGGATGAGTCTTTGACCACTACGTTAATTTTAACCATAGGTTCTCGAAATCAAAAGAAACACTTTTTCCATTACGGTTTTTCTATATTCAGCTGCGTTGAAAAGTTATAAGCATTTTAAGTTTTCACATTGGGAAAATACCCCTCTGTAGTCCAGTATAATTTGAATGAAAAATACTTTCCACAGCATCCACTATTGAATCTGAATTGTTTCAAAACATTATTTTCCCTCTAAGAAATGATTCACTCACTCATGTTTCATCCGATGAGGTCCAAATCCAGAAGGAAGATACAAAATACTAATTTTCTGGTAAAAAAAATTCAACACCATAAACATAGATTTTTGTTGTTCTACTATATTTTCTTTCTACTTCAAGATTACAAACCATGATTTCTAGTGAGAAATTCCAAAAAAACCTCAGAATTATTGGGTGTTATCATCATACATTTGTAATTTTTATCTTAAAATTTCCAAATCATGAAAACCATCATTTCTATGAAAACTTCCAAGGCAAGAGGTTGTCACAGTGCTTTTTTTTCACTCAAAGCCAGAAAAAATCATCTATGATTTTCCAAACACTGATATTTCTGAAGTTTCTTTTCCTTGACAGAGACCAGTGAACAGGTCTATGATGTCTCTTGATATACTGTTAAAAATATGAAGATCTTTTTCGAAATCTTCAACAACAATGAATGATGTCACTAGGAATAATCATTTTAAAGTGATATTACTTTGCTTGATGATTATTTTCTGTACTAAATCCCAATAACAATTTACCTGGATAGATTACAAGTATTTCCAGATTTAGGTGTGCAATTATACTTTCTTGAAGAAATACCAAAATTTGATTTTGAAAAATCAACTAGGTGTTCTTCAATAAAAAAATTTTTGTTGAATCATTAATATGAATCTATTCTGTTTAGACTATAATTACTGATTACTGATTTTTGTAATTAGAGTATCTGTTTTAATTAAGTAAACAAGAACATAAATATTGAATAATGGTTATTCATAGATTATGTCAAATTTTAATACCTTACCATAGAATATTAATTTATTACCGAACCCCAGGAGCGAAAAAATTAATATTTGCAATGTTTTTTTAAATGATAGATAATATCTGTAACTATTATTGATCTTTAGTTATAATTTTGCTCAGAATAATTAGAGTGAATTATTATCACATTAAAATATTATAACGTCTCCGTGGTGGGTAGTTCCAAATAAAAAAGTGTTCTGTGGTTCCTTGTTGTTTTGATTCTGTTTGAAACTGTCAACAGTTATTTGTAGCTTTCTTTCAGAAAAATGTGGAAAATATTGGAAGGATAATATCGATAGTTTTAAATTATTCAATTCAGTATGAAATGATTATGGTCAGAAAATGCATTCTATTCTAATCTTTCTTGTTTATGAGCTTATAGCTTCCAGTTTCAATATTGATTGAATTTTAATTAACTATGCATCATAACAAACATTCAGAAATATTTAAACTAAGTCAAATTCTATTATCTCCTAAGTTTGTGAACAAGGTTGAATCGGTGTATGAAATAAAGATAATAAAGGTATAAAACAAATCTAGGAGACTGGGTTCGAATATTTTAAAACTCATGAGCTCAATTTGCAGCATTCCTATGTTAGAATAGATATAATTTGATGAACCCTGAAAGACTGAAGCTATAAGAAACCAGCTCTTCATAAAGACAACTCTTCAATTTAACAGGTCCTGACACAAAATACTATTTACCTATTTCAACGGTCCAAATATACCGAATTACCGAAGAGTGATGGAAAACTTTTTCTCTATTTATTATGGAATATTATTCTGGATTAAATATTAAACAAGGTGCTAGACATCATTAACTAGAATACAGCAAATGGCAATTTAGATTTTGTGGTGAATGTAAGACAAAAATTGTTCAGTGGTTAATTTCATCTATAGTGTTTAGTGGTGGAACCATAGACTGGAGAGATTTCCCCAACCTTTTGTAGAAATATTCCATAAAGACATAAAATATGGCAACATTGAACAAATCTGATTATTGAATCATTTCAGCACGGAGTTGGATTTGGGAAAATCAGAAAATTTGGACAAAATTATATCGATTCAATTCCTTTCAACTTCAAATATCTCAAGAATGGTGCAATTCAGGAGAAAAGATGAGGAATGATTTTATTTGCAAAAAGACTGAAAGAATGATTCCAGGAAGTACGAGATACGGACCTTTAGTTCAAGCGATATTTGTTTTTCATGCAATTTAACCAATCTGTAGATTAGTAGTGAGAAATCCACAAGAAGTGGAATAAATCTATTGATGCCAAAATATGCACGAGTGTTATCAAAAACCTTCTACAAGAGATCATTTCAATTGATATTGTCGTTTGAATATTACAGGTGAAAATGCAATTTTTTTATGAAATTTCAACACCCTATATCTTTTGAACGGGGCCAAATTTGGAAAAATGTTATTAGAAGAAAATGTTTCTTTTGACGTCAAGAATCTATGGTTAATTAACGCAGTGGTCAAAGACTCACCCTGTATAAGAAAGCTTTCCGTTCATTACTATATTTTGAATTCATTCACTTGTATTGTATGTTTTGGTGGTTGAATTCTTATTTTCTTTCCACCTATTTGGTGATGTTTTCCAATTTGTCGTAGACGCGGATATATAGTCTATTATCTCTCACGTACAGGTATAGACCTTTGTGAGCTTATTTAGTTTATTTAATGACCGGGTTTTCATTCCCGGAAATTTTCCTTTAATGATACCTATGTACATTGTACTTATTATATTTTATTTGTATTTTTAAATTTGAATAAATATATTATTATTATATACAGTAAGTAATTTTAACTGCTGAAGTTTCATCTCGAATCGAGTGGAATTCGACATGACTATTTCAAGAAATTAACGATTCATGGGACATGTTCATATTAATTTTTGAAGTAAAAGCTACAATTGTTAAACTTGAATATTTGGGGATTGTTTCTTTCGATTATAGCAGACGGAATTCCATCTGATAAAAGATTTGAGACTTCTGGTTCTGTTATGTGATGATTTTGATCCATGTTCTCTCTAAAATTTTTAATAGGTTTTAAATGATATTCATAATCTGATTATGCACTCAAATGTCCCGTATTTTGATTAACCCTTATTCATTCAGGCCTTTTTTGGACAATGATGAAATGGCCGATGTTCTATCGAAATGGTTTGTTATTTTGAAGCGCTTTGTTCTAATTCAATATAATCTGCTGATATTGTGTCCCATTTCGATATTGAATTTATTCCTACAAGAATGTTTTTGTACCAAATTCCTCTTTCCCAGTTCGGATGTGTATCCAAAAAAAGTCTGTAAGTTATTACGTATCATAGCAGAAATACAAACTTTTGCCGACTTGCATGTCTTATCTCCGTTTCTATGGAAATTTAACTATAGAAGGAATGAGTGAAATAGTCAACTCCAAAAACACACAAAGTTTTGTCGACCTTTCAGGAATATTTCATCAGATATCCTGTGATTTCACGTAATTCTGACAGCTGCTTTTTTTTAACTAATTAAACTTTTTTAATCGACGGATCTGGCCCAATAACGGAAAATCAAACTATTTTGTAAATAAGAAAACTCTAGCTGATCTTCTTCGAAAATTATCACATATACGGCATGGTCGGACAGTCTCAACTTTGAACACGGATCCTTTAACGGGGAGTAAAAACCAATCCTTTGGGACCATTTTCGGCTGGCAACAAAATTTATGAATATGTCATAAATAAATCTACTTCTCTTTCTTTTGCACCATAACATCACATTTCTCTGTATTCTTCTTGAAAATAATTATTCAGACCAAACTCAGAATAAAGCATTCTCAAACACTGATGAACATTAATGGGGATATGAAATAGAATCTTTAGATTTTGCAGCCGAGTAGAACCCAATGGGTTTATTAAAAAATCAGAACTATGTTGATTATGTCTAACATTTTAGTTCAATGTGAAAAATATTTTTATTACAGACCGAACATCGAACACGTATTTTTACCGAAAAATAAATTATTGAACAAAATCTTCAATCAACCTTATCTGAATTCATTTGATTTATCCAGACCCTATACGATAATTATACTTCGGAAATATCAACAATAAAACAATGATAGAAATATGACTCACATTTAACACCAATAAAAAGGGTAAGCCTTCAATATTAATTTTTTAATAACTTGTTTCAGGGGTTGGTGCTTTGATGTATGCCAATTCGATGGCACCACTAGTATCACCTTCTTACCATCCGTACTTTTGGCATCCTGTGCCTGGTCTTTTTATGCCTTATTCACCGTCAAATAGATCAGAAACATTAAGTCCGGATAAAGCAACATCAATTGATGCCAGATCTACCCCTGAGAAGGCTAGAATGGGTAAGTTAATCCACATATTCCCGAAAAGTGAAAATATTAGGAGACCTCACACAGAATCCTGCGGCATTCCCAAAAAAAATTTAAGAGGAAACCCGGATTCTAATTGGGCGTTGATGTTAAATGATATATTCTCAGCAAACAATTTAAGTTATTTTCCACCAATTTGTTTATTGGACAATTTGGATTTTCCACTGAAATAACCCAGTTCAAATAACTTCTGGTTTGATAAGACTACATTCATATATATATATATATATATATATATTCTTTTGAACTTTTGGCTGACAATATTTAGTTAGCAAACAATAAAGCATATGCTTCTCCACATTCACAACTTGCGCTAGGAACTGAGTTCCATTTAAATAGCATGCCATTGGTACGGCCATGACCTGTTCTCAAACGATTAAGAACTGTCCAAATTTTTCTTGGAAGATCAAAACCAGGAACTTTTTCAGAAGGATCAGAAACGAGATACTTATTGAACATTTCGTAAGAGTTCCACTCAGTCTTCCATAATTCTTTATCACTTATGTTCATATTGAAGAACGTATTATGCCATAATGGTTTACGTGACTTTAATCTGGGAATTCTATTTTGTGGAAAATATGGAATAATTGGGAATAAATTGGGAACAGAATGAAATTTATTCCAAGAATTCAGAGCTGCAGTCAGTCTGCGAATATGGGGAGGGACAATATTAGACAATACTGGTAACCAATGAACCGGTGTTGATCTTATTGTGCCAGTAATTATTCTCATGGATGTATTCAATTGTGCATCAATTTTTTTGTGTATGTGCACTATTAAACCAAACAGAGCAACAATACTTAGCTGCAGAAAAGACTAGGGCTAGAGATGCTGTGCGAAGAGTGGAAGCATCAGCACCCCAAGACGATCCAGCTAATTTCTGAACAATATTATTCCTAGTTTTCAGTTTTAGGCTCAGATCATTTAAATGAGCCTTGTAATTGAGAGATCAATCTTATTTAACTACATTCATAATTATCCACTAACTACTTCTTACAGTTTCTTAAGATTTCTCATTGCAGATCAAGTAGATGAAGAAGACCATACTTAATTCTATAACATCAAAACCATATAAAAAAATTACTAACAGAAGAATAATATTGATGGATTGTTGAATTAATTCATATGAAATAACATTAAATAATGAAAATAACAAAACATCAGACCTGCTTTCTCATAATTTGTGATGTAGTTGTTTTGGAATTCTCCAATAATATGATTTTGATCAGTTAATTTCGAAGTGTACATTTACATCTGAGAGTTGTAAGTATTATGGGTTGTTCCTGAAATGTCAGATGTTTTGGATACAAAGTTAATAACTACAATGAATATATCACAATAAAAGGATTAAAATTTAAAAACACAGCTTGTTTGCTTTTTTCACTTAAAAAAAAAGAGTCTGGTGAAAAGTGCAATTTGATATAGAACTAAAAACCATCTATACTCAATTTGATATAGATAAAGAACTAAAAACCTTCTATATGTCCGAATTAAGTAAGAAAATATGGAAAAAATAATAGATATAATAAAAATCTACCAAATTGGATGCCTTCATTTGGATATTAAATTGAAGCTTATCTTCTTACTTCAAATAGCTTTCAATTTTCGTAATGTGCACAGACCACTTGAACTTTTTCCAGTGATTCATGCATCATAAAGTAGACACAAGTAAGTCATTATACTGATTATTTCTCCGACTCTATTTAAACGTATTACATCAATTATTTCTTAACAATTATAATTATAAATATCAGCTCGAAGCAAAATCGTCGAAGTTCGTAAATTGTAACAATTAAGAACTTTGCTAAGAACCATAGAGATAACGTGGAAGTTGCGTTAAAGCGATCCACTTTGTGCCTTTTTTATTACGCTTATTTATTTATCATTCCTTTGTTTATGGTGTTCATTAACGTCCATTATCGAAATGGAAAAATATGAAATGGATTTCGATTTAAGCGATGGATTTTGTCCGAAGTTTTGAAATATTTGAAAGTTTTTGGTTCATCGGAATTTATGAAAATCTGTTTACTATTTTCCTTAAACTATCATAAGAAGGTCAACTTCTTCTGATAATAATTAGTCTTAATGTTCCAAAGAATAAAGGAGAAAACTTCTATACAAAATTCCTTTTCATCAAAAATTGGCATGTTGAGAATTTGACGTTTTTCTAAGCTGAAAGAGGAACAGGATACCACTGCGCAGAAATATTGTTTCATTCCAATGATTATTGAATTGATTATAAACATTTAACCACTTGGATACCAAGGAGCTTCGGTTCATTTTTATTTTTAAAAGATTTGAGACTTCTGGTTCTGTTATGTGATGATTTTGATCCATGTTCTCTCTAAAATTTTTAATAGGTTTTAAATGATATTCATAATCTGATTATGCACTCAAATGTTCCGTATTTTGATTAACCCTTATTCATTCAGGCCTTTTTTGGACAATGATGAAATGGCCGATGTTATATCGAAATGGTTTGTTATTTTGAAGCGCTTTGTTCTAATTCAATATAATCTGCTGATATTGTGTCTCATTTCGATATTGAATTTATTCCTACAAGAATGTTTTTGTACCAAATTCCTCTTTCCCAGTTTGGATGTGTAGCCAAAAAAAGTCTGTAAGTTATTACGTATCATAGCAGAAATACAAACTTTTGTAGACTTGCATGTCTTATCTCCGTTTCTATGGAAATTTAACTATAGAAGGAATGAGTGAAATAGTCAACTCCAAAAACACACAAAGTTTTGTCGACCTTTCAGGAATATTTCATCAGATATCCTGTGATTTCACGTAATTCTGACAGCTGCTTTTTTTAACTAATTAAACTTTTTTATTCGACGGATCTGGCCCAATAACGGAAAATCAAACTATTTTGTAAATAAGAAAACTCTAGCTGATCTTCTTCGAAAATTATCACATATACGGCATGGTCGGACAGTCTCAACTTTGAACACGGATCCTTTAACGGGGAGCAAAAACCAATCCTTTGGGACCTTTTTCGGCTGGCAATAAAATTTTAGGAATATGTCATAAATAAATCTACTTCTCTTTCTTTTGCACCATAACATCACATTTCTCTGTATTCTTCTTGAAAATAATTATTCAGACCAAACTCAGAATAAAGCATTCTCAAACACTGATGAACATTAATGGGGATATGAAATAGAATCTTTAGATTTTGCAGCCGAGTAGAACCCAATGGGTTTATTGAAAAATCAGAACTATGTTGATTATGTCTAACATTTTAGTTCAATGTGAAAAATATTTTTATTACAGACCGAACATCGAACACGTATTTTTACCGAAAAATAAATCAACCCTATCTGAATTCATTTGATTTATCCAGACCCTATACGCTAATTATACTTCGGAAATATCAACAATAAAACAATGATAGAAATATGACTCACATTTACCACCAATAAAAAGGGTAAGCCTTCAATATTAATTTTTTAATAACTTGTTTCAGGGGTTGGTGCTTTGATGTATGCCAATTCGATGGCACCACTAGTATCACCTTCTTACCATCCGTACTTTTGGCATCCTGTGCCTGGTCTTTTTATGCCTTATTCGCCGTCAAATAGATCAGAAACATTAAGTCCGGATAAAGCAACATCAATTGATGCCAGATCTACCCCTGAGAAGGCTAGAATGGGTAAGTTAATCCACATATTCCCGAAAAGTGAAAATACTAGGAGACCTCGCACAGAATCCTGCGGCATTCCCAAAAAAATTTTAAGAGGAAAACCTGGGTTCTAATTGGGCGTTGATGTTAAATGATATATTCTCAGCAAACAATTTAAGTTATTTTCCACCAATTTGTTTATTGGACAATTTGGATTTTCCACTGAAATAACCCAGTTCAAATAACTTCTGGTTTGATATGACTACATTCATAATTATCCACTAACTACTTCTTACAGTTTCTTAAGATTTCTCATTGCAGATCAGAAGACCATACTTAATTCTATAACATCAAAAGCATATAAAAAAATTACTAACAGAAGAATAATATTGATGGATAGTTGAATTCATTCATATGAAATAACATTAAATAATGAAAATAACAAAACATCAGACCTGCTTTCTCATAATTTGTGATGTATTTGTTTTGGAATTCTCCAATAATATGATTTTGATCAGTTAATTTCGAAGTGTACATTTACATCTCAGAGTTGTAAGTATTATGGGTTATTCCTGAAATGTCAGATGTTTTGGATACAAAGTTAATAACTACAATGAATATATCACAATAAAAGGATTAAAATTTAAAAACACAGCTTGTTTACTTTCTTCACTTCAAAAAAAAAGAGTCTGGTGAAAAATGCAATTTGATATAGAACTGAAAACCTTCTATATGTCCGAATTAAGTAAGAAAATAAATGGAAAAATAATAGATATAATAAAAATCTACCAAATTGGATGCCTTCATTTGGATATTAAATTGAAGCTTATCTTCTTACTTCAAATAGCTTTCAATTTTCGTAATGTGCACAGACCACTTGAACTTTTTCCAGTGATTCATGCATCATAAAGTAGACACAAGTAAGTCATTATACTGATTATTTCTCCGACTCTATTTAAACGTATTACATCAATTATTTCTTAACAATTATAATTATAAATATCAGCTCGAAGCAAAATCGTCGAAGTTCGTAAATTGTAACAATTAAGAACTTTGCTAAGAACCATAGAGATAACGTGGAAGTGCGTTAAAGCGATCCACTTTGTGCCTTTTTTATTACGCTTATTTATTTATCATTCCTTTGTTTATGGTGTTCATTAACGTCCATTATCGAAATGGAAAAATATGAAATGGATTTCGATTTAAGCGATGGATTTTGTCCGAAGTTTTGGAAATATTTGAAAGTTTTTGGTTCATCGGAATTTATGAAAATCTGTTTACTATTTTCCTTAAAATATCATAAGAAGGTCAACTTCTTCTGATAATAATTAGTCTTAATGTTCCAAAGAATAAAAGAGAAAACTTCTATACAAAATTCCTTTTCATCAAAAATTGGCATTTGAGAATTTGACGTTTTTCTAAGCTGAAAGAGGAACAGGATACCACTGCGCAGAAATATTGTTTCATTCCAATGATTATTGAATTGATTATAAACATTTAACCACTTGGATACCAAGGAGCTTCGGTTCATTTTTATTTTTAACTTCAATTTTCGTGTTCAATTAAACGTCATATAACTTAAACATCATGCATAATATCAAAATTTATTTGGTGTTGTTGTCGGTTATAATAGGAAATTCGGCTTATTGATCCTGACTCCTGTTTCTGTTTTCATTGTAGATTTTTGTTTTTCTTCTTTGTATGATTTATGTATTCTGAATGCTTTCAAATTCTGCAAAAAGTGTTCTCTACTAAATGATCCTTCAATCATCTTAGGGCCGTTCATCGAACTAATACAACACGTATAAGAAATATTTTATTAATTTTTGAATTTGCCTTTTCATATATTAATTTCCAGAAAGATTTCTTGGCAATTTTGGAATCTCAATTTGTGTATACCGAATAAATTGTATAGACGGTTCTTCAGTATATATAGGAAAAACAACACAATATATTAAAGAACGAATGACTGTCCATAAATTTTGTGAGAATAAAATCGCTCTTAAAAACCACGAACTAACTGAAAAACATAGAATGAATTCTCCGGACTTTTGAGAGCAACGCCATCTGCATTGAAAAACACCAATTTTAATCACGAATGTTATAGGTCCTAAAGATTGAGATCTGTTTTTGCTAATTAGATCGTACAGGTGCCACGGTATTTTCTTTGAAATATTGAATGAACCTAATCAAGATAACAGTATTTTTGAAAAAAATTGTGAAGTATATGAGAATTTTATGATGTTAATATATTTACTGTTATGTATTCCGCAGGATCTATTTGATTGTTATTTTTTATATATTCCTGGAAAAAGGCTTTCAGACCGAAACATATGTTGGTCCAAACAATAAAATACAATAAAATGACTTCAATTTTTTGTTCACGAGAAGAAAATAATTATTCACTGGTAAAAAATTGGTGCTATATACTTGAGAAATTTTTGCTGAAGAAATATTGTATGAATAAACAAACGTGTGAAAAATAGTCCTTTCAGCTTTGTTCAGATTAGGACAAAGTTCAGTTTGAGGTTATAGTAACAGACTTTTAGAATTTTTTGATTACATGAAAATTTTTATACTCTATACGTGGGAAGCTATAGTCATTGTCAATACAGTGAGCGATGTCAGTAGATTGTTCCTTATTTTTCGTTGAGTGTTCATCCAGTCTCTGAGTAAATGCTGTCATAATCTGGACTGATAAACTTATAAACTTCTTAATTATTTTATTTTCTAGCTTATATCCTTTATGATAAATATAAATGAAGATGATTTGGATTGTAGTTTGATTGCAACTTAAATCTGATTACGAAAGATCTTTAATATCATTTAATTGACTCATAACTATCCTCTTGGAGGTATCGACTCAAATGAAATATATCACATTCACCTTATACATATAAATGCAGCATTTAAATCATTGTCAGAAATCAAGTGTGACATGAAGAAGCAGTATTGAGTAAGCCCTATAACCTGATGAATCCGTACGACACAAATTGAATTACTTTCTTATTGATTTGTACGAGAAGATTGTTGGATTACATCCAAATGAAGGGAACTCAGATTATACGTTATCCAGTGAAATCTAGTATGTTCACCTCGCCAATCAAATGGATACTATTCGCTGTAGCAATGATTAAGCCCCATTACCATCTTCATTAATAACTTATCTGTTGATTTCATTGGTAATCGAACTACACTCGTATGTAGTCTCCATGGCAAATGAGTTTTTAATTAATATTTACGATATCTAATGTTTTGAACTCTTGAAAGTAGCTCGGCAGTGGTAATTGAACGTGTAATACAGATAGATTCTTGCAAATCTGTCAAGAAGGACATTTTACGTGGACATACGTTCCGGAATAGAAACAAATTTTTATTTTTTCTAATTTATGTGATGAAATTCTCGGATTTTCATCTAGGAGTTTATTGTGTGGACAAAAGGAAATTTAACGGTTGTCGCATTTTCTCTGCAATGGAATTAATATTGACTCGTCTTTGAAAGAAACTATGAAAAGAATTGAATGCTTGAGCAAAGGGTATTTCGTGATATCCAAGATCCTGATATAGAATCCTTAATCGATATTTCCCTTATTCCTAAACGTTAAAACGGAAGAATATGACTCGTTTGGACTGAACATTGTGAAGATATTAACTAAGTACTCGCGATGATCACCAAAATTCTTCATGCTTTTCATGTCAAACCATGCAAGTTTTAACATGTCACCTCATTTCTTCTTCTTCAATCTGCACTAGTCTTCTGGTGGATATAGGTCTCTTCTAACTGCTTTCATGTCTCCCTATTCCGTACTATGGTAATCAACTTTTTTAGGTTTCTATGAGCGTCCACTCTGATATTTTATGAGCTCATCTGATCTCGGACATTCTCGCAACATATCACATCTGCCACTTCGATAAGAACGATTTTGATTTAGATATATTTTTGAATATACTAGTTTCTTATTTTGTCTTTGAGTTTTTAACACTTGACTTATCCCCTCCAATCATCATGTTCTGTATACTTAAAATTTGCAGGAACCGTGATGTGCGCCAGTTCACCGAAATCTGTCCATACATTCCTTATACGCTTTTCTAACTTTTTTTAACTAAAGGCTACAGCACGAATGATATCTTACCTTAGTATTGATTCAAAACCAAATTTTGTGTCACTATGGAACATTCCATTGTTTCAGATGAAGATGTGCCGCTCAACCTCTCGATGAAGAAGAGTTCGAGGAACCAAAGCATATGGTCGCCGGGAAGTCTTTGTGAAGAAGAAATGAAAAGTGCTTCGAAAAATCAATCTTCCCCTGCTAATACCACCGTCATCACCCCTGACAGGACATCCGAGAGCCAATGGAATTGGGAATACGCGGAACGAGATAATCCAAAGATTACAAGCATCGGTCCAACTGGAGAAAAACAGTTTACGGTAAGTAAATAAGTCAAAATCTCTTTAAGCCGTTCACATACGCTATGGTCTATCGGACATACTATTATATAATTTTTCCTAAAGGCGTTGAAGAGTCCGTAAGAAATTGGAATGCTCGATGACATAGTGCGGACTCATCAATTCAGTTTAATGTAATACTCGTTTCATCATCGCTTTTGTGTGATTTGACTATATAAGGTAATCCAAAGGAGAACTATTTGGTATTTCTGGCAAGAACTTGTTTACAGATAGATAAATTTTCCTGATTATGTTGCCAAATTCATTCATGGGACTCAAGTGATTATATTATGAAGTAGTACAATTTTAAGTTGAAGAGGATTGTGGCTGAAACTGAACAAGTGCGCAAAAGCTTCTGACCTCACGTCAGTGCTTCTCTAAATGTATATTGAAAACTTTCGGTGTATTCACTGTTATTTCCGTAATACAGGGTGTCTCGTAACTCTACGTCAAGCGTATACTGGGCGATATGCTAGGTTATACCAGTTTTAGCAAAAATTAAAAAAAAATTCCTATTTCACTTGGTTAAGTGGTAATGGGTATATTTTTGAAAATGTTGAAAATTGACACCCTACACTACATCCTTAGGTTTTGTAGTCACAAATTTCCCACTTTTGCAGTGATTTTTTTTAAACGTAATCCCCAATAACCATGCTATTGATTACAGTCACAAATTATATTGTTAGGTGCAATTTTTTTATTAAAAAAATATAAGTTTCGTTGAGACATGGTTAAAAATATATTGCCAGCTAACTTTGACACCACATTAAAAAAAAAATGTACCGTACTACCCTCAGCCAGTTACTTTAAAAATGGCCCACTTAATCAAGATTACAAAATATTATGATACTTGCTAGCTACCGTTCATGAAAAATATTATTGATATTTTCAACTGATTATCGAACAATGAAAATTTGAAAGTATGATACAATGGTTGTATTGTTGTAAGATGGAATCATAATGAAACACGATAAAATTTTGTAGTAGGTACATTTATTTTTCTTTAAAATTATAATAAATGCTCAAATTGTTGTCTTTGGCCAGAATATATGCTCTGCATCGCCTCAGAAAAGATCATCTGCAAAATTGGAAAATTTGTGACTGCAAAAATATTCCAATCACCACTTAACCAAGTGACATAGATTTTTTTTTAAATTTTTGCTAGAAATGATATAACCTAGCATTGACCTAACATTGATTTTCTCGTCCTACCTATGAAAACCACCCTAGCCTTAATGTATGACGAAAATAACGAATTGCATGACTTGCTCGGCTCATATTGAAATCAGATTAACAGATCGTTCTCTCCCTTTAAACATCAATTATTCAATAGACGTAACGACCAGATTGGATTCATAAAACAAAAATCTGATGAATAATTAGTGTAGGTAACATGCATGCTAAGAATTGATTTCGGAAAACTGTGGAAAACATTAATGGGGCAACTACATTATTCAACTGGAGGCAGCAATTCAGTCATAAATAATAGAGATGCAGTAAGTTCAACTTCTGAAACAAGCTCAGGACATTAAAAGTACATCATTCTAAATCATAGTCAAAACGGTAACGATCAAGTCATTCCGATGGCCAATTCTTCAATAAATAATGCTTTCACTTTAATCGGAGCAGACCTTTCATTAAATCCAGACATAGTAGGTACCACAACTTCAGATCCTGTTGACATGGAAATTTATCGGAGGCAGCTTGTTATGTATGCAGTAATAGGGCTGATGTTCAAGAAGGTCGAGGGATATTCTTAGCCTAGACCTTACATATTGTGACACTGCGTAAATTACCACTATTTGATCTAGATTCGAACTCTACTTATTACCAACTTTTTATTTACGAACTAGACAGACATACGAGATGCGTATATATCGGACAAACAGTAAGAAACTTCTAGAAGAGGATTAAGGAACATTTGAGTAGTTTCCTGAATAAAAAACAGAACTCAACTTATGCGAACCATCTATGCGACATGTTTGATTCAAACTAAAAAATTTTGCACATAGAAAACAAAAGCAGAAGACTCAATATTCTAGAAGGAATGGAAATTAACAGATATAACAGGCAAAATGTTTTACTTAATGACCAAACGGATGTCAACAGATCACCATTGATAAACATGCCATAAAAAATCCCAGAAGTATTCAGAATACCGTTCCCCCTCTTCCATTTTGTGAAATATATAAGGAAGGCTCAATTTTTTTGGAGTAGTTTAACATCGAACTCGCCTGAAGAAGCCAAGAATGTGGCGAAACAATTGTTGCAAAATGTGGTGTTACAATATTGTTGAAACACAATAAATGTGGATATTTCATTAAATAAGTTTTTATTTAATTATATTCAAATAAAAAAAAATTTTTTTTTTTTTTTAATTTTTTTAATTATCAAATTTTATGATTCAACTCAATTCAAATATCTTCCAAGTTACAACTTGATTCGATGTATATTTAAGGAATTATAGAGGAAACCAAATTTCAGATGTTCGTAACTCCTGAACCATTGGACGAATTTGGCCGAATAACGAACTTGAGCGAGATATTTGGACAGTAAACCTCTAGCTCATCTTTTTCGAAAAATAAACAGCTGGCTGGACGGGGGACATATTCAATTCTTTACCAGGATAGAATAGAATAAATTGATGACTCATTTATTTTGTGAAAATCCATCTTGAAAAAACAATTATTTTTGTCTAATTTTCACTTTATTAATACTATTACCCGACCGGTTTCAGTTGTTAAACCATCTTCTGGTGTTAGGTACAGATAGAAGTAAACCATTCACCACTTTTGAACATTCCATAGATTTAAACCCACGAAATATTTCAGTCTGTACCTAACACCAGAGGATGGTTTAACAACGGAAACCGGTCGTGTAATAGTATTAATAAAGTGAAAATTAGACAAAAATAATTGTTTTCTTTTAATATTCTTTACCAGGAAGTTAAACCTTATCGATTTAGACCATTTTCGCAGACAGAACGATAGAACGCTGTTTTACTGGAACAATTGAACAAAAACTGCTTTACTACATTTCGAAATATCTGCCCTTTAGGTTTATACAGCTTTTCAAGCATTTCGACATTTTGTCAGAGCACTTTAGCCAATCCGAATAGGTTAGTTCCAAGATATGGCTTTTGAATACCTCAACTTATGGAGGGGCAATTTTTGATCTCGACGTTTATCTTGGATTTCAAACACAGAAAAAAAACCTTTGGGTACCAGATCGGGACTATATGGCGGATGACCCATCGATTCAATTTTTTGAGCTCCCATATAATTGTTTGACATGATGTGTGTGAGCTGGTATGGTCATGATGCAGAATGACTTGTCTATTTCTGTTGGTTCCTCTAAATTTATCGAATTTTTTTGTGAACAAATGGTCCTGTACCAAGCTGAATTCGCGGTCTAATAATTTTCAAGGGCTACAAGAGCCACATAATCAAGAACACACGCCATCATCTGCTTCGTAGTGCATCAGGCTCAAACGACTTTCGTCAGATTTCTACAAATTATGGATGTTATGGATGATAGATGGATTTTTCTAATTATATTGCCTTATGCATGCAAGTGATTATATTTTGAAGTAGTACAGTTTTGAGTGGAACAAGATTGTGGCTTAAATGAAACTGAAGGAAAATTGTTAGTTTGGTTATGTGTAATTCAAGATGAGTATAATTTTGACATAAATTTGAGGTATTCCGAAGGTCAGAGCTTAGCGAAAGAAATATATTTTAAATAGTTTACGATGGAGTTGATATGCCTCTTTTTGATTGGGTTTTAGGAGGAGAGAATCGAAGCTTTGACAAAATTCAAGGAAAATTGTGAGTAGTTACTCTCAATCAGATATAGGTATATTTATTAGTATCGCACTCTTCCAGAGTTCAGTTGAAGACTCTAGAATAAGTGCACAAAAGCTCCTGATCTCATATCAGAGCTTTATTGGTTTTTTTTAATGTGAATTCGATGAGTCTGAATCTGAAATTTGAAGTTATATCAAACAAAACAGTAATTTGAAAATTCGCCAAGTCTTGAATGGTTTTTCCCTCTATTGAATCCAATGTCAACCTCTGAATAATTCACTTTGGAAAATGAACCCTTTACAATGGAAACTCATTAACTTGAGGAAAAACCTTTTTGAAGATATTCCCTTCCCTCACGTTCGGATTCCTGTAATCCTGTCCTAATTACAACCATTAGTCCACCTAATGTCCATCATAATCGACGTTTTCAAACGAATCTTAAAGAAAGCAATAAACGGTGAATATTTTCTTTCAATATTTCATTTAATTACCAGTCTATCAGGGGGGAAATCGTAAGACAAAACGGAAAATTTCCAGCCAGGTTCTAATTGCAGTGAAGAAATAATTCAAGAGGATAAAATGTTCCCAGTGGATTACCGCTGTTGGTTTAATTGCTTTCTAATTACTAAATAGTTATTTGTTTTTATTACTTATAGACATATTCCACAGAGCTTTCTGTCGGCACGAGATCGTTACTGAATATTTGATGATTTTCTTTTGCTTGAATTATAAATGTAGAAGTAGCGTCTGCTATAGAGATATATTTATCTAATGGACGATGGTTTGGTTTGGAAATCAGTCGAACGCTTCGGAAAAATGATACTCTTTACGAGTAGGCGATTTAGAATCGAAAACTTAGTCGGAACTGAATAAATAAATCGGAAGTGAATTGATCGCCTCAGAGCAAATAAGCCGAAAAATTGATGAATAGGGACAATAAGTATTGAACCTCTAGGTCACGTTCATATTATCTCCACATTTTATTAAAACGTTATACAGGTCCGGCGTCTTCGAACGCGAACGCGAAAAAGTTGTATGAACATTGAATACATTATATAATAGCCATAAGAAAAGTTTATGTAGAGCATCACTTCCTTCACGATGGTAAAAACAGAAGATACACCAAACATTTCTCAAGTGGAGTATATAGAGAAGTTTCACTAACTACAACAACAAAACAAAGTTGAGAGCTTTTATTCTGGAAAAATCTGAGGAGACAATTATGGAAAAAAGTTTAATCTATGCTACTACTGCTCAATTATGAAATTATAAAGGTCTTCTGAAAAATCTGGAAATTCGTATAATTACAGATTTTCAGGAAGCATTCAATTCCCAAGTATTCCAAAGCGACGAAAATGCGCCCCGGCGCATGCACCATTCAGTCCAAATGATAAAAGGTGTTTCAACAAGAACTTTATTTTTTAAATCAAAATACAACAACAAATGTTGATGATGGTGACTCAAATTCTTATTGTATTACAAAAAAAAAGTTCGGCAATTATGAATGAATAATGATATCTGGTAAATGTCCACCACTACCACGCTGACAGAAGTAGTCTTTCATCTAAATTTTTAAACACTTTTCGGCAAAATGTCTGGTCTATTTCGGCTATCACTTCACAGATTTTGAGTTTTAGGGCTGCTATGTAACGTAACAGATCATTGAATGAGGAGTTTTCATTATTTTCTAAATGAAATACCACATTGCCACGTATTTCCACAGTGAATATTCAACGTTAAATAGTCGTAGTGACAGTACGATTTGGAAACCTGCTTGTACTTTGTAACCGCAATTCTGATCAAGAACAATATTTTTTTACTTTTTCAAATTTTGCCACGAATTGATAAACAACGATACCATCCTTGCATGAAATGCAGCAATTCTTAAATGTTATATTTAATTCAATTATTTTCTTTTCAGTGTCAGCAATGTGGGAAATCCTTCAAAAGATCATCCACTCTATCAACACATCTCTTGATACATTCAGACACACGGCCGTATCCCTGTCAATATTGTGGAAAAAGATTTCATCAAAAATCAGATATGAAAAAGCACACCTAT
The DNA here is from genome assembly GCA_030674115.1 of Micraspis discolor. Lineage (NCBI taxonomy): Eukaryota > Metazoa > Arthropoda > Insecta > Coleoptera > Coccinellidae > Micraspis > Micraspis discolor. The sequence goes on along the minus strand of JARTUT010001309.1, from coordinate 2,772,875 downwards.
ATACATACTGGTAAGTTCGTAAATCAAGTCAGATTGTCTGAATGTACTCCTCTATTGTATTTTTACCCAGAATCCTGATATAAATTATTTATTCATTTTATTCATATGAAAAAGAAATATCGAAATAGATTATTCATTTCTTTTTAAATATTCCACATGTAATGGAAAATTAGGTTAATAAAATACAGGAAACCAGACAACGGACATTAGAACAAAATCAATTTCAAAACATAATGTCAGCGATTCAAAATTATTCAGAAATTTCTGTATTATCAGTTATAGTTTTCGTTTTATTAAATTTTAAGGTTCTCACGCATTTATTTTGAAACCCTTCTGAACTTGTAACATTTAATAAATACAATTATCAACTGGATCATTAAGAGAAAATATTGCGTGAAAAATTACTGCAAACATTTGAGATTCCAACCAGCAAATATTTTTATGTCCCCATTCTAGAAATCGAATATTTGAAAATACACTATTTATAAGGTGAAACTTCACATTGTTTGTTTTTGACTACCGTGTCCTTTTAATTCAGTTCTCAGCAACCTTCAGTCAGATTATTCAACTTTGAACCTAATGACGAGTGAAAGAATACCCATAAAAAACCCTTTAAGTGATTGGCTGCCTACTAGATGAAAATCCTCGATAATATAGAATAATCGAGTATGTCATAAAGACCAACCATTGTTATAAAAATACAGCCCGATTACCTAATTAAGTACAAATGTCTGATCATTGTGTTCAAGTTAAAACTCTGAGAAGTAGGAGGTTGATTTACTGAAATACCAAATGAAACGTAATTATTTCGTTACATTTTATATGATCAGTATAAACACATGGATCGCCTGGTATGAATCATCATTAAAAATGATAGGGTATGATCAGGTTTCCATCAATTATTCATGGAGGAGGGAAGGGGGTGGCTGTGTCTTTTTTTGCTTTCGTGCATAATGTTCGTTTGGTCTGCATTTATGTGAGTCCTCGAAATGATAGTTGTTTTCGATAATTACAACAGGGCGTTTGGATATTTAGATTTGATGGGATCTGAAACATTTTCAATGTATTTCTATGTTGCCGATTTTCAAGAACCCTAAAGAAATTGGTTACTTAAATTTGTTGCGAAACTTCGGTATATAGGGTGTCCCGTAATTCAACGTCAAGCGGTTACTGGGCGATATGCTAGATTATACCAGTTCTGGCAAAAATTTGTCATTTAGTTAAGTGGTAATAGATATATTTTTGAAAATATTGGAAATTGACACCCTACACTAAATCCATAGTTGTTTAGTCACAAATTTTCTTAATTTTGCTGTGATTTTTTTTATACGAAATCCTAAATAAGCAGGCTATTGTTGAATGTTGAAGATTTCATCTACCTTTTTTACTGGCAAAGCCATGCGCAATTTCAATATGGCAATTGTCAACGTTAAATTAAAATTAGAAATAATGAAAGGATACTTTTGGAGGATTTTCATTTCAGTAAATTTCCTCCTCTTTGTCACCAAACCCACTCGGCTCCAGAGAGTGCACAAAGTACCTCCTCGGCTAGCTCTAGAGCTGAGACTACTTATAAAGGGGCGCCACTCTCTTTTATGATAATACAAAGGAAAAAAAGAGGAAAGTACACTAAAGATCTCAGGGTTGCAAAAGAGAGAAAATAACGAACGCACTCTCAGGATGCCAAACGAGCCCGATCACACAAGCGGGAGGTAGTGGCTGGTAGAAAGAATATAGAGCAATTATTTAATAATATAATGAGCCCAAATGAAATACACAAGGTCCCTCAAACGAGGATATATCTTACAGAAGGTGGATCACTAACTAGTTCTTACTTCACAACCCGAATACTCGATATAATGCTTTATCTCTTACTAAACAAACAGTAATATCACCCCAAGGTATATACTTAGAGCCTCGATGGTAATCGTTATAAATAGCTCTTTACTTATATCTAAGCGACCTTCTAGATAGGTCGAGTTTTATGTACTAAACAGTATTCACTGAATTGGGCTTCTTTGATACTAATCAATCTTAACTAAATTCTACAGACTAACCTTCTATAACAGTCTAGGTCGTGGCTTGACTGAAGTGCAAAAGGATATTATTCTCAGTCTCCTAGATGGAAACTGGCTCAAATATATTCCTGGGCCAACGTAGTACAATTTCTCACAGCAATGCGCCCTGGGTAGACGACAGGTGTGGTATCTTAGATGGCGAAATCTGGTGGAGGTCCCCAAAGACAGCTCCCACGGCAGTAATTCAAAGACAGCCTAGACAAACAGCTCGAAGACTTCAAAGACAGTTCAGAATCTGCGGTACCTCGCAACGGTACAATAATAATTCCCAATTCGAAGCAGAATGATGCTAAAAATACGAACAAAAATCTAAAATACCTCGTGAAAAACATAGGTTAACTCACCAATCCCACGTCGTATTTCCAAACAAATACGCCACTCCGCTAAAGCGCAAAATTCTCACCAACAAACAAACCAAACCAACATGATAAGATTTCTCTCAGGGCTTCAGTTAAAATCCTGTTCAGATCCGCAAAATTGCGATTAATTATTCCATGATATTTCAACCAAAAATGCGGGAAGAACCATATAATTGACAACCTACGTCACATGAGGACCACAGACAACGGCGTTCATCGAAACGTACGAGATAAGCTGGCAAACTACTGCGACTAACGCCACCAGTTCGGTTTGCAGGTACTAACTGGAGCGGGAATTTTGAAACCGAGACATCTTTTATGATCTTTTTTCCGAAGTTTAAACAAATCCTTAGTTGTAAGTCAAAAACTTAGCTAACACCAGTTTTTGAAATCTTCAATTGTCTAGAATTCTTGAAATTTTTAACGTACTAATTTAATTTTTTCCCACAATGATCTAGACATAATAGCGTATCTAATGATCTACACTACTGGAAAAAATTAAAGGATAAAAAATTCAAAATTTTTAGGTAATTTTCAACAGGCCATTACTTCAAGAGAAAAAAATAAAAAAAAAAGGAAATTGCAGCTCCAAGTGTCCAGTTTTTGGTAGACCTTGAAAATTGCTGTTTTTGTGTAATTGTAGAAAAACCAGCAACAAACAAATTTTCAAAATTTTTCAAGTTCTTGTTTTGGTCTACGAGCGTGGAAAAAATTTTTAGCTTAACCATTTTATGGATCGGATACTTTGTTCATTTAGCCTTGATTTCTTTCTTTATACACCTTGATAAGTCCACTTTCTGCCGAGATATCTGTCTTCAAATGGAAAAGCGTCCATTTGTCTTTGATTATCGATATCTCATCAACCAATGACCGCACAGAAAGTTAGAGGTGGGTTTCAAGAACTTGAATGACTTAACTTTTTGTTTTAAATTTGCGATCATTGGTTGCTGAGATATCGATAATCAAAGACAAATGGAGGCTATTTAATGTGAAGACCGATATCGCGGCAGGAAGTGGACGTATCAAGGTGCATAAAGATAGATATTGAAGCTAAATGAACAAAGTATTCGATCCGTAAAATGGTTAGGCTAAAAACTTTAAAATTTTGAAAATTTTTTTGTTGCTGGTTTTTCTACAATTACTCAAAAACTACAGAGGTTAGAAAATTTTCGAGTTCTAATCCAAAAACTAGATACTTGGAGCTACAATTTTCTTCCTTTTGATTTCTTGTACGACCATTTCTCTCGAAGTTCCGGCCTGTTGAAAATTGCCTGAAAATTTGAGATGTTGTTTTGATCCCTTATTTTTTTCAGTAGTGTATATCAAATAATTTCAATAAAATTATATTCTATTAAGTTTATATCAAATTCTTTAACTAGACTATCCATATGTCAAAGCTTGCTTGATATGCGAAATCCATTGCTGCTCCCTATTGAAGTGTAAGCGATTCCATTCTAGGACGAAGAAGGTTACTGCTGCGTAGTACCTGTTTTATTGAGGATAATAACATTTTTTGGGATTGCATATTTCATAATTTTTCGTATTTTCGAAATCCTTATAAAGGTTTGGAGGTATTTTGTCAATATTTCCTTGAGGTTTCTGGATGCAATCCTGTCCAGTTATCAGAAAAAAACCATTATCACGTAATCATGGTATGACCGATTAGCATAATGCGACCCAACAAAAAGGACGTACAAAAAAAGGGACAATTCGCGTCCACAGAGAGCTCCACACATAGGCCGGAAAGGCGTAAATCAATGAAGCAATATTTTAACAAATCTGACTGGTCGCGACAGTTATGAATAACCCGTATTCTTCGCTCAATAATCAAATCTAAAGCTTTTACCTCGCTGCCACGCCGTCATTAGTATTAACGCCGATCATAAAAAGCTGATTTGTGTCACCTTCATGACAATAATTTCATAATACAGATATGGAATGTATTGAACCTCAAACTTTATATTACGTCCGTTTTATATGTGACACTTCCAAACGCAATAAAATGGATTTATTGCCCGATTTTTTCCCGACAGCTCCGGGCTTTAGATGTCGATCGATCATTCAGTATCGCTGGTATTGACTGCGAGCGTTGAATTTCAAATGGCTGCTTAAGACGCCTGAAAAACGTCGGCTGATGGTGCAAAAGTTGTTGGGGAATGATGGAGATCTTTGCAGCGGGTCCGAGAACAAACCGTGGAAATGAGAAGACGTTTTCAAACTGAAGTTTCAAATTTGATTAATTGGCAAAATAACTTGTCATTTTAGACAAGTAAAATATCAAAGAGCACGCTAGTTTGTAGTTTGTTATAATCCATATCTCATTAGTAAATTCAAAAATTTTATTGATCTTCTTCATTTCCACAATTTAAGGATATTTGGCTTCGAAAAATCTCATTCGTCATTCGTAAATACATCTCCCAGTCGATTTCTCTAGAAACTACATTCTTTTGTATTCAATTTTAAGAAGAATAGATATCCCACTCCAATTTAAGACTAATACACATTGTCAAAAGATGAAATTATTTTATGAAAATCGAAAGCTTGTTCACTGGTAATGGCCCAAAGCCGCAGACCGAGGCATTTTTCTGAAAATTATGGGGCATTTGTCAATGTCCGAGAGACACTCGGTGGAAATGTTTTTAAATATACACTTCTAACTCAACGAAACATTTATTTATTGAAAATATAGTTTGTTAAAGAAAAATTATTAAAACTTAATGTTCGAAATTCGAACATTATCCTAAAAAATATTCATCTTCGATAACATGGAAAAATCCATTTAAATTATTAAACAATCAAAAGTGGATCACGCCAAACGAGCCGCTGACCGAACGAAATCTGCTGACTGGCTAGAAACAATTGACGTAACAAGGGACCTAGAAAATATTCTGATACCAAATATGGCAATGTTATTTTTATCGTCATTACTCAATTTAGTATATAAGATCAGTGTATAATCAATCAAGCATCATTCACCATTAGTTTGATCAAGAAACCTCTTCGGCAACTGTGGAGTTAAGACATCCCTTGAACGTTCTGAGTCTGGTCGTTCAGTTGCCTAAACCTTCAAGCAAGTGTTGTTTCAAATCAAAGAAACCTCCCTTGAACGTTCTGAGTCTGGTCGTTCAGTTGCCTAAACCTTCAAGCAGGTGTTGTTTTAAATCGAAGAAACACATTTTTTGAAGGTTTAGGCAACTGAACGACCAGACTCAGAACGTTCAAGGGATTTTTCTTTTTTAATTTCCGGAAGGCTAGTTCCCGGGCTTGTAGTTGGCACTGGAAGGCTTCTTCACGGATGTGGCCTTGGCTCTGGAATATTTCTGCGCAGACGTTGATGATTTGATCAAGATTAGGGTTGTAAATCCTTTTTCTTTTTTAATTTCCGGAAGGCTAGTTCACGGGCTCGTAATTGGCGCTGGAAGGCTTCTTCACGGATGTGGGTTTGGCTCTGGAATGTTTTTTCACAGGCGCTGATGATTTGATCGAGATTAGGGTTGTAAATTCTTTTTTTGATTTTCCGGAAGGCTAGTTTACGGGCTCGTAGTTGGCACTGGAAGGCTTCTTCACGGATGTGGCCTTGGCTCTGGAATATTTCTGCGCAGACGTTGATGATTTGATCAAGATTAGGGTTGTAAATCCTTTTTCTTTTTTAATTTCCGGAAGGCTAGTTCACGGACTCGTAATTGGCGCTGGAAGGCTTCTTCACGGATGTGGGTTTGGCTCTGGAATGTTTTTTCACAGGCGCTGATGATTTGATCGAGATTAGGGTCGTAAATCCTTTTTCTCGATCCGGCCCGAAGGACCACAAAATGTTGTTCCTTCGATTTAAAACAACACTTGCTTGAAGGTTTAGGCAACTGAACGACCAGACTCTGAACGTTCAAGGGATGTCTTAACTCCACAGTTGCCGAAGAGGTTTATTGATCAAACTAATGGTGAATGATGCTTTATTGATTATACACTAATCTTATATACTAAATTGAGTAATAAAAATAACATTGCCATATTTGGTATCAGAATATTTTCTAGGTCCCTTGTTACGTCAATTGTTTCTAGCCAGTCAACAGATTTCGGTCGGTCAGCGGCTCGTTTGGCGTGATCCACTTTTGATTGTTTAATAATTTAAATGGAATTTTCCATGTTATCGAAGATGAATATTTTTTAGGATAATGTTCGAATTTCGAACACAACTTAATTTTTAATACAAAAACAATTACAATTCAATATGGTCACCTTCAAAATAACTTCTTTCGGAGGCCACACAACGCTGGAGATGTTTCTTCCACTCCTTATAGCAGTGCTGGAGCTCCGATACTGAAATATCCTTCAGCTGGTCGGTTACAGCGGTTCGAATTTTTTCGACTGTCCCAAAATGATTTCCCTTGAGGTAATTTTTCAACTTTGGGAGGAGAAAAAGTTACAAGGACTCAATTCGGGCGAATAAGCAGGCTGAGAAGCCACAGGAATGTTTTTACTGGCCAAAAACTCGTTTATCGAAATTGCTATTTTTGTGCAGATTTTTCACATCCCCAATTCATTGGTCAAAATTTGATGAACGGTGGTGTGAGTCAAATTTAACTCTTTCCCTATCATTCTGACTGTCTACCCATAATCTGAACGTGCAAGATCCCGGATTCTGTCGACATTTTTATCGGTTCTTGAAGATGAAGGTCTTCCGCTTCGTGGTTCATCTTCAATCGACTCTCTTCCTTCTGAAAATGCCTTAAAGCACCGAAAAACCTGGGCCCGTGACAAAACACTATCTCCGTGTTCTACCTGCTGCAGTTTAAAAGTTTCCGTTGCCCAAGTCTGAAGCGAAACCTGATAGCACACCGTTTCTCGAAATTGATGTAATTCATTTTCAGAACACATTGGAAACAACTGTTTCACAAAAACAATCGCTACGCAAAACCAAAGGACTCGAGCGAGGTCAAACTCGTACTGAAGGTGGATCACATGTTCCTCTACCGCCCCACTAAGCCCTGCGCTTCCTGTGATGCCAGATCAAACGCAACATTGCCAGTCTCATGACTCAATTTACAGAGCTCGTATAAATTCGTTTGAACTTTTGGCTTACAAAATAAATGTTAGCTGGGGTTGGTGACGGGGTGCCATACAATTCGGTGTATGACGTGAAAACTAAGGGAAAAATCCCAGTAAAAAAACCCTAGCTCCCAGCATCACTATTGTTGTGTGTACAAAAATAAGCTTAAATATATTTAAGGGACTTCTTTCTTCAGGAGTGGTTTTCTATTATTAAACACAGAGGCTTCTTCAAGTTGCCCACATCTATTCTGAAAATAAAAAGACAAAAACAGAAAAAAGCCGAATAAAAATTTGTTTGTAATTCATAACCCATTCCAAGAAAGAATCGGAAACATCATGAATAGCCCTGAAACTATCTTGGAACATATTTATATGGAACAATTGCACTAAATGCAATTATCACTGTTAATTATACAGTGTGGAAACCACTTATGGAATAAAATTCTTTATGATATTATTTTAGAAAATTATAAAAAATGCTGAGACACGTCAACTTTTGAATTCAGTTGTGCGTTATGTAAACATAAATACAGGGTGATTCACGTAAATCTGCTATAGTCGGTGTTCTCTTTTTTTAATGAAACACCCTGTATATTTGTATATTTTTGAAATCCCCTTAATGAACCGATTTCAATAAACTAAATATGTATGGACAATTATGAATTGTACAGGGTGAAATTTTTATTTTTACAATTATTAAACACATACATAAAATAGCTGATGTATTTGATTTTAACACATTAAAATAAATGCTCAAAATGTTCTCCACCTAGTTGTTGGCAATAGCACAGTCTCCTATAGAACTCCTCTTTAACTTTGTATAAAGTTTGAGGTGAAATATTCCTTATTTCTGTAGTTATCCTGTCTTTGAGGTCTACAATGCTAGTTGGTTGTGTTGCATATACTTTGTTCTTGAGATAACCCCATAGAAAAAAATCCAGCGGCGTAAGGTCTGGCGATCTAGCTGGCCACTCAATAGTACCTCTTCGTCCAATCCATTTATTGGGGAAGATTTCCTCTAAATAAGTTCTTACCATTAAAGCATAATGGGGTGTTGCCCCGTCTTGCTGGAACCAAACATTTTCATTCGGTAAGCTAGGATCTATTGCATTGGGATATAAGTTTGCCAACGCAGGAATAACTTCATTTGTAAGCATATTCAAATATTTTTCAGCTGTCAAATTTCCATCTATAAATATAGGACCAATAATATGGTCGCCTATGATACCGGCCCAAACGTTCACCTTTTGAGGGTACTGAGTATGTGTTTCACGCATCCAATTAGGATTCTCTGCTGACCAATATCTACAGTTCTGTCGGTTTACCTCCCCATTCATTGTGAATGTTGATTCGTCAGAAAAAAGAATGGTACCAAGAGCTATCTCATTTCTGTTCAGCTTATTCATCAATCTTTCGCAGAAATCCATTCTACGATCTGGATCGTCTTCTGTTAACTCCTGCACAAAAGTCAATTTGTAGGGATGAAGTTTTTCTCTATGAAGATACCTTAGAACAGTTGTATGACTAACATTATTCTCACGGGCAATTTGACGTGTACTTGAAGTTGGATTCTCTTCGACACTTAACAAAATATTCACTTTCACATCATCTTCAACGAAGTTTGGTTTTCTTTTTAATGGTTTGACATGTCCAAGTTCTCTGAATTGTGCATGAATTTTAGACACTGTGCTTTGTGAAATATTAGGCAATTCGGGATACCTCTGATTAAATAAGTTTGCCACTTCAACTTGACTTCTGCAGTTATCCCCGTACCCGATCATCATTAAAATCTCAATTCGGTGAGTCTCAGTTAAATATTTCATTGTTATTTCGACAAGGAAAAAGTTTTTAACAAAGATTTTACTTTTTCAGTATAAACTGTCAACACATCAACAACCGACAGAATATCAAAACAATCCACATTATTTACCGATTTTGTCTAATTATTGGCGTTTCGATGCACTTTTTAGGTATTTATGATAAAATTCATTGGGGTACCAGGTTTTATTTAATTCAGAAGGTTTTCCAAATACGTCTAATAATTAGTTTAGATATTTGATAAATCCGTATTTAGTTAATTTAAAAAAGTACCAAAATGTGAAATAAATTATTAATTTTAAAATTCCACCCTGTATAATTCATAATTGACCATACATTATTTAGTTTGTTGAAATCGGTTCATTAAGAGAATTTCAAAAATATACAAATATACAGGGTGTTTCATTAAAAAAAGAGAACACCGACTATAGCAGACTTACGTGTATCACCCTGTACATTTAAATTTATGTTTACATAACGCACAACTGAATTTAAAAGTTGACGTGTCTCAGCATTTTTTTATAATTTTCTAAATTAATGTCATAAAGAATTTTATTCCATAAGTGGTTTCCACACTGTATATTCACTTATATTTAAGAGACCATTCAGCAACATACAAAATCGCTTCTTTAGTGCAGTTTATGACATTTCTTCTACTTCAGTTGTCATCTGTCAACGAATGATAGTTCCTACAATGACAGCTGTCAAAATAATGTGAAACCCCTTATTTAAAATCCTTTATGACACAGTCATACAGTATCATACACGAATTTCTCTTCTCATCTGTCATATCCGCATGTAAGACAGCACAATCGCAATTTTCTGAAACGTAGAATCATTGTCCGAGCCAAAAACAGATCTGAGACGAGGTCGAAGGGTTTAAAAATCACAAGACCATACACAAAAGTATCATTGTTACGAGACGCCATAATGAAAACGATTAACGTTATTGATGAACGTCAGGGCGAAACAGAATGAATTATGCAAATGGTAGCAAGAGTAACATGAATCAATAACTAAATTGAACACGGATGACAAGTGATATTCGTCATCAGATAAAGAGTCATAAGGTATGGACGATCGACACAGTTCTGCACTAAATTTAATGAGGAACTCCCCAGAGGGTAGATACGCCTGAGTATTTCGGAGATGATTGGACATCTTTTTATTTGACTCGCGACACACAAAACGATCGTTTGTAATAATTAGTGTTATTTGTCATGTATGATTGGAGTCGTTTGGTTGTTACACGTGGAATTTTTCCGTTCTCGTGAATATATTAGTTTCGTGTAGGTTGTATTCATTTGATACACAATAATTTAATTGTTTCTCCATCTAATGTAGAATAAATAAGTGAACGACAAGAGATATTTTGCATTATCTTTCATCTTGTTGGTAGAATGAAGAATTTTGAACATCTATATAACCTTCCTTGTCACGAGCTGTGATGTCGGTCAGGTAAAATGTTTTGATTAGTTGAACGAACACGACGAATATTTTTATGTGAAATCTGAGGTTGACCTCATTTTCAACATCTTCAAGAATCGGATCTCAAATTTTTATTGGGACACCCTGCATATTTTTCCAATAGACATATAACAAATCATAGGATTCGCTCGTCGAATAATTGACGCGAATAAAAAGCATCAATCACCTGGAATATCTAAAACGTCCTTGGTATTCACCTGTCCCCTTCGATTTTAATTGGGATGTCCTAGCCCCCTGGATTAACATTATTGCCTGTTCACAACCTTACAGTTGTTTGACTCGGTAATTGTTCCAAGCACAAGGTGTAACTATCGAGAGAAAGGTTGTTCCGAATTCAGATTTCTACATGCTGCCGATTTGCTAGCCGATCTGTTTTTAAAACTACGCCGATATGGGTGATTTACATGGGAATCTCGACTTTTTGATCGGTAATCGGTATTAATACTGTACGGGTTATTTACATGTTGTTCATTGTTATTCTCTGCAAATCGCTAGGAAGTTTTTTCATTCCAGACTAGATTTCTCACTGAAAATAACTTGTTAGTGGTAAATACTCAACTTCTTGAAGGAAATGATATTTTCTTACTATTGTTCGTTTTCTGAATAAATGAGTGAAAATATATATATATATATATATATTCTTTTGAACTTTTGGCTTACAATATTTAGTTAGCAAACAATAAAGCATACAGATCAGGGGTTAGTGACGGGATGTCATACAATTCGGCGTATCACATAAAAGCCTAGGAAAAAACCCCGTAAAAAGAACCCTGGCTCCCCGCCTAAGTGTGAAAGTACAAAAATAAGCTGAAATATATTAGGATTTCTTTTCTTCAAGAGTGGTCTTCTATTGATGGAAACAGAGACTTCTTCAAGGTGCCCACATCGAATCTGGAAATAAAAAGACAAAAGCAGAAAAAAAGAACTGAATATCAAAAATACAAAATTTGAAAGAGATAAAGAAAACTCCTCAAATTAGCCTTTTTGGATTAACTCGATATTGTGAATCAAGGATATCAAGGAGATAATCAATGAATACATAACCTTTTATCGTTCCTCTTCAACGAAGATTTTTTTAGTATCCGTATGTGTCTCTTGAAGGAGAATAATCTCAGCACCATAGTCCTTGGTTAGTTTAGAAATATAGTCACTCTTGTCCTTAGAAATACCTTCTATATTCAAATCTAATACACAAAATTTGTCGCCAATCTGCAAGGATGATTTTTCAGATCTTCTTATGTTTGAAGTCTGCTATGGAACCCATTCAAAGGGAAATCATCATCCATAGTTGAGGAAGGTTGTGATATAACACTTATTTCATTGAAAAAATAGCAGAGGAAAAATTATCAACTGACATTCATTATGACTTATGTCATAATCAATGTAATAATAATAATAATGAGTGAAAATGAGTTGATTAAAAGGAATTAATTCATATTTTGAAAATATAAATGCTTTGCAGATTACATTTTAAAATTAGTTTTGTACATCAACATTTGTATGACAATTTGTACAATCAATGAAAATGAAAGCGAAATTGGATTATAGGGTATATGTCATTGGAAAAGATGAAAGAAAGGAAATAGCTGCTGCTCGCACTAATTTCAAAAGTAAGGCTGAGCTAAACTTGTCAGACAATCCATCGGATTTTTGGGCTTATTTGAACAGTCTTCGCAACACTTCTTCCATTGCAGAATCGATGAACTATGAGGTTCACTCCACCACTGGCCCCAAAACATAGTCGATGCCTTTGCATCATTTTTTACAGTTCATTCATACACCTCAACTGATTTTAGCACGCTGGATGGCTCACCTGATAGCTCCTTTGCGCAAACTCTGACTATCCCGGAGATAACGGAAGATATTGTGCTCAAGTACCTCAAAAGTTGCAAATCTAATATGACAGCAGTTCCTGACAAAATTCCACCTTTTCTGTTAAAGGACTTTGCGATTGTTCTCGTCAGACTTCTCACCATTATTTATAGACTGTCCCTTTCGACACATCATTTTTCTACCGCCTGGAAAGAGGGTAGAGTAAGTCCAGTAATCAAGAGAAAGGCAAAAGATGCGATATTGAGAACTAAATTGTGATTCTGAACAATTTCAGCAATGTTTTCGAAAAAATACTTCATGACATCATCTATGCTCATGTGAGGAGCCAGATTTCTTCTTGTCAGCATGGATTCATCAAGTTGATTAAATCTTCACAAAGGCATCTGACAGACTGAAACAGGGCATACTTATCAAGAAGCTGTCTTCTTTCGGGTTTGATCTCGATTTTTATATTTTTTTTAAATCTTATTTTTCCCGTAGAAAATTGTATGTTCAGTGTTTTGGTTATAAGTCTGGTGGGTTTGAGGCTTCCTCGGGTATCCCTCAGGGGTCTATATTGGGGCCACTCCTTTTCTTAATCTTCATCAATTATATCTGCTGGTACCTAAGCTGTTCCTTTCTTCTTTATATTTATGAGCGGTATCGTCGCATTCTCTCTGTTGCGGGTTGTTGAGACCTCCAGGGTGACATCAATAGACTAAACCGTTGGTGCAGGGACAACTTACTTCCCCTGAATGTTCAGTCATAAAAGAACTACAATAACTTCCTTTATAATATTAGTGGTTGCGTTCTTGGTAAGGTTGTTAAATTTGAAGAACTAGGATCTTATTCGATCGTGGACTTAGTTTTGTTCCTCACTTAAATTCAATCACCTCAGGAAACATCAAAACACTTGGTTTCATTCTAAGGCACTCAAAGTGGTTATAAAACACCAAAACCCTATTTATACTATTCAATGCACTTGTGAAGTCAAGGCTCGAGTACGGGTGCCTAATTTGGAGCCCTGGGTATAGTGTGCATATCAGTAGATTAGAGAATGTACAGAGGCGATTTCTGAAGTATCTATGTTTCAAGATTGACGGTGTTTACGCGAAGCGTGGTACACCTCACGAAAATTTCTTGAGAAGATTTCAGGTATATTCCCTAGAGTGTCGTCGCACCTATTTAGATACATGTACCTAGATTGCCCGTAAGTACTATTAGAACATTTTATCTACCTTGCCCACGATCTAAGATCTCCAGTTTTCGCCTCTGTACAGAATATTTCATGACTATATGTTTTATGAAAATGTCGTGGATATTTTTGCTTGCAAACCAGCAAGCATAAGAAGAGCTATTTTGGGCTCACAAAATGTGTGATAAGACTGGGTGCGATCTCCTTTCTCATATTGAGTAATTATTTTTTTTTCATCTCGCACTTGGTGTTAATTTCTTTATCTTTTTTTTTGTTGTTGTAATGTTCATATGTTTAATTTACTATTAATGTTCAATATTTTTCTTTGGGCAAGCAGTTGTAATTCTGTAATTTGCCAAAGCTGTCGAATGGTGTGTCTAATTAAAAAATAAATAAAAATAAAATAAAAAGCCTACCTTACCACTATTGCAAAAAATACCTAACTAAACCTCTATCCATATTGAAGGTATTGCAGCAATATTTTTCAAATATTTATTGCGATACTAAAATGAAGAACATATGAAATAGTTCAGTAGTTCCACAATTCGTAAGACATATTTCATCTACTAACTTTCGATTCAATACCACGCCAAAGAAAATAAATAGAGTCGACCTTCTGTTTGAACAAGAATTTCATATTCAACCTGTCCAGTTCGATTGTAGATAAATATTTACAAAAGATTCGAAGGAAGTGGATTGAACTTCGCACGCTTCAGTGGGTAGATTTATTTCCATTTATTACACATCAGGGCATTAATTTTTAACAACTTCAATCGTTCTCATTGGATATCTGAAAAATTAATGATGGGGTTCATCTAGTGGAATCGATATCACCGGATTTTTCAATTTTAAAATGCATTTTGCTAAAATATTGAAAAATTTTCATCTTCGACATGCAATGTATGATTTTGTCAATTATTCGCAATATCATAGATGAAAATGTTTTCATTATGATCGCAAAATATGAATTCCAAACATTTAAAGAGAATCTGTAAAGCCTTCCTTGATGTAAATATTTATTGAATGATTTAAATTTATATGAATCAACCAATTTCTGTTTGAAATTATTATACATATCTACAATTAGTGACGTCAACAATTTTTTTTTAATTTTTCGCACCTGAAGTATCCAAAAATACCATATTTATGTTCCGAGATTTTACTTAGTTTTCAAGTTAATATTTTTGTATAAATTTCTGCCAGCGAGGGGTCGATACTTCATTTTTTTTCGTAGTAGCTACTTTTATACATTTCTTGTGACATGATGACTTAAATGTTGTTTTAATAAAAAAAAAATTTCAGTAATTTGTGTTTTCTTTTGTTTTAAAAAACAGATTAAGTTCCAACCAGCCATTTCGATTTTATTCTGGCTCATAGTTTGAATGGTAGCGGCGAAACCGTAATTATTATAAAATACTTTTTCTACAGTTTTCTTACAGGAATCTGAATTGAATTTTATTTTTGAATTTCATGTTCAATTTACTACAACAATGATTAAGAGTAAACAAAACTATTGAAACACTCTTAAATCTTGTTTCAATGATTTTAGGCCTATCCTCTTTCGAAGGTCACTTATAACAAAAATAGGCTGATTGAGTACGTTTTTCTCTTATCATTTTGGTACTTTAGAATTTATTATTATGTTATATTCAAACATTTTCTTTTCACAACGCCATATTACGCTCTGTAATCTGATACACCCTCTAAATATCGAATCTCCCCCTTTAAATGGATCTGAATCCCTACTCGAACAAGTCATTATCCCATGGACTTATCAAATCCCTTTTTGTTGCAGGAGAGAAACCCCACAAATGTGTTGTGTGCTCGAAAGCCTTCAGCCAATCATCAAATCTTATAACACACATGCGCAAACACACAGGATACAAACCCTTCTCCTGTGGGTTGTGCGAGAAAGCCTTTCAGAGAAAAGTGGACCTTAGAAGACACAGGGAATCTCAGCATCCTGCCGTTCCAGAAACTTTGTTGGATAGTGTATATAGACAAAAGCTAGTAAAGCAGGAAATAGCTAGTAACAGTTAAAAAAAGAAATTACCCCAAATTGAGTTTTGTAAATATTTATTGTTGAAGTTTGTGATTAAATGAAAAGGAATCAATCACCTCAAGGCAAAATCTTCAAACAGTTGTTATAAATTTTTGATTCTCTTAAATATAACCCATCACTTTTTCAATATTGTAAATAATCAGTCTTCATGTAAATTTTTGTATAGTTGAGTTCTTCAAATTTTTATGAATGTATATAAGATGAATCTATTGAAAATGGATCTATGACCACCTTTTTCAGTTGTTAATAAGTAAATCAATGTTCAGTTTGAAAAAAATTGAGAAAAACGATATTGTCATCAAAGTCATGTAGTTGCAATGGAAAAAAATCGAAATATTCTTCGGA
The DNA here is from genome assembly GCA_030674115.1 of Micraspis discolor. Classification (NCBI taxonomy): domain Eukaryota; kingdom Metazoa; phylum Arthropoda; class Insecta; order Coleoptera; family Coccinellidae; genus Micraspis; species Micraspis discolor. The sequence goes on along the minus strand of JARTUT010001309.1, from coordinate 2,756,672 downwards.
ATATTGAGTTGATATTCAGGAAGAGTCAATTATATCTGTGTGAAGGAAATGTTTTTTAATATTTTTCTTCCTATTTCTAGAGAAACCATCCTTTCGTTCGAATTTTTAGTTTGATATAAAGCATACAAGTACATCGAGAAATCACAAATTGCATTTATTATTTTTTTTAGTATATTGCAAAAATTGAAATGTCAACTTTATATTCTAAATAAAATTTTTTATCTTCTGAAATTCAATTTGCTTCTGTCATTTTCAATTACGTTTAAATGAATTGAAATTATGAAAGGTGTAAAGAGGTCTCCACATTTCAAATTAGGTAATTTCAAATTTCATCATCACTGATTGAAAAAAAAACTTTCTAAAACAATAATTATTGAAAAAAAAATTATTGAAAATTTTGTGCCTTGTAATATTGATTGTAACGAACTGTGAAAAAGTCCGTCCTTAATAATCAGGATTGAAATTTGTTAGATAAGAATTTATCATGGGACAAGATACCAGTCTAGTCTAAGTTACAACAGTCCTGTTACCATTCTGCAAAAGTGCAAATATGTCTAAATTTTTTGAAAATTCTAATGAAAAATGTGTGAATTACTGTGATTGTTTGTAAAAAAGTTTATCAATTTTATAAGTTATTTTTATATGGCGCACTTCTATCTTAAATTTGCACTTTTTTAGTTTTACTAAAGGCAAACTCTGAACAGAACCTCTTAGTAAAACTTCATACAGCTTGAAAAACCAAAGACATGTAAATGATCTATAGTCTAAGTATTTTTTTATGTACGTTCAGTTTCTGTGCTAAGATATTATTTTCAATAATGTTGGTAGTGGTCACTTGTTTACTCGAATTGAACAGCCATGGATATATGTGAGTTTTGTATGCATTGAGTTTAAAAATATATATTAATTAAATTGATTTTATTTTCTTTCATCAACCATTTTCTCTTCTGAAGAAAATATGAAAAAAAATTAGATTCCTCTGACTAAATGTGTGCCATACTATAGTATTGATATTCCACTTATGGCCGGTTTCTGAAGTCAAAATAAACTCAGTTTATCTATTCGAGAAAGTTAAACGAGAGATAACTGTCGAATTGGGTTTCTGACTACCGCGCCGACAGATAAACTACACATAAAATCCATTTATCTTAACTAGTCCCGATGACGGGTTATCTCGACGTTAACTATTCAATATTTACATGACAGTTCCAAGATAACCTCAAAATTATATCTCCGAAAATTCGAAAATTTAAGTTCATAAACAACTCAAACATGGAATTGACAAAAGAAATATTTTCAAGTTCCTCATCTGATGAAGAAATTCTAGAATTTATCAATAATATAGCAATACTTCGACAGATAAGGATTCGTAGATCTCCGATGGAAATGTATTCAGATGAAGAGTTTAGGTAAGTAGTAGTAACTGTCTTTTATTGCAAGCAATTGGCCAATTGACCTGAGGTCTTACAGCCTATTAAAAATACACAGTAGCATAGTTTCACAAAAATCTAACATTAAACATTTGTTTATGAAAGTGTATCTTGGATGTTTTCTATCAGAAATATTCTCGTAATATGATATTGATTCTTCAAATTTTTTTAGGCAAAGATACCGACCGAACAAAAGCACAGTGGGATATTTCTGTGATCAACTGAACCCAGTTTTATCCCCAACATCTCAAAGAAAAGTGGCATTATCTGTTTTAGAACAAGTGTGCATTGCTCTACGATACTATGCCACAGGCACTTTTCAAATTGTTATAGGTGATGATATCAATGTTCACAAATCTTAACGGAAAGCTTATTTTTGCAACTCAGATAACGTCATTTTGTATGAGAGAGACGTCAGAACTTTCTATATCTCTGCAATATGTAAGAGCATACCTCTGTTTTTAATCAAGGGGTAAATGAGAGAACTTTTAATTTAAGTTATTTATTTGTCCTATAACTTTTTTTTTCATCACTTCCAAACGCAATTTCACCTCTTCTATTTCTAATTCTTCAACGTTAGTTCTGCCTCCAACAACTGTTCCTCTTTCTTGGCCTTCAGATTTTCGATATCAATCTGTTTTTGTATTAACTCCACTTTTTTGCTGTTAATAAGTCCTCATTGGCCTGCTTTGCATTTTTTTTTTTCATAATTGTGTTTGTTGTTGTAATGAGAGCTTTTTTTGTTGCAGTTAACCCTAATCGACTAGATGCTGGTCTTTTTCACCTGGTCGCCTTCTAGGAGTTTCAGGAGTCGCCAGAGGACTATTATTTGTAGAAGGTTCTTCCTGTGAGAGAATTACCTCCTCAGAGAAATTCAGTTCCATATCTGCAATGTATTTTAGATGAATAAATATATTTTGTATTATGGTTACCTGTTTGATTCGAATATCTCAATTGTTACGAATCTCATATATATAAATTACTCACTTTACTCAGTAGCACTACAGGATGATTCTTCCTGCAAATATTGAACCATACCCTGCTGGCTGGTTGAAGGCATGTTTATACAGATCTCAGGGCTTGCAGGAGGTAGCACAATGGCAGAGCCTACTGATTCTCTCTCTTCCTCATCTGAAATATGTTATTTTTAGGTTCATTCGAAATTGCATAGTTTATTATATGCAATATTTTGTTGAAGGCGCAATATTTATAGTGTAATCCAGATTCCTTATCATACTCACTAAGTTCATAATACGCAGCTGACGAGTCGTAAGGGTTTGTTAGTAGTGTGAAGTGATGCTGCAACAAACCCATTACTTTCTCATCAACTTGCGTTGCCTTTGGTGTGAAGGTCCCTCCACCAGTTTTGTATCTTTCACACTGCAAATCGATAGAAATTATGAAAACAAAAGAATCCTCTTGCTTGTGTTTACCTACGTATTTGAAATTTGATTATACCTTCTTTGTCGTCGGCAAAATTTTTTGTTGCTTTTTTCTTTATATTGTCATATAAAGCACGCAGCTGTTTTTCGCTCCGCGGACCAGTCTCTCCAGCGGCGTTAAATTTTGCGGCTATCTTCTGCCAGGCCTGGTTTTTCTGGTTCACATTACTGGCATCTGTTTTTTTGTTATCGATTGTACTTATAAATTCTCTAACAATATCCAGTAATAAAATTTTTTCACACTCAGTGAAATTTCTAGCCCTTTGTCGACTCATTTTGTTGCGTAATTGTTTTTTTCGTTTGTTTTTGAATTTGAATTCACAATCTTTGACGCCAAAAGAACGTCATAGAATGTTGAATCCATCTCATGATTCTGTGTTCTTCTCTCGATATGATTTGTAAATACGAATTTTTTCCATATAGAATTATAAGAGAATGATTATTTTATAGTTGTAAATTAGTCTCTCTTTGAAATTATATTGAATCTTTTAAAATATGTCAGGTTTGATTACAGTGACATCTATTATTACTTTTATGAACTAACAATACTGTCGATACCGTCGAGTTATCCAATCCATACCATTCTGCTAAAGTGCAAAGCATAAATTTGACATCAATGAAAAATGTGTGAATTACTGTGATTGTTTGTAAAAAAGTTTATCAATTTTATAAGTTATTTTTATATGGCGCACTTCTATCTTAAATTTGCACTTTTTTAGTTTTACTAAAGGCAAACTCTGAACAGAACCTCTTAGTAAAACTTCATACAGCTTGAAAAACCAAAGACATGTAAATGATCTATAGTCTAAGTATTTTTTATGTACGTTCAGTTTCTGTGCTAAGATATTATTTTCAATAATGTTGGTAGTGGTCACTTGTTTATTCGAATTGAACAGCCATGGATATATGTGAGTTTTGTATGCATTGAGTTTAAAAATATATATTAATTAAATTGATTTTATTTTCTTTCATCAACCATTTTCTCTTCTGAAGAAAATATGAAAAAATTATTCTCTCGCCTAAAAGTGTCAGAAACCGGCCATTAATCTATTTCCGTTACGAGTGGTCTCACGAAATTGTGCTCGAAAATCATATTCTATGGTGAAGAGATAGCGTGCAGCGCTTCGCCGCTAGGCTCGTTCCGTTAAAGCTGAATTTTCTTCAAAAATACTACCAGATGCAGGTGACTGCAGACATGCTGGATCGTACGAATTCTGATCCCACGTTCATGGGATGGATCATAACTGGTGACGAGAGTTGTGGCTCTGTTAACACGAAACGCAAACGAATCCACAATCATCGAAATGGGTGAGAAAAAATGAGCCGAAATAACCTCGCAAAAGTATTTCGACAATCAAAACCATGCTTATTATTTTCTCCGATTTTCATGGAGTAGTTCATCATGAATTCGTTTCACAAAGCCAAACGTTTAATAAGGCCTTCTATATAAATCTTTTGGGACGTTTGTGTGAAAATATTCTCCGAAAACGGCCGGATTTGTGGCCAAACAACTCATTAATTTTGCATCAAAATAACGCATCATCTCATCAAGCTACGAAAATAACAATTTTAAAACCACTCTTAAATACAGAAGATCAGCCACCTCATTTGCCTGATCTAACTGTGACTTTTTTCTTTGCTCCAGACTAAAATTACCGCTCCGAGTAACCAGATTTAACTCCATAGACGCCATGAAAGACAATTCGCAGAAAGAGCTGGATGTTTTATCTGCAAATCAATGAATTGACACAAGGTAAAAGAGTGGAGTTACGTTACATGATCTTGAAGGCTAATGAATCGGATAATTTAATCGTCAAATTTTTCTTCCAATAAATCAATTGGTATGGTAGCTGCATGGAGTGTAGCACCTTCTGGGCCGATACCATTCAAATATTGAAACAAAGAATCATTGATCATCGATCTATAACGAGCTCCATTCGATATAGCATAAGCTTCATCTGCATTTTTAAAGAAAAATGGTTCGATGATGTGTCGAGCGTGTAAGCCACAACATATAATGCATTTTCTACGATGCAATGTTACCTGCAGAACTTCTTGTAGATTGTTTTCACTCCATACAAGGTCATTTTGCTTGTTCATGTAGCAGTTCAACCGGATATGAGCTTCATCTCTGGACACATTTTTTTTTAAAAAGTGGATCGATTTCAAGCTGATCTATGTAGACCAACATCTTTTAGCAAAATGAACAACATAATACAAAAGTGCACAACAATGAATAAGTTTGGCAAACAGAACACAATTTCAAATTTGTGAAAGTTGTTGCGTCTTCACATGAAATTTTGTCAATGCTTACTGAACAGAAATGATAAACATGGCTTCTTAATATCAAGTCACAGTTATCCCCATGGAATGTTCTAGTTCTCTGAATAAAAATCCGATATCAACAAAGTGAAAATAGGACAAAATATGTATTTCGTTCAAATTTTGACTTCAGTTATATGTATATTGACAAGGCAATTTGTTGAGCGTTTAGCTTCTTCGGTATCATTCCTTCGAGAAATAAATTGCTATTTTGATTTGATTTCTGTATTCTATTCGATTTCAAGTTATAGAATATTACACATCAGAAAAATCGTCATTTTTGATACCAATATATTACTGAACCACATTGTTAGGAAATATCCCTTCTGACTTCCGACAAATTTGATAGAAGTATATCTCAAGAAAAAGGTGTTATGCACTAATTGTATACTCATATTATTCAGTTTGCCTTTAGCGCCAGTTGTATCAAGACATGATGGACCTCTCATATTACCCACAAATTATGCTAAACGATACTTTAAATCGATTTTGTGGCCTAGAAAATCAAGTTTTAGATAGAGACTGCAAGTTAATGGTCGACAGGTGATGATATACACCTTGATTGTCTGTAATTGCTATAAAAACATTCAAATTGGGCAATGAAGTGTGAATAATTAAAAGAACATTTTCGTTGGGACCATTGAATATAACCACATCCTAATAAAAAAGGCACGTTAATGAAATTAATAATGAAGATATATGACGAAACCTATGAAAAACAATCGATTTATGAAAATTCATTATATTGCAGTTTCAGTTGAATTGATCTTTCTGAAAAAATTAGAGAAGCCCTAACGTAGGATCAGGAGCTTTCGCACGCTTGTCCTAAAGTCGTCTCCCGGATTTTGGAATAGAGTGATACTGAAACATTCCTATTGTGAATCCGTTAAATTCTTCTTGATTCTCAAGATGGTGAAGGAATCCATCAGTATTTCTTGCATGTTGGCAAATGATGAAAGTATCATCTCAAAGCTCTCTCATAATTTGGGTTTTAGTGCATATTGTTCGAGAGCTTTTTAGTCGAAATTATCCATATACAGGGTGAGACAGTGAAACGGGAAAATTTTAAAAATAACGAATTCTTTAAGAAAATCAATTTCGTTATTTAATGGCTCTGAATTTAGGAATAAAGATAGACATTTACTATACATTAAGTGGAAAAATAATTTTTTTAATATAACATTTGTCAAAAGTGCTCCATTGTTTCCTTGGTGGACATTTTCTTCGAGTCTTCTTGATAGTTCCCCACAAAATTGTAATCGTTTCTGATTGTCAGTTGGTTTGAGAGATTGCACAATGTGAATTTTGCGTGGATGGAAATTTAAATCTTCATGAAGAATCCTTCTCACCGCAATGTTACGTATTCCAAGGCGTAGAGCATGTTGTTTGGCAGATCAGCGTACGGTTCTTCACTCCCACCTCGTTTTCAGGCATTGATCCAGTTTATTCAAGGATTTTTATCCACGAACGAGTTGCGTAATCCGAAGGAACAAGCCTATTGTGCGGTATGTTGAAGTGACGTCGAAAAGTACGCCGCGTTTTCACCATTCGATTAAAACGTCTTAACCGCGTAGCCGCGATGCTCACCCATCCAACGATTTCAAATAAATGGTGGGATACGCAGATCGAACGGATCCGGCTACTATTTCCCTCACCACTCACATTCCTATTGTCAAGGCCGTCTCCAATCTTGCCGAACAGTGGCTAACCCTGCATAAATTCAATCCAAATTCTTGTTGATAAAAAGTGTCTTCAAATTGGGAATATGTTGTTACGATGCAAATAGAAAGCATTTTCTTTAGTGCATCTACACTGCATGCAGTTCTCACATTTAGTGTTCCATCATTTTCAATATTTTTTCTTACGATTGAAATGGCCGTCTGCACGGATGTTTTAAATGTTGATAAAAGCTTGTATCCAGGGATACTTCAAGGAAAAATCAATAATTAGGGTATTCAATCATTATTTAGAGGAACGGTGTCCTCTTCTTTGTTTCTCATTATATCTATGAAATCTTTCGTATTTTAAATCACAAATGTTGAATGACTTCATTGATGGTGATATAATTTTCAAAAGAAATTTAGCCAATTCTACTTGAAAACTTGTCATTGAAAAATACTGCTGATAAGGCCATTATTCTGCCATTAAACCACCATAGAAGTTCTGCGAATAATAAGAACAATGCATACACAAACATCAGCTCAGAAACTCCAAAGAACAAACAACGGACTGAGACTCCTAAGCATCAAGGAGGGCAGGATTGGTCAAACGTATGAACCAGGAATAAAGCATAGTTTCCCAGATAAGTAGCTGCTCCGAACTCCACTAAACCATATGTACCGAAAATTAATCAACTTAAATCCAAACTAAAGATAATCTTTTATTCAACCACCAGAACACCTCAATGCCAAAATATGGGTGGGTGAGGAAACAAAACCTCTATATGGAAAGCATATGCTGAACTAGACCCAAGTCCACTGCTGAAAGATAACCACTTTCAACTCTTGTCATCTTTTTCGATCTTGTGCCAACTGAATCCAGTTTACAGTTACTCTTCTTATATCATATATAATTTATCATGACTCACGTCTAGGTCTCCACTGTGTAAGTCTCTTCGTCCACCTTCCATCACTTGTTATCCCCGAGGATCCAGCCCAGTTACATTTGAGCTGCAGGATAGCCTCAACTACGTTTCTTACCCCTGGTTCCTTAAGGTTTGATTAGGTATCCTATCTATGAGGGTAAGTCCTAGCATTAGCCTTTCCATTCTCCGTTACATGACTTGTATTCTGCAGATATTCCTTGAAGACACGAGGACGGGCAAAATATACTGAATATAGAGATCTTGAAGATCAAACTAAGGGACACGAATGATTACATCTCTTTCATAATAAAATTTTTTAGTTTCATTGTTATAGACCCTGAGTAATCTTCTATTTAATAAGAGTGCCTACAAAAGTATTCAGGAAGTGGTACTTCTGGAAACTACAAGAACGTTGAGTACATTTGCGATTGATCTTTGAAGGAAAAACGTCTACAAAAAAACCACGTCAAGACCAGAAAGGAATTATGTAAAAGCAACTGCACCAAGTGGAATAGCAGCGTGGACCAGAAAGATTTTCGTGATGGATATCTGGTTGAACTGCGATAAGTGAAAGATCCTCTAAAGTGGCCTATGAAATTCATCATGCCAAAGTCAATAATAATACCAACAGAAAACCTACTGCAGTGGAATATTGCTCTTTCGAAGACTAATTGTATAAAATTATATCACATATAATTTAAAACATTTCCGACCATCTTTTATGTCGACCAGTTTAATTTCCGCACAAAATTAATCAGGAAGTAAACCAAACTGGGTTTCGTGATCGAACATCGTATGGGCGAGCCAAGATGAGCATCAGAAGGACCACATTGCGGATTTCTTCGTCGGCACAAGCGAGAGAACGTGCACCTGCCCACTGTTTTATTACAGACGGCAGAATTCGTCGCTGATTAATTCGGCCACTTCCCCATTATCGCTGTTGCGTTCGAGATTCCTCGTGCGCGCCAACTAACCGTCAACTGCGATCATTTGTTCATAATAATATGATCGTAATTCAGACTCCCACCCTGTTGATGACAGCCTAATTCGACTTCGTGTTCATTTTGACGATCATCTGCGCTGAGAAAAAGCCGAATTACGGCCGATTCTATTTATAGCAGCTTAATGAAAACTGGCTGTCGAATTCATGGCTTGTTTTGATGGATTACCTTTGATGAAGCTTTTTATTTGCGGAATGGCGGTCGGTCAGTGGTGCCAATGTGATATCTGAATTTCCGAAATTAAAATGTTTTCTGTTCGTTACCAGTTGTCAGTAATTGCAACTCGCATTCATAAGCTGAATGTAGTGTTTGTATCTTGACCTAAATTTTGTTCTGAGCGATCTCATGCTTAAGCACTAGATATTTATTGTGGTTCAGGCGATTAACATTGATTTCAGTTGCCTGCGTCAGTGCTCTTGTTGTATCGAAAGTTCATTGTATTCAGGCTCTACATGTACTCAAACATTTTTATTTATGCCCACTTGATCAGTAGAATTTAAGTCTATCTTAGCGCCATCTTAAATGGTAAGTGAGGATTGAGACACAAATTATCTTGACCACAGATTGAGTAAAGGATAAGTTATTTTAAGCCCTCATCGTTTATGGCTTACGAAAGACTTAACCCTTAAGCCCGTCTTGAACATTCCCTATACTTATAAGAACAATACTGCAAATGTAAAAAAAAACAAGACAATATATGATAGAGCTGGTCTCTATGTGATACCGACAAATTGGCATTTTTAAGGAGATTTTGTTGACGAAATAGAGCACCCTGAAACTGTTATGTTTTGATTAAAAGTGATTTATTGTTATTTCTCAATATTTAAAATATAATAATTAATTATTAAAAGAAACAAGTATTTTGTCTAATTTTATATGAATAATATAAAATATTGTATAATAATAATATACAGGGTGAGTCTTTGACCACTGCGTTAATTTTAACCATAGGTTCTTGAGATCAAAACAAACACTTTTTCCATTACGGTTTTTCTATATTCAGCTGCGTTGAAAAGTTATAAGCATTTTAAGTTTTCACATTGGGCCAATACCCCTCTGTATTCCAGTATAGTTTGAATGAAAAATACCTTCCACAGCATCCACTATTGAATCTGAATTGTTTAAAAACATCATTTTCCCTCTAAGAAATGATTCACTCACTCATGTTTCATCCGATGAGCTCCATATCCAGAAGGAAGAAACAAAATACTAATTTTCTGGTAAAAAAAATTCAACACCATAAACATACATTTTTGTTGTTCTACTATATTTTCTTTCTACTTCAAGATTATAAACCATGCCTTTCTAGTGAGAAATTCCAAAAAAACGTCAGAATTATTGGGTGTTATCATGATACATTTGTAATTTTCTTCTTAAAATTTCCAAATCATGAAAACCATCAATTCTATGAAAACTTCCAAGGCAAGAGGTTGTCACTGTGCTTTTTTTCCACTCAAAGCCAGAAAAATCATCTATAATTTTCCAAACACTGATATTTCTGAAGTTTCTTCTCCTTGACAGAGGCCAGTGAACAGGACTATGAGGTCTCTTGATATCATGCTGTTAAAAATATGAAAATCTTTTTCGAAATCTTCAACAACAATGAATGATGTCACTACGAATAATCATTTTGAAGTGATGTTACTTTGCTTGATGATTATTTTCTGTACTGAATCCCAATAACAATTTACCTGGATAGATTACAAAATGTTTCTGTTGACGTCAATGGTTAAAATTAACGCAGTGGTAAAAGACTCACCCTGTATATAAATAAAATGAAAATTAGGCAATTATATCGTATAATTTTAAAATTGTATCTATTGTTGATTAAAAATCGATAAATTCTTTTAAGCTTTTGGGGCACTTTATTCGTGGAAGTTCAAGGTTCAATCTCATCAAATACAAATAAGTTGTCTAAAGTGCTCAGAATATATTATTACGAATTTGCGAAGCCTAGATTTTTTTGAGATCCGTTTACAAAATAAACATGAGCCATTAAATTTCATGTTTGCACAAAGATGTGAGCTGAAATCTTTATATAATTTTTTTTATGTTATTCTATTGTCATACTTTTATTCTCTCCTAATAGTGTTTTTTATCACCATCTTTTTCTTCATTCAATTTTAATTGTGATCAGAACACTATCTAATATACATTTCGTATCAAAATTATAGCGAAAAATTCATTTTCTCTGAAGAAAAATATTTGGCAACAAAATTCAGAAATAGGTCAATTTTTGTTTCACAATTACCAAATTTTTATGCGTTTTTGAAAGATTAACATACTGAACATCATAACTGAAACACAGTGTTTCACACATTCTGATTTTTCATTGAGGGGATTGAAAGAGGTTGAAAGCTGTGCATGAAGAAAATTGTAATGGTTGCCTTAAATCCAATTTTTTTTTCTTGAAATTTTCAGCTCGCCTGGAAAGAAGATACAAAGACCTTGCCAAGTAGCACATGACCCACTAACTCTATTCAAAAAATTTAGGAAAATTAATCAAAAATGCATGAAAACTTGGTAAAAGTGAAACAAAAATTTTTCTTCTGAGAAAATGAATTTGATGCTAATAAAATCATAGATTGATATATATAAAAAAATAAACAATCTTCAAAACACATATAGCAAAGTGTAAAGTTTTGTTTCTCCCCAAAAATTGGTTATGAGTGAAAATAAATCAATCATTCAATATCTTCTTCTTCCAACAAGCGTTCTTCTATGTGCTTCATAATATTGCAATTACAGAAATCAACAAAATCGTCGAACTTAGCGACGTTGACAGATTCACCATTGGTTGATACGTTCTTTACTAAGCCGTTGCTACCGAAGGAACACTGCGAGCAAAGACGAGGGTAACCCCAATGCAAATTTAAGGCACTTCTTAGCTAATCAATCAATCCTAACAATGTGTTGGATAATTAAAAGAAAAACAAACAATGAATTTGTTCGAGATTTATTGTGTAATTCGGAATATATTACGAATCTGCTAATTATTTTCATTTGGGATGAATTGAAAAACCAGCACTCATTACACTATTTTGAGAAATAAAATTACTGTTTACTTAGATATATTATCTGGCAATAAACACGAATATTTATCCATAAAAATGAACAAATTTAACAATTTAATGACGGTTTTAGTCGTTTTACTTCAGACCTCGAAATATCGAAAAAATCACACAAAAAATGTCAAACTCTAACAAACTACTTTAGTAAATCTACTCAGAAGTCCTGATGATGCCATCTAGAATAAATAATGTATTAATGAAAATAAAAAAATTGTTCATTCATTTTTAAAATATTAATAACAAGAATGTAAGTACTGTTCAATACCTATTATTACGTTAAAGCAGAAGAACCACTTCTCTGATAGAAAGGCGCAGAAAAAATGTACTAATTTCAAACGTACCTATAAAAGTAACTATATTGACAAAACAGATAAAACATTAATACCTCACCAGGTATGTTATGAAATCCTAAAAGTAGTTATTTATCTGAAAATCAACCATTTTTCACCACGTGATCAAACTGTGCAGACCAATGAAAAAAAATAACCGCTTAATGTGAACAGTGGGGACTATCAAGACTTATCCGCCCATCTGCCGAGTGATTGCTAAATTCCGAAACAATTTGGTATTAATTACAAACATGAGATACCAAATTTCAAATGAAGTATACAGGGTGAGTCTTTGACCACAGTGTTAAGTTTTCTGTGAGTAGATTCTTGACGTCAAACTAGACATAGGATTGAGGTCAAATTTCACAATAACATTACAAGCATCAACTCACAATTTCTGCATATGCCTCATTCACTTGGTGTTGAAATTTCAGTAAAAACTCAGTTTAAAAATCAACCATACATCAGAATGCCACCAAAGACCTGCAGAATCATCCACATTTCGACAAAAAAATAATGCAGTAGTCATCTCTGACTTGCAACCCCTTGGGGGGCTAAAATAACGGCTTAATGATTATTCAAGCAGATACGAATATCTCGAGAACTAGACGTAGAATCGACACGAAATTTGGTATTTATTCTTCGCTCTCAATACAGAGAATAACTCTATGACTCACTTCCACTTGCACCCCCTGAAGCTAGCCGAGTTCAGCCGAGTTTTCTGTGAGTAATTCATACCTGGGAAACTAGACATAGGATTGAGATCAAATTTCACAATAACATTAAGAAGCATCAACTCACAATTTCTGCATATGCCCCATTCACTTGCACCCCCCAGGGGGGTCAGTAGGTAATCGGCCTACTTTTAAAAATTCATAAAAATCAACCATACATCAGGATTCCATCAAACTGCTGCAGAATCATCTACAATTCGACGAAAAAAATAATTCAGTAGTTATCTCTGACTTGCAACCCCTTGGGAGGCTAAAATAACGGCTTAATGATTATTCAAGCAGATACGAATATCTCGAGAACTAGACATAGAATCGACACGAAATTTGGTATTTATTCTTCTCTCTTAATACAGAGAATAACTCTATGACTCACTTCCACTTGCACCCCCTGGGCCTAGCCGAGTTCAGCCGAGTTTTCTGTGAGTTATCCATACCTGGGAAACTAGACATAGGATTGAGGTCAAATTTCACAATAACATTAAGAAGCATCAACTCACAATTTCTGCATATGCCTCATTCACTTGCACCCCCAGAAGCCAGTAGTACTCGGCTTAATTTTTAAAAATTCATAAAAAATCAACCATACATCAGAATGCCACCAAAGTCCTGCAGAATCATCTACATGTCGACAAAAAAATAATGCGGTAGTCATCTCTGACTTGCAACCCCTTGGACTTAAATAACGGCTTAATGATTATTCAAGCAGATACGAATATCTCGAGAACTAGACATAGAATCGACACGAAATTTGGTATTTATTCTTCCCTCTCAATACAGAGAATAACTCTATGACTCACTTCCACTTGCACCCCTGAAATGGGCTAGCCGAGTTCAGCCGAGTTTTCTTTTAGTAATTCATACCTGGGAAACTAGACATAGGATTGAGGTCAAATTTCACAATAACATTAAGAAGCATCAACTCACAATTTCTGCATATGCCCCATTCACTTGCACCCCCAGGAAGTCAGTAGGTACTCGGCCTACTTTTAAAAATTCATAAAAAATCAACCATACATCAGAATGCCATCAAAATGCTGCAGAATCATCTACATTTCGACGAAAAAATAATTCAGTAGTTATCTCTGACTTGCAACCCCTTGGGGGGCTAAAATAACGTAATAACGTAAAATTAGGCCGAGTACCTACTGACCCCCCTGGGGGGTGCAAGTGAATGAGGCATATGCAGAAATTGTGAGTTGATGCTTCTTAATGTTATTGTGAAATTTGACCTCAATCCTATGTCTAGTTTCCCAGGTATGTATTACTCACAGAAAACTCGGCTGGAACTCGGCTAGCCCCCCCCAAGGGGTGCAAGTGGAAGTGAGTCATAGAGTTATTCTCTGTATTAAGAGAGAAGAATAAATACCAAATTTCGTGTCGATTCTATGTCTAGTTCTCGAGATATTCGTATCTGCTTGAATAATCATTAAGCCGTTATTTTAGCCCCCCAAGGGGTTGCAAGTCAGAGATGACTACTGCATTATTTTTTGTCGACATGTAGATGATTCTGCAGGACTTTGGTGGCATTCTGATGTATGGTTGATTTTTTATGAATTTTTAAAAATTAAGCCGAGTACCTACTGGCCCCCCTGGGGGGTGCGAGTGAATGAGGCATATGCAGCAATTGTGAGTTGATGCTTCTTAATGTTATTGTGAAATTTGACCTCAATCCTATGTCTAGTTTCCCAGGTATGTATTACTCACAGAAAACTCGGCTGAACTCAGCTAGCCCCCAGGGTGCAAGTGGAAGTGAGTCATAGAGTTATTCTCTGTATTAAGAGAGAAGAATAAATACCAAATTTCGTGTCGATTCTATGTATAGTTCTCGAGATATTCGTATCTGCTTGAATAATCATTAAGCCGTTATTTTAGCCCCCCAAGGGGTTGCAAGTCAGAGATAACTACTGAATTATTTTTCGTCGAAATGTAGATGATTCTGCAGCAGTTTGATGGCATTCTGATGTATGGTTGATTTTTTATGAATTTTTAAAAGTAGGCCGAGTACCTACTGACTTCCCTGGGGGGTGCAAGTGAATGGGGCATATGCAGAAATTGTGAGTTGATGCTTCTTAATGTTATTGTGAAATTTGACCTCAATCCTATGTCTAGTTTCCCAGGTATGAATTACTCACAGAAAACTCGGCTGAACTCGGCTAGCCACCCTCATTTCAGGGGTGCAAGTGGAAGTGAGTCATGGAGTTATTCTCTGTATTAAGAGGGAAGAATAAATACCAAATTTCGTGTCGATTCTATGTATAGTTCTCGAGATATTCGTATCTGCTTGAATAATCATTAAGCCGTTATTTAAGCCCCCAAGGGTTGCAAGTCAGAGATAACTACTGAATAATTTTTTCGTCGAAATGTAGATGATTCTGCAGCATTTTGATGGCATTCTGATGTATGGTTGATTTTTTATGAATTTTTAAAAGTAGGCCGACTACCTACTGACTTGGGTGATGCAAGTGAATAGGGCATTTGCAGAAATTGTGAGTTGATGCTTCTTAATGTTATTGTGAAATTTGACCACAATCCTATGTCTAGTTTCCCAGGTATGAATTACTAAAAGAAAACTCGGCTGGAACTCGGCTAGCCCCCCCCAGGGGGTGCAAGTGGAAGTGAGTCATAGAGTTATTCTCTGTATTAAGAGGAGAAGAATAAATACCAAATTTCGTGTCGATTCTATGTCTAGTTCTCGAGATATTCGTATCTGCTTGAATAATCATTAAGCCGTTATTTTAGCCCCCCAAGGGGTTGCAAGTCAGAGATGACTACTGCATTATTTTTTTGTCGACATGTAGATGATTCTGCAGGACTTTGGTGGCATTCTGATGTATGGTTGATTTTTTATGAATTTTTAAAAATTAAGCCGAGTACCTACTGGCTTCTGGGGGTGCGAGTGAATGAGGCATATGCAGCAATTGTGAGTTGATGCTTCTTAATGTTATTGTGAAATTTGACCTCAATCCTATGTCTAGTTTCCCAGGTATGAATTACTCACAGAAAACTCGGCTGAACTCAGCTAGCCCCCAGAGTGCAAAGTGGAGGTGAGTCATAGAGTTATTCTCTGTATTAAGAGAGAAGAATAAATACCAAATTTCGTGTCGATTCTATGTCTAGTTCTCGAGATATTCGTATCTGCTTGAATAATCATTAAGCCGTTATTTTAGCCCCCAGGGGTTACAAGTCAGAGATAACTACTGAATTATTTTTTCGTCGAAATGTAGATGATTCTGCAGCAGTTTGATGGCATTCTGATGTATGGTTGATTTTTATGAATTTTTAAAAGTAGGCCGAGTACCTACTGACCCTGGGGGTGCAAGTGAATGAGGCATATGCAGAAATTGTGAGTTGATGCTTCTTAATGTTATTGTGAAATTTGACCTCAATCCTATATCTAGTTTCCCAGGTATGAATTACTAAAAGAAAACTCGGCTGGAACTCATTAGCCCCCCAGGGGTGCAAGTGGAAGTGAGTCATAGAGTTATTCTCTGTATTAAGAGAGAAGAATAAATACCAAATTTCGTGTCGATTCTATGTCTAGTTCTCGAGATATTCGTATCTGCTTGAATAATCATTAAGCCGTTATTTAAGCCCCCAAGGGTTGCAAGTCAGAGATAACTACTGAATAATTTTTTCGTCGAAATGTAGATGATTCTGCAGCATTTTGATGGCATTCTGATGTATGGTTGATTTTTTATGAATTTTTAAAAGTAGGCCGACTACCTACTGACCCCCCTAGGGTGATGCAAGTGAATAGGGCATTTGCAGAAATTGTGAGTTGATGCTTCTTAATGTTATTGTGAAATTTGACCACAATCCTATGTCTAGTTTCCCAGGTATGAATTACTAAAAGAAAACTCGGCTGGAACTCAGCTAGCCCCCAGGGGTGCAAGTGGAGGTGAGTCATAGAGTTATTCTCTGTATTAAGAGAGAAGAATAAATACCAAATTTCGTGTCGATTCTATGTCTAGTTCTCGAGATATTCGTATCTGCTTGAATAATCATTAAGCCGTTATTTTAGCCCCCCAAGGGGTTGCAAGTCAGAGATAACTACTGAATTATTTTTTCGTCGAAATGTAGATGATTCTGCAGCAGTTTGATGGCATTCTGATGTATGGTTGATTTTTATGAATTTTTAAAAGTAGGCCGACTACCTACTGACCCCTCTGGGGGGTGCAAGTAAAAGTGGCATATGAAGTTAATATCTGTTCATTTTCCTGGACGCTATTTTCAAATTTTACATCAATCCTATGTCTAGTTTGCCAGATAAGAATATTTTTATTGAAAACTCGTTCGTCATTCGGCATATTCGACCCGGGGTGCTGTGGAATGAGTGCTGGTGATGGATTTATCATGGGCCATCGTATAGAGAACGTACCGTATCCAGATTCCAACGTGAAAATAGAAAAATCCCAAATTATCTCGGCGAATCAAAATTTTTGCATCGCTATCCGGCCAATATTCCAGTGGCGTACGAAAATTCTGTACAAAACTCGGCTATCTTACTCGGCTGTTTTCACACCAGTATGCAAATTTAAGGCACTTCTTAGCTAATCAATCAATCCTAACAATGTGTTGGATAATTAAAAGAAAAACAAACAATGAATTTGTTCGAGATTTATTGTGTAATTCGGAATATATTACGAATCTGCTAATTATTTTCATTTGGGATGAATTGCTAAAATTTCACTATTTTGAGAAATAAAATTACTGTTTTGTTAAATAACCCAATAAACACGAATATTTATTCATAAAAGGAACAAATTTAACAATTTAATGACGGTTGAGTCGTTTTACTTCAGACCTCGAAATATCGAAAGGACACAAAAAGTTTAAATATGTCAAACAAATCAACTCGAAGTCCTGATGATGCCATCTAGAATAAATAATGTATTAATGAAAATAAAAAAAATTGTTCATTTCATTTTTAAAATATTAATAACAAGAATGTAAGTACTGTTCAATACCTATTATTACGTTAAAGAAGAAGAACCACTTCTCTGATAGAAAGGTGCAGTAGAAAAAATGTACTAATTTCAAACGTACCTATAAAAGTAACTATATTGACAAAACAGATAAAAATAATAACTCACCAGGTATGTTATGAAATCCTAAAAGTTATTTATCTGAAAATGGCCATTTTTACCACGTGATCCGGTGTGACCAATGAAAAATGATAACCGCTTAATGTGAACAGTGGGGACTATCAAGACTTATCCGCCCATCTGCCTAGTGATTGCTAAATTCCAAACAATTTGCGAGATAATTACAAACATGTATACCAAATTTCAAATGAAGTATACAGGGTGAGTCTTTGACCACTGCGTTAATTTTAACCATAGATTCTTGACGTCAAAAGAAACATTTTCTTCCTACAACATTTTTCCAAATTTGGCCCCATTCAAAAGACATAGGGTGTTGAAATTTCATTAAAAAATTACATTTTCACCTGTAATATTCAAACAACAATATCAATTGAAATGATCTCTTGTAGAAGGTTTTTGATAACATTCATGCATATTTTGGCATTAATAAATTTAATTGGATTGGGTTTGACGACCTAGCTATATGATTTAGTATTAATGTGTTTGAGAGGATCACAGGTCAGTTTTTGCGAGAGACACAGTCAATAAAAAGCCGACGTTTCGATTTATTTAAAATCTACCTCAGGGCACTGAAAGAAACGATACATCTTGAATGGAGAACAAACTTATAAATCATTAAAATGAAAAACAAAGAACCCTAGATAAACTCACAATTGATGTAAACATAATTCAGAATACAACTACAAGAATGTCAAAGATATCAACTAATAAATGACATGCATAAAATCAACAACACCAAGCAATTTTGAAAGTTAAAAAATATATAAGAAAACAAAAGTAACACACATTATTGGTTGGTCTCTCTAGTTATTATATTAAAAATATCTTTCGATATTATCAATTCTAATTTGACGGATGAATGCATATGGGTAGAGATACAGCAGACCATTGACAAATTCAAACTCAAAATGAAAACTGAACAATTATGTGGAAATCATGAGTGTTGAACAAGATGGGGCAAGATTACCTTGTCGTTATGAAGGTCAACGCAGAGGTGGTAACAAAAATGAAATGTTATCTTGATGGTAGTTTTTTTATTTTACTAATTATATTAAAATAGGCTGCATTGAGATTTTCTATATCAGTACGTTTATTTACAGAGTTGTCTTCCTTTTTAATTTCCAACATTTCACAAAATAATCTTTTTTTAATATTTGCTTGTTGACCCAGAATGTGTACATTTTCAAAATCAAACGAGTGCATTTCTTTGAAAGAATTCTAATTGTTCAGTTTTCATTTTGAGTTTGAATTTGTCAATGGTCTGCTGTATCACTACCCATATGCATTCATCCGTCAAATTAGAATTGATAATATCGAAAGATATTTTTAATATAATAACTAGAGAGACCAACCAATAATGTGAGTTACTTTTGTTGTCTTATATATTTTTTAACTTTTAAAATTGCTTGGTGTTGTTGATTTTATGAATGTCATTTATTAGTTGATATCTTTGACATTCTTGTAGTTGTATTCTGAATTATGCTTACATCATTTGTGAGTTTATCTAGGGTTCTTTGTTTTTCATTTTAATGATTTATAAGTTTGTTCTCCATTCAAGATGTATCGTTTCTTCCAGTGCCCTGAGGAAGATTTTAAATAAATCGAAACGTCGGCTTTTTATTGACTGTGTTTCTCGCAAAAACAGACCTGTGATCCTCTCAAACACTTTAATACTAAATTAATAGATTTATTCCACTTCTTATGGGTTTCTGACTAGATACTAATGTACAGATTGGTTAAATTGCATGAAAAACAAATATCACTTGAACTAAAGGTCTTTTTGTACTTCCTAGAATCATTAGTCTTTTTTGCGTATAAAATTATTCTTCATCTTTTTTCCTAAATTGAATCATTTTTGAGATATTTAAAGTTGAAAGGAATTAAATCGATTTAATCATCTGATGATACATGAATGAGTGAATCATTTCTTAGAAGGAAAATAATGTTTTTAAACAATTCAGATTCAAAAGTGGATGCTGTGGATGGTAATTTTCATTCAAACTAAACTGGACTACAGAGGGGTATTTGCCCAATGTGAAAACTTAAAATGCTTATAACTTTTTAACGCAGCTGAATATGGAAAAACGGTATGGGAAAAAAGTGTTTCTTTTGATCTCAAGAACTCATGGTTAAAATTAACGCAGTGGTTAAAGACTCACCCTGTATATAGTACACAACTCGATTTGCAAGGCAAAAATACACTTCTAGAATAATATACTCGTTGCTCGTGTGTATATTTTTGTAGTCATGCATTCCTCCTAGAACTCTTTTTCGTGTCTTGGTACAGCAACGATTTTTCGCGTAGTTTTGAGTGGGCTTCCTTGTGTCCAAGTCGAAATATTGTTGGGCTGGACCTTATGTTTCTCAAAAAAAGGGAACATGATATCTTTATTACCTTCTTAGTTTTGGAAATGAGGTACTGAACCATCCAAATCTGACCACCCTGTACATCCCGAACAATCCGTCGTGCACTTGCTAGAGATAGTAGTCGGTTAGCTACATAAAAATTAAAGACAGGTGCTGTTCAGGAGAAATTCAAGACAAAGCTCCAATAAATTCAAGCAGGAATGGGAATACCTCGATGATGTATATGTAATTGTTATGTGTAGGTTCGAGCTGAACTACTTTTTCCCAGGTAATTGTCGGCACATTACGGTTAATATTTATTTTTATGGATTTTTTCGCCCAGTTCGAACACCAACGATGCTAATTGCGATCATTCCTTTAGTTCCCTGCAACGTGAAACATCTAGAGATATTTTATCCACATCTCATGGAAATAAAATCATTTATGTTAAAATGTTATCTAGAAACTGTTTTTGCACGCTTCTTCTAGTTTAAAAACTAGTTGAACAGCGTACTATGATTTTGCCCAAATTTTCAACTTTAGGATATCGAGCCGACAATGGTCTCAATCGATTGGTTTTGATTTCCTGATGAGGAACTTGAGTATGTCCAACACTATACTCTCTATCATCTCAAGGGGATGAGTTTTCTTCTTTTCACAATAGGATTGTTGTTATTGGGCCAAATCTGTCGAATGGTTCAAATGTTATGAGCGCCTGAAATTTAATTTCCTCGATAAATCCTAGAACATCCATCTGAATTTCTGATTGTAATTGAAGAGGTTTGTGAAATTTCATGGAAATCGTCATGTTTTTGAATACTTGATGTTTCGCAAGTTATTCATTGATTCACAAAATTTGAAAAATACATAAATGTTATTGGCATCCAGGAAATCCTTCAATTTCAGCATTGTACCATTTTATTTTCAGAAACTAGGCTACTTCAATATATTAAGACGTTTAATGAATAAAATTTTTGATTTACTAGAGAACGGTTGTGACTTATTAGACATCGATGATTGATACATTCAGTCCCTTCAAAGAAATATATCAAATAGAATTTTTCTATTCTCAATTTGAATTTTTGTGTTATTTTCGTGTAAATGTGAAATGAAAATAGCAGATGTTTCAATCGAGAGAGATTTTTATGAAAATCAGAAAAAGTGGAAAAGAAAATCGCTACAGGCTAAAAGAAAGAAATCCGCAAAACTTGTATTGGCAGGTCATCCACCCTGAAAAAGGATGAATGCCATGACATTTTTTGATCTCTTATTAATGAGAAGACAGTCTATGGTGTCGAATGTGATGTGTGGAGAGATGTGGAACCTACTAACGAAGGTTCACTCTCCAAAGAAGTCAATATTTCTGTGAGGAATTTCAAGCATGATGAAACGAGTTAAAATTTATTTTTTTTCAATTCTTTTGAGATCGATGGAGCTTAGCAAAAATATTTAATTAATCAGTTAATCAGAATAAATTCATCCTAGAGAATTTTTCCTTCAATGTAGCGGTTCGATCAGTATCACGTCAAGTTAGGGCTTAGAACAAAACTGAGGAAAACTGAGTGGCAATTTCGAATTCAGAATATCGGTTTGTTGATTCTCTTATATTCATTTTGATTGTTTTATTCAGTATCATACTGTTTCAGAGCAAGAAAAAACACTTCAGGACAACCTCGCAAAAGCTCCTGAACTCACGGAATTGCTTCTACATTTGTTTATTAATATTGTATGTGTGTATGACAGACATTTTTATATTTGTAGAAAAGGCATATCGGGTGAATCCAGAAGTAGCAGAAGGAAATCAAACTTGTGGATTCACCCGATATACCAATCTCCAGGATAAATATAGTGTTTTAATTTTCATTTTTTTTATCGATTTCTGCAGGAGCTTTAATAAAATGATATTGATTCGTTTTAAGTGACTTCTAGGTTACCATGTCTACAGGTATTACATATGAATTAATCATTTGTGATTACTAGAAACAGTTAGTTTTTTTTTTGAACACGTTTGAACCTTTCCATACAAATTAATCTTTTTGATCAATATTACTGGGTTGTTCTTACATTCGAAGTATCTGTCAAAATGAATTCCCATGATTTTAGACTTTTTTTGCACTATACAGAATATAGATTGTTTGGTCATTGTCACACCTTTTCATAAAAACTGATCCAATGAATAGTGTTTGGTTGGTCGGAACTTCATATTCACAAGATGAGTACGTAAATTTATTGGAATCTTATCATTATTTTATCTTATCAATAATTATAATAATCAATTCATAAATTTATGAAATTACTGTGAAATCCATTTCTGTTGCCAGTTGCATGATATACAATAATATCAATTATTTCTGAAAAGTCTCACTTTATATTTCAAAACTCTATTTTGAAATTTTCATAAATAGGCCAATCCGCCCCTGCCGAATGTCTTCGATTGCATTTCTGGCGAATCGAGTGGTCCCGTTAGGTCCTCGAGTTGAACAACCCTTTGCCTTCTTCACAATTAATTTTTTGCCCAGGACCCTATCTTCCGGGGTTATTATATTATTAAAGGTATACGGTGCTGCGTTGGTTGTTGCCCACAAACGGTACCCGCCAATCGAAGGGGTTTCATTTTGGAGTTGCAGATGTTGCAGCTGAACACCTCTGGTTAATTTTGATTTGCGCCCCTTTCTAACTGTAAACGCGAAAACGAAAGGATGAGAATTAAGTGGTGGCAAGTGCCGAATTGATGGGGTGAGACGTCAATTTTAGTCTGATGAGGGACCTGAAATGAACAACCGGAAGATGAACTGATGAATGAGGTGTGGGTCAGGTCCCTTCAACAATATTTTTTCAACTGAAGAAGTTCGGAAAAAAACAATGCCTACTATCTAGGCAATCAGTCAAATTTGATTGCCTTAAAAAATCGAAAAACATCATTTTATTTTTATTTGATTTATAAATTTTAATTAAATTAATGTTTTATGTTTTTTATTTTTCCTTTTCTTTTTTAATATTTTTATTCATTTATTTTATCCATTTTTATACATCATGTTTTATTTTATTCCATTATATTCTTCATTTCTTTTTCATTCCATATTATTCAAGTATTTTGTTCAAATCGTTTCATTTTTCAATTTTGTTAACTATATTCTTTATATTTATTTATTTTTATTCTTATTATTATTCTAATTATATCCCTCCGATCCATTTATAACTTCAAAACCGTTTGATTAACGTTGAAAGGCAGGAGTTGACTTCATTTTGTATTAATCGGCCATATAGAAAAATCTTGAAGATGCCCAAATCTCCAACATATGTATTTCCATCATATATCAACAAAATTAGTGCATAAATTGAGCTGATTGAGTTTTAGCAATTCCTGAAATGTTTTCATTATACATTTATGTGTTAAAAACAGAATGCTCTTTCTTTTTTATGTAATTCTGCAAATAGAACAGACTGAAAGCTTCTAACAGTCCAATTAAATTTTTTAAAAAATATATTTAGTAATAGTTTTTATTTCCTAACTAGCCATTCTTATTTTTCTTCTTGCTCACATTTCAAATCTCACTGCCTAAAACAAAAATTATTATAAGATTATACATGCTACTAATCGATGAATTAACAATTTTTTGAAGCATGTTGAAAACCATATCACCAAAGTAGAAAGTAAGGTTTATAAAGTCTTATATAAATTATATAGACTACCAAAAATATATTGAAGTAATCTTTCATTGCAACCAATTATGAATTTCAAAAATTAAGCATGTTAACTTATTTTTATTATTATTATTTTCTTTGACTAAACATATTCATTCGAGAAAATAAAAAAAAATACAGTATAGCAACACTCTTCCAAAAAGTGATACTATCAAAGAAAACCTAAATACAGTATGGATAATGAGAATTATATAAATGAATAACTGCATAAACGAAAAACTTAGCTAGTGCGACACATCTTATATCGGGTAACTAAACCATTTTTAAAATCACAATAAATAAAGGAACATTAGACGCTCTTTCAAGTGTTGGGTACCGATCCAAGTTATTTCAACATGCTGTAAATGGAAATTGCATGGAACAAAGCATCAATAATATGTAAAGGAGGAAAACTCACAAGAACATATATCAAGAAAGCGAGCAGCTTGTGTGAAAATCTCATCTGATGCTATAAGTAACACATCTATGAAGTTGCAAAAAATTTCGAGGGCAATTTTCGATCTAACTTGAGAGATTTTTATGATAGAATAATATAAATAGATGGTGGAAATAGCCCAAATGATTGCATCATCGACAATATATAGTCAACAAATAAAAATTGACGATTGACTAGATTGGAAACAAAATGTGTTCTGCTATTGTCTAGCCACAATAAATTTCGAAAAAAGTGCAATTACATTTCTGAGCTAATCCTACTGGTCTGAAGAATCCTCCTAAACCGCGTCTGTACGATAGCGGGAGTTCGCCAGACTTGAGGGAGTAAAAGAGAAAGAGATTCACCAGTTCGTATTTTGGATAGAAACGACGGCAGGTGATCTTATTCCACCGAAATGACGATGGTCTTCGTTTGGTCCTTTCTCTTTCTAAAGCAGTTGGTGGCTGTCTACTCGAACGCAGCACGTGCTGCATGCATACCTGCATTATATTGCATCTGGGTAGGAGTCGTCCATTCTTGCATAATGAGAGGGTATTACACTATTATGGGTTCCACTCTAACGTACCTATTTGCGAGTGCATCGTTCAGAGAGTACCTCAAATAATATGAACAAAATGAAAATGTACCCAAAAATTTTATGATAGAATTACGCAGTCCGAACAATATTATTTCATAGGAATTTTCAAATCTTTAATTACTGGTCATATGTTTTCATCTGCAGCCAGCGACCACTATTAGAGTCCAAATGATGGAGACTCAAAAAAGTTCTAAATCATTCAGTGAGAAATGCAATATACTAGTTTCACCCATATTCGGGATAATAAGTATCGCATAACCCACCCATCGATAAAGAAACAATATTGAAGTTGTGTTCCTGAAAACTGGCAATCACCTCTGAGTAGAAAGTGATCAGAGGAGATGACCATCGGTCACCTACCCAAACTTATCTCAGCATATCTTCGATAACAATTGCCGACGATGTTGCTCAGACTTTGTAAGTCCTTTTGTTTTTATATTTCCTGTTACCTTTCAATTTTCCTCATCATCAAGTTATAGTATATTCTAAAACCAGCTGCAGAATTGGCTCCTATTCCAAATTCGAATACGAGCGACGAAGGAGCAAGTTTTCGAAGACATTAGTGTTGGAATTGCCTTCTGCAACGTGTTTCAGACGATATTTTCTCCACATCAGAAAGTTGATAGGAATACAAGTGCTGACAACCATAAAACGAGAAATATTACTAGAAACAATGTTGTACTTAGCTCATTACAGTACTGTTTTTATAGTAGTGTTGATTATCTCTTACAACAGGCGGCTCATTTGTCCCGTACAAGACGAGGAAATGTAAGAGCGGCTCATTTTTATACAATGTACCACCTCACTTCAAATTTCCCACTTCGCCCCGATGAGGACCAGGAAGCGATGGAGTCACGCGACAAATACAAAGAGGGAGAGGGATAAGTCCTGATCTGGTCACCGTTACAAAAACGACAGAGACAGAGGTAAATAAGGGCTGAGGGGATGTACTGATTCATAGTAGACAGTACACAGATGTCGTAAATTATGGAATTAAGGAGGGTTTTATGGCGCGGAGGCGTCTTTGTCACTTTGGCCGCTTTTACCGAATATGATGGGATTTCATAGAAGTTTCTTTCAACTCTACAGGAAAGCAATTTTATTTTCGATGATTGTATGAAAATATTGATTCTTCAGAGAAGGAATAAACCGCTAAGCTCTCGATTACTACATACTATTTTTGTACCTGTAACTCATGACATAAAAACAGTTTGTTCTAAAACGAACAGGAAAACTGTGTATGATGTGAGAGGAAACTTTAAACTTTTTAATTACATAAAAATATATAATCACGGTTAGCTTCAATTATTTTGAATAACAAAACCCTCATTTGAAGTGGTACAATGTACCGCTTCAGTACAAAAATGAGGCACCTCAATTTTAAGACGTGTACTACCCAACACTATTTTATAGTACTGTAACAACATCTTTACCCTTATGCCCACATGGGGGGAATTTAAGTTTGACATAGTGCCATATTTAATTTAAGTTGAGGTTTGAGACACGTATTCTCTTGCACGAGTGAAGGATGAGTTCTTATTTTAAGCCGTCATCGTTCATTACTTACGGAAGACATAGCCTGGGTTTTATAAACGTTGATCGGTTTATCAACTTGTTGATTGAGCGATTTTTTTCCTGGAATTCCGTGAATTCAGTAGCCCATTGGTTAATCAGACATATCCGTATTTTGTAAATCTTTTGACCAACGATCTTTATGAAACCCACAATTAACCCTTTTGCCATTCTTGACTATTCGGAAACCAAACTACCAAATATTTATTTCTGTCAATTTTGGCAGTTGCTGTATTCAATAATGGAAAGTATAAGTATGGATCTGATATATAGGTTGAATGAAATAGACGACATATGGGAGGACAATTTTGATATATTGGAAAGAATTGATTTGGCTTTCTACATTTGGAATATAATAGAACTAATCATTATCGTGATATAGACAAATTGGCATTTTTTAGGAGATTTCGGTTGACGAAAGAGAGCACTGTGAATCTGCTATGTTTCGTTGAAATTGATTTATTTTTATATTATATTTCTTAATATTCAAAATATAATATAATGAATAATTTTGAAATTTTATTTATTTTGGTTGAAAATCGTCACATTTTTTACTTATGTTTGTTTGTCATACTTTTATTTTTCTCCCAGTAGTCTTATTTTACATTCACGTTTTTAATGATCAAATTTTAAATGTGATCAGAAAACTTTTTCGAATATATATGCTAAAAAAATGTATTCATTTTATTTTTCGTCAATTTCCTAGTAAAAATAAAAAATGAAACAATTTTCAAAACACATAGCAATAGCACTGTAGAGTTAGTTTGTTTGGTTAAAATTGGTTATGAGTTGAAATTCATCAAGAACTATCATTAAATACCTTTTTCTTCAAACAAAGTGTTCACCGCTCAATGTCCCACATAATATTTCAACTACAGAACTTCGCAACGTTGCCAGATTCGCCATTCCTCAACAAGTTCTTTAGTAAGCTGTTTCTGTTGATCGTATGGTGCATGCAAGGACCGTGTAAGTCCAAATTGAATTAAGGGCACGTCTCAGATCAACCTGTCTTATGCATAAAATGGTGCAAGTAGGCTTTAGTCATTTCTGCAGCTGAGTAATGTGACTCTGATAGGTTTAATAGTGTACATTCACGAAAAATTGATGCACAATTGAATACATCCATGAGAACAATAATTACTGGTACCATAAGATCTATACCGGTTCATTGGTTACCAGTTTTGTCTAACATTGTCTTACTTTCAACAAAATGTTCCATAAAGATCTCTTTCCTGATCCTGGTTTATATCTTCCTAGAATCATTTGGATAGTTCTAAATCGTTGGGGATAGATCATGGTCGTATAAATAGATTTCTATTCAGCTGGTTTGAGGGCTACTCCTCAAGAATCTGTTTCCTTTATTAAATGGGTAGTAAATCTCAAACAAATTTGATATGTCATTTTTTATTCAATTTTTCTTCTGCTATCGTTTTTTTATTTTCAGATTTGATGTGGTCAAGTTAGAGAAGCCTCTCATTAATGAAAGATAACTTTTGGAGAAGGAAGTCCTTCACCCTTACATGTTTCAGTTTATTTCGTAAACAAGGGAACAAATACAAATCACTATTTTTATTTATTTTAGTTGATGTAATTGAATCGGCATTCATATCATGTAGTTTAAATCAACAGAATGATAATACATTGAAATGATGGCTCTACCTAAATCAAATTCCAAGAACCTCTATTTTTCAGGTTGAAAGGAAGAACATCAATGACGTAGATATTTGTAAAAAAGGAAATACTTTCTCGGGGGGGAGATTAAAATATCTAAACTAGATTTCCTTATGCAAAGAGGTCATCAAAATGCTTCAAACCTAAGCCATGAACAGCTTTCACTTACACCATATGCAAACGCATAGCACAAGCACCTGCTGAATTTGCTGGACCTTAGATTCCAACCTCAGATTGCATTTTTGCATTCAGACGATCCTGGGTTTGCAGAGAGAGAAAACCGTATAAGATAAAGGTTAGCTTTTTTCTCTTTGAACATTTTCTTATTTTTGGTTGGGGTACAGTTATCCTTTCTTTTGTGTGGGTTGATAATTAACAAGTCATTATTTTGTAATGTATTTTTTGTTAGTTAATTAAGCCAATATAGAGAAAATAATTTCATATTGAATTGGAGAAGATGGACAGATAATATTCTTCAGAAGATCTTAGACATACCTGCATTATATGGAAATGTTGAATCAGATTATTAATTCGCATAAATCATCTTGTTAATTTTTTCATTTTATTCAGTGACACTATCAATTTGCTCATTTAATATCCTGTTACTTGATGCTGCGAAATAATTTGTGTTGAATTTCATCAGAAAATAGGCGGTATCCACAATTATCTTGATTTTTATGATGAATGGTATTCCTTAAACGGACGGCAGTCGGCGGGTGACAAAAATTAAAATTTCGCATACACATGCTCGCTCTTATCTGTCACCGGAAGGTAACAGGTGAATTTTCAGTTGATATAACGACTCCAATTACAGATATGTACAAATAGGGATAACGAGCTCGAAACATTCAAATAGTTCACTGAATATGCAGATATTAATACATAATATATACATCTGGTAAATCAATAACAATGAAGATTATTCTAATTTGTACTTGTACAGTGTACAGGGTGGGCATATTTCGATGTTCTACCACTGCAACAATTAAACCGGAGGAACACCCCGTTCTCGTTCTACTTTTCTGAGAAATTAACAACAGTAATACTTATTTTTGACTACCTTCTTTAGTTTTCGAGTTATACTATACGAAATACTGATGGTAGAGCTCTGAAATTAAAACATTATGCAGGCACTTTCAAAGTAGAATCCAGTAGCGTACTTTTCCTTTTTGTACCATTTTCATTTATGAAGCTATGACCCAAAGTTACGTTTTTTTTATGAAAGGAACACTATGTTCCTGTGCCATTTTCTAAGGCTTAATTTTTTCTGATTTCAAAAAAGTGCAATATCGTATGGTTTGCATAAAGATAAGTGATAGAAAATGGTCAAAAACCTATATTCACAATATTTTCTGTGGTTTCAATTATCGATAAACACAAATATTAAATATTAAGCTACGTTTAATCACAACAGTCTCCTTCTAGTATGTAAGATGTCTAAAATACTGGTGTGTGCACTTGTCAAATTTTGAATGGAAACGTCCTTTTACTTTTTGGGACTTGGCGACTGTTTAGTTTTATACTCACATGAGGGAGCCACAAGGTAATTCATTCATAAATTTACATCGCAAACGCTTGACATTTGTTGAAATTTTAAATCAAATATATATATATATATATTCTTTTGAACTTTTGGCTGACAATATTAAATCAAATTAACCTCCAATATGGAATAAATTTATTTTATTCCCCTGAGAAATTAACTAGACAAAAAGAGGGCGTATCGCTTCTCAGAAGTTCCCAATGAATTTTACCGATTAACTGGCTGTTAAATAAATATTCTTGTGATGCGAGTTCTGATCACGTAATGCTTTCAATTAGTATGGTTTATCCATATTTTTTCTAATACATTGAAGTATGATTTTTTTCACTAATAGATGGTCTCTTGCTCAAACATAAATGTTTTCAGTATTATTTTATAAAGATTTCACAAGCCTGATTTATGGTAAGTTGTGGCTCATTTATGTATGTGATTTATTAATTTCTGATCTGATCATTTTGGCTAAGCAGGAAAAGGTTTGTAATATCAGTAGGAATGTTTTCTATTGGGCTTGGGAAGGAATGATATGGGAGGTCCGGTTCAAAGTAGTTACTAGAGGATGGCTTGGGTGATTTGGGAGCTCTCTTTCTGTAATGATAAAAAAAAGTATTCTAATTCTAAATAGTTTTAATTCAACATATAAAATAGATAATTTCAATATATATATATATATATATATATTTTTTTTGAACTTTTGGCTCACAATATTTGGTTAGCAAACAATAAAGCATATAGAGCAGGGGTTAGTGACGGGGTGCCATACAATTCGGCCTACGGAAAAAACCACAGTAAAAAAAACCTGACTCCCGCCTAAGTGTGAAAGTGCAAAAATAAGCTGAAATATAATTGAGGGACTTCTTTCTTCAAGAGTGGTCTTCTATTGATGAACAAAGAGGCTTCTTCAAGTTTTCCACAGTGAATCTGGAAATAAAAAGACAAAAGCAGAAAAAAAGATCATTTCTACTCACCTTTGGCACGCTGAAAGTTCGTGAATTTTCATCCGCAGCACTAGGCTGTCCACATAAAATACAAAAACGCATTATATAAAATAAATAATCACTTTTCACACATTTTTATACAAAAATTCCGAATAACGCAATAAATAATTTATTCTAATCAGAAACTGACATTCGAATAGATTTGAGTGGCGCTACCTGGCGGAGAGAAAATGAAAGAATCCCCATGTCGCCAAACCTGTAAGTCAAAATCGGAGGAGTGCATACACCAGTATTTTAGACATCTTACTAGTATGCTTTTCATTTCTATGCTCTTTTTCCAATTTTTCCAAGATCAAAGAATAATGGACTGCTATCATAGATTCGAGATTTTGACTGTCAAACCATTCGAAAGTTTGAATTGAAATCAGCGCTACCAGTGGCGTAACGTACACCCCCGCAAACCCCGCGGTGCGGAGGAGCCCGGGCGTTGGGCGGCCCGGTCGTCAAATGAAAATTCAAAAAAAATTTATCGATAAATTTTTTATATCTTGTAATACTTTCAAACTTTTCAAAGTAGCGTCGTATGACCATGTGTTGCAGGATTTATTGAACAGTGACCAGGGGAATCAAAGGTATCTTTGCACTGCTATACAAAATGAATTGATTCAAATCTTATCCGATAAAGTCAAATCAGAAATAATAAAAAATATTTATTTTTCACTTGTACATTATATGTTTATTTTACCTTAGAAAGGGTTGCTATAAATACACTCATTATTCCCGTGGGCATTTTAGCGGGCATTTGGATCATACATTCATCAATTTTAATACTAAAACAACGACAACTCAACAAACGAAAACAAAGTCTTTTTTAATTAAAATTAAAAGTGCAGTTTTCGAATTTCCCGGAAAAATTCTTCAATCGTGAATCTTGGGATGTTTTCGAAACCTGAGGAGCGAAAACTTGACCACAAGTACTTGGAAGTTCGTTCACAAGAGAACCACTAGAGAATTCACGAGAATCTGTTACCGAATTCACAATCATCGTCGATATTTTGTTTTTGGAAAAAATGCTCTGCTCTATGTAACCTTCCGCCACAGATGCACTCTTCCATCTTCCGTGTATTTTTAACGTTTCATATGATGCACCAGCCTCAGTTAAAAGAGTTGCTGAAGTCCGTCTCAAACAATGTCCTGTATATTCATTTGCATTTTCTAATTTTGATTATTTGGCAATCATCGAAGACACACTTCCTATAGTATTTTTGCCAACAGGTTGGATGGTGCACCGACCATTTCGGAACGTGAGGAAAAATTCTTCTTCACTCCACTGGGTCTCAAGGATATATATTTTCTGACCAGCCCCAAAGCTCCTATTTTTTCTTCCTCTACAATGCTAAATCCTTTTGACATACCGGTTTTAGTTTCGGGTATTTTAACAAGTAAACAGCTACCCTTATCTTCTATATCTTTGATAGACATTTTCACCAATTCATCTCTCCTTAGTCCTCCTAAAACACCCATTATTAGAACTACTTTACGAAGAAGATGAATTTCATCAGGAGCTTCATTGATGAATGTATGAACTTGTTCTGCTGTCAAAACTTTGGATTTCTTCGGAATATATCCTTTAGATTTCATTTTTAAAAACGCTACTAGCCGGGAGAATTGTGAAATATTGATATTTTCATTGACAATCAGTGTAGATTTCAAAATAGAATATTTCGTCCACAATGACGCAGGACAAAATTTTTCAGACTGAATTAAAAAAAATACCCACACATGAACAAAATGAAAAATAAAATAGCATACCAATTCTTGGAAGTACGCCAATAACACTGTTTCATCTATAGCAATTATTTAATTTTTCAACTTCCATTGATGGAATGTTTCATAATCCTTGTCGTAGACGAGTCTGGATTTTTCTGGTAATAAATTATTTGCAGTTTTGGCTGCATTTTCAATTATATTATTCGGCAAATTGCTATTCATTTCTGTTATTTCTTTAAATCTTCACAACGAAAACAGTAATGACATTCACTTAATAAAATGATGACAGCAATAACGAACTTCAAAATATTAACAAATGCCATGGTTACTACTGAAAGTTAAATGGAAAAAAATCATAGGAGCAATCGAATTTTATTGTAATTAAATGATATATTCGTGAAAAATAAAATCTTGTATGCACCACGAGCGTTATTAGATCCTAACGCCCATGGGGCAACATTCATCCCTCGGGCCAAAGGCCCTCGGGCCGAATGTTTCCCTCCGGGCTTTAGGATCCATATAACGCACTAGGTACATAAATAACTATTGTGACGCACAGTTTTTCTCGGTAATACTTGATACAACTCAGGATATTACCAAAATAGATCAACTATCTCAAGTTATTCGATACGTTACGCTGCAGACAGATTTTTCAGGAAAGCCTACATCACTTGAAATCAATAAAAATTTTTCAGGATTCAAGATAGTGCATGATCAGTCAGCAGGGGGGTTTAGAGAAGGCGATTCTAGAAGTCTTTGAAACAAACGGATTATCACTATCAAAATGCAGAGGCCAAGGGTATGACGGTGCAGCAACCATGTCTGGTGTTTATACTGGATTGAAAACATGTATCCAAGAAAAACAAAAGATGGCCAAATATGTGTACTGCGCCGCACATAATTTAAACTTGGTGGTCAATGATACAATATCAGCGATTCCTCAAAACGTAATTTTCTTTGGGACAGTTGAACAACTGTATGTGTTTTTCAGTCAGAGTATCAAAAGATGGGATCTTCTTTTGTCATCAGCACGAACTCTGAAGAAACTGTGTACAACTAGGTGGTCTTCTAGAACAGATTCGTTGAAAGCCCTCAGATATTCTTACACAGATGTTATGAAGGCACTTTCGAGTCTGATTTTCAAAATCATCCAAAGTGAGAGCTGAAGCAATGGGTTTAAAGAAACAATTAGAGAGTTCTTCATTCATTTTTTAAATTGTATTTGGAATGAAAATTTTTGAAGCATTAAACGTGATATCGAAGCGATTACAAAACCAAGATTATGATTTGTTTGAGGCAGTTTCAGAACTAAAGACGGTTTCTAAAAAACTAACTGCTGTCAGAAATAGCTTTGAGGAAATGAGGAACCTTTCAACAGAAGTTGCAAATGCTTGGGAAGTTAGCAATCAATTCGAAAAAAAAACAAAAAGGTTAAGAAGCATTTCGATGAGCTTTGTCAAGATGAAAGATTGACAGACTCAGAAACATATTTAAAAATATTCGTTTTTTATGCCATCCTGGACATAGTCATTTCGCAGTTGCAAATTAGATTCGAAGCGATAACAGAAATTAGTAACCTCTTTTCAGTTCATTCCCCCAAATCTTTGTTGGATGCAACAGATGTTGAGATCAGGCCCGCCGCTAGCTGTCTGAGCGCCCGCGTGCAAACACTGTTATGCCGCCCCCAATAGGACGCTACATCAAGGACGTATACAGAGAGCAATTCCGGGGGTAGGGGGTAGAGGTCAGTTTTAGCGAAGGACCTGAACTGAGTGAAAGGCGGAGAAAGGGGGGGGGGTGTTTAGATCGTTTCCATTGGAAGATTTAGTGTGAAAATCTCCCCTGCGCTAAATATGCTGAGTGTTCTCTAGAAAGGGTTCCCTCATTATGGTGGAAAGAAAAAAACCTATTGAATTATTGTTATATATATATTATATTATTGTTATTGTTATATTTATATTGTTATTGTTATATTGTCGGGCACGCCTTGCACGTCCGCTTACGGCAGACCTGGTTCCTGCTATCTCAATTAATCGTAAAGAAATGACTACTGTGCATACGCATGCAGTAGGCGTAAACCTCCTGAAATTCCATTGGTTTCTGATATCTCAAGTAATCGTAAAGAAATGACGACTATGAATATGGATGCAGTAGGCATAAACCTCCTGAAATTCCATTGGTTCCTGATATCTCAACTAATCGTAAAGAAATGACGACTATACTAAGCATGCTGTAGGTGTAAACCTGCTAAAATTCCATTGGTCCCTGATATGAGAAATATCGAATACGAATGCAGTGAACGCCTTATTTCATCGATAAAATTATGAAGATGATCTCAGTACTGACTTAAACTTCCAAAGGCGTTCCTGAAATTCTTGGTTCATCTCAACTAATCGAATTGCATTGAAATCTGAGATTGAGAAAAACGCCTAACATCAAGATGACGACAGTTAAACTCATCCCCTCTTTTTGAGAAATCTGAGATTGGCATCACAATAGCAGCTAGTTTTCCAGATCTCTGTACTGCTTTCATGTTATTTTTGACATTACCAGTTACAGTCGCAAGTGCAGAGCGATCCTTTTCTAAGTTGAAGTTGATAAAGAATTATTTGAGAAGCACAATGACTCAAGAAAGACTTAGCGGGCTTAGTTTGTTAAGTATTGAGAATGAACGAGCAAGAAATATCGATCTTCACGAAGTGATAAAAGTATTCGCTGCGAATTATTACTTACATACAAAACGACAATTGAGATTTTTCGCTAAATCTACATGAAATCGATTACTTCATATAATCTTATTAACATTAAATTTTATGCTATTGTCGTAGGTCATACTTTAGTCAACAATCTTTGAATATAAAATGACTATGAAATGTTCAGTCCAATTTAATATTCATTTCATGGTTATGTCATTCAATGTAACTTTTTAATAAACAGGCTTTAGTAGAACGTGTTCTCTGTTCAGCTTCATTCCCGATATGCATTTTTCTGTATCTATTTCTGTTTATATTTAGGAAAATCTCTTACATCCTATTAGACCATATTCACAAAATCAAATTAATTTCACTCCACTTACTGTTATACTTATTTTCTAAACGTCTGCGCGTACTGTGTAGCGCGGATGTGACGCGGCTACATAAGTTAAGAAGACTTTCTATATGAAAAAATAATTCTAACTTACGGGGGGGCCCTAGAATTATTTTTGCGGGGGGCCCGGTCAATGATCGACTATTGTTTCGAAATACGTATAAATTTTTTTATTTTAAAATGAATTATGAAAATGATGAGAAGTTCAACATGCTTGAATGTTACATCAGGTAATAGACTGGTACTTGTGCGTGAATTCATTCGGGAGACCAAGAAAAATATTCTTCTGCATCCATCCCATTATATTTATATTCTGATAGATCATTTCCTTGTAGATACATGTTAAGATTTTTCATGGAATTTTGAGGAAAGCAGTTGGTCAAAAACTACATTCAACTAATGCCAACGTTTCGTAGATATATTTCTACTTCTTCAGGGCAAAGTCGAACTTATGTTTTACACACAAAGGATCTTAATATTAGTTTGTTGAGCAAATTGAAAAAGAACTTATGGGGAAACTTTGGAAAACTCCGTCTAAAATGCTTTTGAGACAAATTGCAAAACATCACAACAACGTGTTACGGTCAATGAGAGAGAGTTTCGGAACACCGAATAAGAGTTAGAATTTTCATATTTTAAGAATAGATTAGTTGTGCAAATATCTCGGTCAAGTTAATAGGCTAAATTCGTCGGATAGTTATTAATTATTAATTAGTATATGAAATTTGGTTTCATCAATAACTTCTAAAATACCCATTCGTATGGTTAGGAAATCGTTTAAATAACGTTGAGAGGCAGAGGTGAACCAAATATTGTGCTAGAAAATTCTTAAAAAATCTGAAAATTTTCTTTGGAAATTCTAAAATGCATAAAATTTGGTAAAAGTGAAACAAAAACCTCTTTCGGGATCTTGTTGTCAAATATTATTCTTTTGAGAAAACGAATTTGTTCTATAACACTAGATATCATACATGAGGTATACATAATTGAAACCATAGAATGATCTTGATGCCTAAACGACATCAAGAACATTACTACGTACCGGTGGTGAACACGTTTCGATAATCGAAAACGAATTTCCGGAAATCTCCTGGTCCCAATTCTTCGCGGAACCGAATCTCCAAAAAACGACTGAATTTGTTCATTGTCTCGACAAAATCGGCAACTGGCCACTCATTTTCGGATGGAAACAATTAAAATGACATGGACGAGTCTCAAAAAGTGGCTTAGCGCGCACAGACCTTCCAGCAAAGTAATAAAATGTCGAACACGCCGAATGTACTCCGAGTTGAGCGGAACCTGCGTTTTTAGGACGGATTCCGGGCATTGTATCCTCCGTCAAACACCGGGCGGATCCTTTGCCATTGATTTTTGTTCTATAAAATGACGAGCAGGTATTTACGAGTCAAGAAGCGTGTACAGGCAGATTCGGAAAACTCGGAAATCTGGCAACAGCGCACCAAAATGTTAGTGCAAATATTTCCCTCCTGTCAAAAATTCTGTGTAATTGGAGCACAATTATCACAAAATTACAGCGATAAGGCTCGTTTATACTGTCTGGTACCTTATGCCGTAACCTTAACCTTAAAAGTTGAACCATAGGAATTCAATGCTTTCGTTCATACTCATTCCCTAACCTTTTCCCTTACCTGTAAAATGTTCAACTTCTAGGGACAAATTCATAGAAATATATATTTATAAATAATTTGGACAAATTACATATATATATTAGATAATTAGATTAGATTATCTTATAAGTGTATAAGACTATCTTATAAGTAAGACAAATTAAGGGAATGTAATATTGGGCGAGTTTTTTTGACACATGCGTATTCTATGGAGGGTCAATTATTTATATCAGAGTATTGAATACAGGAAGGATCTCTGTTTTAATAGCGGTAATTTCAAATAATATCATAAATTATAATACGAGATGATCAGCACGTATCAAAACGTAGAAACACAATTTCAAAATGACATCATGAACAGCAACAATCTGTCAGAATGGTCTGTATGACAAGTAATAACAAAAATATTATTCATTGAAAATAAGCTTTCGGAGAATACGAGTTAGAAAACGAACAATTTAACACAAAACAGAACAGAAAATACGTGTGAATACAGTTTATGAGCTTCTGTGATCAATAAAAATAGACTTTGGATGAAACGACCCCAATTAATGTTCTGTCAAAAATATTAACTGATTGGGCTTTCAATATGCGTGAGCAGAGTGGCAATGACTAGGTACAAACGATTTGGAATGTAACCGCTAAAGTAATGATGGATAAATATTTCACTGAATACAATATCAATTTCAACCCTTTTATTGATACTGAGTTCAAAGTAGCCAGAGATGCGAAAAATTCCAAAAGAAAACAACTACAGACAGATCCACACAAGAGAAAGAAAATGAAAGTAGGTATATGCAAGCATATAGGACATCCTGTATGTAAATCGATATCATTTCATTGAAATAATGTCCCGTACGCAGAAAACCCCGAAAACTAGCAAAAAACACGAAAAAATGCAGATAAAAGTAGCTGCTAGGAGTATGAACCCATATGACTCACCCTGTATATGCATCGATACTATTTTATTGAATTTAGATCCCTCATGCAGAAAACCCGAAAACTTTTGAAAAAACACGACGGAAGAGGTGTTGGACAAGGCTCTCTCTCCGAGATCTGCATACAGTTTTCTGTACCGACATAATCTGCAACCAACTTCAGACAGTTTCATACAAACAAGCAAACATACAAACAATGATACAAGTGAAGCTAATAAAAGCGTGTTAAAAATTACGGGCCATTCAAACTCAAAATCTATTACGCCATATCTTCAAATGGGTGACTGTCACCATGCAGAAATCATCAAAAAAATTCATGCCAATGATGTACTTACCTTTCACATGATTATGTTATATATTCATTGATTATCTCCTTAGTAAAATTTACGGTTTAGCTTGTTATGTTAAAAAATCCTTAATTCACAATATCGTGTTAATCCAAAATCACGAATTTGAGGGTGTTTTCTTTATTTCTTTTAAATTTTTGTTACTGCAACTCAGTGTTGTTAGTTGCATTCATTTATTTTCTATTCCAGAATGCTTGTTCGTTTCATGCGGCCCACGTATGTTCATTTCTTTCTCTATGGACGTATATTTACGTATGGACATATGTTGGAGCATATGACAGTGCCAGACGAAGTGGTAGTAATTCGAATACACACGTCGACGCTCGTTCGATGCAGTGCAAGACTTTTTCTTCATTTCTGTCGAATTTTCTCGTTAATTCTACAAGTTCGAACGCCAGTGAAAAGGTGACTATTTCTCGCTCGTGAGTGACACATTGATTCAGCCGTGCTGTGAAACCAGGTACGCAAAAGTCGATACTCCAACATTTCGTATTTTCTTTTCGAGTCATTTTTTCTCACTGGAATTTCATTATTAATTTCTCTTTCCTTTTCATTTGATTTCAAAGGCCGTGTCGTGCCATTTTGGTCCTTCTTGAGCCGCATATTTTCGAACCGCGTTTTCAAAATTATTGCGATCAAGCATTTTGGAATTTTTTCATTTCGTTTTTTTCATTTGCATTTATTTCATTCGGTCAATGTTCATCTAACCTCAAAAACTTGACAAGATATCGAACACATTCATAAATTCTTTAATTGCTGATATTTCTGCGCATGTTGGAGAATTTGGCTTTCATTTTCGGAACATAGACAACTCTTCGTTTGTTTTTCTCATCTATGCTCATAACCTTGATTCAAAACATAAACAAAGATTGACATTCTTGTTTTTGTTTATTTACATTTCATTATTTTCATTTGTTTATTTTCAACTCGATTTTCAATTCTATAGATTCAATCTTAATTATTTGCTTTATTAATTAATTTAGTTCTTTTCAATCGGTTAGTCTATTTACTCTTTTTTCGAAATTACTCAAAACAAAATTCATATTGTTTTCTGCAGTATACCTTGAATAATAATAATGGCGACAAAATTGAAACAACTCAAAGCTCGTCGTCAAATTGTTATTGATGATCTCGAGGAAATTCTCAATTTAGCACAATTCGCTGTCACTGATGAAAGTCTCCATGTTAGATTCAAATTAAGATGTGAAATACTTGACGATATTCTCGTGGACTTTCAAAATTTACATACGTCTATTGTCTCTATGATAGTATCTTCCGAAGAACCCGAATTGAACACTGAGAAGGTTATTCGAACAGCCTTTATGGATAATTATTACACCATCAGAACAACTTATGTTAATTTATTTCCTGTAGTAAACATTCCAGTAAAAAACCAAGACAGTTGCTCTATTAGTTCGCCAAATGTTAAACTTCCAAAGATAGTATTGCCCATTTTCAATGGGAATTATAAAGAGTGACCTACTTTTTTTCGATATGTTCCAAAGTTTGGTACATGAAAATTCTAACTTGAGTCAAATAGAAAAGTTTCAATACCTCCTTAGTTCACTTTCTTCTCATGCTTTAAATTTAGTTAAAGGATTTCCATTGACTGCTGAAAATTATGAAAGCGCTTTTCAGACATTAGCGGAAAGATATCAAAATAAAAGACTTCTCGCTAATACGTGTTGGAAGGAAATCTGTAATGTTCCAAAGCTACAGGGTGATTCAGCTAAAGACCTTAGGCGAATTCTAGAAGTTTTTGCGGAAAACTTATCGGTATTAAGGAATTTAGGTTTACTCGTTGACCAGTGGGACTTTGTTTTATTTCACATTCTCATTCAGAAATTAGATTCAGCAACGATCAAACGTTTTGAATTACAAGAATGTTCAACAGATATTCCGTCGTTTGTCAATTTGCGAAATTTCCTGACAAATCAGTGTATAGCCTTCGAGGCAGTAGCTCTTTCTCTTCCGTCGAAAACTCATTCAGTTTCGAATTCTCAAGTTTTGAAATCTAGTTCTCGCTCAGCGAATAAAGAAATTCGACTCTTCTCGTTCAAACGGAAACTGAATCATTCAAGAAACGTTTAACCTGTAATTATTGCAAGTTAGCTCATAGTATTTACAAATGTCCATCATTTTGGAACAAACTGTTCAAGATCGGTTCAAGATTGTGAAGAACAAAAATTGGTGTATCAATTGCCTCCATTCTGGACATAAGATTAACAATTGTTCTTCAAGGTCAAATTGTCGTACTTGCCACGCAAAGCATCATACCCTGTTGCACATGCGCAATAATGCGGAGAATGATTCTTCATCAGAGACGTTTCATTTCAATGCTGCAAATTCATCGGATTCAGGCTCAGCTCAGGTTTTAACCAATGTTTCTTCAAATTCTACCGTTCTCTTGGCAACCGCTGAGGTCGAAATTCGTGATGCTTGGGGTAGATATCAGAAGGTCCGCGTTCTGTTAGATGGAGGCTCTCAAATAAATATTATAACTCAATCGTGTGTAAATAGATTAGGCTTGAAAATTTGTGAAGCTTCATTTTCGATAAATGGAATTTGTGAAAGCTCATCTTCTGCTAATTGCAGCACTGAATGTACTATTCGTCCATCAGGTCAAATAAATCCATCTTTTACATTCGATGCCGTCGTGATTCCGAAGATTTGTGCGGAAATGCCGAGTTCTTTCGTAAATTATTCGTTTTGGAATTGTGTCCATAACAAGAAGTTAGCAGATCCGAACTTTTCTATTCCGAAATCAATAGATCTTCTTCTGGGAGCGGATATATTCTCTTTAATAATTCGACCGGGTCGTATCGAGGGTAACGGTTTAGAACCAACAGCACTTGAGACAGTGTTTGGTTGGGTTTTCATTGGAAAGATTCAATCACCTAACATATCAGTTAACAATTTTCATTTGTCATTGTCTGAATCAGGTTTGAACTCCTCGTTGAAAAGATTTTGGGAACTTGAAGAAGTTTCAGAGAATGTCATTGTATCACCAGAAGATCAATTTTGTGAGAACTTATACGCTCAGAACTATTCTAGAAATACATCTGGACGGTACACTGTGGCATTACCATTTAAACCTGATCAGTCAACACTTTCTTTCGGTGACACATATTCTCTCGCACTACGTCGGTTTTTATCCCTTGAACGTAAACTTATTAAAAACCAGAATATATACAGGGAATACTCTACTTTCATGCAGGAATATTTAGAAAAAGATCATATGTCATTAATTTCTACGAGTTCGGATTATGAAAATACTTTTTATATCCCTCACCATTGTATAATCAAACCAAACAGTCCATCCACAAAGTTGAGGGTTGTTTTCGATGCGTCAGCTCATGTACCCGGTCATTTATCTTTAAATGATGCTCTATTGATAGGTCCTAAATTACAAAAAGATATTATTGCCATTTTGATGAACTTTCGTGTTCATCGGTTCGTTTTCACAGCTGATATCAAACAAATGTATCGTCAAATATTAGTTCAAAAATCACATCAAGAATATTGTGGCGGTTTTCTCCCTCGGAACCCATAAAAACTTATCAGCTGAATACCGTTACGTACGGAGTTGCACCAGCACCTTTTCTTGCCCTTCGAACTTTGGCACAGTTGGCCAAGGATGAGGAAGCTCGTTTTCCGAAAGCATCCAAAATTTTGCTCACAGACATTTATGTCGATGATGTCGTTACAGGTTGTGATGATTTGGAAGACGCAAAAACGTTGCAAAAGGAACTGATTTCCTTATTGAATTGTGGTGGTTTTGAGCTCCGAAAATGGAGTAGTAACAGTTCTCAATTACTCTCAACCATACCTCTAGATCATCAATATCACCATTCTTTGGAGTTTGATATAGATCCGATAGTCAAAATTCTCGGTTTGAGGTGGTTTCCTTCGTCGGACGAATTTTCTTATTTTGCGGAAACTACTGTTCAGGTATGTACCAAACGTACCATACTTTCAGAACTTTCTCGAATTTTCGACCCTTTGGGGTTCCTTTCTCCATTTACTTTTCTTGCTAAACATTTGATCCAGCATCTTTGGACATTAGGTTTGCAGTGGGATGATACACTTCCAGACGATGTTAGCCGTCGCTGGAATCAGTGTAAATCCGAATTAACCGAATTGGGTAAATTAAAGATACCTCGGAAACTTGCATCGAAATCATTTTATCGTTGCGAACTTCATGGTTTCGGAGATAGTAGTGAGCGTGGCTACGCAGCCGTGGTATATTTCAGGTTTTTCAATTATGACGGCTCCG
Organism: Micraspis discolor; assembly: GCA_030674115.1. Taxonomy (NCBI): domain Eukaryota; kingdom Metazoa; phylum Arthropoda; class Insecta; order Coleoptera; family Coccinellidae; genus Micraspis; species Micraspis discolor. The sequence continues at coordinate 2,713,823 of JARTUT010001309.1, read as the reverse complement.
TTGACATCTCTTTCGTAGGTGGTAAATCAAAGGTCTCCCCATTGAAGAGAATTTCACTTCCACGACTGGAATTGTGTGCTTGTCTCTTATTATCAAAACTCATTAATGTGGTTTCCTCTGTTTACCAATCAGCCTTTACAATAGATGACATTTTTGCTTGGTCTGATTCAATGGTAGCTCTAGCATGGATTAAGTCTTCTCCTCATCGATGGAAGACATTTGTAAGCAATCGTACTACTCAAATTCAGGACTTAGTTTCAACAGAAAATTGGTATCATGTTCAATCGAAAGACAATCCTGCTGATTGTGCTTCACGCGGCTTAACGCCAACCGAACTGTTGAACTGCTCTTTGTGGTGGACAGGCCCTGGCTGGCTTCGTTCCAAACATCTCACCTTCACAAATGATGAAATAGAGAATTCTCTTCATCTTGTACAAACAGAAGAGCGTCACCTCTCTTTGTCAACTTTCATTTCTCTATCGTTTGTTGATGATTTGCTCTCCAGGAATTCATCTCTGTCCAAGGTGCAAAGGGTGGTAGCTTACATTTTCAGATTCGTTAACTTCATAAAGAACTCTAAAGCTCCTAAGATATATAGATTTTCCGCAGTTCATCTCAAAGATGCACTTTTCTTCATTATAAAGCAGGTTCAACGGGTTGTGTTCGGGGAACGGATCGATAATCTCATCTCGGGAAATCCCATATCTAAATCACTTCGAAAATTGAATCCATTTATTGGAGAAGACGGTGTTCTCAGGGTGGGCGGTCGTCTGTCTTTTTCTGGTCTGGCTCTTGATCACAAACACCCAGCTTTGCTTCCTTCATCTCATCGTCTTACTGGGCTCCTTATTCAGCATTTCCACAAAATATGTCTGCATCCAGGTGCCCAGACTTTACAGTTCCTTCTGTCTCAACAGGTCATACAGGAGTTTTATACAATCCACTTAGAGATTGAGTCTGTGCTCAATTCTCGCCCTCTATGTCCGCTTAGTAATGATCCGAATGACATATCTGCACTGACACCAGGACATTTTCTTACTCTGGCTCCATTAACTGCTATTCCTGAACCAGATTTATCTCACCTATCTGTCGGTCGATTATCGCGTTGTCAGCTTTTATTAACTCGTATCCATCAGGATTTTTGGAAAAGATGGAATTTAGAATATCTGAACACACTGCAACAACGAAAAAGGTGGTTCAATAGTGACTCGCCTCTTTATTCAATAGGTGCACTCGTCTTGATAAAAGATGATCAACTCCCTCCATTGCGCTGGCGACTTGGACGCATTGAGAAATTGCATCCTGGCGCTGATAAAATAGCTAGAGTAGCTACTGTTCGGACTACTCAAGGTGTACTGCAGAGATCAGTGGTTAAATTATGTCCATTACCTCTCCAATAGTTATGACATATGTTGATGTATATATGTATATATTTTTTTTTCGCTTTATGTTCGATATCTTCTCAATTTTTTATTTGCTTTGTTTCATAAAATATTCTATTTTAGGTGGGCGGTTATGTTACTGCAACTCAGTGTTGTTAGTTGCATTCATTTATTTTCTATTCCAGAATGCTTGTTCGTTTCATGCGGCCCGCGTATGTTCATTTCTTTCTCTATGGACGTATATTTACGTATGGACATATGTTGGAGCATATGACAGTGCCAGACGAAGTGGTAGTAATTCGAATACACACGTCGACGCTCGTTCGATGCAGTGCAAGACTTTTTCTTCATTTCTGTCGAATTTTCTCGTTAATTCTACAAGTTCGAACGCCAGTGAAAAGGTGACTATTTCTCGCTCGTGAGTGACACATTGATTCAGCCGTGCTGTGAAACCAGGTACGCAAAAGTCGATACTCCAACATTTCGTATTTTCTTTTCGAGTCATTTTTTCTCACTGGAATTTCATTATTAATTTCTCTTTCCTTTTCATTTGATTTCAAAGGCCGTGTCGCTTTCCTGGGTTAATGCAGCAGGTAACTGACGAGTAACAGATAGGTCCTTATCATATTGAACTGGTGTTTGTTTCGAAGATCCTGCGGAAACAGGAAGCGAGAATGAGGACTGTGGCATAACTATAGTGGACGAATCGGCGACTTGACCAAATATTTTATCTGAAATTTTTTGTTTATTTTTAATAGACGATTCAATATATCCCTCGGCCACGTTAGAGGATTTCCATCCTCCATGTCTCTTCAGCACGTCTATTGTTGCTCCCGAATCAGCTAACAAAGACGCAGATGTGCATCTAAAACAATGTCCCGTATAAGACGTCGCATTTTCTAATTTCAAGAAAGCTGCTATTTGCCGTGGAAATGTACCAAACATGTTTTTTCCTACTACTCGCGTAGTACATTCTTTGTTGATGTATTGAACAAAAAATTTTGAATGAGGTGTCCCTGTCTTTCGCAATGCCACATATTTTCGAAATATCGCCACAAAACCGATGGCACTGTTTTCTGAATTTTTGATCACAAAATTTCGGTCAATTTTATTTTTGGTGTTTCTAATCGCAATTAGGAAGGAATCGCCCAAATCTCTCACATCGTCGATTTCTAAATCAACCAACTCTTTTCCACGACAAGCTCCCGCAACGCCCAAAATAAGTGCAACCTAAAAAAAATTGATTTCTTAAAATTTCTGAATATAAACACATTTCCAAATTTACCTTAAGCATTAAATATTTATCATTCGGAGCCTCCCGTAAGAACTTATCTACCTGCTCAGACGTGAGAATTCTTGACTTCTTTGGCTTAAATCCCTCATTTCTTCTCTTCAAAAAAGCTAATAATTTTGGAAATTTACTTATATCAATATCTTCTCTAATGTTAATAACCGATTTCAGCATTGAGTAATGTGCCCAGAGAGTTGAGGCACAAACAGCTTTTGATTTATCATTGAAGTAGACTAACAGCGCATTTTCAGTAGGTTGTCTCACATTTTTTAAGCGGCACCACGTTTTAAAAGCATCGTACTGCTGCTCGTATAGTTTTCTAGATTTCGGTGGTAACAATTCTTCACCTACTTCGGCTGCTCTTTTATCAATATCAGATACACCTTCTTCACTCATGATACCAATAATTATCAATAACAATGTTTCTTTACAATGACACTAGTAATGACAATGTTTCTAAATTATAATTGTCACAACGCAATGTTACTATGGTAACATATTTTAAAGACAGTTTATTAAATGAGTTGAAGAGAGACAAAAATGATTGAAATTATTGAAATAATTAATAAAATCATACCGGAAGTACGAAAAGTATCGTATATACCTTGCGACTGAAGTACATTTAATCCTTCAGGTAAATTATAAACTTTACCTTCAGGATTAAATGTACTACTTCAGTCCCGCGGTATATAATATACTATTAAATTTTGTATTTTTGTTATTCAGTTCTTGCTTTCTGCTTTTGTCTATTTATTTCCAGATTCGATGTGGGCAACTTGAAGAAGTCTCTGTCTCCATCAATAGAAGACCACTCTTGAAGAAAGAAGTCCCTAAAATATATTTCAGCTTATTTTTGTACTTTCACACTTAGGCGGGGAGCCAGGGTTTTTTTTTTACTGGGGTTTTTTCCCTAGGCTTTTATGTCATACGCCGAATTGTATGACACCCCGTCACTAACCCCTGATCTATATGCTTTATTGTTTGCTAACTAAATATTGTAAGCCAAAAGTTCAAAAGAATATATGTATATATATACCTTTCACATGCTCAAACATCCTCTTCAGTCGTTAATGCATCGAAATGGTTAAAAAATTACGTTAAGCTAAGGCCATCAAATGTTGAGCATGACAGATTTTTTTATAAATATGCGAATGGAAGATGCGGAGTGTAAGCTGTAGATATTAACACATTTGGAAAATTGTCGCCAAGTTTTTAAAGTTGAAAAATCCATTGTATACAGGTCACTGTTTTCGGCGTTCATCGGATAGTCTGCGGATTCTAACAGCATAGAGTCTAATACTGTTGTTGAAGGTTATGTGGAGTATTTCATAATCCATAAACAAAAGATCACTAATTGTTCAAATTGTGTAATTAATATGTATAAAAATTTTCCCTCACACGCGTTAAGTGTTAATTTCAGTTTCAGTTTATAATGATTCTGTATTTTTCACAAGCAATGGCGAAATTTACTTTCTCTATTTCAGTGTCGTAATGAATTCATTACAATACTAAAAACAGTGTTGAAATGAACTCATTACAGCATTATTTTTAGTTATATTTTTCGTTTTGGGGTTGACAACACTGACATCCTATCCTTTCGAATGACAACACGCGTCCATTGCATGTCAATTGTCAATATGTTGAGATTTGAACGCACTATTCAAATTATTTAATCTGTCAATTTTCGTATCAGTCACACCAACTGCGAAAATAAAATACAAAAAGCACTAGGAGGTATAATCTGAATTTTTCATTGAATTCCAATAAATTTCTCACATTTCTTGACTGAAACAGAGAAAATATCGTCTAATACTCGTTGCAGAAGGCAATTCCAACACTCATGCGTACAAAAACTCGCTCCTTCGTCGCTCGTTTTCGAATTTCGCATTCGTGTTGGAATAGGTGTCCATTCTTCAACTTGTATTAAAATATACTATTTCATCACCGGTTGCGAAATGTCGATAAGTTTTGGAAAATTTTATCTTATTTGTCAAAATTTGAGTTATTGTTATGATATTTGAGTTCGTTATAGAGTAATTCAAAGTAAAATAAGTTAGTCTACTTATATCAGTCATTCGTTTTGATCGCCATCGTCCTAATTTTCGGGAATCACCATCGACAACGTCTGGTTTCACTCTCATTTACGTAAAGTCATTCAACTACATCTGAGACGAAAGGAAAAGGGCATCATTCAGGTTGAACAACAGGCAGAAAACAGATAGAAGACACCATGTGGAAACCGGCACAAGCGGCTTTGAATTAACAACCCACCTATATTACATTTATGGACGGGGTTTGTAGGCACGGGCCCACCATCTACCAGGTGTCTCTGGATCGATTCCATCTTGCTCCGAGTACCTGTTCATCTTTAGAGTGGCTTCTTTGACAGCGATACGTATATTAGGTACCTACTGATCGATATTACATTGTCTGCGAATATTAACCTCCTGTCGGAATTAACATGTAAATAGAGTGGAATTGTATCTGTATAATGTGATATTTTCAATGTAAGAAGCAGTACCACTTTAATTGCTTTTAAAGCTGACATTCCTCTTAATTTAGACGGGTAGAATTTCAAAACTGCCTTTCGTTTTCGAACTGAACCATAAACATCCCGGTTCTTCTCAGTTTTTCGGAAATTCCTCTAATGAATTCCAAATTCACATTGAATAAATTAAAAACTTCAACTATAACACAGTTTTTGGATAAATACGGTTTAATTTCAGACTGTCAGCTTGGTTTTAGATCCCGTCGTTCTACTGAGATGGCAGCATAGAAGTTTATTGAATGAGTTGAATGATTATTTGGGCTATTACCATAATCTATTGTGGATGTAATGTTTTCCGACGTTTCGATAGACATCTTCTATCTTTATCAAGGAGGAAAAGTAAAAAACCTTTTGAAAATTATCAATTTTCAAAAAGTCAATATCAGAGCTATACTTACAAAAGTTAAGCCTAATAATGAGACACAAAGGACAAAGAACTGCATATATGAATTACCTTGCGAGTGCGGAAGATCTTACATCGGAGAAACTAAACGCCCTCTGAATGTACGAATAAAAGAACATCAGAAGCTTCTACGAGTACTAGACAGCGACAAATCCAGGTTAGTCCAACATGCTGTAGATGAGAATCATCGTATAAAATGGGATGAAGCATCAATAATATCCAAAGAAGAAAAACTTGCAAGAAGAAAAATCAAAGAAGCAGCATTTATGAAAATAACACCAGATTCCATAAGTGCTCCATCTATAGATCTGCCAGAAGTTTGGACACCGATAGTTCGATCCAACTTAAAAAGATCATCATATCACAGATGAGTATATAACATTGTTCATTTTTCTTTTATGACTTCTGTCATATTGACTTTTGAAAATTGATAATTTTCAAAGGTTTTTTACTTTTCCTCCTTGATAAAGATAGAAGATGTCTATCGAAACGTCGGAAAACATTACATCCACAATAGATGATGGTAATAGCCCAAATAATCATTCAACACGAGCTCCATCATCAACAATATCTCGTCATCAATTATTGAATGAGGGCCGATTTGTAGAGGGGTTTTTTTGTTCGACCTGTCTTGTGCATTTGATGTTGTTTCGTTCAAATTCATGAGGAAAAGTTCCATAATTTGGGATTTAGAGGTGTTATTTTTGAATTGTTGTTCAATTTAATCTCCTGCAGAACCATGAATGTTGAGGTAAGCAACGTTTTCAGTAAGAAATAAAATAACACTACGTCTGGATTACCAAAAGGTACTGTCTTGGGTTAATTTTTATTCATTCTTTTTATTGATTGGTGCTTATTTTTGCAGATGAGTTTTCTGTTGCCATTACAGCCTCAAATGTTGCTGAGATTGATAATGGCTGCAAAGGTCTTATTCAAAGTTTTATAGAAATGCGAAGTATGCGTTAGCTTTGGGTGAACTCTGATTACAATATAATACGGTGGAATTAAATATGTTGCCCGCAATGTACACAGGTTAAGTTGCTATAGTGTCGCGCTCTTCCAAACCGCCACAACATGGCTAGAAAACAAGGAAGACTATGAGATGCCAAACGGGATCGACTAACTCCATTATAGGACGCATATTCGTCTTGTAGATAAATGCTGATTTTCCAAAATGGCTCTATGCTTATATGACAATTTAGCACATGTTTACTAGCAACCTGACGCTTCCTTCCTTAAACTCCTTCATCAAACATCCATCGAACCGAAAATGAGGAAGTTTCCAATCAAAACCTACTTGTTCTAGGCACATCCATCTCATGCAGCCCTGTTGCCACATCAGCAGCGATCCTACCACCCCGAAGCGGCGCGCTCTCGACTCCCGCAGCGTCACGTAGATCCACGCCGCAAAGATCATCTCCCGACAAAGGGATCCGCCGACGATATCGTTATTGGGTCCGTGCCCGTTGTCCTATATGGAAAGCAGCGCCCATTGCGACAATCTCGGACGTACCTAATTAGAGCCATTAGCAGCTTCATGGAAACGCGACCGTGGCAGCGGCCAATCACGGCCCGCACCGCGCTGTGTGACGGCATCCGGTCGGCAATTACGAGCTCGATGCGGTCGTGCTTTCCCGAAATGTAGTTATTACCTGTTTACGCGATTCCGTACCTTAGCGGCGTTGTCGGATTTGGTTAATTACGGTTGGAGACGTTGTCGTTAGGGTTTTCCGGGAAATTGGGCCTGATTTAGGGAATTTTATTCAATTTTCAGTTGACAAGTTTCATAGAATCTTCACTGCTAATCGTAAGATGTCTAAGATAATGGTGTATGCACTTGGCATAATTCGACTGGAAACGTCATTCCAAATTTTGGGAAATGGAGATTATTTCTAATGACGTTCACGTTGCGCAAGCGTGCAAATCATTCGTTATATTTATATCCCTCTCTGTCAAATATTTGACAGATCTTTGATTCCATTCATTTCTTTCAACCATAGAGTATATAATTACCAGGGCGAACATATTGGGCTTTTCTTTTGGTCAACTTAGCCAACGCACACCGCTCTCGATTCTATGCTATGAACTTCAAGAGACTCGTCGGTTAGGAATTTTCAGCCAACTCTCCGTTAAAACCTCTTTCAAAAGTATCATGACTTATAATCAGCGATGCCGAAAGACCGAACACAATATCGGTAGAAATTCTGCCAAAAATCAGTAGATTAGAAAGGGCAGCAGTAGCTTTTATTTCATTGACTAGAATTTTACAATTGAAAATTTGAAAATAGTAACATTTGTTTACTAACTGATAACTATATGAATGAAATAAAATCTTTAGATACAGATTAAACGAATGCCCCCAGAAACAAACCTGGGCACATGAAAATATAATTTACAACTCAACTGAACAAATCTTGAATCGAAGCAACGAACAAAATCACGATACAACCATTTAATAGCGGGAATTAGCCTCTTCTGAAGTGAGTTGAATACATTTTTATGTTGAATCGAAATTTTTTTGTGGAAAATTCCATTATTTTGTTGAAAGGATTTTTTGACATAATATCTGAGGAACTAAAATATCGGTAGATTTCCATAACTCGGTATATCGGAATCTCCAAACCAGTAGCATCGGCAACACTGCTTCTGATAAATCATTGTTCATAATGCATTATCCAGTTTGAATTAGGCTATACGCCTGAATCTTTCCAATTTTCGTTTTTTAACACGCTTTTATTTAGCTTCACTTGTATGTTTGCTTGCCTTTATGTAACTCTCTGAAGTTGGCTGCAGAATGCGTCGGTACAGAAACATAGACAAGAAGGACATTGTAGAGAACAATTCAAATGTCAGCTATAATTATATAGTTAAAGAAAACTTGAAAAAATGTTTTAATATAGTACCATAATAAAGGGTAGACTTCCTGCAAATATTAAGACGGATGGATATAAAACAATTTTTAACAGGCTTTTTATTATTTCATTATTAAGTTCACTTGCATGTTTGCTTGTATGTAACTCTCTGAAGTTGGCTGCAGAATGCGTTATTGAAAATGAGTTGTATGTACTTATTTTTTTTTATTCAAATCACTTTTCGAAATAATAAAAAGTGATTTTATAGGTAAATATGGATGGTGAAATAAGCACGATAAACCATAAGTGGCAGATCTACAATTTTGGAGTTCTAAATTAAAAAAACTAACTAAAAAATTTAAACTAAATAATGGTATTAAAAAACTAAAAAAACACGAATTATTTAAAATCCCGACAAAAAAATAATGTACACGAAAATTAAACAATAAATTATTTTTCTCTATTTCAGTGTCGTAATGAGTTCATTACAGTACTAAAAACAGTGCTGTAATGAACTCATTACAGCATTGTTTCTGGTATATTTTTCATTTTGTAGTTGACAACACTGACATCCTATCCTTTCGAATCTCAACACGCGTCCGTTGCATGTCAATGGTCAATATTAAACCATATACAGGGTCTTTCACGAGGAACCTCACCCATATTTATACGGGAAACCACTGAACGTATTTTCATGAAATTCAGCCCTTAAAAGTATTTCACGATGCTGATGAAATCTAAAATATTTTCAAGGCATGAGCACCTCCGGTTTTTCCGGAAATGACGTCAACTACCGTTTTTCATTTTAGAACACCATTTTTTTATTGCAGAAATAGATTCTTTAGAAAATTCCAAGCTATTTTGATGTAACATTTTTCAGTTTTGGTTGGAAAATTCTCTCTGAGCGGGAAAATTCGAAAAAAAATCGAAAATAGAGCTCCGCTGAAACAAGAATAACTTCGAGGTTTTTGGATGGAAAATTTTCAGTTTTGGGGTTTTTCAAGATGTAAGATTGATGTATCCACTTTGGAAATCGAAATCGCGATCCATGATACAGGGGGTGAAAAAATCGCTTTCAAAGTTAGGGATGACAAAATCGTGAAAAATCAATTTTTTCAAATTAGAACCCCATTTATTTATGGCAGATATTGAATCTATGTTAAAAAATAATGTGAGTGTATGCATCACACCCTGGCCCTAAAGTGGATATTTTCTGAGTTATTCACAAAAAACTGTTTTTCGTCTTGAATTTTCAGCTATTTCTTTTCCCTTCACGCCAAAAAGATGAAATTTTCAGGAACTGTTATTTGAACCATGCTGTAGATTTTTCACCCCTTCTTGAAACCGACTTCAAGTTACTAACTATTAGGAGAACCATGGCAAACCCTCGCCGTTATAACTAGAGAAGATGCTCAAAGTTTTGACCGTTAATTTCTAGACATTTATTTATACGTCTCAGGAATGCTTCGTGCGTTGCTCTCCTTATTTCATCGGGAGGAAGAGATCTGCAAAAGTGTTTAAAAACCAAATTGAGTTTCTAAATTATGAATCTAAAAATCTAAACAAACCTGAACGCATTTCTGACTCGTTCTATGCAGTCCTCTTTATCAGTCAGGGGAGTTGAGTAGACAATATTTTTTATCCTACCCTAAACATAATAGTCTAAAGGAGTTAAATCGGGAGAACGTGGTGGCCAAAGATGTGGACCATTGTTCGCCAACCATCGATCTTCAAATAGCCTGTATAGGATATTTGACACATTGAGTGAATTGTGTGGAGGCGCGCCATGTTGTTGATACCATAAGTCATTATGGTTCTGTACTATTTATTTCAATTATTTGAGTCAGAATATCTATCTCCTAAGGAGAACATTCTTTAAATAATGCAAACATGTGTAGTGTTCTATCTTACCAGTTAAAGTCCCATCATAAATGTGAACATCGAGAATGGCATTATTTTTGATGGCGCAAATAATTTATTGAAACTCCAGGTCTCTTGAAAGTTGCATTGTCTGAAGTGGTGGTTATTCTCTTCATCCCAATAATGACTGTTAGTCATTAAAACCTATTGAAAGAACCATTCTTTGTGAATTTAGATTCATCTGTCTAGATCAAATTATACAGTCCAAAAAAGTTTTCATTCTCTTGAAATCGAATCATCATAGCTTAAAAAACTTGGATGTCTCATCATTTGTACTGGTTTCAGTGATTTCAGATCTGTTCTCCTGAGCTAAAATCAGTTTCTTTCAAATTGCTGTACCCTATTGAATTTATATGGGTGCATTTTATGTTTTTGTTAATATTCTCCAAACACTCGTATTGAGATAATCCCAGAGCAATCTCAGTGAGTACGCATCTTTGATGAGAATTTTGAGGATTCACAAACGAAAATATGCAAAAATATGTAATTTCGTTGTTCTCATCTTCTTCTACACTTTTTCTCTGTGTATAGTTTTCTTAACTGAAACATCCGACATTTCTCAAGTTTGTCATGGTTCTGTTAATGGTATCTCTCGTTGGTCTGGGTCAGGTCAGAAACCTCTCAATGAACAGTCGAATCTTTATTCGACGATATTTATTACAGTCTCCATGAAGTAGAATGAGATTTAAATAATCTTCATTGGTAAAATTAAGGCATAGTGATCGATTTTATAACTTAATACGAATTATCACCAAATTAATAGTAAACACAAAATGCTACTGAATAAAGAGGAATTTGGCAAATGTAATTGATGATATCTATCATTAAAAAAAAAGACTGTAAAACATGGTAAGCTTTTGCATATGGTTCATAAGGAATTATTTATTTATAACTGGAGAGAAAACCGATGGCCGATTAGTTAGAATAAAGAGGTTTCCGATACAAAATCGAATCCAAATTCGCCATCTATTTAGGAACAACCTGTAACTTTTTTCTCTTGCATATTAGGGTAGTAAAATCTAAAACATGGTTTAAGTAACAGTTCCTGAAAATTTCATCTTATTAGCGTGAAGGGAAAAGAAATAGCTGAAAATTCAAGACGAAAATCAGTTTTTTGTGAATAACTCAGAAAATATCCACTTTAGGGCAAGGGGGTGATGCATAAACTCACATTATTTTTTAACGTAGATTCAATATCTGCCATAAAAAAATGGGGTTCTAATTTGAAAAAATTGATTTTTCACGATTTTGTCATCCCTAACTTTGAAAGCGATTTTTTTCACCCTGTATCATGAATCGCGATTTCGATTTTTAAAGTGGATACATCAATCTTACATCTTGAAAAATCCCAAAAATGAAAATTTTCCATCCAAAAACCTCGAAGTTATTCTTGTTTCAGCGGAGCTCCATTTTCGATTTTTTTTTCGAATTTTCCCGCTCAGAGAGAATTTTCCAACCAAAACTGAAAAATGTTACATCAAATTAACTTGAAATTTTCTAAGGAATCTATTTCTGCAATAAAAAAATGGTGTTCTAATTTGAAAAACGGAAGTTGACGTCATTTCCGGAAAAACCGGAGGTGCTCATGCCTTGAAAATATTTTAGATTTCATCAGCATCGTGAAATACTTATAAGTGCTGAATTTCATGAAAATACGTTCAGTAGTTTCCCGTGAAAGACCCTGTAGAGAGTTGAACGCACTATTCAAATTCTATAATCTGTCAATTTTCGTATCAGTCACACCAACTACCAAAATAAAATACAAAAGGCACAAGGAGGTATAATCTGAATTTTTCATTGAATTCTAATAATTTTCTCACAATTCTTGACTGAAATAGAGAAACTATCGTCTAATACACGTTGCAGAAGGCAATTCCAACACTCATGCGTTCAATTTCGCATTCGTATTTGAATAGGTGACCATTCTGCAACTCGTTTTAGAATATACTATTACACATAGGTTTAGACAGTTCAAATACATAACTCCCAGAATTAGTTAATTTCAAATTCCATCAAGAATATAGTAGACGTTTGAAGAAAAGCCAGAAACTGAACACGTCAAAGGGAAAGTCCATCTCTTCGCACCGGCTATGTTCAGTGACTAGAGAAAGATGAAACAAAAAATCTTTCTACCGTCTTACACAATGACCAATTCTTCTTTTTTCATACGCCTATCTATGCTAATCCGGCACTATCCGTAGATTCATTGAACATCCATTATCATTAATAAAACATGGATACAGACGTTACGTCTGTCTGTCTAACTGTTCCCAATAAGGAAAGGATTAATTGCGAGAAATTGACAAATGGGCATATCATTGTCCGGCACGTTTACTAGGTATATGGAGAAATTAACATACACCATTTAGATCGTGTAATGACAATGAAACATTTAACTGTCACTTGCCTTTTGTTATTGATCGATAATTGAATGGATTCATACGCGAGATGGCATCAAGCCCGATGTTCTTTTTATATTTTGATGCTGAATGGAGAGCTGACAGTTTTTCTCTGGCTGATATATGAATATACGCCTACTTGATATACCTACAATGGATATATATACGAAAGAAACTTCAAGGGATGGTGTGGCATTGACGATGTCTCTATGATTTAAATACACCCTAAACCACAAGTTGAAGTTTTTGAGTGATCAATCTTGATGGTGATGATTGTTATTCTATGCGTCATTTGGAAGACTTCTTATTTCTTGAGTAGGTGTTGGCTTTCAAGTCAATGCGGCTTTTAGAGCAATTATTCTATACAGCTGAAATAAAAAAAATATGCTTTCATATTAAAAAGTATGCTTTTAAAATTTATCCCAAGAATATCGAGATCGAGATCTAAGTAGGTTGGTCTTGAAAAAGAAGATTTATCGTCTTTGATTGAATTTGGGGAGGTAATATTCTGGATAATGTAATATCTCAGAATAAAGAACCACAGGAAGGAGCATAAGATTTGAAATTGGGGACCGGGATGGTTCCCGCATATGGCCGACTTCTGTTTCCGTAAGCAGTGGCGTAGTACGTAGAAACTGCATTTGAATGGAAAAGGTATATGAGGATGGGTTGATATAAAGACTTGATTCAGTTCAAAAAACAGTTTCATATAAAAGAACGCGATTTTGAAGTCGTTTATTCTGATCAAAAATCAATTATATGAATTAAAATAAAACTTGTATACAAGTAGTATGGAAGGGCGATCAGTAAAACTTGTACTTAATTTTTAAAATGAACAAATTATAGTTCATACCTTGTTATTTTTAATGAAATTTCCATTTTTGGGCTGCATAAACCTTAAGGTAATTTATTGTTACAGAAAGTAGTGAACAATAGTTCAATTACCAAATTAATTTCCAATTTTTTGGCATATATTTATAAGCATGCAGAAGAATGCTTTGAACTGGAAAAAATAAAACCAATACCAATGCCTGTCAACAGGTTTTGTTTGTGCTTATTACATTTTGAAAAATATTCACTTCTACCAGTAGGTAAAATATTATAAGAATGATATTCTTTGCGGAAGCATATACTTTATTTTCATCAATGGAATCATTAGAATTCAGTTAAAATAAAAAAATTATTTGATCAGAAAAAGGAAGGGATAAATAAATATTGATGGTGATGATTAATGAATGAAATAACAAGATACACAACTAACCATTTTGAATTCACTTCTTTCACAACTTTGACAACAAATGTTAGGTTATTTATCAGGAATGTTGACAGAGAACATTGACGTTATATATTTAGATACTACGTCAATGACAGAGAATAACTAACAGATGAGTCACACCTGGTTCCCTAAGATGGCCGTTTCCGTTCACAAGATTTTCAAAGAGAGAACCCGGTGTGCTCCTTCCTGGTATTTTATATTCTATGTGTAGTATTATATAATATGTAATATAATGTTTTGAGCTTTATTTGTATCATCCCATTTTATCTGATGATCCTCATATACATGCTGTTGGACCAACTAGGATCTATAGGTGTCCAACAATTTAGAAGTCTTCTGTTGTGATTTTATTCTTACATTCAAGGGTCGTTTCGTTTCTCCGGTATAAGATCGCCCGCATTCGCATGGCATCTGATATATGTAATTCTTCGGTGTTTTATTTTCATTATCGGGTCATTATTTCCATTAGATTAGCCCTATTGGTATCTTGTGTCTTGAAGATGATTGTTATGTAGTATTTATTTCCAATTCTTCATCAAAAAATGAAAGTTTTTGTTCATCTTTCTCGATTTATATTGTGAATTTAATAGATTCATCTTGATTGGTAAGATGCTGCAGAAATCCATCTATAGTATTTATTCCATATTACAAAAAAATTAAAGTATCTTCTACATATATTTACCATAATTTGGGTTTTAGTATACAGTGTAAGGCTTTGACCACAGATTCTTGACGTCAAAAGAAATATTTTCTTCCTATGACATTTTTCCAAATTTGGCCCCGTTCAAATGATATAGGGTTCATAGAAAAATTGCAATTTCACCTGTAATATTCAAACGACAAGATCAATTGAAATGATCTCTTGTAAAAGGTTTTTGATAACAGTCATTCATATTTTGGCATCAATAGATTTATTCCATTTCTTGTGGGTTTCTCACAAATACTGTACAGATTGGTTAAATTGCATGAAAAACAAATATCACTTGAACTAAAGATCCGTATCTTGTTCTTCCTAGAATCATTTTTCTTTTTTGGAGATAAAATCATTCATTATCTTTTTTCCTGAATTGCACCTTTTTCAGGATATTTCAAGTTAAAAGGAATCAAATCGATATAATCATCTGATGAAACATGAAGGAGTGAATCATTTCTTAGAGGGAAAATAATGTTTTAAAACCCTTCAAATTCAATAGTGGATGCTGTATCTGCCCAATATGAAAACCCAAAATGCTTATAACTTTTTAAAGCAGCTGAATCCGGAAAAACGGTTTGAGAAAAAAGTGTTGTTTTTGATCTCAAGAACCTATGGTTAAAATTAACGCAGTGGTCAAAGACTTACCCTGTGTATTAGATAATACTTTCATCATTTTGCAACATAGAATGAACACTATAGATAGATTCCTACAACATCTCAACAATCAATATGAATCTATTGAATTCACAATGGCAATCGAGAAAAATGATCAACTTCCACCTTTAAATGTACTTGTTCATAAATTTAATGGAATCCAAAGAACCGGTGTGTACAAAAAACTAACACACACAGGTCAATATCTAAATTATAATTCCAACCATCAGCTAAATACTAAATTGTGAGGGGCGAAATATTTGCATGTCAGATCAACGAATATATGCTTTATCCAACAAGATAAAACTGAGGAAATAAATAACATCACGAAAAGTATTAGTTTCAAAAACATAATTTCTATATATATATACAAGGTGTGGCAAAAGTTAGTTTTCCGTTTTGTATATGAGGAAAAAACAAGCAAAAATAATTGCAAATAAATTTATTTTCGAGGAAAATATAACATCTGTGACCTCACAATTTATGTTCGAGCCACGATTTGTCTGATGGGAACTTGCTTATTTGGAAAGCGCTGATGAAATTCTTCGAAAATTCTGCATAATCTCCGTCAAGTTTTAGGTAAGAAGTGAGCAAACAAACACGTTCTTCTTTCGTGTACTGTACACGAGCAGACATGGCAACAAACGTACACAACAATACTACTACACGCGGACAACAAAACTCGCTACGTTTCAGATGCCTCCTTCCGCCCTGCCCGAGAATACGAGCATGCGTGAATACCAGACAGTGTAAACTGACTTTTGCCGCACTCTGTATATTTCTAATAAGGAGTGTGTTCATCTCTCAATTTCAAGGCACGTTTAGATAATCTAGGCCTGAAATTGAAAACTAGGAATTATATTCTTCAGAAATTATGTGGATCATCTTGAGGTGCTTATGCTTCCATTCTTCGCACAGCATTTCTGGCCTTTGTCTCTTCTGCAGCTGAGTACTGTTGTTCTGTTTGGTTTAATAGTGTACATATACAAAAAATTGATGCACAACTAAATACGTTCATGAAAACAATTACTGGAGTAACATAAGATCTATATCAATTCACAGGTAATCAGTTTTATCTGAAATTATTCCACCCCATATTCGCAGACAAACAGCAGTTCTGAATTCTTGGAATATCTTCCCAATTTATTTCCAATTATTTCAAAGAATCCACGAAATAGAATTCCGAGATTAAAGTCTCTTGAGTCTACATGGTATATAAGTTTCTTCAGTATGAACATAAGGATATATTGTGTTTTGTAATACATCAGTTATGGGCTTTTGCAAAATATCTTGTCCACATACATAACCAAATTAAATAATATATTTGCCACTTCCTCCTTGGACATATGGTTTCTACTCGTTTCTCAGTGAAATTATCCACATTTATATACTCCTGAAATAAGCAGAACGAGATTCAACATAAGTACCTTACTGAAATTACACTTAACTTTGGAAAAATCGTTGTATTGAATGAATAATTATCGAGTTTCCAATGATATGTTCACTGCATATTTTATACAAATCTTCTGGTTGCCATTATTGGGAAGTATCATTCACTAAAGTAAAATAACATTAGGAAAACACCTGATCATACAAATCAAATAAATATTCTTACCATTGTATTGATTCATATCTTTCTCATTTCTCTTTTGTGCCACTTTTTTGGAAAGAGGAAAATTTCAAGGAATTATCTGAATTATAACATGCATTGTGGCAACCAACTACGCAATAGTTTAAACGTGAATTTCTTGGTAGATGGTACATCTATATTCTCAGAATTTATTTACAATTTTATGGAGTAATTATGAGAATAGAATAAAATGACAGCGAATTCGGTTTGATTTCTCAATGATTCTGCCTCATTTCGCCAGTGAGGTCGCCACAACCTCCTATAATCGTTGTTAAAAAAACGGAAGAAAATGGTAGTTCTTGTAGCTTGCAGACGTTGTAAGAAGCTCCTGACCCAATTCCATACATTGAGGAAGATCAAGATTACCCATTTTGCGCGTACGAGGTGCATCTTGCGTCCACGGTGCAGGTTATGGATTATTAAAGAACCACAAGCCTCGTAATCGTTCAATTTTCAGCGTTACTTATTTTAATTTGTTATACTCGCATCCTACGTGGAAATAAATGAAATAACTTCCTGTTCTGTGATAATGATCTGATTGGTATCTGGTTAATTATGATCTTGACTGAGCGCAGACAGGCTTGCAGCAGCTGAAAAGTGCCTTTGTCCCCGAGCCATGGATTATTCAATCATTGGCGGCGATCGTCCCAAGCTTGAGGTAAGTTGAAACTGATTTTTCGACGGAGGTTATCGATGAAAGGTGCGACCGATCTGCTGAACGGTTTTGGTGATTTATTAAGCTACTTGTAGCTCCTCCGAATTATGAATTGGGAGATTATTAAAGCCGAATGATTTTAAAAAATGCAGCTTCTTCGATTTTTCTTTTTTTAAGTTTATATTTTATGAATATTATAGATGTATAATTCCATTTCTAAGGAATGTTATTTCTAGTTTTCAATTTCAACCGCAGATCATCTGAATGAGCCTGAAATTAAGAGGTTAATCTAGTTTTACTGGCAAGTACTTAGGATTAAAATAATTGGTTTGTTGTTCTCGCTACACGAAAAGTGTAATGTGCACAACCCACACTTTTAGGAACTTCCATCATTTCGGATGGGAGGAAATTTTGTGTGATGTTTGAAGAATAACGTCAAAGCGCAATCTATGGTTTTTGAATAGGTTTTATGGAAAACTGAAATAATTTTTCTATAAAATATATAATAGTATATTCAAGGGTAATACCACAAGAGGTGAGAATTTTTTGAGAACACTCTTGTTTTTTGGGAATTATGCGTTTAAATTTCACGAAACAAAGTTATCCTTAAATCACTTTGTTGAGTGAAATTTGTATAATTTTCAAAAAACGACAGAGTGTTCTCAAAAAAAATTCGAATCTCGTGCGGTATTTGGAAAGATCATTCAACAATATAAATCAAACGAAATTAAAAATAGTTTTTTATTCAAAAATAACCAGATAGAAGCATAACAACAAATTATTCTGTAGTAGTATTCTGTCTTATATAATTAATAACTCCTTTGTATATGGAATTTTTCCGCATCAATTGAAAATTTCTATTATAAAACCAATTTTTAAAAAGGGAGATAAGTGTGCTGTTGAAAATTATAGACCTATAAGTCTTCTACCATGTTTTTCAAAAATATTTGAGAAAGCAATGTTAACTAGGCTTTTAGAATTTCTCGAAAGAAATAATATTTTCAGTGACTCTCAGCATGGTTACCTCGGGGGTAGGTCTCCGATCACAGCCATTTTCCAGTTTACTCAGGAAATAATCCGCATAATTGAAGAAGATAAACTCGGATTGGGTTTATTTATTGATCAGTCAAGAGCTTATGATTGTTTGAATCATTCTTATCTGCTCCAAAAGTTAGAGAATATGGGAATTCGCGGTGTGGCAAAAATGTGGTTTGAGTCCTACCTTGGAGGTCGCCATCAGAAGGTGTCAGTTCAAGTAGATCGTGTGAGGTCAGAGTCAGATCAGGTAGAGGTTAATATTGGCGTACCTCAGGGAAGCACACTGGGTCCAGTATTGTTTATTTTATTTATGAATGATTTATGTCTTTTGATTGAATCCCTGTTGGTCATCATTACTTGCTTTGTAGATGACACCAATATTTTATTGGAGGGCAATGATTTTGTAAGCATCAGTAAGAAAGCGGATGAGATATTTGCAATCGTGAAAGATTGGCTCAATTCTAATAGACTTCTCATGAATGAAGGCAAAACCGCAGTTCTAGTATTCAGCACAGATAGATCCCGTAAAGAGTTGAACGATTCAATACAGTTGGCAGAGAAAAGCATTGTCTTGAGTCAATCGACTAAATTCTTAGGCCTTCAAATTGACAGGTTCTTGAAATGGTACGATCATATAGAATTCTTATCGATGAAATTGAGTAAGATATGCTATGGAATAAGGGTATTGGCTAAATATTTAAACTCAATTAGCTTAAGATCAGTTTATTTTGCCAATGCAGAGTCTGTCATGAGATATGGGATAATGTTTTGGGGAGCTAGCTCAGCTGTTGACGCTATCTTTAAAATACAGAAAAAAATTATGAGAATCATGTTCCATATGAAGTTCAGAGAGTCATGTAGAGGAGTATTCAGGGAGAAGAATATTCTGACTTTGTATGCCCTTTATATATTTGAATGTTTAGTGTTCTTTATGAAGAATAGGGAAAAGTTTACAATTCATACTTCTCAGCATCACTATCCAACACGATCTGTCAACCTACATTTTCCATTACATAAATTAGCAATTACTGAGAAACATCCATCTTATATGTGCATTAAACTGTTTAACTCTCTTCCATATAATGTGAAAGTGTTGACGAACTTGAATATCTTTAAGAAAACATTGAAAACTCTCCTCATTAGGGTTGAACCATATTCCTTAGAAGAGTTTTTTCAGGCGGTGAGAATCTTGTAGTTTTTTATGTGAATATTGTATTTCAGTTAAGTTTGGACGTGATTTCATTTGCATCTTTGTAATTTTTTATGGAGATTCCTTGAAATAAAGTATATTATTATTATTATTATTATTATTATTCATCTTTATTCTCAAAATAATAATTATTGATAGAACAATTATTATACACCTTACGAGCATTATTTTCGAATGATGAAGTAGATACTGATGTTGTTTCTTGAAGGACATTTTTTTCGTTCCTTATGGCTGTGATTATTTTTTTGTGATGTTGTTGGTCCAGTTGCAGATACGGTTTCACTGACGCTGCAGAAGAATGGCCTGTTATCTTTATCAGCTGTTCCTCGCCAATACCTGCTTTGGCTGATTGGCTGACAGCAGTAGCTCGATACGAGTGGTTGGTTATCTTCGACTTGGTTGTGTTGATGCCAATGAGTTCTGCCGATTCTTTTGTCCATTTAGCTATCGTATTGGGACCGACTGGGGAGTTTTTGAACCATGAACCATATTTCCAATTCTTATGTGGAGTAAGGAATAGTCTTTCAGTGGTTATGTTTGCCGTTCTTTTGGATAAAAGTAGCTTATATAACCTCACCGGGCAAATAATATATCTTCTTCAATATTGGGAGTCAGCCATTTCGTTTCCGCACATTTTTGGGCACCACCTTGTCTTGTTTTAGAAAATATCGGATTGTAGGCAATTTGGCCCGTTGGATTACCATCGTTTTCAATTTCGAATTGGAAATGCTAAATTAGGTGTGATGAACCCTCTCCTCCGCGCCAAGCAAGCTCCAATGCAGCAAAAAAATAAAATTTTCTGTTCAAACCGTTTGGATTATCTTCTTTACATAAGTTGACCATCTTTTTGTGTTGCTCCAAAGACAGCGCCTTGGCACAAACTTTTCTTTTCTCAGGGTCCACTTGCAAAATACTCCTCTTGGCATTTCGTGGATCCCGCGCCGTTTTAAAAGTCACGTCTGTGAATGGATCGAACCTAACGCCCCATTCGGAATAGAATTTTTCCTGCAGCTGTTTGGCAATATTATTCCACAAGGATTTTACGACACTTTCCTTGTAGTCTGATTCATCTCTTTTCTTCATATTGAAAGCCCAGTCTAGCATAATATTATTGAGCTCTGACAAACTTGTTTTTTCATTTACAAGGTATTCCCAGGCAGCACAGAATTCTTCAAATTGTTTCCAAATGTAGGATCTTGACTTCACTGTATTAAGCGTCACACTTTTCTTGACACTTTCTTCAATTGAAGTAATATTACAATTCCCAAAACGTTTCATTTTTATCTACTTTATGGTAAAATACGAAAATAAACTGACAGAACTGCCAAATGTGCTGTTGAAGTTATCGCTAACAACTGCTTGTTTATCGTAACCATGACGACCGCTACTTCCATCAACGGCCAAAGTTATCCGGACGTATTAATATTCCTATGCAAATTAGGCATTTGATAAAAACAAATTTCTAAAAGTGAAAACACTGTGAGGTTGAGTGTTTTCAGATACAGTTTGTTTCTATTGGCCGTTTTCAAAAATTGAGCTATTTCATTGGACGATGTAGTATAGTGTTGAATGATCTCTAAAACAAGTTGCAGAATGGGCTACTATTCCAACACAAATGCGTAATTCGAAAACGAGCGACCTTCGGCAAATTCCAGAGAGAAGAAAGAAATTGCGTACCAATGGTTTATGGATTTTTACAAAAAAAAAAACAACAGTGTATCATTAATATCAGTAATATTATTACAGCCCAGTACCAAAAACTGAGAGCCTTTTCAAAACATCGAACTACAGGATGCAAACCGAAAAAATTCAAAATTTTAAGCCAGGTATAAATTCAGATATTCATTTTAGAGGCCCCAGATGACGTATTTTCATCAATGAAAAAAAGTAGATATAGATGAAATAGTATAACTTAAAATACATCAAATACGAAATATACAATTTTTGATTACTTTTTAGGTAGCTTTAATATTTGGTATAGAAAGAACCTGTCGAAGAGATGGGCTTGTTCGAATGAAAAATCACTATCAAAAGCAGCTCCTACTTTAGAACATGTGTCGCATCCATTCAATATAGATGAATTGAGGGCTGCATTAACTCTACCGAATCTCGGAAAACAGCAGGTTTCGACGGAATTTCATCAAACATTTAGGAAAAAAGGCCTAGTCTTGGTTATTGTCTTTCAACAACAATATTCCGAATTCAGGAAGCTTTCCTTCCGAATTCCGTAAGGCTAAAGTAATAGGTATTTTGAAACGAGGAAAAAATCCTTGTGATCCTAGTAGTTATCGACCAATCAGTTTATTGAGTATTCCTTTCAAGATATTAGAAAGGTTTATTCTTTTAAGAACTGAATCAATTGAAATTGTTCAGATCACGTTCTAAACCTTACAACTTTCATAGATTCAGGCTTCAATAATAGGTTGAAAACAGGAGCTGCTTTCATTGATTTATCTTCGGTATATGACTCTATACTCTATACCCATCTGAAGTGTAGAAAAATGGTAAAATAATTAGAAAATATGTTATCTCATAGAAGGTTTCGTGTTTTTGTTGGCTATAAGAGTAGCAATTTCAAAACATTGAAAAACGGTCGTCCACAAGGATCAGTTCTAGCTCCTTTACTTTTCAATTTATAACTCAATGATTCACCTACGACATCATCTCAGAAATTTATTTATCCTAATGATATTGCTATTCCTTACCACCATTCGGATTTCCATACTCTGGAAAACATACTATTATCTGATTAGAAAATTTTAAAGAATTACTTTATTGAGTGGCGATTATGTCCAAATCCCAACAATACAGAGGTATCTTGTCTTTATCTGAATAATCATGAGAAATATAGGATATAGCTGTAACTTTCAATGATGCTCCTATCAAACAAAACTTCTGTCCTTAATATTTAGAAGTTCGATTAGATTCATCTCTCAATTGCAAGGCTCATTTAGATGATATGAGCCTAAAACTGAAAACTATGAATAATGTTCTTCAGAAATTAGCTGGATCATCTTGGGTGCTGATGCTTCCACTTTTCGCACAGCATCTCTAGCCTTAGTCTCTTTTGTAGCTGAGTATTGTTGCTTTGTTTGATTTAATAGTGCACATACACAAAAAATCGATACAACCATGAGAATAATTACTGGCATCATAAGATCTACACCGGCTCATTGGTTACCAGTTTTGTTCAACATTGTTCCTCCCTATATTCGCACACAGACTGCAGCTCTGAAATCTTGAAGCAAATATCGTTTTTTTTCTAATTTATTCCCCATTATTTCATACATTCCACAAAAAAGAATTCCCAGATTGAAGTCAGGTAAACCATTCTGGTAAAATGTTCTTCAATATTAACATTAGTGGTAAAGAATTATGGAAGATTGAGTGGAACTCTTATGAAATGATCAATAAAAATCTCATTTCTGATCCTTTTGAGAAAAATTCCGGGTTTTGAGCTTCCTAGAAAAATTTGGACAGTTCTGAATACTTTGAGAACAGGTCATGGTCGTACCAATAGCATGTTATTCAGATGGAACTCAGTTCCAAGCGCAAGTTGTGAATGTGGATTTGTAGAAGAAACAATACCTCATCTCATCTATATTCCATAATAGGTATGTTTCAAGATGGTTTTAGGGCTATATATATATTTATCATTCACGAAACCTATTTAAATGTTTATAGATAGTACGTATCATATAGGCCCAATCATTTGAAAATCCTAGATTTTTCTAAATTCAACAAGGGAAAAGGATGGGAAACATTGGAATAAATCAATTTGGAAAAATGCCGCAAATTGTTGCAAGTTATTTACAGTAGGCCAATCCGACAGAATATATACGACATTGTTTCCGAAGATCATCGGCAACACATTTGGTAGATGCTGGAGCTTCTTTCTTCAGGTGAAAAAAGTAGAAATTCGTTCGAGTGAAATAATAATAATAATAATAATATATGTTTATTCACTGAAGAAATACATTTACAAAAAAGTCAGTTCTAATGGGTGTGCAAATAAACTGTTCACTTCCACAGAAGCTGATTTAAAAAGGATCAGCTTGGACGGATGGATTAGTTCTTAGGATTCTTGGGGACATATTGAAATGTAAGAGGCACACTCAACACTACTGATTTCCTTAATATTTTCAATCCAGTACTTGAACTTCCAAAAAACCACCAATAGCCCTTTTTTTTCATTAGACGAAAGGAAAAAACTTTTTTCGAAAAAGCAATGGCCAGGCGTTGAAGGATATTTATTCAAGTTCATTAAACCCACCTTCATCTTTCTGAGTTCCTGAGATATCGAGAATCAAAGACATAAGGATCCTTTTCCATTTGAAGAACGATACATTGACGAGAAATGAACGCATTAAAAAGAGCAAAGAAGGGATAATAAACAAACTATCCGATGCTCACAGTGGTTAAACAAAAAAGAATATATCCACGGTTGTAGACCAAAATAAACCAAAAAAAATTTTTGAAAATTTTGTTGTCGCTGGTATTTCTGAGATTACTCAAAATCCAGTGACACTGCAATATATTAAAGTTCTTATCCAAAAACTAAACACTTGGAGCTACAATTTCATTCATTTTTATACTACCATTCCTCCTTTATGGCCAGTCGAAAATCGCCCGAAACGCATTTTTGTATCCTTTCATTTTTTCTGGTAGTGTACCTACAAAATATTATTCTGTTACTTTCTGTGATGTACTTTCTCCAAAGTACCTTTCTTCCATGGTACACTATCCAATTAACCACCAAAACGAAAATTCTTATCTCAAACATTGCAAATATCAGGTAATAACATTAATTCCTACAAAACAACGCAAATTTTATTGTCCTAATTAGCTCTGCCTTTTGTCACTCGCAATATATTTCTCATATATGATTTGCACTCGACATCTGGATAATCCTCTGTCGGTATTCCTATACAGGAACAAGGCGTACGACAGCCCTACCGTACGACCGCGTCCGGCGGTAATCAATTTATATGCACACAGATGCAGGTCTGTACAGTAAGTGGGTCACGCCGTACCCGTCCAGACTGCTGCTTATTTAATGATTTCACGGCCTCTCCGCGCGAATTATTCAGATCGCTGCAGGAACACTCGCCTTGGTAATTAAACTTCAATATTATCTTAAATCACCGAATTATAATTAGCTCGCGATTTGGAGAACCATCGTTCGTTAATTGAATATTCTAGATATACAGGCTTTCAGAGGTTCAGATATTCATGTTCGAGATTGGGATGATGCCTTCGGAAATATTTTATTTCGATTATTTGCATCATATCGAATACAATGAGAAATCTAATAATAACGAATAAAAAGGGTCCTAACACAATCGCAGAATATCACAAAGGCAGAATGGTACAAATCTAGAATGAACAGACGTAGAAAAAACCTTCGCAGAAGCGCATTTCTCTAAAATTCTCTGTAATGAATCTTCGATAGAAACAAACAAACGCTGAAGTGCATATTTGCAGAATTGAATGGGAATCGAATAACAATATCATATTGATCATTAGGATTGTAACCACAATTGATACCCTATCACAGATCATAGAGAAATCGTTAAGTTGTATGGAATGAGCCTAGAAGAGCTGGATGTTTGGTTCACCTAAACCAAACGAACGGTTTCATGAGAGATGTTGAGATCACGAGCTATCTTTCCAACAGTGGCATGACGATTTTCCAGCAGAATTTCCTTGACTTTTTGACGTCATCGTTGGTTGAAGAGGTCGACGGTCGTCCTGAACCGAGGCGAATCGTCGACGACCTAGCGACCCCTTTCAAAGGCTTTGAACCATTCATACACTTGGGTTTTCGATAAAAACAGAGTCTCCATAAGACTTATCCAGTATTTACAACAAAAATTTCGTTCAAATCACAAAATTAGAGACAAACTCTTTGTTTAATATTTTTTCATTAGTACATTCGCAGACACCCACTGAGATCGACTGGTTTCAACGGCTGTCGTAAACAAACTAGTTGTCAGACCGAATTCATGTTTGGCATAGTTATTACAGACTGTCCTACCAACATACAGAAACTTCAAATATATATATATATATATACAACTTTCGATTTTTGTGGAAGCCAACAATATACTTCCCGAAACCCAATCAGGGTTCAGAAGGGGCCATGGGTGTTCTTCTGCACTCAGTAATATAACTGACGATATATTTCGGGCCGCTGATGAGGGTAAGGTTACAGCTTTGGCTTTGCTGGATTTCACTAAGGCATTCGAAACAATCCAGCACCAACTACTCTTGGCAATTCTCCACTACATAGGACTTAGTGATAGAGCTGTACAGTTTTTCTCGAACTTCCTTTCGCGTAGGTCCCAGTGCGTGGTGATTGACCCACTCATGTCTGATTTCGCTGATATCTATCGGGGGGTACCCCAGGGTTCCGTTTCTGCGCCGTTATTATATGCTATATACCCGTTGAGCCTGCCGAAGGCATTGAAAATTTGTTCATCTCAATTCTATGCCGATGATACACAGGTATACTTATCTTTTACTAGGAATAATGTCACTGAATCCACAGCCTTATTAAGTAGGGAAATTAAGGCATTGAGAACTGTGGCTCTTGAAAATTCCCTTCAGCTCAATGCGAATAAGTCCACTATGCTTCTTATCGGGCGGGAGGTGTTGGGACTGAGGGACTTGGTGAAGGTGGAGGTCGACGGTGTGGTCCTGCCTGTGATGAACGCAGCGCGGAATCTTGGTCTGGTTCTTGATAGTTCCCTAGATTCAGTTTACATGTGACAGAATGCATAAAAAGCTGATGGAAGGATAAAATTGATTTATAGAAATCGGCATTTGCTTCCTCGAGGGATCAAGGTAATTCTCTGTGACTCTTTGGTCTTGTCAGTATTTAATCACTGTGATGTGGTCTATGGAAACTGTCTCACACAGTCTGATAAAATGAGGATACAGTGTGTACAGAACTCTTGTCTAAGGCTGATTCATGGTGTGAGAAAGTATGAGTCGATTACACCCAAACTTAGGGAGACGGGATGGCTCACTATGGAAGAAATGAGAAAGCTACACACAGCATGTTTCTTCAGAGATATAATTTTACTCAAGTGTCCTTCTTACCTCCACAGGCGAATAGTTTTCAGAACCCATGTCCACAATCTTAACATCAGATTCAGGGGAAAAATAACTCCAACCTTTCACAGAACGGCAATGTTTGAGAGGAGTTTTTCCTACAACATTGCGAAATTTCACAATGGTCTCCCTGAATCTTTTTTACGACTCTCTAGAGCAACTTTCAGAAAACGTTATGGAGGGTTTCTCATGGAGTCTTGAAGACCTCACTAACGACGAGTGCCTCTACGTGATAAAGGAAGTTGACTTTGTATATATATATTCTTTTTTTTTTTGTATAATCTTTCCAGAGCCGAGTTTGGGTGCAGCATTCCGTACTTTGTTAAAGTTGTTCTGATCCTTCTGTCGACTCGCTCTAAGTCCGTTTTAGACCAGGAAAGAATACCAGCAGTATAAGTGAATGCAGGCATTGCCCAAATGTTCAGGGCAGTCATTTTGTTTTTAGCTGATAGCTGTGATCCAAGGATCTTTCTTGTTCTTCGCATGAGCTCTTCTTCCGCTAGCTTTTTGTTTTCTTGATGCCTGATTTCATAAGTCTGCTGGATTCCTAAGTACTTATATCTGTCCTCTGTTCCCATAGTCAACACTTCTGTGTTATCTGCCAGTCTGATATTGTCTTGTTTTACCAGTTTTCCTCTCTTTACTTCGACTGCTGCGCATTTATTTAATCCAAATTTCATGCCTATATCCGCGCTGAATTTTCTGACTAATTCCAGTTCTCCTTCCAGATGTTGTCTTCCTCTCGCATACAACTTCAAGTCATCCATGTAAAATAGATGTGTGATCTGGGCTTGTGTGTTCATGGAATAGCCGTATGCTGATCTATTTAGCATGCTGCTGAGAGGGTTGAGGCTAGGCAGAACCATAATGCGCTTAGACTGTCTCCTTGGAATAGGCCTTTCTTTATCTTGATGTCTGTGGTTTTATAACAAGATAGCTTGGTGTTTACTGTAAGTTTATTATTATTATATATAATATAATAATAATATATAGTTTATTTGCATACTATAAAATTTGTTTGACATCAAATATTTGTATATGTATAATTTACTTCATCAATTACATACAAATAAACATTTAGTAGTAGAGGTTCGAACGTTCCTTGAATAAGGTTCATCTTGCCTGTACACTACTTCAGATGAAAGTTTAAAATGGGCTCTAGCTAGTGTTCCTACCATACAAACAATTGAACAATAATTCTCTTTCCCTGAAATAAGAGAAAAAATACAAAAATCAGGCAATGAGCCGAAGCTTGTAGTAACTGGATAATAGATTATAACCATATGACAATAAAATCTGGGACATCAACAACGAGTTGATCACATATTTATAGCCTCATCAATAAAACCTCTTCCTTTTGAGAAAACCCATTGAGTAACAAGCCTCTTGAATTTCTTTTGGTTTGTAGTTCCCTGGATGTTTGTTGGAACGCAGGAATATATTCTTGGAGCAAGGTAACAACTTGACCTCTGCCCACTTGTCTTTTTAGCTCTGGATGTCTTGAAATAGGTATTTTTTGTTCTGGTTGGATATGCATAATCAAGATGTTTCAATTTGATTTTTCAATTGTAAACTTGAAGTATAACTCTGAGATGATACAGTTGCCTAACGTATAAAATTATATATATATATATTATACTTGAAAATACTCAACGCGCGCAACTCAAATGAGAATTTCCGGATATTTTTTTGTCATAGTGTATACAGATTTTATCATCAAAATACAGGATGCGGCAAAAATCAGTTTACAGTTTTGCATATGAGAGAAAATAAAGCAAAAATAATTGAAAATGAATTTAATTTTATTCAATTTAATATAACACCAATAATTACTAATGGCGTCACATTTTATGTTCGAATTGTTTCCCCCCCTCTTCAACACACATGCGGCATCGTTTAGTCACGGCAAAACAAGAAACCACATGAACGCGGCGCGTCGACTACGAAGCCGATACAAATTAACGATACATTTTATGCACCATTTGTCTGTTGGGAACTTGCTTATTTCGAAAGCGCTGGCGAAATTCTTCGAAAATTTCAGCATAATCTCCGTAAAGTTTTAGGTAAGAAGTTAGCAAACAAACACGTTCTTCTTTGGTGTACTCAACACGCGCAGCCATGGCAACGAACGCACTGTAAACGTACAAAACAACACTACTACACACGGACAACTCAATTCGCTACGTTTCAGCTGCCTCCTTTCACCCTGGCCGAGAATACGCGCATGTGTGAATGCCAGACAGTGTAAACTGACTTTTGCCGCACTCTGCATATAAAATGAAAATAGCCCAAATAATCATTTTATGGAATGTTTTGAATGAGGCACCCTATATAATCAATCTCTCGGCAGTAAACCAGGCACGAGATTCCATCAGATACAGGATCATTAAAGAATAAATTGCAGTAATATCCTCGCCGTCTTGTTAATCTCAAAATCGCTGACGCTTTATTACATACGCACCAGGCTGGGATGGGCAAAAAGGGCTTAACGATGTCGTAAAAAATCCAACCAGGAAACGAGAAGTCTACTGCCGTAGTGTTTGGAAACATCCTCGTATTCGGCAGGGATTTAAAAGAAGTTTTGGGAGAGCGTGTGCCTACCATACACCTGTACCACTATAACGGCAGGTGCAAATGAAATCGACGTTCGACGAGGCTCATTCTTTAGAAAAGCTGCCAGTATCACATCGTCTTATCTTGTGTTGGGTTGAGCCTATTTCATCTTAGGATCTGATTCGCGAATCGTTTTAGAAAAATCACGCAAATTGTAGAAAGGCCAGATATTTCGTTGTTTTTGAGTACCCGTTTAAAAATAATAAATTATGCATTTACATCCAGGATGTTCTATCTAAGACCATACCCATATTATTTTTGCTGTATATAAATGATATGGATTTTCGGCATTGCTACAGTTTATGCATTTATTTTGATGATACCTCTGTTATTATCATATCTGAGTTTCAAACTCTATACCCATCTGAAGTGTGGGAAAATGGTACGATTATTAGAAAATATGTTATCTGATAGGTTTCGTGTTTTTATTGACAATAAGAGTAGCAATTTCAAAACATTGAAAAACGGTCTTCCTCAAGGATCAGTTTTAGCTCCTTTACTTTTCAATTCATATCTAAGTGATTTACCCAAGACATCCTCTCAGAAATTTTTTTATGCCGACGACATTACTATTGCTTACCAACATTCGGATTTCCATACTCTGGAAAACATACTGTCATCTGATTAGGAAATTTTAAAGAATTATTTTATTGAGTTGCGATTATGTCCCAATCCCAACAAAACAGAGGTATCTTGATTCCATCTGAATAATCATGAAAAATATAGGAAATTAGCTGTAAGTTGCAATGATTCTCCTATAGAAGATAATTTCTATTCAAAATACTTAGGAGTTAAATTAGAATCATCTCTCAATTAAATGATCTGAGCCTAAAACTGAAAACTAAGAATAATATTCTTCAGAAATTAGCTGGATCATCTCGGGGTGCTGATGCTCCGCTCCCATTCTTCGCACAGCATCTCTAGACCTAGTCTTTTCTGCACCTGAGTATTGCCGCTCTGTTTGGTTTAATAGTGCACATACAAATATCATTCTTTTCCCAATTTATTTCCAATTATTTCATGTATTCCACAAAATAGAATTCCCAGATTGAAGTCACACAAGCCATTACGGCATAATACGTTCTTCAATGTGAACATAAGCGATAAAGAATTATGGAAGACTGAGTGGAACTCTTACGAAATGTTCAATAAGTATCTCGTTTCTGATTCTTCTGAAAAAATTCCTGGTTTTAATTTTCCAAGAAAAATTCGGACAGTTCTTAATCGTTTGAGTACAGGTCATGGTCGTACCAATAGCATGCTATTCAGATGGAACTCAGTTCCAAGTGTAAGTTGTGAATGTGGAGAAGCAAAAGAAGCAATACCTCATCTCATCAATAGTTGTCCCATATATAAATTTCAAGATGGTTTTAGGGCTATTCATGATGTTTCCGATTCTTTATTGGAATGGGTTATAAATTTCAAACGAATATGATACGTATTTTTGTTACTCAGTTCTTTTTTCTGTTCTTTTTTAGTATAAATTTTCAAAGTCCGGTCTTCCCCTTCCTGAAGCCCGACAATCGATTCCATCGATAACAGAGTATTCTAAATATCAAAATTAACCACCCCAATATCGTGAGATGGTGCGACAACGCTTCTCTTGATTTTTATTCAACTGAATTTTTTTGGTAGAAATTTTCAAAGTCCGGTCGTGCTTTTCCTTAACCCCGACAATCGATTTCATTGATAACAGTGTATTCTTAATATCAAAATTAATAACCTCAATATCGTCAGATGGTGCGACAACGCTTTTTTTTAATTTTGATGGTCTTTGCATTTTTGCCATTCCCTCCGTACCGTCCCAGAGGCGCGACACTGGATTTCATCGATTCTAATGATTATTCAAGTCATAAATATCACCTTAAATTCATTAAACATATGTGACAACGTCTTTTCAGGAATTTGTCTTACTCTATCGAATAGCCCATTCCAAAGATTCAAATTCTATTTGTAGCACCTCAAGCGCATGGCAATGGATCACGCCGAACATTTTAAATCATAGAGTTTCTTTATTATCTTATAATAACAACTCAATGAGTCAACTGTTGAAATTCAGAAGCGAATAATTCCTTAGAGCAAATTTTCAGCCGGAATCAATAGTTACAGCATGCGCAAGGCACCATCCGCTAAGCAGTAAAAGTGTTGCTGGAATCCGTTGCTGGATTCACACTCATATCTTTGTTCAGTGAATGAACAAGAGACATTTTATGAAGATGGAACTTGGCCAGCTTCAATATTCTATGGACATTTGTCCCTGAATATCCAGTTTCCTATGACTACCTCATGACCTTATAAAAATGCACGGTCAAAGTATGAGCGGCCAGCTGACCCTACCCATTGGTCTAGCCGAATATGCAATAACATTAGGAGATGAACTATATATATATTCTATATTTAGAGTAGAAATTAAGGGTGATTTTCCTGGGCAGGTGGTTAAGGTGCCCGGCTATATATTCTGATGCTGGATAAGCATTGGTTTATTGTACACTTTATTATGTGTAAAATATTAAGAACCTTTTCCATACACAAACTCACACTAAGCATGTTCATTAGAAACTTACTGCATTCTTCAATATGTTCATTTGCTCTCTAGACCTCTATTTCGGCAAAACAATCCTAAATAAGATAAGAAGTTTATTTCAGAGTACCTAATCAAAAACAATCACATTATAGACCTACAATAAAACTTAAAGTAAAATCACTCATAATAATGCTATTCGAGCAAGACTTAATCTTTAAACATACTGAATGATATCGAAAACTAAAGAAAATTAAACATGACTGGAATCTTATCATTTTTCCGTTCCTTCAACTCCAGCTTGTGCCATTAGGTCCCCAATATTCTTCTCCAGATCATCGATTCTATTTCCCATCTCATCAATTCTTGTCAAAATTTGATCAGACATATTTTGAAACTTATCTTGAATAGTTTGCAGCAAACTCTGGACCTGCAGTAAAATCGGAATAACCCATATTTCTAGATCTTGGTTAATAGACTTACATATTGTGTTAATTCCTGTACATTTTTAGGATCATTTGTTGCTAAGAATTGTTCATTATTATTGGCCATTTCAACTTTGTCATCAACCATTTTGGTTCAGAATAAAGGGAAAAAGATTATTTCCACAAATGATATGTAAGAAAGATGACAATCTACAATGTTGACTACGTTGAAGTTTTCACTTTTTATCCTATTTCTATAAAAATAAAAGCAATTGATTCGAAATTTTAATTTCGAAAAGAATTTGTTTCAGTTTGAAACGTTTGAATATTTTTAACAACAAAGAACCAAGAAAACTGACAGTTAATAATGCTCTGACATTGAAGTCTCAACTGAACTACCATCGTTCTATCTATCTAGTGAAACTTTATCGTAATCCAAAAAACGTTTTCTTGAATCCTTTAAATATGTAATCTATTCGTAAATATTCGTAATAAATGGCAATTCCTTAAAAATGAAAGATAATTTGAAATGTGGTGGGCAACACGCATCACTAAATAATGTATATTGAGTTATCTGCAATACTGATTTTAAACTTCAAACAGTGCGTCATCTATTAAACGAGTTTTAAACTTTCCAATGCATAGGAAAAAGATTGCATAGCAACCTGCCTCATTAACCTGAAAAATGAGAATAAAAATAAAATAAAAAGTTCCCAATCATCATATATACCAGTAAATAAATAAGAAATTCAAATGTTTAATACATTTAATATGCTTGACCTCTCTCTCATTGCAATTTGAATATGTCCATTTTTAAGTGTATCATCCGAATATATATCACTTCAAGTCTTTTGAACTGTTTAAAATTCATCAAGTGTGATTACAGGAAAAGTGTTAATTTACCTGATGACCTCTTACCATATTACTTCAACCAATTTCCTTCGATTGCCAATGCATGTGAAAAAAACGATATATGTCCATACAAAAAATATATTCAGAAAAATAAATGCTGGGGATATGAAACAGATTGTCCTCGTGCAAATCAATATTCAATACCAAGATGCCCTGGAGATCATAGAGGCTGGGTAAAGTCAAAATTCGATCAACAAAATACATTTTATTATCAAGCTGATTTTGGATATATCAAACAACAATTACAAGAGCTGAAGTTATATTGCGAACCTTTTTTCTTAGATGATAGTTCTCTAGAATGTTCGGAAAACTTAAGATTTTGTCGAGGGAGGAATCTCATGATAGATTTCAGATCTTTATTGAAAAGGGATGAACCCATAAGATATAAAATGGATGTTTTATCTGATGGTGAAATAGGAGGATACTGTGAATTTAAAAAGGAATTATTGGATAAGCAATTGGATCATATGAGCCCATTACAAAGTTGGGCACCTGAACTAAGGTATTTCACTAAGCTTAGACGTAAACCTATCATAGAAGGAGACTGTGATGTTATTTTAGAAAAACCCACATATATTTTGAAGATTGATGCTAGTATGTATGAAAACTGAATAACGTTAAGTTTCTTTATTATGATATAATAAGCATGATAAATCAGAAAGTTTTGGTTAGAAACTAATCTACTAATACTTTAAAAATTCTAGTAGTATCAATGTTCATTCATTTTTTATGTACCTTGTTTCTGCAAATATTCATTTTTTTTAACTATCATTTTAAGTTTCATACAAATGTTTTCATAACCGAATTGATCAAAATTTATTTATTTTACAGCTGTAAATATGTATCACCATTTTTGTGATTTTCTGAATTTATATGCATCATTACACATTTTCCATACACAAACTCACACTAAGCATGTTCACTAGAAACTTACTGCATTCTTCAATATCCATTTGCTCTCTAGAGCTCTATTTCGGCAAAACAATCCTAAATAAGATAAGAAGTTTATTTCAGAGTACCTAATCAAAAACAATCACATTATAGACCTACAATAAAACTTAAAGTAAAATCACTCATAATAATGCTATTCGAGCAAGACTTAATCTTTAAACATACTGAATGATATCGAAAACTAAAGAAAATTAAACATGACTGGAATCTTATCATTTTTCCGTTCCTTCAACTCCAGCTTGTGCCATTAGGTCCCCAATATTCTTCTCCAGATCATCGATTCTATTTCCCATCTCATCAATTCTTGTCAAAATTTGATCAGACATATTTTGAAACTTATCTTGAATAGTTTGCAGCAAACTCTGGACCTGCGGTAAAATCGGAATAACCCATATTTCTAGATCTTGGTTAATAGACTTACATATTGTGTTAATTCCTGTACATTTTTAGGATCATTTGTTGCTAAGAATTGTTCATTATTATTGGCCATTTCAACTTTGTCATCAACCATTTTGGTTCAGAATAAAGGGAAAAAGATTATTTCCACAAATGATATGTAAGAAAGATGACAATCTACAATGTTGACTACGTTGAAGTTTTCACTTTTTATCCTATTTCTATAAAAATAAAAGCAATTGATTCGAAATTTTAATTTCGAAAAGAATTTGTTTCAGTTTGAAACGTTTGAATATTTTTTAACAACAAAGAACCAAGAAAACTGACAGTTAATAATGCCCTGACATTGAAGTCTCAACTGAACTACCATCGTTCTATCTATCTAGTGAAACTTTATCGTAATCCAAAAAACGTTTTCTTGAATCCTTTAAATATGTAATTTATTCGTAAATATTCGTAATAAATGGCAATTCCTTAAAAATGAAAGATAATTTGAAATGTGGTGGGCAACACACATCACTAAATAATGTATATTGAGTTATCTGCAATACTGATTTTAAACTTCAAACAGTGCGTCATCTATTAAACGAGTTTCAAACTTTCCAATGCATAGGAAAAAGATTGCATAGTAACCTGCCTCATTAACCTGAAAAATGAGAATAAAAATAAAATAAAAAGTTCCCAATCATCATATATACCAGTAAATAAATAAGAAATTCAAATGTTTAATACATTTGATATGCTTGACCTCTCTCTCATTGCAATTTGAATATGTCCATTTTTAAGTGTATCATCCGAATATATATCACTTCAAGTCTTTTGAACTGTTTAAAATTCATCAAGTGTGATTACAAGAAAAGTGTTAATTTACCTGATGACCTCTTACCATATTACTTCAACCAATTCCCTTCGATTGCCAATGCATGTGAAGAAAACGATATATGTCCATACAAAAAATATATTCAGAAAAATAAATGCTGGGGATATGAAACAGATTGTCCTCGTGCAAATCAATATTCAATACCAAGATGCCCTGGAGATCATAGAGGCTGGGTAAAGTCAAAATTCGATCAACAAAATACATTTTATTATCAAGCTGATTTTGGATATATCAAACAACAATTACAAGAGCTGAAGTTATATTGCGAACCTTTTTTCTTAGATGATAGTTCTCTAGAATGTTCGGAAAACTTAAGATTTTGTCGAGGGAGGAATCTCATGATAGATTTCAGATCTTTATTGAAAAGGGATGAACCCATAAGATATAAAATGGATGTTTTATCTGATGGTGAAATAGGAGGGTACTGTGAATTTAATAAGGAATTATTGGATAAGCAATTGGATCATATGAGCCCATTACAAAGTTGGGCACCTGAACTAAGGTATTTCACTAAGCTTAGACGTAAACCTATCATAGAAGGAGACTGTGATGTTATTTTAGAAAAACCCACATATATTTTGAAGATTGATGCTAGTATGTATGAAAACTGAATAACGTTAAGTTTCTTTATTATGATATAATAAGCATGATAAATCAGAAAGTTTTGGTTAGAAACTAATCTACTAATACTTTAAAAATTCTAGTAGTATCAATGTTCATTCATTTTTTATGTACCTTGTTTCTCCAAATATTCATTTTTTTTAAGTATCATTTTAAGTTTCATACAAATGTTTTCATAATCGAATTGATCAAAATTTATTTATTTTACAGCTGTAAATATGTATCACCATTTTTGTGATTTTCTGAATTTATATGCATCATTACACATCAATGCAAGTCATTGGAGTGCTTTCTCGACTGATGTTCATATTTTAATTTGGGAAAGCTACACCTATAGATCAGCATTTGAAGATACCTGGAAAGCTTTCACGGATCATCCAATTTGGGACTTGAAAACATTCAAAGGAAAAAAAATCTGCTTCAAAAACGTTGTATTTCCATTATTACCAAGAATGATATTTGGTCTTTATTATAATACCCCTATAATATATGGCTGTGAAGGTAGTGGCTTATTCAATGCCTTTTCTAGACATATTTTACATAGATTAAAAATTCCATGGCAGAAAAGAAGAAATAAAAAAGTTAAAATTACATTTTTATCAAGAGACACCCGATATAGAAGAATACTTAATGAAAATGAGATTGTGAATGAATTGAGTAAAAACAAGGATTATGAAGTGCAGAAGATCTCTTACAATCAACATGTGCCTTTCAAAAAGCAACTAGAGATAACGAGAAATTCCGACATATTTATTGGTATACATGGGGCTGGTTTGACTCATTTGCTATTTCTTCCTGAGTGGGCAGCAGTTTTTGAAGTGTTAGTATAATGTGAACATTTTTAAATAACACAATTCTCGCATCAAAATAATGATTTTGTCTTTGACTACTACACTAATTTCGATGTTTTAGAATCAAATGACAATTTTGTGTAACTCAATTTGTGACTGTTTGGCTATAAGAATATAAATAATATAAATCAGGCTAATATATCCATCTGGCGCGGTCTCGTTTTGAAAATAGAAATGCCATCCTCTAGTCATTTGCATTGATATAATCATATAATGCTGTGAACTCAACGAGTATAAATAAAAAAAGTGTTTTTTTTTTGTTCTTATGAATTCAGGGTTAAAATTGGTTCAGTAGTCCAAGACTTACGCTGTATTGAATAAAGTCCAAATAAACTACTATTTTGAACCTATTGAACGCTTTCATAGATCAATGTCACTTATATCCCTTTGTAGAAAATTTTAAGCAAATGTGCAACATACTGAAACATTTCCTCATTTCAGGTACAATTGTGAAGATCCTAACTGCTATTTAGATTTAGCTAGGTTAGCTGGAGTGAAATATTATACCTGGACTAATTCATCTCTCTTAGAAATTGTCAATGATGTAAGAAGTTTTAGTTTAGTTCTTTTATATTTACAGAAGTTTCTAATTGAATATTGTATAATGATTTCTGCTGAGAAAGTTGCTGATTGGTATCAAACTTTTTTTTAGGGATCATATGAAGGAGGAGCACATGCAAAATTTGTGAATTATTACTTCAACATTCAAGAATTCTTAAAGATTATTGATAAAGCAGCGAAGCATGTAAAAAATCATCCAGCTTTCTTGAATATGCTCAATACTAAAGAAGACACACATGATGAGCTTTAAAATACGAGTTTAATCATGCATTGACCATACTAAAAATAAATCTTTTACTTCTCTCTGAATGAGAATGTTACAAATTTACTTGATAACCATATACATTCATAATGTACCTAATTATGTAATAATCTAATGCCCATCCCAATTATATTGAAAGATACTATTTTTCAAATATTTATTTCAAGATTATATTGTTCTTTACAAATAAATTCATGGTTTATAAAACTTCTCACTCAATTAAACTTATATGTAGTCAAAAATAAATATTTCATTCATCACTTGAATCTGATTTATGATGACAATATAGGTAACACTCTTCTAAATAGAGAAGCTAGGTGAACTCAATTTATTTCTCTCTAATTATTTACATTGTTCTGAATTTGTACTCTTCAATCAGTTCACAAAAACACTTGAATGCAAATAAACTTATTTCAAAAATAAGCTTTTCTATCACAATTTGAATTTGATCTTGCATTCATATAAAAAGCACATAATCAAGGCTAAAGTGAATGTGTACAGAAGTAATATGAGCAATGCAGTTGAATCATTAACTTCTCTAGTATTACAGATACAATTGATAATACCGGTAAAAACATTTCCCAATAAGAAAAATATTAATGCATTAAAATTGATTGCTTCATAAATATAGGGGCATTTAGCATAATTTGGTTTTCCTTTAAATGTGAATTTCTGGAGTAATTCACCAAGGTAAAATATAAATGCTGCTGAAACACCGACAAAAACCACCCATAAGCAGTAGGAACTGTTGACTAATCTTCTAGATGTTCCAAACTTTATATTACATATAAAGGTTAAAGTACCTGTAATAATTAAATAGGAAACAAACAATGTAACATTTTTAAAAACATTGTTGAAGCTGTAAACTTTCGCGTTCAGTATGTACCCAAAATATACTGCAAAAAGATACAAACTAACATAACCCAGTATTGATGAAACACCTTCCTTATTCGCTAAGAAAAAATTTGTTCTAGGTTCATTATTCATAACAATATCACAAAACCAAATCTGAAGAAAAATTTCATGAACTATCAAAATTAAAATGGAATAAGACAGCATGTGTTTAACATGAGCAGTTTTAACAATTAAAGAACTAATACATTTGGTTAACAATAAAGTAAAAAAAAAATTCCAATGTACACCATATTCTGAAACTGGAACATGATAATCCATACTTTTAGTAAAAACTAAGCGAAGTATTCCTAATGCTAAGAGAGGAATGCAGCTTTTTGTAATCTTGTGTAGAGAATCTTTGCGATTCAAGCACTCGGGAGAGACTATAGAATTTGCAAAAATATATAGTCCTACACCTAAATCCATCAAGCTGAAACCGTAAGTTGAAGTTTTAGCAAACCTTCTTGGAAATACTTTGAAATCCACTGCTAATATTGCTATCACAGAGAGAATATTTATTGTAGCTCTGGCATTTGTGATGAAAGGTATTCTTTTCACTGGAATATCTTTGACTTTTGTTTTGTTTTGCAGTAATTTCGGTACTGCATAAAATAAACAAAACTCGAGAATAAAGCACACTATGATGATAATATTTACATGTGAAGATAAAATAGTGAGCGTCAACACCATAGGTAGCAATAGTGTGATAAATTCTATCAGAAAATACCATTTTTTTCTATTTGAGATGTTTATAAGTGTTGTGCTTATGTATACGCCCAATAAGGAAGGCACAATCAAACTTAAAGTTTCCACAGCTGTTGTTCCATCAGATTTAAAAAAATCATTCTCTGCCTGGGACATTTTATATTTCCATATCATGAGCAGCCTGAGAATTAATTTTAATCATGAACTATAAGATTATTTCATGTTTTAAGGTTAGAACATCGACATGTCATATAAATTGAACTCAATCATAGAATAAAGTATTTTAATATAAAAAACTTTGTTTATTTGAATAAAAAAATTTAAAAAAACAGTTACTACTGATAGCTTCCGGGTCCTTGCTGCACAGACAAGTTCAATATCAAAGGCACAGTATAAGGTATAGAATATTAGTTTTCCATGTTCATATCGGAAAAATTCATGTCACTTGAATTCGCTACTTCAGAGGGATCTCTATTACCATGGCCCAAATCGATTTCGTTAAAATGTTCAACCCTCTTTGCGGCAATCTCTTTCAGCAAAGCTTTACCTTGTTCCTTTGTCTGAAAACCAAATTACATAATTAAGAATATTAGCTTTACTCATTAGAAACAACGAAAACTCAATAATGAGTTTGATACAAACCTCATCACACTCTAAGCATTTGCATGCATAGGTGTAGGCATCATCAAGCTGTCCTTTATTGAGGTGATAACTTGCTAAGTACTGCAATGCATTGAAGAAATCTGTTTGTTCTTCATAGGCTTTATCTTTGTTTCTCTCTTCCCTCAAACAAAATTCTGTAAAAGCAGCAGCAGCGTTCTCTGTATCATTCAACTTATCATACAATCTACAAGTCACATCAATATAGTGTCAAATTGAGATTGTACTATAAGGCATACTTAGCCAATCTAATAAGTGCAACTCCTTCTACATCACCTACACTACATGCCTTGAAATAACACTTCAAGGCATTCTCGATTTTATCCAATCTCTCATAAATCTCTCCGACAGCTATAATCATTCTACTGTCATTAGGTTTTAATTGCGATGCTTGTTTGTAATAATTGATTGAATAGAAGTACATTTTTAATATTTCGTAAGTTTGTCCTAAACCATACCATGCTCTATAATCGCTACTATTGATTTCTGAAAAAAAAAAATTTTTTTTATCATAAAAGAATATTATTCATTATTACGGAATACAAAGTATCAAATAAAGATTGCATAGAAATTTTTGTTAAAAATAAAAGAGGAATGAAAGCAAATGTAATATTATATGGCTATCAAATCGAACTGAAAAAATATAAAGGAAATAATGAATATAATAAATTGAAATAGATTATGCAGCCAGGGCCAGATTACCAATTAGGCACAGTAGGCACATGCCTAGGGCCTACAAAGGCCAAAGGGCCTACGAAGGCCAACGGGCCTACGAAGGCCAAAGGTCTTAGGGCTTTGAAAAAAAATATATTGAAATAAAATACCCCAAAAACTTATAAACATTTTTATATTATTATATAGTGAAGGTCAAAATAATATATCTAAATACAAATACACAAAAAATACGAATACAAAACGTTTGGTCTACCAAGTAGATCCTAAAATAACTCCTTTTTCAGGATTTTGACACAGCGAATTCGTGTATTATTATTCTTCAAAATTAATGCCGCGAGCGACATCACTTCCAATACACAGAAGGCCCAATGACGAAGTTCTCTCTTGACCCATAGTTGAACGCATAAAATTTTTTATAAGCTTCAACTTGAAGAATGATCTTTCTCCTTCTGCATTCGAACCCAATATCGAAAGGTATATGCGCAATGCAATATTAACATTTGGGAAACTTGACACAAGTTTATCCTTTATTTGTAATTTGATGAGATCCGTTATAGAGGTGGTTTTGGGGTACAAATTTGAAAAAATCAAATACTCATCAACAAAGTTTTCTTCTAAGTCAGACGGATACATTTTTACCAGAGCTTGAGTCTTAACCTTGATAATGTCCTCGGTCAGTGTATTATCGGTAAGAAAACTAAATGTGTCATAAAGGCTGGTATACGCAGTGCGTCTCTTTGTCATTTCAGCGCAAAGCACATCCAGAACAATAAAAAAAACATCAATCTTAAAGGAATCTTTGGCACTGCGAGAGGGAGTCTCAACTGGCCCTTCATCGAACTGTCGTTTTCTCTTACGAACTCTAGTTTCGGATTCTTTAAATTCTGAATCTGGTGCAAGGGCTTTTGCCTTAAGATAATAGCTATTATACATGTCCTCAGTTCTGCAGTGAGATAAATATTGAATTAAACTGTCGTAAAGTCGCACCATCGAGTTTAACACGAGTTAAACTCGATGCCAGGTTCTTGAAGAGATTTATTTACAATATCGACGTGTTTCAGTAGATCTTCCCAAATAACTGTGAGTAATACCATCTCCAAAGTATTCATTTGATGGATTAAGGTTTGTGCCTCAATCACTGTTGAAGGTTTCATACCTTCACTATTTGAAAAATTTGTAAGAATACCATGTATATCATCATGATGGGCACATAATGTTTTTACAGCCTCATAACGTGCTGACCATCTGTTCTCTGAAAGTCTTTTTACAGAAATTTTACTTCCCAAAGACCTTAGTTTAGACCATCTTTGAGGGGACGCTGCAAAGAAATTGTAGAGCGGTTGCAAAATTTCAAAAAATTTTACAGCTTCTAAGCAGCTTTCTGCCGCCGCTGTGCCAACTAGATTAAGACTATGAGCTCCACATGGTACCCAAGTGGCTGCGCTGTTGATTTCCCTAAATCTAGTTTGTACTCCCGAATGCTCTCCGCTCATATTAGCCGCATTGTCATAAGACTGATATCTGCAAAATTTTGGGTCTATTCCCTGATTTTCTAAAACTGAAATTAGAGTGTCAAAAAGATACTTGGCACCATGTTTTTCTATTTTAACAAACATCAAAAATCTTTCATATATATCTCCAGTTTTTGAGACATATCTAATAACTATGGAGAGTTGATCCATATGGCTAACGTCAGGTGTAGAATCCACAGTGATTCCATAATACTTGGCTTCTTTGATTTCTGTAACTATTTTTTCCAATACTTTTGACCCCAGTAAAATTATTAGTTCTTCATACGTTGTGGAGGATAAATATGATACTTTTCCGCGGCTTGGATTACCGTATCTTCTTACATGTTCTTCTAGAAACGGATCAAATTTGGCTAAGAGATCGATACACCCAAGAAAATTGCCATTACTAGGATTACCATGTATTTCATTATCGCCTCTAAACGCTAGTCCCCTTTATTAAAACACTTAATTACTTCCACTACTCTTCTTAAAACCGTTGTCCAATATGTGCTTTCTTTTTCCTTGACAATATCAAACGTCTAATCAATTTTTCTAGTTTGTTGGTAGTTCACTAAAGCAGAAATAGATGCAAAATGTTCTTTTGACACTTCATGACTTGAAATTCTCGAATGTGCGTTTTTCCAATCATTAAAGCCTGTAAGGAATTGGTTACACAGGTTTGGATTTCCAGGTAGGTCCGATTTGAACAAAATACATTTAT
This sequence comes from Micraspis discolor, assembly GCA_030674115.1. NCBI lineage: Eukaryota > Metazoa > Arthropoda > Insecta > Coleoptera > Coccinellidae > Micraspis > Micraspis discolor. The sequence continues at coordinate 2,670,596 of JARTUT010001309.1, read as the reverse complement.
AACAAAAAAACTTGCCAGTAGATTCGGAAAATATCAACCAGTCCCTTTTTATAATATCATTGTTGTTCAGTTTTCTGAAAAAATAATCTTGTGATGGACATCTCATTTTTTCGCCAAATTTAGTGGCGTATAACTTTTATATCCAATTTCTGCACAGGGTGATTACGAGAGAACTAATCGATAAGATCTGCGCTTATGGTTGTCCACCGTGCTGGATCAGAACTGAAAATACTTGAGGCTGATGTTGTTGGTAGTGATTCAGGCACCACCTGCTTGGAAGCGTCGTTAAAATTTCGTAAACCCCCGTCAGCCTCGTCTTCTGTGACATTCTCAGTTTTATTGGTTGAACATTCTTGCGAGTCCCAACAAGCCTCAGCTTCTTTAGGTCTAACCTCGATCGAGGAAATATCTACCGCATCTGCATTATCTTCTGTCTCCTTAGAAATGTTAACATATTTCAATAAAGAACCTTTAATTTTACTAAGCAACTCACTCACTTTCTCTTTCTTTTTGCGTTTTTCATGTCCACTTTGGTGTTTTCTTTTATATCCATCAGACATTTTTCGCTAAAAAAAAAGTAGAAATAAGTAATAGTTGAAATAAGTAGAGTATAAAAACAACTTTCCTTTACTTACCTTACTTATAATAAATTTAACTTCCAGTTTTTAAACTAAAGATTGACTTGGGGTTGAGCCTGATTAAATACAAGCACAGGCATATACGCTCTATCGTAGTGTTTACATATTAACTTATTACACAACTGAGCTATAAAAACAAAAGACCTTAGCAGCAGGGAAAACCTCTCGATCGCGCGCAAGCGTTTGGTAGTGGGCATGGAAACGTGGCCAACTGTGTCAAACGCATGTGCCCGTCCGAGAGGTTTTCCCGGCGGCTAATGTCTTGTCATGTTCATGTACTAAAACCCTGGAATTCTGCATGGAATTTGGTAGATATAAAAGTTGCATTATTGCAGATAAACACAATTCTGGATTTATGGCTATTGAAAATGGCTCTATGAAAAATAAAACATTAAAATCCCAAAATAAAATAATGTTATTATACCGCATCTTCACATTTTCGGATTTATATCTACAACAAAATTATTACTTAATATTAGCGGTCAATTTCAGTTAAAAAATATTTATTATTTCGGGGCCTACGCTGCTGGAGTGCCTAGGGCCTACGACACCCTTAATCCGGCCCTGTATGCAGCTTATTTCATGACACTCATAATGTTTATTTCACTGCATAGTTAGAATATAAGGATTGTGGTAAATTGTCAAAATTTCTATACTGTATTGGTCAGTTCCACTCGATGTAATTTGAATAATATGCAGTTCCAAGCAAACTGTATTCATATAGTATACTAAAAACAACACCGAAATCATGCCTCAAACACCATATTCACCAGATTTGGCACGCTGTGGCTTTTTACTAGTCCCAAAACAGAAGAGACCAATGAAAAAGATGCGTTTTGCCAAAAGAGATTTAGTCAGAATTGAAGAAGAATTAGCTGAAGCCCATATCAAAACATGCAGGATTGGAATGAGCATTAGATAAGGGTATTATATCTGAGAGGGATTGCTTTGAAGGGGACGAATTTAACATTGATCAATGATTGAATAACTTTTAGAAGAATTCAAAATTCAGTGTTTCTGTCGAACAGACCTTGAATCTTCAAGAACGTTACCTATAGCTTTTCTGTAACTTTGAATTGCAGCGTTTGTGTTCTTCATTTCCATGTATTCATGGCCCATCAGAGTCCAAGCAGATAAAAATCGTGGGTTCAGTTTCAATGCCCTTTTGAAATAAAGAACAGCTTTTTGATGCTCCGATCTTAAACTATAGTAATTTCCTGAAACATGAAATTTCTTGCTTTATAATTCTTATTCAATACACAAATAATATACATTATTACCTATAACACAACAAGTTTCAACACGGTATTTATCAATATTAACCACGTTATTAGCTAATTGCGCTAATTCCGTTTTCATTTCTTGCACATATAGTAAGTTAGAATAGATATCCAGGTTATCTAATCTGTAAGGATCTATCTCCATGATTGTTTGAAACATCTGAATTGCACGATCAAGCTCTGAAAACGGTTCGTCATTTAAAATTTGTTTAAACCAAAAATGATATGTGATAAAGGTTGTTTGAAATTCAAACATTTATTTTTCTACATTACACATGGATTAATCAAATAGTTTACTTAAATGAGATATATAGAAAAGTACATAAAATAAATAATAGACAGAATTTCAAGGTATGGTTTCTAAACAACAGTATGCAAAGTACCAAGCGTTTGTTTATTTAATAAACATGTTATACAATGTCTATAATATTTATGTGTTGGAATTTGAATCTTCAATTCATTACAGAGTTAACGGTCATTCATGTATGTTTTAGTGGAGCGATGTGACACACAATGAAAGAATTGATGGAGAAATTAGATTTAGAATTCTGTAAACAAGAAAAATTTACTGAAGAACAGGAAATTGCAAATATTTTTAATTCTTTTTTATATTGAGAGTATGGATATAATATTATTGTTGAGAATAATAGAAAATATGTATTGGGACCTGAACCCACTGATATCAAGTCTGAATGTAGGGCACTGAGTGATTTGGAAATAATAACAGAAGGAAATGTGCCGAAAATAATGAAAAAGAACTCTTCAGCTAATGACATGTTTACAATAGAGAAATTTGATTTTTTTTTCAATATTTTGCCTGGGTTTTATTGGGCAGATGTATATATATTTTGGGATACAAATGATTTATTCGAGAAATCTTCTGTTAATTAGAAGATAAAAATATAACAGAACAAAGTTGCTTCTCTATGGCCACCTTGTATTTTGTATTACCAAAGGAGACTATGCAAAATTTCAAATTCTATGAGACTAGATCCAAAAATTTCTATGAATTATTAGCATTAAAACTATGGAAATGAATTATTTTTATGTCATTTTTTTCACAATAATTGAAAAAGAATGATTGAGGAAAGTAAACCAAAACCCGCAAGAAAACTCATTTTTCCCAAAACCAGTTATCCTGAAGATGCGCCAGAGAGGCATATACCCCATATCCTAGACTTATTCCAACCAAAACCTGATAATGTGTTACTTAAATTCTATCCAGATTCACACCAATTGTCTGCTGAAGAACAAATGTTTTTCATGAAAATAACAGAGGGAGTATTTGGCTATAATGAGCAAATAAGAAATGAGACTTTGAAATTACTTGCAACTGATTATACAGTCAGATATTTGGCGCCATACCTGACAGAATTTATAAAGCAATGCATACATGTAAACTTAGTTTGCTCTGATTTGACGCTGCTGATATACGCTGTAAGAATGACCAAAAATTTGATATCTAACCCTTATGTTGATATAAAACTCTACTTGCATGATCTAATACCAGCAATACTATCATGTGCAGTTTCGAAACGAATAAGTAAATACTATTATGACAATCATTGGACTCTCAGAGATTTTTCAACATATGTGATTGCCACAATATACCATGTTTATGGCAATGAAACTAATAATATTAAACAAAGAGTTGTGAATATTTACATTCGACCAATATATAATAATACAATGCCTCTAACAAGTCTATATGGAGGATTAAAAGGATTAATATCACTTGGTGAAGAAATGGTACATTTATATATCATTCCAAATTTAACTATTATAGGAAAACGTGTTCATAAAATTTTAGAAAACAAGAACTACAGAACAGAAGACAAACAAAGCATTTTAGAAGCAAAACATATATGTGATGTTGTTTTGAATGCTGCATGTCCCATTCTGCTGAATTGTCAAGTATTAGATGGTGCTCACCTCATGAATGAATTTGGTTACTTTGGTTATTTAATATTTTTAAATATCAAGAATTCTGAAAAAACCGAATTCATTCATAGAAACAATCAATTATATAATTACTTATTCTAAAGTCTGTAATTATATAAATCCTAATAAATAAACATTTAAATGACATGAAGAGTATCAGTAAATACTTACGTCTATTATTGTGGTAACATAATGCTAACTGTGACATAATGAACAAATTATTACTAAATCCACCAAGCCTTAATTTGTCACAAATCTGAAGTGCTTCGTCATTTCTTAATTGCTCTAAACAAGCATATGCAATGAAGAAATTTTTCATCCAATGGTTAGGTAAAATAGAAAAGTCATCCACCATTTTTCCCAACTCAAACCAACTGCACCACAGCATTGGTTCTGCTTTCACAGATTGAATAAGATAATCAGTAGCTAAATATGAAGCATCCAGCTTCTTTATAATTAAACCATAAAGGAACAGTAAATATCCATCTCCTTTTTTAGTGTAACAATCTTTGAATAAACTTGAAGAAAGATCTCGCAACTCCTTGTCTCCCTTGGGGTCCCGAGAACTATTTGAATCTGCCATGTTATCCATTCTTTTCTTTTCAATAGACAAATAAGAGGAATAATAATATAAAAATCTTGATCTGCAAGATTCACAATCTTTTAAGTAATATGCGCATCTGTCATATTCCTTGCAATCAAAATAAGACTTCGCTACCATATAGTCTTCGATCTCATCTTCAGACTCTTCATACTTGGGAATTTCATCCGCATTTAATTTAACGTGTTTCAATGCGTGATTCAATTCTGACAACCATTTTACAGACTGGTATAGACCTCTCTGGGAACAATTGTATATGGCTCTTATTATATCTTTTTTTATAGCGACTAGATCCAATTCCATTTTTACTTTCTTTCCTAGAGATAAATCATACAGAATGACTTGATATGAATAAAATACTTGCTAGTAAATATATATCTGAGAACAATAACAAGTACCAAAACACTTCAACAAGCTCAAAAAAACAGTATTTATTTTTTATTTATTATTTGGAAGGTTTTGAAGGTTAATATTTGAAATAATAGATCACAGATCATTTTCGTGATTTATTTTAGCGGTGTGAAGCGCTGTCTGCTAAAAACCGAACAGGCCCGAGAGGGCACTGACAGCTTCAAGGATCAGTGGCGTGTACAAAATTCCTCCAGTTCATTGTCTTTTCACTGAAAGCGGACGTTTCTAGCTCTAGTTGCCAGAATTCCCTGCTGCTAAAGTTTTTCATATATTCGAAACACATGCAGCTTCTTATCAGAATAGAATTATTTCGGAAAAAAAGTATTTTTCAAGGTATTACGTTTTTTTGGTGTGAACAAGCTGGGTGAAATCTTCAATTTTCAAGTGTTCCGACGATATCTCAAATTCATCTGAGTACTTACCGATTGTGATAGAGCATTAAAAAAAAACATGCGAAGGAAGAGTTATGCCGGAGCACAAAGTATTCCCAGCTATTTCATTTTTTGTTGAGAATTAAAACCGTGGTGGAATAAAAATCTTATCTAATAGAATGCAATATTATCTAGAGTAAGATTCAAAGTTAATCTAATTGTAAAACACCAACCAATTCGCCAATTGTATTTTCACGCCTTTTTCCTTAGGCTACGGTTACTATGAATGCGAATTCTGACGAAATTTTGTTCTGACTACTTCTGATCAGTTCGCACGAAGTCGTCCAAATGAACAAACGCCCCCTGTCTAATGAGTTTGTTTACAGTGGAAGCGGATTAGACGTCAGAATGCACACGATATCGTCAGAACGATTTGAGCGTTCAAAGAAGTTTGATTTTTTCGTGCGACCAGCGACTGTTTGGTGCGTTGAATTGCAAGTTATAGTTAATTTCACCATGGATATTGAGAAATTAATTATTATTGTGTACGAGTAAGGTGTTTGTGGGACATGAAAGACAAGAATTACCACAAGTAACAGTCAGTCTTTGTTGTGCTGAAATACACTTCCGAAAATTAGAGAACTTTGTTATTTTGTCTTCTACCCTCTTCAGGATGTATTCAAATATTGATGGTCTCATCCTAAAATATTCAAAAAACCTTTCTGGTTCGTCGCACAAATCTTTAAACAACATTTTAAACTGTCCTTTCTCGTCCCTACTAACAAATATCTTGTTCATATCATGTTCTATTTTTCCACTATTCAATAGCAATATATTTAATAACGGGCTTTCAAGTAAATATTCTTCATTGAGTTCGTCCATTTCACTGGGCAACTTTGACACGTACTGACTGCTAGAAGATCAGAATACGCTCGCAGTGTAACCACATTGTTCGAACGAGGTTTTCGGACGTACTCGTCAGAACAAAATTTCGTCAGAATTCGCATTCATAGTAACCGTAGCCTTAGTTTCATATCGTCACATCGAAAATTCGTAGGCATCAGCGATTGTGGAAAAATAGACAGGTTCGGCAACACCGCGCGAAAATCTTTATCGCTATCTTTCGAAACTATTTCAGGAAAACTGTGGATAAGTTCACACAAATTCCTGATATTACTTGTGTCCAATGCTAGGGATGCAAGCAAATTATCGATTTTTTAGTGGTATCGATACTTTTGTATGTAACCAACACACGAAACATACTGAAGTGACCTTTTGAGAATGGAGCTTATCTAAATGCTGATCTTATTAATATCAAATACCTATTACTCGAATGACGTATACTACAAGATCTGTAGAAGTTAATAGTCTGTTTTGCGCACTTGTTGTATTCTATTGAACTGGTGGAACCGTGCGCTTCCGTTTTGTCCAAGTATCTGTTATTTTTATTGAATTAAACGCGAGCGGTGATATAGATTCAAATTTCAAGAAACATTATTTTATTTCCAATGAAAAGAAGTACATATCATCAAGTAATCACTCTATTGAAAATGAGCGAAAGTAATAAAATCTGAGGAGCCAGTTCAGATTTACAATTCTTTCGATCTCTTACAACGCTTTTTGATAAATTTCGTGAGTTTCTCTGTAAATCCAAAACGACGGGACCTATGACAGCCGATACGAGAATTTGATGATTCAGAATTTCTCAAACTTCCATTAATGCTATCTGAATCAATACCTTCTGGTTTTCTATTGCTTTCTTCGAACTTGTAATAAGGATCCCATGAACTCAGGGGAACTAAATATTCACATCCATCGGCAGATGATACATTAACAGGTAACTGGATAACCATTGTAGCCAAATTCACAAGTGAAGGAGACTCTCCCAAATGCGAACCGTCTCCAGGAATGGCAACATCTTGCATATCCCATTTGCTCTGACATCTTTTAAACGCCGTTCCTCCACACCTTACCTTGGTGATGGTCACTTCAGAATCCGTCAATTTTATGTTGGAAACGCTGTCGCTTTGAGGGATTATACTATCTTCGAATCTGACATATCTGTCCATATTGCCTGTTGCATTGACAGAAAATCTGGAATTTTCATTTTTGTAGACGTTGTAATAACCAAGTTGTTTTCTAGCGTCAATTATGTCCTCTATTTGCTTGAAGTCGTCTTTCGTTTGATTACTCTCCATCTTTAGATCACTTTTAATTTTGATTTCTGATTTGCATCGAATTTGATATTGTGATACTCTGTGTCTGCTGGTCTACAAATAATAGTGGGGTTCATAAAGACCGTTGATCAATTGATTCACAGAATACTCCAACGAAATGTCAGAGTTGTAGTGGGTTTCATAAGATCGTTGATCAAAGGATTCACAGAATACAAATTTATTTATTTATCGTATAGCAAGCACATCGTTTCAGATTAGAATTCGATCAGGATCTTATGCAGGAGGTTACACTTGGTCTCGCTTATTCCTTCTACATTCAACTGGCAAATCCTGATGCAGGATCCTTGTCAACTGGCCATGAGACTTTTGACATTTCGTGTGGTCTGATAATCGGAATGATATCCTTGCTACTAAAGGCAGATTACTCGATGTAATATGCTAATACTAGTTCATTTATAGTTAATGTCTTACAACGCTATAATCCAGGGTGCACCTCCAGGAAGCGAACTAGCTTTATACTAGCGAAAATAGTTATTCATTTCGCAAAGAAAAAAGTCGTAATTTGAGTCGTTATTGTTTTTTACCATTTTTTTAAAGTACATTTTAGCGTAAAACCAGGTTACAAACGGTCATCAACGGTTACGGTTTTCTGTAATCATTCGTATTTTTGCGCCAGCGGATATTTAAAATCTTCATCAAGATGTATAATCAGGTTATGAACTCGAGATCGGGGGTAAACACTTATTATAACCCGGTTATACGTAAAAATGTACCCATGATCTACATAAGGTGAAGATGTTCTTGGTGTGACCCAGATCAAGATAACACCTCGTTCAAATGATCTTCTATTCGAAGAAATAAAAAACAAGCTAACTTCTCTCAAATGTTTCAATCTCACAAGATATAAATTCAACACAAAAAAATTTTATACAAAACGTCATTTAGCTCGCCTTCCGTCTGAAGGCTTCACAGAAAATTCACTCGTGCTTTCACTCCTATTCAGTTCCGATAAAGTGTCTTCTGTCTCCGAAAAGCTAGCTTTCATGGAATCTAAGTTTTCCTCACTTCTTGAATGTTTCCTGGCTCCAGGTATCCCTTGGGTATTGCGCCGATGACTTGTCGAAAAGATGGTACCCAATGAACTTAAAGATGGCACTTTCAAAAGAGATCCTTTGGGATCCCCTTTGCCAGAATGATGATCCGGTTTGACGATATGGTCCTTGAAGTTCTAAAAAGTAGAATTAATTTTGAGATACGAGATCCTTCAATCATAACTATTGGACATAGAAATACTCGAAGGTTAGTACTTTTGAACACACATTTTCAACTGTATGCTTAAATCAAGGTCATCAACGAATCCTATAAAAAGTATGAGAAAGGTGCAGACACGCACAAAGCGAGGAAATAATAAGGGAATGAGCATTTGCTAATTGTTTTTCTCAATTGATCAAAAAACATATCTTAATATCTTACCTGGAGATCAGCTGCCTCATCAATGTTGTTAATGTTTTCATAGGTTCTGGAGAGAATCTGAAGTGCTTTAGCATGATATCCTATTTCAGTAATAATGAAATCCAACAATATCTCTTTGATATCATGTTGCTTCTGCTTCTCAAAACTTATAGTTTTCTCCTCCAAAAGATGGAACGTCTTCGAAACTTCTGCTGTAGCTCGAATCAGCTCTGTTTCCGCCTGCACCTTTCATAATACACAATTAATTTGTTGATCAATTTGAGGATAAATAAAAAGTTCTGTCACTTTTGAATTTTAAGGATTATTCTTCTCCCACAAACGCATGATAAGTGCAATGAACAGATACTATGAACTTTATTCTATTTACAACACAAATTGAGAATATCCTGATTAATTATCTTACAATACCCAAAATCAATTTTCTACGCTGCATATTTCCTCAACTCACTATTTGTTGCCTGTTTTTTGGATTCCTTTCTCGAACACGATCTAGTTGTCTCTTTTTCGTAATCTCCCGATCTTTCGAATTATAAATTTGTTTGATTTCTTCTTTGAGCTGCTTGCAGACGCTGCCATATTTCGAGAATTCGTCAACAACTTTGTGGTCTATTGATGCTACCCTGTGCCTTCCATAATCGCCAAGTTGTTGCATCGCTTCCGAAAAACTTTGTAATTCCGAACTTTGCGATTTAGCGAATTCTTCAGCCTCTGCATATTTGGATAAGGCGCTTGATAATTCGTCAGATCCATCTCTCACTTTCGCCAATTTTTTAGAATAGTGGGAGAACGCAGAGCATAGTTCTGATGTCTTTTGTTCAACGGTGATTATTCTGCTTTGGATAAGATGTGTTCCCTGCTCCCTAAATAAGGACAATTAATATTATTTCAGTTTATGCGAAAAGCTATTATCTGTTGGGTTATGTCTATGATGTGAAAATTTAGGAAAGATGAGAATATGTAGGGTATTGCAATAGTGCGTAGTTCTTCCATAACTGCTGAACTAAACAACATAAGAATATTGCCGAGCTTTCAGAGATCTCCAGCAAACACATTTCCTATCTGAGGAATAAAGTTGATCTTGCAGGATGCAATTTTCCTCTTTTAGGTGGGATGCGTTTATCGAATAATTGGAAAATAATGGTGATTTGTTTCTATAAAACCACATAGTGTCGCCTTTACAACAATTTTGTTCAGATCCCTCTGTAATGCAGAGAGGATACTTACCTTGCCGGCCTTATACATACTTGTTTGTTCACAGACAGATCGAAAATTTCCAAGTGAGCCCCTCCAGTTATAACACAAGAAATAGAGACAAGCTATGTGTCCGCTTTCATCGACTATCTGGAAATACCATCTATATTGACGTCTGAGGACCTAAATTGTACAATTAGTTGCCTCGTGAGATCCAAGCTTTACCAGAGAAGTTATTCACCAGATCAGTGAAGAGTTTCCTGATCGATGCCATATCTCGCTTCTGACGTAAAGGCTGATTGTTTCCATCTGTCCAAGTTTTGTTTTCGTTGTTGTGAATCTATACGTTTGTTTTATATTCAATATATGTGTTAAATTGTCATTTCTTTGACGAATTCTGCAATTGTAATTGTACAAATTAAAATCTGTATTTTGTGGCTTATACTGTACGGAAATTCTGAAATATACTATAACATACTATACCTACTAGAACAGACAATGCTATTAAGATCTGACAACACGAAATATCTTTATTCCATCCGCAAATATTAGAAAAAATAGTACACAATAACACTCCTTATTAATTGACGAAGAAACTGCAACACCCAGAAGCAGATCTTTACATTAAAACATAGCGGGGATAGCAAGGAGTAAATGATTTATTTGTTAAGAATATGTTTGTTCAGCAAGAGTATCTATACACTCCTCCAACACGTCTCTGCTCGAACAGCTGGTTTGTTGTTCAATTTAAGAAATTTGCTAAAAACGACTGCAATATTTAAGTAACAAAAAATGTTTATTAGAAAAAAACACGATTTTTTTATCCAATTTTATTCACTTACTCCTTGCTATATATTATATATGTTTCACAAAAAAAATTAATTTAAACATCTTCTGGGTGTTGAAATTTCTTCATCAGTTAGTATAATTTAATAACATAGAGACGTATGTGGTGATACTCGTATTCGTCGGACATCCGCATCGCCCTCAATGCCTTCAGAAAAATACGTACTGTATATTTAGCTCTTCTTAATTGATTGTCCCTAAGTCCCTAGTGTTTCAGAACTTAGTCGTCCATACTGAAATTTATTTTATCTTCAATTGTGAATGTGTTTTGTTTGATTTTGCTTCTTGATTCCCTTAATTTCTGTTATTACATTATATGAGTTGCTTCTATTTATCTGCATAATCTCTAGATTTATTTTTTTTTTATTTTGTTTGCATTGTCTTTCAGACGGAACATCACTTCATTATTTTGAAGTACTGATGATGATCCATTTGTTTTTCATGATTGAGAAAAAATTTCAGTTGTGAAGGCTTTTTCTGCTTAATGTGGTTTAACCCATGGCACAGTTTATGATTAGCTTCAAGCTATACCATGCTTGCATTTTATAAATTGCGAAACATTAAAAAAAAACAAATATCACTGAGACATTTTTCATATTTGGGAATTATTTGCCACATATCATGATTATTTTCTTATATTATATTCATAATTCACATAACCTTCAATAATCTAAATGGGCCTTAACCGACTGACCCTACAATTTTTGCCTGAATAAGATCTGAGAAATTATACGTGTGAATAGAGGAAGGTAACAGAAATCATTGATAACATATACTAGGAGGTTCATTCCATGTATTTCATCTATTTTTTGGAACACCCTGTATCTACATGAGCAAATAATTTCATGATATACAGAACTGAAAATCAAAGGAAAATTTCCAAATGAAAAAATTGTTGAATTCAGCATCTATGAAAGAGCTGAGTACGCATTAGTGCAAGTTTCGTGAAAAAAATTTAGTACCTATACAATTTTTGTGTTATAATTGATAAAAAATATACATACAATCCAGAATTATTTTTGAAATTAGCCATTTCTGTTTTCAAACTCAAAATAAAGCAGCATACAATATAATTGTGCAACAATACAAACAATAGGAACCATAGAACTGAAAACAGTTGATTTAAAATTACAGAGGTGCTCTTTGGTCACAGAGTATTTCTCATTGTTAAAAAATGTGTTTTTATCAGATTGCAGTGACTTGAAATTTTTTTTAGGCTGGTGACGCATAGTAAGGTATATTAAAGATTCCTGTAGGTATATCATAACTGCTTCTGAACCTAATTTTTTATATTATGATAATTTGTATCAACCAAACACTCAAGTTCAAATTTTATACATTGAAGTTCATTTGGGGATAATTGAATAAAAGGCATACATGCAACACATTTTAATATAAAAATACAGAATACAATTTAATCAATTCAATTTTCATTATAAAAATACTTAAGAACAAGAAAATTCAATGTTTGAAAAATAATATTTTGTTATTCTACTACTGCAAATGAACTACCTGTACATGCAAAAGCTTTCAAGACTTTCCTGTCTGTCAAAATCTGGGTTGGTTTCAAAACATTTTTCTTGTCCCCTGTACCACAATTACCATGTTCGTTCCAACCCCATGAAAATAATTTCCCCTCTTTATTCAAAGCTAAACTATGCTCCGAACCCACACTCAATTGTACTACACCTGTAAAGTTTGGTATTTTTTCAGGTTTATGTGGGGCATCCCTACATGATCCCAATTGACCATAAGAATTTCGACCCCAGTTATAAATTTCACCCGTTTTTGTAAGGGCAGCAGTATGGGTCCAACCTGCATGAACTTCAACCAAATTCCTATCTTCCAAAGTTTCTACAGGTACAAAACTGTTTTCAATGGTAGGGTCTATTCCTAATTGACCAAATTTATTATCTCCCCAAGCAAATACAGTTCCATTATTTCTCAAGCAAACTGTATGATTTTCACCAGTAGCAACACTTATGATATCATACAGATCAGGAACTTTAGATATACTTAAATAGCTATTATCATCATATTTATCACCTAATCCTAATTGACCTTTTTTTACCAGTTCCAGCTACTAAGAGTTCTTTATCTTTAGTAATGATAGCAGAGTGTCTTAATCCACAGCTCACTTTATGATATCCATAGGCAAGTTTCTGAGATACTTGAAGCCTTGATGGTATACCAGTTGATGTGATGCTTTTGGACAACCCCAGCTGGGTATAACTATTATTACCCCAGACAAATTGTTGATCACGATCAGATATTGCAGCACTGAAATCCCAACCACAAGAAATATGTTCAATCTTGAAGTTCAGGAGTATTTCAATAGGTGTGAATTTGTTAGCATCCTGGGACAATGCTATCTGGCCCATCTTGTTCCATCCACAGCAAAACACTTGTCCTTTGGAGTTCAATATAAGAGTATGACCTGCTCCACCAGCAATTGATACGATTTCATCCGCTTTGAGATCTGTTCCAGCCAAGGGTACCTCTTTGGGTACAATTTCCTCTTCTGACTTATATCCCAATCCCAGCTGACCATGACTGTTCGAGCCCTATAGAAAATCATGAAAATCAACCATTTATACTGAAGTGGCTTAAGGCAAGGGTCACTCACCCAACATAACAACGACATTTTGACGAAAGCTTAGAGAATTTAGCTAAAATAGCACAATAAAATTGGCGTCTATGCTAGAAGTGAGGTTATACGAAGTATGTCAAATATGCTCATTTGCTTTTCTCCATATGGTCTAAGGTATCCAGTTACTTACGAATCTCCCATTTGTAATCCAGAAAACGTATGCAAGAACTTTATTGGTATTCCAATATAGAAATAAATGAGGTCGAATATGAAATTCACCCTTCCTACAATACAGATTTATCTCGGAGAATAAAATCAACTCACAGACATATGACAAGACATAATCCGTAGATCATAGAATGAGGCATACGTGATGAGATATATCTGGATTCCAAACAGTACGTTCCATTCGGCTTTGTTCCGATTCAGATCAGATTGACAATACTGACATTAATTGTGAAATTGCACTAACAAAACAAAAGTAATAACAGCTTTTATTCATTTCATGCCTCAGATCAATAAAGAATTTATTGAATTGAGGTGAATGCAAATTTCAGAAAATTAATTTTTTTTTTCATATATAAAGAATGTAAACGTTACGGTTACTATTACTGATACAGTCATGAAAGGTTTAACACGGGTGGCTTTGGAATTTTCTCAGATCAATAATTTGGTTCATGCATGATATAATTTATGGATGCATCCCTCAGATTGTTTTTAACTGCAGACACTTTGCTACGTCGTAAATTCCTATTTATCGCAAATTTACGTTTAATCAACGAATAAATAACGTCACAAGAACTTATCTTTCATTTCGCCAAGCGTCAATAATTTTACTCTTGCATCAGCCTTCGATAAATAGTGACTACGTACCCTACCACCGAAATAATGTCGTCGATTTGGTTGCATGGGTGACTTTAGTCTAAAACCTCCCACTTTTCATTTTTCAAAATCTGGCATACCTTATTCTTATTATTTTGCTGTTCAATATTCTATTGAAATCATAGCTCTCGATTGTTTAATTTTTTTCTTCAAACTACTAGTTGTATCAAAGATTTCTATCAAATATTCAACTGCTACATGATGAAGAAACACTGCTTCATTCAGCCTACTCTAACATGCAATGATTCAACATATTTTTCAATATCTGAATGAAGCTGAGGACATTGCCTGTGTTATGAGAAGATTTTTTTAAATTGAAAAATGGGGCGGTTCTCTTCATTTTTTTCCATAAGAAAAAACACATCTTTATGAATCAACAAAGAATCATATAGAAAAATATTCAAACACACTAATGGATTGCTATCAAAAATGTCTGTCTTCATTTCAAGATCATAATCACAATCAGGAACTAAGATAAGAAACAATGTTTTCATGTCCCAAATTACAATTTTGCCTATAATTTAAGACAAAAAAAAGATAGGAACAGAGTTGCATAATTATGACTACCTTCAAAAAAAGAGATCCACTATGTGCCATCATTTCCATACATTTAAAAAGTAGTTTTTCACAGATTACCAATTTTGCCCACCCAATACAGGGTGAATCACCTTTATAGCAATGGCACAACCAATTCAGAAAACGATTTTATCAAAGATAGAAATTCTAAAGTTAGCAGAAAAATAATGTGTTGATTCTCCATCCTGCAGAAAACCTCATAAGATAATAATGAATTAAAAATACATGTATGTAATAATCTCTATCTATAAATTTACATCTGAGTCTTCCTCATCACAATCTTCTGATTCACTAATATCAACTTCTTCTCCTATTAAACCTAATTCTTGCTTTTTTACAAATTCTTGGCAAATTTGCTCTATTCTTACTTTTCCTTCTTTCTGGCTTATTCGAAGTTTGTTTTCAAGGTCACTATTACTTTTAGCAGGATCCTCTCCAGTCAAGTACTTTTGATGGGATTCATACAACTCCTTTTTACGCCTTGTTTGTGTTTCTTGAAACACATTTCACTTTCAACCTGCTACAGCACAATTATTGCCTGAAAAATCAAAATCAAGGTATGAAAACGTGTATGATTCGTTCACGAAATGGATGGAGATGAAGCAATGCAAAATTATAACAGAGGATGTAATGTTGGCCTATTTGGCGCATAAATCAGAAACAGTCAAATCCTCCACTCTGTGGAGCATGTACTCTATGTTGAAAAGTACCATTTTAGTAAAGAAAAATGTGAACATAGCCATTTTCCCAAAAGTTCTCGCATTTCTTAAAAGGAAGAATGTTGGTTACAAAGCCAAAAAATCAGAAGTTTTCAGCAGTGAACAGATCAGCAAATTCATTAGAGAAGCGGATAATGATACATATCTAATGCTGAAGGTGATTTTAACAAAATATTACGATTGTAGGATATAAAAGTATCAACTTACTTTTCAGGTAGCAACAATTATTGGGTTAGCCGGCGCGTGCAGAAGAGAAGAACTATGACAAAAATGTCGATTGATTTAATAAACGATAAGGAAGACATGTTGCTTGTGAAAATACCGGATTCCAAAACACATATTGAGAGAACTTTTGTTGTAATTGGGCAAGAAAACCTGCTGTTGTATAGACAATATTTATCTTTACGGCCATCTCATACTCCACACAACAGATTATTCGTGAATTACAAAAAGGAAAATGTTCGATTCAGCCTGTTGGTATCCACACTTTCGGGAGTCTCGGAATGAAAATCGCAGAGTTTTTACATTTACCCAATCCTAAAAATTACACAGGCCATAGCATTCGTCGAACTTCGGCGACGTTATTTGCTGACAATGGTGGAAACATCACAAATTTGAAGAGACACGGTGGCTGGAAGTCTACCAATGTGGCTGAAGGATATATAGATAATTCCCTTGAAAACAAAATTAAAATTGCCAAGACCATTCAAAAATCACCAGAAGAAAATAATCGATGCGAAACGGAAACTTTGCCATCTTGTTGTGGCTTCAACAAAAGGAATTTAAATATACCAGGCATTTCAAACAAATTGAATCCCTTCAATATCAGTAATTGCTCGAATTTTAATATAAATATTAATATAAATAAGAATTAGAATGTTTCTGTTAATATGTGATATTTTCTGTTCTGTTTAATTTAAATAAGAATTAAAATATATAAAAAGAAATGTGTCGTCTCATTGATTTGTTATTCTAGACGGTTGCCGAAAAAATATTGTACGCAACACGCCCGAAAATGGTTTTTTGGACTCATAGACTTCTAGGACTCGCTTGCGCTCGTCCTAGAATTTTGTCTATTCGTCCAAAAAAACCTATTTTCCGGACTTGTTACGTAAATTACTATTTTATCAGATTGCAGTGACTTGAAATTTTTTTTAGGCTGGTGACGCATAGTAAGGTATATTAAAGTTTCCTGTAGGTATATCATAACTGCTTCTGAACCTAATTTTTTATATTATGATAATTTGTATCAACCAAACACTCAAGTTCAAATTTTATACATTGAAGTTCATTTGGGGATAATTGAATAAAAGGCATACATGCAACACATTTTAATATAAAAATACAGAATACAATTTAATCAATTCAATTTTCATTATAAAAATACTTAAGAACAAGAAAATTCAATGTTTGAAAAATAATATTTTGTTATTCTACTACTGCAAATGAACTACCTGTACATGCAAAAGCTTTCAAGACTTTCCTGTCTGTCAAAATCTGGGTTGGTTTCAAAACATTTTTCTTGTCCCCTGTACCACAATTACCATGTTCGTTCCAACCCCATGAAAATAATTTCCCCTCTTTATTCAAAGCTAAACTATGCTCCGAACCCACACTCAATTGTACTACACCTGTAAAGTTTGGTATTTTTTCAGGTTTATGTGGGGCATCCCTACATGATCCCAATTGACCATAAGAATTTCGACCCCAGTTATAAATTTCACCCGTTTTTGTAAGGGCAGCAGTATGGGTCCAACCTGCATGAACTTCAACCAAATTCCTATCTTCCAAAGTTTCTACAGGTACAAAACTGTTTTCAATGGTAGGGTCTATTCCTAATTGACCAAATTTATTATCTCCCCAAGCAAATACAGTTCCATTATTTCTCAAGCAAACTGTATGGTTTTCACCAGTAGCAACACTTATGATATCATACAGATCAGGAACTTTAGATATACTTAAATAGCTATTATCATCATATTTATCACCTAATCCTAATTGACCTTTTTTACCAGTTCCAGCTACTAAGAGTTCTTTGTCTTTAGTAATGATAGCAGAGTGTCTTAATCCACAGCTCACTTTATGATATCCATAGGCAAGTTTCTGAGATACTTGAAGCCTTGATGGTATACCAGTTGATGTGATGCTTTTGGACAACCCCAGCTGGGTATAACTATTATTACCCCAGACAAATTGTTGATCACGATCAGATATTGCAGCACTGAAATCCCAACCGCAAGAAATATGTTCAATCTTGAAGTTCAGGAGTATTTCAATAGGTGTGAATTTGTTAGCATCCTGGGACAATGCTATCTGGCCCATCTTGTTCCATCCACAGCAAAACACTTGTCCTTTGGAGTTCAATATAAGAGTATGACCTGCTCCACCAGCAATTGATACGATTTCATCCGCTTTGAGATCTGTTCCAGCCAAGGGTACCTCTTTGGGTACAATTTCCTCTTCGGACTTATATCCCAATCCCAGCTGACCATGACTGTTCGAGCCCTATAGAAAATCATGAAAATCAACCATTTATACTGAAGTGGCTTAAGGCAAGGGTCACTCACCCAACATAACAACGACATTTTGACGAAAGCTTAGAGAATTTAGCTAAAATAGCACAATAAAATTGGCGTCTATGCTAGAAGTGAGGTTATACGAAGTATGTCAAATATGCTCATTTGCTTTTCTCCATATGGTCTAAGGTATCCAGTTACTTACGAATCTCCCATTTGTAATCCAGAAAACGTATGCAAGAACTTTATTGGTATTCCAATATAGAAATAAATGAGGTCGAATATGAAATTCACCCTTCCTACAATACAGATTTATCTCGGAGAATAAAATCAACTCACAGACATATGACAAGACATAATCCGTAGATCATAGAATGAGGCATAAGTGATGAGATATATCTGTGATATATATGAGATATATATGGATTCCAAACAGTACGTTCCATTCGGCTTTGTTCCGATTCAGATCAGATTGACAATACTGACATTAATTGTGAAATTGCACTAACAAAACAAAAGTAATAACAGCTTTTATTCATTTCATGCCTCAGATCAATAAAGAATTTATTGAATTGAGGTGAATGCAAATTTCAGAAAATTAATTTTTTTTTTCATATATAAAGAATGTAAACGTTACGGTTACTATTACTGATACAGTCATGAAAGGTTTAACACGGGTGGCTTTGGAATTTTCTCAGATCAATAATTTGGTTCATGCATGATATAATTTATGGATGCATCCCTGTTTTTTGTTTTTAACTGCAGACACTTTGCTACGTCGTAAATTCCTATTTATCGCAAATTTACGTTTAATCAACGAATAAATAACGTCACAAGAACCTATCTTTCATTTCGCCAAGCGTCAATAATTTTACTCTTGCATCAGCCTTCGATAAATAGTGACTACGTACCCTACCACCGAAATAATGTCGTCGATTTGGTTGCATGGGTGACTTTAGTCTAAAACCTCCCACTTTTCATTTTTCAAAATCTGGCATACCTTATTCTTATTATTTTGCTGTTCAATATTCTATTGAAATCATAGCTCTCGATTGTTTCATTTTTTTCTTCAAACTACTAGTTATATCAAAGATTTCTATCAAATATTCAACTGCTACATGATGAAGGCACTGCTTCATTCAGCCTACTCTAACATGCAATGATTCAACATATTTTTCAATATCTGAATGAAGCTGAGGACATTGCCTGTGTTATGAGAAGATTTTTTTAAATTGAAAAATGGGGCGGTTCTCTTCATTTTTTTCCATAAGAAAAAACACATCTTTATGAATCAACAAAGAATCATATAGAAAAATATTCAAACACACTAATGGATTGCTATCAAAAATGTCTGTCTTCATTTCAAGATCATAATCACAATCAGGAACTAAGATAAGAAACAATGTTTTCATGTCCCAAATTACAATTTTGCCTATAATTTAAGACAAAAAAAAGATAGGAACAGAGTTGCATAATTATGACTACCTTCAAAAAAAGAGATCCACTATGTGCCATCATTTCCATACATTTAAAAAGTAGTTTTTCACAGATTACCAATTTTGCCCACCCAATACAGGGTGAATCACCTTTATAGCAATGGCACAACCAATTCAGAAAACGATTTTATCAAAGATAGAAATTCCAAAGTTAGCAGAAAAATAATGTGTTGATTCTCCATCCTGCAGAAAACCTCATAAGATAATAATGAATTAAAAATACATGTATGTAATAATCTCTATCTATAAATTTACATCTGAGTCTTCCTCATCACAATCTTCTGATTCACTAATATCAACTTCTTCTCCTATTAAACCTAATTCTTGCTTTTTTACAAATTCTTGGCAAATTTGCTCTATTCTTACTTTTCCTTCTTTCTGGCTTATTCGAAGTTTGTTTTCAAGGTCACTATTACTTTTAGCAGGATCCTCTCCAGTCAAGTACTTTTGATGGGATTCATACAACTCCTTTTTACGCCTTGTTTGTAATAAGTCTCCTAGTTTCTTGAAACACATTTCACTTTCAACCTTAATTTGTCCATCACTTAGAGGGAGACTTTTATCTTTAACCACTTCTCGAATAAATTCTACCATCTCATCATAACTTGGGAATTTTTTATTGTTTTTGTATTCTTTTGATATAGCCTGGTTTATCTCATTGTAACTAGAAGAAACAAAATCTAATCTTTCATATGTGATACGACCAGCATGAGGATTTTTCTTCAGAATCTCACAATATTTCTCATACACTTTATTAAGTCTCCGAGAATATAAGTGATGCTTGATATAAGCAGAGTTATCCTCGTCATCCTCAAAATCAATTTCAGCCTCTTCTAATTGTTTGAGTTTTTCTATCAGCTTTTCCATAAATTTTTCTAGCTTTTTTAAATGCTTTCTGTGTTCTTTTGGCATCTCTATTGATTGTGAATTGATATTCTCTTTCAAATGTTGATATACATCACGGAAACTAACAATACAACATGATACTGATTCTCTAGCAATATCTGTTTGTTTATTCATGAACCTGGGAAGATATTGAGTCTTAGAAAACTCTTCTGAAAGGGATCGAATCATTTTTATAACAACAGGGATTTTTTTATAAATTGGATCTGCTGAGGTGTTTTTGAGCATTTCTATACAAGTTGATAAGTATGTTTTAGCTGTATCAGGTAAATCTTCAGTATTAGCCAACAAATCTTCATGTTTAGGGCCTGAGTTCTCTGTTTTCTGCAATTGACTGTCTTGTGACTGTAGTTCTTCTTCCTCATAATATTCTGTTATGGATGACTCACTATCACTACTACTCTCAGATTCGCCTGCAACTTCATTACTAGAATCTGATAAATTGTCATTTGAATTGAGAATGGGTGATTTTGTGCAAGGCAATACTTCATTATGGTTTTGGCTCTCAACTGAAATTTTTGTGGATGGTTTAATTGTACCGTTGACTTTTGAATTTTGTTCAACTGAAAGAGTTTCTTTCTCATCTACTTCTTTCATTTTCTCAACTTGACTGTTAGACTTCATATCATTTTCACTTATGCCTAATGCACATTCAGCATTGGAATTGTTTTCATTTATTCCAACACTATTGTTTGCATTGCTTTTGGGACTTCCCTCATCTTCTTTGCTGATAAGAATAACATCATCAGAGTCAACTTGTTCCTGATCATGAGACTGTTCCTCAGACCCAACCTCTTCATCAGAATCAAGGCATATGATGCTATCATCTTCTTTTGTATTTGCTTTGGATTCTTCGATATCATTTTTTCTGTAATCAAGTATACTAAGTTTCCTTTTCTTCCTAGGTATCTCTGCATCCTCATCATCTGATGATAAACAAATTGGTTCCTGAATCATTCTGAAAAATAGTTTTCATCAAACTTAACTTCTCTAAAGAAAAATATGAAATATATATATTTCAATATTTTCTCTTCCATTAAAGCTCATAATACACACTCACTTCAGTAGTGTTCAAATATTTTATAGAAATGTTCTCATATTTAATGTTGAAATCTTATGGCTAGTCTTGAAAGCGCCTTGAAGACAAGTCATAGATTAATAAAGTATGTAAGTCAAGTCTACTACCAGTACCAATATTTTGAAAATAATAATTCATGAATTTTCAAACAACAGTTCCAACCTGACTATTCTTTTTATATATTCTATGCATAGACGTCATAGTATATACGTCTATGATTCTATGCCTCAGAATATTCTATGCTGATAGATTTGATTAAAATTAAAATTCACAGAAAAGAATCAAATACCAACTAACCATCAAAGAACAAAGAAAATATCGACGTTATTATTGGTCACGTAATATATAACTGAATATATAAAGATGGTCTTTGTTTATTATATACTTATTCAATTTATGAGAAAGCTCATGTGCTCCATACGTTTGAATGTGTTTTTGGATAAAACATCACACTATGCAGTATATTATTTAGAAATTGAGTTTTTTTCAATATTTTCTCAGGAAAATTTGATATTGTAGATCCTGTCATAAAATATTAGAGGTTCCCTGCATAGATATAGAAAAATCTATAACTAAATCTTGAAGCCCTCATTCTTCAAGATTAGGACATCTTTTTAATTTTGAAAATTTTAAAATTCTTGATAAAGCATCTCATTATCAAAAAAGAACCTTCTTGGAAATGTGTTACATCAAAAATAATCCTAATAGTATCAACAAAAAATCTGATGTTGCTAAACTCAGCTCAATATATGTTACCTTCTATCTCTAGATCAAAAATTGTGACTCCTCTTGATCCTTTCCTAACTTTCAAATTAATAATTTCAACTACTATCCCTTATCTTGATTCTATACTAATTTTTCGATTTTATTTACATCCCTAATCTATTTTCACTTTCCTACTCTATGTTTCTTTGACATTTATAAAAAACTCCTTTCAAAAAAACAATCAACATCATTCTTCAAACATTCCAAATTTGAATTTTCATATATATTTCATAAACCTGTAATTCGTTAGTAGTTAATTCGTTATTGAAAAAATATTAAGTTATATAAAGTAATAATTTGTTGTAGAGTCCTGATGAAGGACGTAAATACGTCCGAAATATAGACTTAGTTTGAAAATTAGTTTAAAGAAACCTTGATTTTGGGCAAAAAAATTTGCCGAAAAATCTATATCTATGGTTCCGTGGAAGAAATCATTGAACATAAAATATAGAAGAAACTAAAGAAAAATGAAAAAATAATGTCAAAATGAATGACTAATAGCATTCTTTATATGCAGTGCGAAGAGTAAGATGTCCAGGATAGCATAGGATGATTATTTAATATCTAAGCTAATGCTAATAGTGTGGCGGCTCATTGCGTGAATATTGGTATCGGGTAGTCTACCACATAAAGTAATTACATAGAGATGTGTTCTGTGGTCTACCATCTCGAATAGGTGAGATTGCCGATTATAACCCCAATGACATCCAACCTTACAACATAGAACCACAGGAAGGAGCACAAGGTTCATTTGCTACGAATAAACGTGCGACGGAAACGGCCATATTACTAATCCAATTGTGACTCATCACGTTGGAATTTCGTGTAAACAAGTTTGGTATTTTGACATCAAGATGGTTAGTTGTGCATCTTGTGGCCGATCTGTGTGTAAAAAAACACGGGATAATACTTTAAGTTTTCATAGGTAAGTGTTTCGAAAAATAAATTCAGTTATACAAAGAATTCAAAAGTCTGTAGAAATTTTGAGGTTAACCATTGGTGTAACATCGAGAAATACAGTAGGTTTAGTTCATATTATTATCATATTTCTTTTGTTATGCTGTGATATCTCCTTCTACATTAAATATACCATGAATTACATATTATCATAGTGTATAAAAATTTTCCTACATAAAAATCAATATTTTTAAAGACGACTCAAAGATTGCTCTGCAATAATTGATTAATTTTTTTATGTTCATAGCACATTTATGATATATATGTTTTTAACATTATTTTAGATTTCCTAAAGAAGAAAAGAGGAGAGCAGCTTGGATTCAATTTGTGAAGAAAACAGATTTTATTCCAAAAAGTTCGAGTGTGCTATGTTCTCATCATTTTAATGAAAACTGCTTTGATCGGACATCCAAAGCTATGGTTAGGCTATTGCCAAATGCTGTTCCATCAATTGTAAATAAAATCATTATTTGATATTTCTGATTATGTTTTGGTAATTTTTTTTTAATTCAAACTTTGTCCTTGAAGACTATACTTTTCTATCAAGTTTTTATAACTTTTTAAATATTAATTATCCTTGTAAAGAAATAATTAATTGATTATACCATATAATTTCTTTTAAGAAGAAATAATTTTTGTATACATCATTGTGCGAAATTCCCATATCCGATTACTTCTTAATACCAAATTGATAATATTTGTCAATCAATATGTCTTCAAAATTGTTGATGAAATTTTGGTGTACTATTTGTTTATTCTAATCTATTATTATAATTATCTGAAGTTTATTTGTTTTATTGTTTTCCGAAATAAAGATTAAATATCTACGACTTTTGAATATGCTCTTTACAAATAAACCTTCCAGTAAGTTACTGCCGGGTAAAAGACTTAAGAACAACTCCGCAATAGCTCCTGACTTTACGTCAGTGCTTTTCTACCTTTTTTAATGAAGAAGGTACATTTTCAATATTAAGCACCGTTAAATTTTACGAATAAAATTCCAAAGGAATTAAATTTCTCTAAATTCGGTAATAGATTAACTTCTCATCTAAAATGATAAACCCAACAAAAGGTTGAAACCGGTTTTAATTAACTTTTTTGCCCTATTCAAATATTGAATTATTTCACTGCCTATGATTTGAGATATGCCCTTATTCTTTTTACACTACGCCACTGATTCCGGAAACCTTTGTCGGCCATATTGGTAATCCCATTTGGACGCACATTTTCGAAACGTATGCTCCTTCCTGAGGTTCTTTATTCAAAGCATCCAACAAAATATGTTGGGAAAGGAGAAGAAATAAATAATGTTCGAAGGCTTGAAAAAGGGCATTAAATGAAATGTTGCCACATTATATTACATTATTATTATTATTGTTTGCTAACCAAAAAATTGTAAGCCAAATATATATACACATATATTTATTTATTCAAACTAAACCCTGCACATCAAATATTATTGTACAATTACTGATTATAAAGGGTAAATAATTATATTCAATCAATAACTGATGATACCACAATCACGAAATATCTAGAATAAAATTAACATAGCAATACAACAGCCACGATGAATGAACAAACCTATATCTCAAATTAAAAATAACTACTCACAGTTTTCCTTAAGTTTTGTTCGAGGCTCAAATTCCTTTCTTAAAAGAACCAATACAAGTAGGCACAACTTTATCGTCAGTAAGGAAAACTGCGAACTCACGTCAATGCTTTTCTACATACATTTAATCCACTGTAAATGAGCCATTTCCACCAATTTGAAACTGAATTAATAAGTCCGACCCATGTCAATCGAATACGTATCTGTGAAAGCATAGAGAATTGAATTTTCTGACAGACTTCCTGATATATCTTTTTTACTATTTTAAGAAAATTTATATTTTCAGAACAATATTTTGGGGCTTGTTCTGTGAATTTGAAGCAAATGGCGGGTGTCAGGAGATCGGAAAATTCGTAAAGTTTCGTTTTCGACCGCTGCCCCAAAGTTTCTATGAAACAATAGTCGAACGGAATGGAATTAATTAATATTAACTTCTGTTATTAGTTGCCCTTGAGTAAATGAAACATTTTTTATAACATCTTCTTGTCGAAGAATGCTACGACAATGACATTTGAGAATATGTAAGATGTCAATTAAGTCCATACATGCACTAGTTTTTGTTCAGATACGTTGGAAATCTTATGAGGTATATAGTCTTCTTGAGAATAAAAAAATTCTAGTGCGTCGATTATTTAAAAATTTTGCAAGCCTGTTTGTTTCAACCTAATTAAAATATCATCCATGTTACAACTTCATGCGATGGAATTTCTAGGATTTACAGAGAAAACCAAATCTTAGATGCTCATAACCCCTGAACCGTTGGACGGATTTGACCCAATAACGAACTTGACCGTGATATTTGGACAGTTTATTCTGAAAATATGAACACTCTAGCTAATTTTTTTCGGAAGATAGAGGGTATACGGCCAGACTGACATACTGAAGCTTGACCCTGTATTCTTCATCAGGAAGTCAAACCCAATTGATCGAGACCATTTTGGGCTCGATATTCGAAAATAATCGACATTTGGGTAAAACGGTTGCACGCTGTTCTACTAGAATAAGCGCGCAAAAATCAATTATTATTTTTATACACCTTTGCAAGTGGCTAAGTGGCAGCTGTTTTTGAATTATACAGAATGGTGTATAACTCTCTTTAGGAGCACAGTCTGTATAATTACTAACCTTTGATAGAAAAAATTCTTGAGCATTAGAAGATCATACATTTGATTGAAAGTTTATGCAATAAAACATCTAATTCAAACAAGTGATGTGTGCCCCACATGGTCGAAATCAGCTGACCTTATAGTAGTTTATTTATGCGATCAGCTGATGATGGCGATAAATTAATACCTTAGACAATAAACAGATCAACGTGGCGGTATTGAAAACAGATATGGAAACAACAATTAACACTTTCCAAGAGGTTTTCAAAATTTTTCTCAATACATTAGGACAGAGGGGCATATAATGAATATTTTATCATCCCCACACTAAAATAGAAAAACGATTGTATTTGGTTATTCTCCTTTGGAATTTTTACTGTTCGGCATGCTATGACTTCCTTCTTGATAACTTTAAAAAGTTTTGTGTTTCGATTTTTGAATATGTTCGGATTTGGAAATAAGGTTATCACGAATAGCCTCAATATTTTCATCAAGACAAATTCAGGAAACACTGTTTCGGTCAATTTGGATAGGATGTGGGATATAAAAGAGGTCAAAGAAATGGTTGCTCCTCAGTTGGGCTTAGAGCCGAAAGAATTGAAAATAATTTTTGCTGGTAAAGAATTGAAAGATACGATTACTTTAGCGGTAAGCTTTTTTATTTTTATCAATACTTTGGTAATTATTTGTGTATTCACAGGAATGCAATTTAGGACAAAGAAGTATACTTCATGCTGTGAAAATAAAACCCAAAACAGAAAGGTATATAGCTGATGTGATAGAGGAAGAGGTTGGATCTAAACCACTCAATGAGACACTTCAAGACAAAATGTTTTATGATACCGATATTGATGTTGCTGAAGCCATAGGTGATTTATTCTATAAAATGATTGAGACTTCAGATGAGTTGTCCATTTTCAGATAATGCTCATCAAAAAGTTCATTTTTATGTCTATTGCCCAACTTGTAAATCCTTGAAAAATGGAAAACTGAGAGTTATTTGTGAAATATGCAAAAGTGGAGCATTTACAGTTTATGAAGACCCTCAAAATTGGGATGATGTTTTGAAACGTAAACAAATACCTGGATATTGTGAAAATGAATTTTGTCAATCTAAGACGGTAAAATTCTCATTCTTGATTTCTCAGTAATCTAATAAATCATTATTTTATAGGAATCAGATATTGAAGACTTTACCTTTGCAGAATTTTTTTAAATGCTCTGAACATACATCTCTAGGAGAAGATGATAGAACAGTTCCTTTGCACTTGATCAAGACAAATTTGAAAGAAATATCTTGCTTATCTTGCGGGGATGTATGGTGAGTCATTGATTATCATAACTTAAGAAAATCTGTAATTGAAATCTTATTGGTTTTCAGTAATCCTGTTCTGGTTTTTCCTTGTCAAGAGCGGCATGTTATTTGTCTCGAGTGTTTCAAGCAATACTGTAGTGTGAGACTATCTGAAAGGCAATTCTGGCAACATCCTGAGTATGGTTATACTTTGTCCTGTCCTATAGGTTGCACCGATTCATTTATAGAGGAATTGCATCACTTCAGATTATTGACAGAGACTCAGGTTGGTTTATGTGCATTTATTATCATTTAGTTAGTGTACAATAACAGTAAGTTCCCATTTTTTGACTGAAAATTCTATTAAAAGATATGCTTATTATATTGTATCTTGTATCTATGGACAAAAAGTAAAAGTTAAATTTAATTTTGTCAGACCATGGTGCCTCGTGAATGAATTGAGGAGGAGTTTTCAATGTGATCAGATATGTTCATAATCTATCTCAGCTTATTTTGTTAACAGAATTCTACAGTGTTCTATAAATATTTATTTATTTAAATAATAGTACAAAAAAGTTAAAACCTCCTGTAGGACTCACATAAAAAATTGAACATTGGATGAGCTTAACTTCAGAAATGTAAGACCACGCTTGGCTTGAATTTAGATTTACAGACAAAATGATATCATGCTGCTCCATTAGCAAAACTCCCGCAGAATGATACAGATATAATTTCAATTTCTAATTTTTTTTTTCAGTATGCTCAGTACCAAAAATTTGCTACTGAAGAATTTGTTCTGAGAGCAGGAGGTGTATTATGTCCTCAACCGGGTTGTGGAATGGGAATCTTAGTAGATGAAGGTTGTAAAAAAATCAGTTGTGTACATGGCTGTGGTGTAAGTATTAGTCTGATGATGTGGATTTTCTACAAATATCTTCTATATCTCAACGAAAAAACTTTTATGGGGATGTGTGATATATACCCTAGAATATCAACATTAATGTACTCCTGATTCCTTGGTAATATGTTCTGATGTTGATGAACATGGGTTCAAATCCCACCTAAGGCAAAATCATGCAATTTCATTTCCCAGGCAACTAATCCCAGTCAGGTTGTAAATTATGTGTGCCCGGTTTTATCTGGAAAACAGCACTTCTTGAATTTTGTTCGGCTCAGAAAAAAGCAGCCTTAACCTGCTTCACTCCGCACCTCTGTATGTGGTAAATAGGGGACTACAGTATATACATTGATGAACATTGTTCAATTGTGTTTGAATAATGATATCAAAGTTTAAATAAACTTCAAACTTTTGGTCTTTAATGACAATACCATCAATCAAATCTGACAATAACTTGCTTACCTTAATTCTAATTTATATGATTTCAAAAAACATCATATGTGTTGAATTTCTTACAAATGAAAAGTAGGTATATCCAATATGACGTAAGCTATGAGTCTGGGGACTACTTATATCATAGAGGTCAGGTTCTGTGGGTAGTAGAGGGATATGATTTTCTGATACCCTTCATATTTTTCCCAGAGCTGTTATGGAGAGGAAAACAGAAAAAAGTATGACTGAGTAAAAATTTTTAACAATTTACAATTGTTCATAATATATAAACTAGCATATATGGATCCCCAAAGTGAACTCTCTCTTTTTGGCGCTCTTGTTCACCTGAACAGAGTGCTTATCAAT
Source organism: Micraspis discolor (assembly GCA_030674115.1). NCBI lineage: Eukaryota > Metazoa > Arthropoda > Insecta > Coleoptera > Coccinellidae > Micraspis > Micraspis discolor. The sequence goes on along the minus strand of JARTUT010001309.1, from coordinate 2,641,477 downwards.
TTGCCCAAATGTCTGTGACTTTCGAATTTTTGGGCAAAAGTGGTATCAATCGTTTTGTTTGGACCTACTGATGAATAATCCGTGGTCAAAATCGATTCTGTCCGTCCGTCCGTTCCGTGAACACGATAACTCTCGAACGGATGAAGTTAGAGAGTTGAAACTTTCAGAATAGGTTTGAGGTATAAATATCTCGGCTAAGTTCGTTATTCGGTCAAATCGGCCGAATAGGTTCGGGAGTAACAAAAAAATTTTTTCAAATGACACTCTTCAAATAAAAATTTTTTATGGTGCAGTTTTATCAGACATATACAAAAATACCACTCTCGACTTCGACAAGCTAATAGTTCTGGAGATATGATTTTTCAAAATTTAAATAATTGTCAGCGACATTGAAGGATCTCTATATCTCCATGAAAGTAACTACGTTCGGTTGAGTAACGGTGAGAAACGTCAGAATTATTTTCCAAATAGGAGAGTACAGGTTCAATTCCGTACGGAGTTTGAACTCAAGAAGTTTTTATCAACATTGATTATTATTTGACTTAATCTTAGAGATTTCAACTTTTGTATTTTTATTCAAATAGGTGTTAATGTCTATATATTTTTTGGCGCTCTTGTTCACCCGAACAGAGTGCCTAACATTTTGCACGAATGTCTGTAATTTTGGAATATAGAGCCGAAAATGGTCTCCATCCATTGGGTTCGACTCCCTGATGAAGAATTCGTGGCGAAAGTTGAGTCTGTCCGACCAGCCGGCCGTATCCTCTCTAGCATCCAAAAGAGATCAACTAGAGTTTTCATATTTTCAGAATAGGTTAATTGTCCAAATATCTCGGTCAAGTTCGTTATTGGGCCAAATCCTTCGGATGGTTCAGTAGTTATGAGCATCTGAAATTTTGTTTCCACAATAACTACTAGAATATCCATTCGATCAAATTGATACTTGAAATATTATTGAGGGATGCTGCAACATAACAGCTCGCAAAATTTCGCAGAATTCGTCACTCTAGAAAATTTTTAAAAAATTCCCAAAAAAAATTTTTTTTAATCCTCACTATCTCACAAGATATTTTTCGGATTTCAATAAAAATTCGTGGTTATATTGAGGTGATCGATATCTTACTCATCCTCAAATTTCATTGTCGTAGTTCATTTCCATCTAAAGATATGATCATTTTTTTTATTTACTCAAGAGAAAAGAGAAATGACATACGTCCCGATGATTTTCTTTGAACGATGGCCATCACAGATCGATATTCGATTGACAAATGCCGGGCTCGTTAATCAGAGTCAGTTGGCGTAATATCAATGAAAATTTTTCATAACGGGAAATCATAGAGGTAGAATTCAATCTCGGTGGCTGAAATAATATACGTTGTCAAAATTCAGAAAAGCACTGACATAAGTTTTTAGGAAAAGGGAATTATAGCTTCGAACAAAACTTGGGGAAAATTATGAGTAGTTATTTTTAATTTGAGATATAGGTTTGTTCATTGATTAGGCGTTCATATTTGCATCACATTGCCCCATAGTACGGGAAAAGACTATTGTTCACGTGATCAGAGTGCTTATAAATTTGTTATGGTTTGAATATTTACTCGCAAGTAGCTCAACAAGAGCGCCAAAGCAATCTGACCTCACGTCAGTGCTTTCTAAATTTTTGAACTTAAACTTAAAATGTCACGTGCTAACTTTTACTAAAACTTTCAATATAATTGATTTGTCCTGTCATTCAAAGTCTTCCTTGACTGACTAATATAAAGGCTTTGGGAGTCCAATTTGATTCAAAGTTGTTATTTGATCAACATATAGAGGGAGTTATTGAGTCTGGCTATAGAATGCTAGGGTATATCTTTCGACATGGCTGTTCCTTCGTCTTCAGTAGGTTGAATTACGCAAACCTAATATGGAATCCCAAATATGTTTATTACATAAGAAGATTTGAAAGCGTTCACCAATTGAAAAATATGCCTAGTTTCGTTGCTGGACAACTAAATATGTTTTTGCTCAATTTCTATCCCTAATCTGGATATCAATGTGAAACTTTCTAAAGTCATTCCAATGAAGAAGTTTGATATTTTTCAATTTTGCAGTACGTATTTTGTCGTGATTGTTTACAAGGATATCATTTGGGAGACTGTCAGGCAAACGATGATAATTTGGATGGTGCAAGTTGTCTCTACAGTGTTGATCATGATAGAGCATCCAGTGCCAGATGGGACGATGCTTCAAAGATTGCTATTAGAGTTTTGACTAAACCTTGTCCTAAATGCAGAACACCAACAGAAAGGGATGGTATATATTGCAATGTTCATAGAATAAACTTGTTATTCATTTACATAATATTTTTTTCAGGAGGTTGTATGCATATGGTCTGTAGTCGGGCTGGGTGTGAATTTCACTGGTGCTGGATTTGTCAAGGTCCATGGACAAGAGAATGTATGGGAAATCATTGGTTCGGATAGCAGTGTTGACTTTTTGTTTGTGATTTGTTTTGAATAAATTTATTTTGAGTGTTTATAAAAGTTATAAAAACCTTCATATTATTTGAATAACCAGATCCAGAAGGCATCAACAATAAAAGCATTGGAAGTTTGCGAACATAACGAATTCATTCTGAGTTCGATTTCATCAACTAGTTAAAAGCAGTGTTTGAACCCATTAGTGACTACTTCCATTCACAAAGTGCCCAAATCTTTGCAATCCTACATGCATATCAGAAATCGCACAATCCAGCATGTCTGCAGCTACCTGCATCCGGTAATGTTTTTGAAGCAAGTTCTAACGGAACGAGCCGAGCGGCGGCGCGCTGCATACCCAATTGGTTCACCAAAATCAAATGGGCCGTTTAACGATAGATGTTGAGATTACCTTGATTTTTTCGCAGTTATGGATGGTTGAAGAGGTCGACGGTCGTCCTGAACGAGGAAAATCTTCGACGATCTCCCGGCCGTTTCCAAAGGCTTTGTACCATTCGTTTATTTGGTATTTTTTATTGTAACATTCGCAGACTACCAGTTAGGTCGATTGGTTTCAACAGCTGTTGTTGTGGGATGATCTGTGGTTCTAAGATTGATGGCACTGTCAAAATCATAATCATAATGAGCTATGTAAGGAAGAAAAACTACTCGATATCACTCTATAAAACAACTAATTGAAAGTGAAAGTGTTTAAATGAATAGATTAAATACATAATTAAAAAACATAAAGATACAAACAAGATGAATAACAGCAAAGAACAAACTAGTTGATAGAAAGCGCTCATTTATGGCAAAGTAATTACGTACTGTCCTAACAACATACAAAAACTGCAAATACTTAAAATACTTAACGCGGGCAATTTGAGTGAGAATTTCCGGATTCTTTTTCGTTAGAGTGTAGAAATTGATATCTTCCTTCCATCAAGCTCTTGTCTTTTATAATACCTCACTTATATACGTCCATATTAGGAAAAATAATCTGCTAGTAATTAAATCTTATCGTAAAATCAATTATTATGGATACCTAGCTTTTTGAGAAGGAAGTTGGTGTGAAACAACTTTTCTAAACTTAAAAATAACGAAAATATAGACATAACAAACGAAGATATCGATAAATTCCAAGCGAAAGACGGGTTATTATTGGTCTCGTTTTGGTCCTTCTATCGGTCATTTCATTGCGTCTTGTTATCGAAAATGTAATTTCCAAGACGATCATACATTGATGAGGGCATTACAGCGCTCAATTTCCAAAATCAAATTCAAGTAATGATGGAAAACTACTAGATTCTTAAATTAAGATGGTACAAGACCGAAATTCAAGGATGTTCAGAAAATCAATAACCTCGATATACATTCAAAAATTCGTGAATCTCTGATGAATATCTTAGGAGATATCAAGTATTGAAAAAAAAGATTCGGCCATTTTTTGAAAATTTTGTGGCGTGATGATTTCCACGAATTTTACAAACCTATTTTTCAACCTTAATCAAAGATCTTTTGATTTACAAATGGATATTCTAGGAGTTATTGAGGTAATCAAATTTCAGATGCTCATAACTCCTGAACCATGTGACGGATTTGACCCAGTAACGAGCTTGACCGAGATAGTTGGACAGTTAACCTATTCTAAAATAAGAAAACTCTAGCTCATCTCCTCCGGAAGATAAGGATTATTGGACCGGACTGAGTTCGGGAGTTATCTAGTATACGGCTGGAATTATAGAAGGACTGGCGCTCAGGACAGAATCCAATCTGATCTGGAATTGGAAGCCAACGTGTCTCCCTGCCGAAATTATATTAGGCCCAAATTTTAAAATTACAGACGTCGTGAAGAAAAATAATAGTGAAAAATTGCACTATCACTTATCCCTTATCCTTGTGGAATATGAACAATGAACCAGATTGATCATTCTTGTTTTTTCATGAAACAATTTTAAATTTTAATTTCAAATTAACCCTAATCACAATATTACTCTACTGCTCTTCAATGAAATTCCTCAACTTTTTTAGAAATGAGTTTAAGAGGTAGTTCTTATTCGATTAATTGTTAATATGTATTATCTAAGATATCTGAAAACATTTTAGACATCTTAGTAATATAGTTACTTATCTAAAAGGCAGTTTTGACAACCGTTCTCAGTTTTTGATTGATGCGATGTCAATCGATAATCAAAATAATTTCAGACATTATTGGAAGTCCCAACAATAGTTTTCAATAAATTATTTCATTGCATCTATATACAATGAATTTCTGTAAAAGAGGTATGTGACTGCTTTAAAATAACTATAAATAGTTTCAAATATGTATAATGGCTCCAACAGTACATATTCGAACCCATATTGGACATTATTAACAATTTATAACAATGCAATTAAACTTCGTAACTACGAAATATTTTATCGGCTTCAGATGAGGAGGTGGAAAATTTGACTGTAAGAAAAATCCCACGTCCACCAAATGCCTTTATGTTATTCGCAAACGCCAATAGAAAAATCATGGCTCAGCGATATCCGACAGAATCTAACAAAGACATCAGCAAGAGACTTGGATGTAGTTGGAAGTCGCTAGAGGCAGATGAAAAAAATAAATATTTCGATAAAGCCAAAATTATCGATACTGAACATAAGAGAAGGTACCCGAGTAAGTACTATATTTGATATTTTCAAATCTCTTCCAAGCAGATTATGTCTATTTAAACTTTTTCATTGACGAAGAACTTTTATCCAATCTTCATCTCAATTCTCATACCGACCACAATTTTTGCGGTCTTCTGGAGTTTGTACCCTGAACAGGTACCTATGCCTGCTAAGTTAGACCGGAGCATTTTTGTCGTCGTACTTTTTGTTCTAGTAGAATAGCATGCTATCGTTTTGCCCAAATGAAAAATACAGTGTAGATCTTAAGTGTGTCCGTTTTCATATTTCCATAATAGGTTAATTGTCCAAATATCTCAGGCAGATTCATTATTGCGCCAAATTCGTCGAATCGTTCAGGAGTTATGAGCATCTGAAATTTCGTTTCCTCAATAACTTCTTGAATATCCACCAGATCAAGTTATAACTTGGGAATTGATCAAATGAGATTGAAATAAATAGGATTGGAGAATTTAATAGAATTCGACACGTCAGCAAATTTTTAAAAATTCCCAAATTATTTATTGTTTGGTATTATTATTATATAATTATTTTTTAATTTCATAGCTCATAGAATATCCGTAGGATTTAAACAAAAATTCGTGCATGTATGAAGGTTATTGACACCATACATATTCTCAGATTTTACCATCGTAGATCAAAGCAACGAAAAGACATGGCGGTTTTTGAGGGTTTGTTTCATTTACTTCAGAAGTTACAGGAAAATCGATGAATAGTCAATTTCTGGTTGTCATGTTCTGTCAAATCCGACAGATAATCATGCTCAGGGAGTTTCATGTTCCGCTATGTCTTTAGGAGATCATTCATCCCACTAAGGTTCCTGTAGAAGTTTCAGAATATTCAATCATCGCTTTTTCATAATTTGGACTTTTGGATTTTGTTATTCCTCTGGTTAAAAAAAATCTTATATTCCGATTGTATGTGTGTGCTATCGAATAAACGCCTCTTGATGTTGTGCGTGCAGGTGCAGAATGATGACCTAGTTATCGACAGCTCCTACAGGCGCATACGCTTCTGCAGGATATGCCCTTAGCTACCTTCCAAGAACAAGTTGCTGATAGTGAAGAAACCTGTTTTTCATTAATTCTAAGGAAAGAAGGTTTCGTCTATTTTATTTCAATAATCATTTTCTGCTTTAGTTGGGTTTATAAACCGAATATTCGAATAAACATCTAAGACTAAATAACTAAACTAAAAAATAAGTTTGGTCCACCCAGTGAGATTGAGATGGATGCTCTCATCTGAATAGTCGAAGAGAATAAACACTATCCAATTGTACTAAATTGATAAAATTTTCCAAACACACTATCGAAAATATCTGCTCTAGGTTTTTCCTAGAACAGATCCCGTAGTAATTTTTCACTAAAAATTCATTTTCCAATGAACTAAATCTTTATCAATTAACAACTTTTTCCAGGACTTCCTTGATCATTGCAAATTAAAAAAAAATATTTGAATATATCTTGTATACCTATAAAATATGCTAGTATGATAAAAGTTCAAATAAATTCAATACTTTGTATTAATTAAAACTGAAAAAAATCTCATTTGTTAATAAATTCTTTGTAAACAAATGGACTATTTCAATATTTGAAAAAATCTTCTTCACATCTTGAAGAAGTCTTTTATTTAAAAAAATTTAATTGTTAATGAAAGCTTTTTCATATTTACATTATTTAAATTATAACTGAAGACTATTTTTAATCATAATTGTTCTCCACAAATTAACAAATAAGAAATTATTTTTCATCAACAACTTTATTGTTTATTAATTACAAAAACGTCCCTATGCATCGAAACACCAAAAAAATTATTTATATTTATATAATAAAAATCGAAATAATTTTTTTTAGAACTCTGATGCACAGAAGCGTTTTTATAATTATTATACCTATCAGGAAAAAGAAGAATAGTTGAAAATTTGTTTATAACAATATTTTGAGTGAAATTTTTGGAAATTTCCAACATCAATTTGATGAGTTCTATTATTGATAACCACAGATTTATTGTATAATTTGAAAATGTAGTCAATCAAAAAGCTTCGTGAATACCCGCCTGTTTAATATCACACTTTATCCTCAAGAAGTTCTGAATAATAATTGGTTTAAGGCGATCGGATGGGAATAAATAGGAGTTTTCAAGGGACAAAAGCCTACTGGATGAAAGAAATAGATTTCTAAACAATTGTCGATAAAAAAACTTTTTTTGCAGGTAAGATAGTTTGTGCTTCGAACAAAACTGAAAAAAAAAAACTGTGTGTGGTTTTTCAAATTCAAGATATAGGTTTGTTGATTTTTCCACATTCGTTGCGGTAGTATTACACTGTTCCAGAGTCCGGAGAAGATTTCAGAACAAGCGCATACAAGCTCCTTACCTCGTCTGTGCTTTTGTACATTTTTTTGCTAGAAATCATTATAGATAACTTTTCATGCCCATGTGTTCCCAAGTTTGTTATCACGCCGTATCGAATTCCTAACCGAGATTCGATCCATCGGACATCGGTGGCCGTTGATAGCATCTTCATGCGGCTTTAACAAAGCGGCGCCGCACTCCCCTGACGAGGCGCGCCTCTGCGTTTCAGGTGCCCGCCGTCCCCGAGTGCCGTATTGATTCCAGCGTCGTCCTCAGTCGGCGACGGCGTCCGGCGTCGCCAGTTGAGACGCCCGCCGTCGACCGCTCGCAGTCGCGATTTTGGCGCGAAAAACACGACAACGATCATGTCGCCGACAGGTTCGGATCCGCACTAGTGCCAAAATCTGGTCGAAACACGTTAAAATTCTTGTTTCGCGGTATTTTTTTAACCGAATACGAACATGGACTGTTGCAATTACATGCCCTACAGGAGTTCCTACGGGTTCAGGTCGGATTATTACGAGAATGAGTACAATCAGGCAGCAGATTACTACGGCCAGCATTTTTACCAAGACTATTATAACCCTCAGTATTATCCCCAGCACTGGCCGCAAACGAATCCTCACTTTCCTGGTGAGTTTTTCGGTATTTTAGCGAACATGTGCGAATGAACATTGGTCAATATTGTCTTATTTACTTTCATGAAACCAAAAATACATGAAACCAATAACCAAATGATGATCTCCCAAAAGAAGTCTTCAGTAAGCCATGATGTGCGAATCCGGGGATATATCAATAACTTTTTCATTACAATCCCTGGTAATTATTGGCCAATTCACTTCGAAAAATGTCAAATTAAGAAGCAACTAAATCAAATAATGTTTTTATCGGTTATTTATGTTCGAAAACGTGCATTTTGAAGGGCTAATGTCCACGGAGAAATGCATTTATTCTTCGTGTTCTGTTTGAACTGCGAAAACTTACTGGAAGGATACGCCCCCCTATCATATGGCAAAGATATGCGGGCAAGATCCTCAAGGGTTTCGGTTAGAGGTGAAGTTCGAACATCCGTGACAGTTTTCTCGATCGAACTATGTCAATATACTGGGTGAATGGAAAAATGCCATATATTTCAAATCAGAAAGAAGATAAAACTAAATATTAAGATAAATAAAGTTTATTCAGGAAACTCAATTGAATTTCAGAAGGTGTGATTTGTAATTTAGTAGAGTAAAACTATGTACACGTAAGAGAATTTAAATTTCGAAAGTAAAGGCTGTGACTTTTCAGAATCTTTCGAACTGGTGACAATAATTTAAAATCTACATCCAGCAGTGGTTATTTCTGATAGAAAGTTCGTTAGAAATTATTGCTAAGAAATTGTATAGGCAATTTAATTTACAGAGGAGTTATCATGAAATTCCGAAATGGTTAATTTCAATTTCGAAATAGAAAATTGTTATTCAGAATTAGTCACATATACTCCTTGATCAACAAATATCACATCTGTGAATACCTAATAAATTATTCTCGTAGCTATTGGAATACATTCCCTTTCTGAAATACAATTTACATATTCAATTCACTATTCTGGATTACAAATAAGTTTTTCTAACTTCAACAAATATCAAGGCGAGTTTCTATTTTTTATCACAAATTCCTAGTCTAAAATTATGTTTACTCCTGAATTACAACTGCAGAAAATGTAATACTTGACCAACTTTGATTATTGATCATGATAACAAAAAAACAAATTTTCTCCCAATATAAATGAATTTGAATAATGCTTTTAATTAAATAAAAATTATTACTGTTAAATTTGGATTTACTGCCACAGTTGAAAGACTACATGTAAACTCTTACGATAATTTGAATGAATCTTGAACTCACTGACTGAAGTAGCTTTTGTGAATACAATATACAATATACAATATACAATATATACAATATATACAATATACAATACACAATATAATATATACAATATACAATACACGAATGTGTATTCGTTCATCCTACAGTGGTATAATTTGTCAACGCTTCTGAGTTTCAGTTTGTTGTCCTAATTAATAATTTCACGATCTTTTCATTCATACAGTTCGGTGAATTTTGAATGATTCAATCTTTTTCGTGACCCTTTAGGATAGATCATTTAATCTGTGTTTCGAAACCGGAACATCCGCCAATTTACAAACAGGGTTAAAGTAACAGCTCCAAATCGAATGGAATGCAAAAAATGTAGAAATGCGTTGTTACGAGGCCGGAAACTTCTGCGCGCTTGTTCTCTATTCTTTTTTCGAACTTTCGAATAATGTATATTTTTAATTAAAAATACCTTTTCACTATTTTTCTCCAGTTTTGTCCAAAGCTCAAATTGATATCAACCTTCCGGTACACTAATGTCTTTGGAAGTACCTTATTCATTCAAGTCCAAATCCAATCCAAAGGCAATTAATGAGATCATCTAAAGGGTGAAGGAAATTCTTTCAACATTTTACAATTTAACAAATAAGAAAACATAGATACCAAGAACGGTGATCTCAAACGAGGCGGCTTATCAAAACATTTTTATGTTCCGACATCTTAAAAAATGTGTTGTACTCATAACTTCTTATGGTAAGATGGAACTATGCTGAAAATAAAAAATGTTCTGAATATCAATGACATTGATATACTTTTAGAATTTTGTGGATCTCTGATGAATATATTGTGTGATATCGAGTAATTGAGAAAGTTTTTTTTTTTCTATCTCGATAATTTCCAACAAAATTTTTGCTGACCTATTTGCTTCAACCTCATTCAACATCTTCCAAGTTGAAAATCGATAGAATTGATATTCCAGGAGTTATTGAGAAAATCAAATTTTAGATTCTCACAACTGCTGAACTAGTCGACGGATTTGGCCCAATAACGCATTTGATCTAGATATTTGACCAATTAACCTTAGAAAATATAAAAACTCTAGCTCATCTCTTTAGGAAGATAGAGATTATACGGCCAGTCAGCTGGACATATTCAAATTTGACCCCGAAAAGTGGAACCCAATCGATTGAGACCATTTTCTTCTTGATATTCAAAAATTACAGACATTTGGGCAAAACGATAACAAGCTGATCTACTATCTTTATAAATTAGAACAAGCGCGCCAAAAATGTGACGGGTCAATTGCAATCGCAAGTGAAAAAGAAGACGGAATTAATATTAGTACACCAAGTTTTAGTGAGGAGAGTGGTTTGCCGTTGAATGAGATCAACCAGTTTGGTTCAAGTTGTGATTTGACCATATGAATCAAAATAGTTCTATCTCTGTTGGCATCATGGTATTCTTATGATCGTTCATAACTTGGAATTTTTTCAGGAAGTTGTTGAATTGATATCTGAATGAAATTCTCCTCAGAATAGTTATCGAAATGATATTTATCTGTTCGACTCAAGCACTCAAAAATATTTATATACAGGGTGGGCCATCCATTAATTTCCACCCCAAATTTTGAGCTTTGGGATGGAAAAACGAAAAAAAGCTAGGACAGCTCAAATTTTGTTGAAAGGGGGACAAATAAGGTTGTTTAACATAGCCTTCGTTTTCTCATCCCGAAGGTCAAACATTGGGGTAGAAATTTATGGATTGTGAAAATGTTTTATACTGTTTAATAGTTGAGCGATCGAAGAAAAAAATGTCATGCAGGTAATTGAATTACCTTTTCAACAAACCTATTATCTCTAATCATAAATAATTGTTCTGAATGGTAGCGGCTGGAGGGGTAGTGATATCGAATTCATTTTTTGGCCCGAACAAGCGTTTTATCTGTATAATAATGAAGCGATGAAAAAAAATACAGTCTGGCTGAAAATAGCCTTTCCAACAAGTTGCTGCTCGACCCCTTTTCCCTATTCAAAAATGAGCTGTTAGAGGTTGCGGCAAGAGGGGTAGTGATATCAAACTCATTTGGACACCCTTATTTGCCCCCTTTTCCACAAAAATTAACCAGTCAGAGCGTTCGGATTGGAAAGTTATGGATGGCCCACCCTGTATTTTTATATTTATATTTCATACAGATACATTATGAATGGATAAACTCTCAGTTACAGTAACAATAAAAATGGTTATAACTCTTGGAAGTTATACTAAGCAACTATAAATACAGGGTGTTCGACACATGGACCGTCAAATTTTTTTGGGGCGTTGGTAGGGTCATTTGCTACCTTTTCAGTCTTGGAACCTGGGTCCTTAGTATTACGGTTACGGACGTATGATTTTTTTATTAGTTTTTTCTAAATTACCCAAAATGTACCCTTCGAAGCCCCATAACTTTTTTTGTGGGGCTTTCATGCATTTTTTATTGTATTAAGTCTACATGAGTGTGTGTTTGAAAAAAACGTATTTATTGTTACAGATAACACCACAAAATTAACACGTGGGCCTTTTATCAAAAAAAAAATTATGAAAGTATGAAAACATATCCACTCCTATTGAAATTTAAAAAAACGTTACAGCTATTACAAACTTAGTTTTATTTTAAAATGTTCTTTGGTTTATAACGTTGCTAACCATATGCTATTTACGTAAGTCAATAAAAAAAATAATACTCCAAATAAGGTTTTACTCAGAAGAGTGAAGAAAGTCGCACCTAAATAAAAGTACGGATTTCGACACAATACAGCGAGCAAGGAAATTTTACCTGCCCGTTTTAGACGCAAGTGAATTATTATTACTATTTCTGTCCTTAGGTTGGATTGGGTTAGTCGCCGCTGACTTGACCCTACCGTCATTCGAGATTTAACTGTCTCTGCTATTGGAAGTGTCTGTGCCGCGTTGTTCAGTTTTTAAATTTGTATTTTTTTGTTTTTGTTACTTTTATCGAATTTTTGCTACTGTTATTTTAATTTTGGTTGTTGATATGCCTAATTTCACCAACGCTGAGTATGCTGATATGGTGATGGCATATGGCAAGGCCGATGGTGTTGCTCGTGCAGCTCAAAGGATTTATCAAGCCAAATTTCCTGATCGAAGATTACCCCACCACTAAGCATTCTCGACGACTTATCGACGATTAAGAGAGACAAATTTAAAAAACTGAACAACACGGCACAGACACTTCCAACAGCAGAGCCAGTAAAATCTCGAATGACGGTAGGATCAAGTCAGCGGCGACTAACCCAATCCAAACTAAGGACAGAAATAGTAATAATTATTCACACGCGTCTGAAACGGGCAGGTAAAATTTCCTTGCTCGCTGTGTTGTGTCGAAATCCGTACTTTTATTTAGGTGCGACTTTCTTCACTCTTCTGACTAAAACCTTATTTGCAGTATTATTTTTTTATTGACTTACGTAAATAGCATATGGTTAGCAACGTTATAAACCAAAGAACATTTCAAAATAAAACTAAGTTTGTAATAGCTGTAACTTTTTCTTAAATTTCAATAGGAGTGGAGATGTTTTCATACTTTCATAATTTTTTTTTAATAAAAGGCCCACGTGTTAATTTTGTGGTGTTATCTGTAACAATAAATACGTTTTTTTTTAAACACACACTCATGTAGACTTAATACAATAAAAAAAAATGAATGTAAAAGCACACGCAAAAAGTTATGGGGCTTCGAAGGGTACATTTTGGGTAATTTAGAAAAACCTAATAAAAAATCATACCTCCGTAACCGTAATACTAAGGACCCAGGTTCCAAGACTGAAAAGGTAGCAAATGACCCTACCAACGCCCCAAAAAAATTTGACGGTCCATGTGCCGAACACCCTGTATACAAATACAAAAACCTTGTTTTATTGGTTATGCTCAGGGTTTTTTCCTGTACTGCGTATCTGTACTTTAATAAAATTTTCACTCGAACATTTTACTCCCAATTTCAGACTATGTTTATAACCCCAAGGAAGCCAGGATCAGGAAGGCTATGCGTGAGGCAAATCGCGACCGTTCGATAGGGACTTCCCCCATGCTGCCAAGGCTTGGTGAACGACTTCCGTCCCATTCAGAATGGACGCAATCGCAGGAGGATCCGTTAATGTTGGTGAGCAGATAAACGATTATATATTTTTTCTTTGTTTTGTTGGGCAAAGGTAGGTTAGAACGAATAAGTGAACAGTTTGGCAAGTAAAGAAAGTTTTAGGTCTGAGTAAAAATAATATCTGCAGGAGTCATAGAAAAATTCTTTATATTTTGATTTACTTCCATTGATTTTTTCCTTGAGACTTGCCTATACACGGTGACCCAAGTTCGAGTGCCTATTAGACGTAGACATAGAGTTGCCACAAGGAGCAAAAATCCCAGCACGTTACGTTTTAGACCGCTGGGATTGCCGAAATTCGCTTTACACTAGCGGTGCGGTTCAGTCAAGCGAAAACTCATTATTCTGTAGGATCGAAGTGTTATCCCTACTTATGCGTTTCTTCCCTGGCGCACACATTTTGGACTCATCAGTATGGCTTGTGTACGCCATGTCATAGACGCAGGAGGAGTAATTTGTGAGTGGGAACCGCTAGGAGTTGAACCCGGCACCTAGTCGGTATGAAACTGCGAGCGTTAACCTTTCGGCTACCGAAGCGCTGTATATTGTTGCTATGTGGGGCTTTATGAAGTGCCGCCACATGAGATGCCTACAATACACTGGTAGATATCGACCACGGCGTCTGAGTAACCAAAAATAATTTTCTAAAAACCTAACCTAACCTTAACTCGATAGATTTCTCCATTTGGAATATTTTGAAGGCCGAAGTGTACTAGAAAAAACAAATAATTTGAAATTACTGAAAGAAAGTCTTCGATGTGAATTCCTCAAGCCCACATTCGATAAAACTTCCGAACCAGGGGTGGACATGTTTTACAATGCCAATGTTGTCTTAAACTTTGAAATATCATCAGGAGTTTGACTAATTTTCAATTAAATATATTCAAAAACGGCGAAATAACTGCTCTTTGAATTAACTGGTAACAATCCTATAGAGAACCCCTGTACATTAGTGTTATGAACTGATTGAGGTAGCGTGATGAGTTCGTGAAACGTAAACACGACGCAACGGTTGCGTTACTGACAGGGAGAGTATCGACGTACTCATCCTTCTTTGTGTCAAGGCAATTATCGATTTGATACGTCGGACCCGTATCTGGAAGTAGGTGCCACACTCGAGATTCCAAATTTTTCATTTTGTTTGTATTTTGAAAGCCCTTCTTGAATCCAGATGAATTGTGTAACAAGTCCGGGGCAACTTCAAAAATATTGAAACGACTGAGAATATGGAAGAAGAAGGTTGGCACAATTATCCATTGATCCTTTTTTTGTTATATATTCATTTGGACGTGTTGAAAATCTTCCAAATCAGTATGGAATAAAAAATATACGGCGTGGCTCGTCTGAGAGGGATCACTCTGTATCAGTACCGGCAGTGTCCTCTTTGCAACTCCTCAACTCCCTTAACGCAGCTCGTGGAAGCTACAGGGAGGCTTTGGTGTAGGTCGGTGGCTTGAGCAATTAGAGGAATATTTCTCCAGTGGGTTTTATATTTGTCTTCCCCTATTGCTTTACCTTTTCTTCATATCGGTTCTTTGCAAGCCCAGAGAAGAGCTATTAATCACATGTGCTCCAAAAGTAGGGAAAAGGTTCTAAAAAATCTGATCGAATATCAACAGAGGATAAGGGAATTGAAGTGAGATATTCATGAGATGATTGGGTCGTTTTTAGGAAGGGAAGCAACGTTGTTGCCAGGTATGTTGAGTTATTCTCTCGAAAAATTTGATGGGTTGATCCCCTCCCGTAATTTCTTCGCTTGAGGTTGATTAGTTATCACTTTGTTGTTTCTTTATGGTCTGGTCTGTTTTGTTCTGCGTCTGTTGTCTTGTCTCGTCAGGTGTTCTGGCCTTGTCTAGTTCGGTCCAGTCTGGCTTTTTTTTCCGCCCCGAAGAAGGGGGAAGCTAATGCCTTCTTCACAGTGGGTCTTCTGATGTTCGAAGTTCGAATGATTGCTGTGGATTTGTGTGGGACTTGCACCCACTAAACCACCCTCCTCTTTTCCCGGGTATCAACACCACCTGGAAAAAGGCTGCAGAGCCCGATCATCAAGTGCGTACCACGGTCTGTGCCTCTCTAATATCTTTTTCTGCGTTCTCGGTCTCTGTCCTCTCTTTCTTTCCTTTACATTATCCGACACATATAATCATAGATCTGTTCTAGGTTTCAGGGTTTTCAAGCATGCTCGGGATAATTTCCGACATCTCCGGTAATTCTCACGCATCAAATCTTTTCCTTCAACATCTATTGCAGTCATAAAACACATGTTCGAGTCCATCTTGTTGTTCGCAGATTAGACATTGGTCCTCCTGTGTTTTGCCGATCCTTTTGGCGAAAGTGCCAAATGAGCCATGGCCTGTGAGGAACTGGGTGAAATAATAATTGGTTCTTCTATGTTTACTTTCAACCCAAGATTTGGCTTTTAGAATTAATTTTCGTGTCCATACTGCCGTTGTTTACTCTCGAGACCATCTCTACTGCCACTTTCACAGTGATCTTGATTGGGCCATTCTTTCTGGTTTCTGGCCAGGCGACTACTGACTGTATACAGAAAGCAGACTTTTTCTAACATGATATCAATTGGCATGAATCCTGCTATAATTTGAGCTGCTTCTGCCGACACTGTCCGGTATTCTGAGCATACTCTCAGCAGAGGTTTCCTTTGTAGTGAGATCAGAGATTTTTCTACATTTAATGCTTCTTTCCACGTTGGTGCAGCGCAAACTATCGTTTTTTAGTTATTCATTTCTGATAATTCTGAAAATCTAAAGCTTCAATGTCGTCTAGGCATATTTATGGTAATGCTAAATTTATCCAAACTGCATTAGATTTTATATGAATATACATAGATAGTAAAAAAACCACACTCATATACATTGTATTGACAAAGAAATACAAGTGATGTTATGAAGGGGCGTGGAGTCTATTGAACCTCACGAAGATTTTTTATTTTTTTGATTTTGAGGTTACAATATTTAGTTGTGTCAAAAAAGATTGCCGGTGTGGTTTGAGGATTTGAGCGTAGGTTAATCCAGCTTATGATATAACGCCTAAGGGAACATCGTCCCTACAGATTTTGTAATATTGTTAATTAATGTGGAAGTTGTTTTTGCAAAAATAGCTGATATATTCCAAATTTGACATTTTTAACTTCATCTGACATTTCCAAATCAATTTTCTTCAAAGGTTTCGCCAGAACATCCAAAGAAACTGCAATCTGAAATTGAAAAAGGCTTAAGCAACCAAAGGAGGGAATAGAAAAAAATTATCAATATAACTTTAAGAAATTTCTGTTGGAGAAGCTGTGCATCACTGGAAGGGCATTTTTATGCCATGCCCGGCGATTTAAGTAATAATACTTCGTAATCGTGGGACTATTATGAGGATTAATCATCCCTAATAGATGAAGCAGAAAGATTTTTTACGAGAACAGATTTTCATGAGTGACTTCGGCAATTGTCAGAATACCAATTGAGAGGAAGTATCAAGAGTCATCAGTTCGTTCAATGGCTCAAAGTCCACGTACGGACAACAAAGTCACTTAATAGGTAATACAAAACTGTTAGTGATTAGTAACTGAAAAAGTATCAGTACTTGTTCCAACATTATGCCCAACTGATGTTGATCTAGTACTGGTTAGAAAATTGGCTTTCGGTGAAGGTGCACCGGTAATTGTCATATTTGAGTTTCACCTTCATCGACGCGGAGCCGCAAGAACGGAAACAAATTAGGCGTCTATATTGAACGGTCAAACGGCGCTAGCCGTTGCTTAGCATATCGATCTGGCTGTAACGAAAAAACCGAGGAGTAAATGAGGCAAGCGGCAATTTTCCGATAGCCGACAGTGATTAGATGCAAGTTCGACTTCGGTTTCCGGCTGTGTTGAATTTTCTTCTTAAGACGACGAAAGATGCGTTACCATGGCGAAATCGACGACGCCTCCCGTCGTCCTGGTTACAACGTACGAGTTCATCGCGCCTGACCAAAGTGCCGTCTTTACACCCTCTGGTATCGATAAAGTTCTGTTGCGCTACGTAGCGCGAAAAGGTCACATGCGATTTTGAATTGCGGGGGTGAATGGGGAGGATATCACTTCAGATTGACCACACAGGGTTATGAGTTTTCAATTGATCGATTGGCCTCCGAGGAAATTCCGCCGTATACCCTCTCGAATATTTATTCTGCCTTCGAATGGGCTGAATATTGAATTTACGTTTCACTCGAACGATCCCAACATTTCGTCTTGAAAGGTGATAATGGAGAAGGTGGGATTAAATCACCTTCTCACACAAATACTAATACGAATTGGAAGAAATTGTATCTGAAATATATTATCAGTATATTTTCTCCAACGAATGAGATATGGGATAATCTAACAGTTACAAATTCGTTGGTAAAGTGGATATGGAATACCACTCACTGAATTTCCTCAATTTCTCAAAGCTTTAAAGGTCATTTATAGGAAACCGCATGGACTCTCCATCAAGAAGATGACTTACCACGCTTGGTATTAAGGTTGCTCATTATAGTTTTGGCCTAGGCGATACTGAGTGTTACCAGACCAAATATGTGGCCATAATCTTGAACTATAACATTTTCCACAGTTCAGAGTGCTTTTACGTTCGAGCCCTTGTTCCTACTCTTGCGGTCCAATTCAAGGTTTCAAATCCGATGTCCAGTATGCGACAACTCTTGGTTTAGATTTGCGCGCTATTAAATTTTTGAAGTGTCTACAAAACTCTCCCTCGGTTCCCTGTGTTCTGTCCGTTACAAACGATTATTCGCGTTACTCTCTTGACCTTTTTTTTTCAAACAGCTGATCAGTTGCAATAATAATCCATTTCAGTAATGATGAGGGCTTAGAGATTAATAATGAAACAGTTACTAAGCGAACAGTCCTACTTGGGATAGGTCAGGGAATGGCGAACACCGCAAGAATGGATTAACTGATTGTTAAATCTCCCTCATGAAGATTTATTACCCGCACATTCTTGAGCGGGAAAGTGGAAACTCACAAATTTATAACGTTACGTCACAGCCTCTATTTTCTTCCCGATCTTTCCTCTCACCCCTCGCTTGCCTTTACTCCACACGGCGACGTCACATTGATCGATCTGTCGCCTCGTCAGGACGGCGTGGGTGTATCTTGCCACCGGGTTATCTGGTTTTTATCCATCATACGATCCCGATTCTGGAGCTTGTAGAGGTGTCGCCTGGTCTGAGATTGTCCGTGGAACAAAAAATTAAGAAAAAACGTGAAAAAAAAAAAAATTATGAATTTTTCACTTCCTTATGAAGAATTGACCTTTTAGGAGAATGACTGATTGCTTCCGGATCTGTTAGTCGTGGTTTAACGTGGTATGGACTCATAACAGAATTTTCTGTCGTGATTATTTCATGGGCATTTTGCAGACTGGTTCGTTACAACCTCACTCAAACATCTTCCAAGTTACAACTTGATCGCGTGGATATTCAGGAATCCAAATTTCAGATGCTCATAACGACGGAACTATTCAACTGATTTTGCCCAATAGCGAACTTTACCGAGATATTTGGTCAGTTAACTTATTCCGATAATATGAACTCTCTAACTCATCTTTTTCAGAAATTAAGAGTATACGTCCGGCCGAACATACTCAATTTTGACCACTGATTCTTCATCACGAAGTCGAACTCGATCAATTGAGACTATTTTCAGCTGGGTATTTGGATCAAACGATAGCACGCTGTTCCAGTAGGAAGGACCGCACAAAAACGCATTGACAATGACAAACTAACTAACAAACGGTTATTATGTTGATATCAATGGGGTAAATCAGCAGAAAATGTTTACCCTATAAGGGAAAAGGGAATGCTCGAACAGTAAACTCAAAATGTAATGATTGCTACAGTGGGTTCTGCTTAAGTACCTGTAGTTAGTTTATAAACTAAATTTTTGATTCGAGCAACCTCCACTGAACGGTTTATATTTTCATGTTTTAGAACCCCATGAACGAAATGAGACGCATGGACTCTTCCATATGCAACTATTCGATGCCTAATGCCGAGGCCCATTTCATACCTCCTATTAACTCTTACAACAAAATGAATGCTGCTTCAATGGTGCCAAATTATATGCAGGTGAGTTTTTTAAATTCTTTTTCTCTTATATCAAAAATATAATAGTTACACGTTCACCCACAGGAATCTACTGGTGTCGCTCAATGGTCTGATATATTACTAGTAGTTCCCCTGGATTAACCCTTGAGTTACATCTTATTTTGGTAATGCTAATTTCTTGTTTTTGACCTTGTGGTTAACTCCAAGCTCCTACAGAGTATGAAGTACTCACTGTTATTGATTGTTCGATGCTCTGGAGAAGCTCGGAGTTACTGACACGGTCAAAAAAGGAAGCGTCTACGGTCTTCATCAATTCACCTAGGTATACATGCCTGAATATTCTGCAAATCAAATCTTGGTAATGAATGATAACAGCATTACCCAACCAATGAAATAATTTGTTGTCAAACTGAATTGCGTAGTCATAGCGACCAATTAATGCACTAAATGCAACTATTCCTATAATTTGAATTTGACTGGATAAAAATCGATGATATCATATAAACTGTGGAAATTGCAATGAAAGCCGTTAGTGTCGTAAAATTTTCACATTCTCTCGTTTCTCTAAGTATTATTAAAGAGTGCTTTCAACAACGTTAACTGATTGAGTTGAAAAATGTTAAGTATTATTACTACACGAATCAGTATTCGTCATAAGTATTCAAAAACCCAGAAGCTTAAAATGCGTGCTCACCATCTCGTTCAAACGGCGAATGCCCTTCAAGCACATTCTTTGACATCGCGAACTTGGAATAACAGGCCCAACTTTCGCTCCAATAAATGGAATTGGCTCTAGAGTTTATTCCCTTTCTTATACATTAAGCGGATATAATGTTTTCGCTTACCTGTTGCTTCTCTCCCATTGAAATGAAAATTGTAATATTGCGTCCTCTCTGTCTGGCGAAGTGAGATAGGAAATTCATTGAGGATTTGGAATAGAAGAGTAATTCAGCGAGATCTGATCATATGGGGCTCAGATTTTAAGGATGGATTTCTGGGCATGCGAGGGTTTTAATTAGCGGCTGTGCATCCCGGATAATAGTTTATTTATGGTACCATGCGGACCATTAAGTTATGTGGCTGAATCAAGAATGATATAGGAGGAATGTTCATCCTGAAGCTATAATCTTAATATGGTTAAAAATGGCTAATATTATCCGAGTCAATGTTAATTCACGAAGGATATGTCTCCATATGATCAATATGCTGATATACGAGCTTCACTAAAATGATTAAGACATCAAATATGAATCATTGTTATAAATTTTAGAGAGTAATTATTTGAAAATATCTGATGCAAACGGATACCACAACTTGATCACTCATGGTAACCAAAAGCTCTCCTAGTGGTCTGCCCCAGTAAATTCTTCAGAGAAGCTCTTCCACCAACCGAATCGAGAATTCCAGAAGTTACCAGACACTGCTAATCCTGGAAAAAGCATTCTGGGGATCCCCAAATCTTTATTGACTTGAGCGTTCAGAAATAGTCACACCATTTATAATGTATTCCTTTCGGGGATTTCTTGCTCCCGTAGAGAGGACAACAAATTTTTCTGGATTGATAGGCAACAATTAGTCTCTGAACCATTGCTGTCGGTAATCAGGTTTCGACGCAGGGTATTCTTGTCAGCTTCATTAGTTTTCGTATCATCAGCCTTCATGGAAGGAGAGAATGAAAGATAGTTTGGACGTATGAAGCAGAAACTGGAACACCACTTGTATTAGATGTCGAGGTGGATAGAGCTCCACCAACCCGAACATAAAACTGAAGCATTGATAGTAAGGCCCCAATTCTTCCAAGGAAAACTCCAATGTGGAAGCTTATCACATACTCGAGGGAAGACGAGGTGGATAGCGTCGATTGGTATGCCTGATTCCATTTTCCTTGTATTATTATCCAACCATTTGAGGATATTTGTAATGACAGATCTGATGCCGATTATTTGGAATTTTATTATTCTCAAGAGCACATCTGAGAAGCACTCATACTTTTCTAGCATATTTTGGCTATGATGAACTCGAAATTGGTAGGTAATTAGAAATGTATGTTTTAGAAACTTGAAACCTCGAGTAACCTTGACAACTGGTTTAACAATTGCGGGAAATTATATTAGGTTTCAGTTCTCTCATTTTTTATATGAATTCGAAAATAATCGTCTAACTGGAATTCACATCTGTGTTCTGATATCTAATTACGTTCCACAGCCAAGCCCTTTAGCCCAATTGCAACAACAACAGACCGAAATGTGGCATCCCTACCAGAAAAACTTACAATCGAGGCCCTTAGGTAATTTCATTAATTCTGACAAATAGCCTGATAAACCCTTCATTAATATTTATCGTGCAGGTACACAATTTCACCGGCCGATGATACAGGGGATGCAGCAACCCCAATATATGTCCCAAGAGCCAGTTCAGGACACTCCCACCAACCTAATCATGGATAAATCACAAGAGTCTCCTCCAGTTTGTATGGCCCCGACCCACGCGGAACAGGGGGTTCCCCTGGTACCTGAGAGCCATAACGTATTGACGCCACCAGCGGCGCCTTGTTGTAGAACACCGGAGAGGCCGAAATCAGAGCAAACTAATCAGCAGCATTATCTGGAGACCGGACCGTCGATGGAATGCGTGCAGAATGCGATGTTGGACAGCAAACTGCGACAGAACCAGACCGATCAGTATTTGCCCCTTCTGAGCCAGCTGTGAATCGTAAAAATTTCGATCCGGCCGCCAAAGCTGATCCGCCAGTTGTCACTAAGAAGGTCTGTAGATATAAAGCAATGTTAATGAGAAATTTTCCAATCATAGCAACAGTATCACGAAAGGGTAATCTTGACTATTCGTCTTTTAGCTTGGTGACGTTGAAACGAGCTGTTACGTTTCTGGCGGTTTTTGAGGTATTTGAAGAATGAATCTTGATCACCTATATTCTGAAAGTTCAAATGGAATGGAAATGAACAAATTGAATTGAATTTTTTATAAATCATATTGTAATGTTCACTACTTTTTCTTTCGGAAAAATAACAAACGTCATTGAAATGAAACTAACTAAAACCCTGGAGTCTGACTGACATTACAATTCCTTATTGATTATCAAATCAACACTATTGCCATATTTTCAAATTTTCCATAACTATCAAAGGTTTCTATTCGGAACAAATTTTTTAACCAACTTTACAACTACTGGGGAAAGATTATGATATTCAGGAGATTTTTTATTATTTTTCTACAAAACTGTATGAACTGTATAAAGCACCTTCAATACTCAGAGAAAGTTCAATATGTGTGTTGTATATTCATTTCATCTGTATATAAGATCAAAGCAATTAGATTGGCTATAATTTCTCTGAAGATGAATTTCATAAGGTACATTTTAAGGCTGAAAATATTTCTTCAAATCATTAAGGACCAAATGTTCTCTTTTTAAATTACCTTCAAAATCATCCGATATTTCCAATAGATATATTGATGTGATTTATTTGTACTTATTAAATTCAAGAAAAAAGCTGCATGAAATTACGATATTCTATTTTTCTATTTGTTTGCTAGCAACAAACAACTTCATAAGTTGAAGGTTATGTTTTCTCTCATAGAATAGAATATAAATTGTCACCGGATGAAATATTTGAAAGAATTTGAGATGAAATATTCAATATTTAGTATAGCATATTAAAAAATTATAACTGATCAAATAACATAGCAAATTGTACGTATTGATTCATTTTGAGTATTTATTCTGCAACTTCGTTTTTAAAGCAGGTAGATCAAAAGCACTCTAGTAGTAGTTCTCCTCATTATCAAGCGATATAGTTATACAGTGTGGAACAGCCAAATGGAATAAATTCGATAACGGATAAATGGGAGCGTGTTTGAAAAAACGCTTGGACATGGCGATTTGTATTTTTAACTGAGCATTTAAAAAAAAAAATATATATATAGGGTGCGTCATGTGACAGTGGCCAATACCCACTTTCTTATTTGAAATGCAAGCCCCTATATATTATTAATTTTTTGGATTCTTCAGAGAAGTCTAGACATAAATCATGTGCAATGTCCTATACCTATCTTCAACTGTTTCGGAAATATTAAGTGTATTCAGATTTATTACAAATATTAACATTAAAAAAATTATTTTATTTCACAAATTCGCTACATTACACTAAAAACCTAATAATTAATACTGATTATTTCTTAATAATTAAAAAAAAAACAAAAAATATTAATATCAATGTAGTAAATGTTCAAAATGCTCGCCGCGAACGTCTTGGCAACATGCTAATCTGGTATAGAAATGTCTTCTAACATTACTCAACATCTCAGGTGTAACTGATCTAATCGCAAGCGTGATTCGTCTTTTTAAGTCATCTAAGTTGAGGGGTTTAGTTTTGTATACAATACTTTTGACATATCCCCACAAAAAGTAGTCTAACAGCGACAGATCAGGAATCTGAAAACACTTAATATTTCCGAAACAGTTGAAGATAGGTATAGGACATTGTACATGATTTATGTCTAGAATTCTCTGAAGAATCCGAAAAATTAATAATATACAGGGGCTTGTATTTAAAATAAGAAAGTGGGTATTGGCCACTGTCACATGACGCACCCTATATAATTTTTTATTTTGAAAAAAATGCTCAGTTAAAAATACAAATCGCCGTGTCCAAGCGTTTTTCCAAACACGCTCTCATTTATTCGTTATCGAATTTATTCCATTTGGCTGTTCCACACTGTATAGGTTATCCTCAACTCTAATTATGATAATAATAATAATAAAAATTCAACATCTAATATCTTGGAAACGGTGCATTATAATAAAATGAATGTGGAATGATAAAATCTTCTAAAATGTTCAAAAATACAGTAAACGCCAGGTTTCAATAGTTTTATGAATTTGTAATTAATTAACTAGAAGACCTAAGAGGATAGAGCAAGTGTGTTTAATCTGTAATGTGTGTCCCATTTGTTTGAAACCCCCTTCGAAATTTGATTTCATTCGGATAAGTCTACAAAGATATAAGCAAAAAAATATTTTTTTTTCAAAAAATGATATAAGAAAAAGTATTTCTTATTGTCTCAAGAATCTATGGTTAAAATAAATGTAGTAGTCAAAGACTCAGTATATGAAAAACTTCGATTAATCTGAATATTCCAGAAATTTCGAATGTCAGCAAAGCTTCACTGGTTACAATGTAATTAGTTCTATTCACAGACAATATCAATTTTCAAAACATTATAAAAATCGACAAAGCAAAGTTCAAATATGAATAAGCCTTGGTTTTGTACTGAAATTTTGTGCTTAAATTTGCAGCCACGAGGTAGACCGCCAACGAAGAAGGCAGCGCCGCCTCCTCCGGCTCCGAAACCTCTACCGGACTTCAACGAGGCTTTCGGTTCCACCGAAAGAGGTCGCTTCCTCAGTCCACCAGATCCCCGGCTGAGCAAAAGCTACTTCGACATCATGTTCGATAATGACAATTTTGTCAAATTTGACGATTTTTGAACCAAATTCGGCTCTTAGGAAAATTGTTGTTGTTGTGGTTGAAATTATATCTGAGTTATATAGATATCGAAATTCTCAGGAGAAGAACAAAAGGTTTCACGTTTTCGAGATGCCGGTTTTCTTCATGAACAAACATTTAAAGAAAGTATGAAGCGTAGAAGCAATAACATGAACGGTTAGAAAAATATAATCAATAAGTAAATCGACAAATGCCTGTTCAGGATGCTCTGCAGTCTGGAAGGGTATCTTAGACCAACTCCAGCCATGCAAGTGATGAGATCTTTAGGAGGGCCAATAATCGTCTTTGAACGAAATAGGAAAGAGAAGTATTTTTGTGTTGAAAGAATTACTCTGAGTTTTCTTCAGCCGGATTTTATAGGACGGAGATTGCTAGATTTGGTTCGTTAGATTCTTGTCCATTGGTTAATAAATGGTGTCACTATTGAGGATGATCACGTAATTTCCCAAATATTCAAGCCCAACGCGTTGAAGCCAGCTCCAAAACACTGAATCAGTATTGCGAATGTTTAAATTGTAAGAGTATTTCGAGATAATTATGTATCATATCAGTTTAATTGAAGGTATGACTGTTGATATGCTTCTCGCCCAATTATCATATTTATCGAAAACGATTGAACAAATTATGAAAGGAGCAGAGTGAGGAAAATTAACCGTAGAAATTTTTCATGTTCACCAATTAACGGCCAAAATGAATCAAGGGAGCAGGCTTTTTTCAGAGAACTGGAGAAATGTCGTACAATGTCATGACATCACCATGGCAACCAACCATCGAACGCGGCAAACAATGCGAGTATTGAATAATGCGCAGACATGGTGGCGCCCTCAATAAGATGTGTAGAACACCATCATCCACTGGATCGATAAGTGTAGGTGCCTGCCATGAATGCTATGACAAAACAAAAAATTCTTCAATTTCTTCATTGAAGGCGTTGACTTTCTTTTATTTCGGAAATAGTGGACTTTGCAGGGTTTTTGTGCTCGAGTTCCAATTATTTTGTAATGTTTTTCATAGTTTGGATGGGAGTCGAAACGCGAAACTGATAGAAATTTTATCATTTTTATTAACAGTGGTCTAGGGCTGCCAGTCCACCTCGTGTAGGCGGAAGTCGCTCGATTTCCTAAACTACCTCCTGCAGGGTTTGTAGTGGAAAACCATAAACCTCCAGCTGTTATTTATTAAAATCTGGCAGCCCTACTCTGGTCCAATGGTGGAAGACGACTATAGGAAAAATCTACAGTTTTTACTAACAATTCTCATCAGTTTTGGAATTTTCCATGAGACAAATTTTTTGATTCCTTGAAAACTAACTGAAAAGTGGGACAATATAAAGAAACGTCAGCTTGAAATGTGAGGTACAATGTTAATTGAAGTAAATCAGGTCTATTTTCTAATTTAGGGGTAAGCTGCACACCAGAAGTTCATTTTATTATAAACCGATGATACTTCTACACTGATTTTGTTCAATGACTAACCAGGACTTGACTCTAAAAATCACATCGCCTTGGACTAGGACTGTACAAGATTTTTTTTTAAAAGGAATTTAATGCCATATAGTCAACACTTGTTTGTTCTTGAAAAAAATAGGCATATACAAGTTTAAAATTCGTCATAGGGTTTTACCACAAATCGAATTCGATCTCTTAAACCATAGCACTTGTTCGCGGGGACCAAAGGTTTTGTTAATTTCGTTTTAGACTTGATAAAATTACCTACGGTATCAGAATGAGGTATTTGAAAACTGTTGATCGACCAATTTTTAACATTTGGTGAACTTATAATCATTAAAAAATTTATGTATACTCTTCTAATCACCTTCATATAATCACTTAAGTAATAGGCATCGCTAATGTACCCAGCATAATATCAGTAATGAGTTGAGCAATTTTTTTCGATTAATTGAATCTAGGATGTAATTTTGCATTCAGAATAAAATATTTTTGTTGAATGACAAGGATGAACATCTGTCGGTAAAATTATATTTTAATCTAAATATAAACATTTCTCAGATTCTGATGTTCCAGTCTATATCTAATATACATTCACACTTACTTCTTTCTTTCGAAGATTCACTTATTAAAATAAACTTATATTTATATGGACGTTAGATGAAAGTAGACATTTTCAACCACACTAACAATGTTATATTGTACGATTTTGATGATATCCAATCTGCATATCAGAAATATATTGCACATTTATTTACAAACTGGAGTCAATATTTAGATGAATTATGAGAGGTAAACTCTGCACATAATATCTTCAGCACATTCATTTCTTTAGATGATATTGTTGAGCGAAATTGAGAAGACTCCATATAATTTTTTATTTAATTTTTTATATAAAGACATTTTGGAGATGTTGGCTAGAGAGAGCTTCAGTTTATGTCCTTGTCAGGTGGTTTTTGATTGTTTTTTCCCAAATCTATTTTTGTGCCAAAGCTGTATTCGATGAAAATTCTTCCGCTCCTATAATAATCTTAAATCTAATTATGTTATTATGAAAAAATTTAAGGTTGTGCCTTAGTAGATAATTCAAAATTTATCAAAATCAAAATATTGTCGTAGAGCTTCCCACATTCTGGGGTTTCGAGGGAATTATTGTATATAGGAAATTAATCAGAGATTCTCGGTCACAGATTTGGAGTTGTTTTTGAATGCCCATCAATGTTCTTATTGTCAAAATTTTTACTAAATGAAAGATAATTTTTAATTTTGTCTCTTTCAATATTTTGATACTATTGTTGGCTATTAGGTAGTATAATTCTTTTCATTTTATTGAGATCATGTATTACAGTCGTCCAATACCGACTACCGCGTTAAATGTATTATATAACTTCAAGAAAGCATTTGTGAGAGCTGGCTTAGCATTTTTGAATGTTACGGTGAGTGAATACTTCAAAAAATATAAAACAGTTCATTGGATCTTTCATGAAAATCTTGAGTATATAATCAAATCTGAGAACTGGTGGTCATCCAATAAACAAACTCCATTTCTGTACTCTGAAGAGATGGTAGATGATTTCCATATTGAAAACAGCGGTATATTCTAAATCTTCCTTTAGTCTTCATGCAGTGTCATGCTGTAAACATTGTAACTGAATTCGAAAAGAGAGGAATATCGAAGGACGTTTGCTAAGTAAATATATACCTGGTGGTCCATTATCGAAATGTAGATAACCCATAAATTTGTGATCGTGCGTTAGGAATTAGTGTTGAATTATAGATAACAATTAAAACACCAGATTATATTGTACAAATATATTATATTGCAGTTAAGATAGAAAAGTTTCAGTAAGAAGAGTATGAAATTGTTCGAGGCTATTCAGTAAATGCTTAAATTGTTCTTCCATATATTTCTGTTAGTATAAAATTTGAACCGAATGACTTGCTAGATGAAACCGTTAAGATGCTGAAAGAATTTATACTGAGCATTTATTGAAATTTCATTACTCTTCTTCACGAAATATTATATATTATTATGAATATATTACAATACTATTGTATGTTGTATTTAGAATCATTGCTTAGGTGAATTGTAGATGGATTTATTATCGTTTATTTCTGTGAGATGGTTTTTTTTTCAAACTGCTTATATCAGTTAGAAACGAATAATAGAGTTCGAATCAGCAATCTTATTCAAGGTCAGGAAATTTCCACAAAATAAACGTTTGACGAGAAGGATTTGCCCTATTTAAACTCAAAAAGGAGCTTCAATGAAATTTTTAAGTTTTAAGTTTATCTGGTTTTAGATAGAAGAAAGGTTATATTTATGTTAACTATGACCATGTTAACCACATTGTTATAGTAATACAATCTTCATATTTTTCTCTATATACCAGAGTTTATTTCTGGTTACCATTTTCAATTGAAATATTGAATAATTCACCCAATAGATACCCCCTAGTAAACATAAAAGAGTAAAGTATTGTTTCCTGTAAGTTATTCGAACGAAAATTCGATGATTACTTTGAATAAGACCAGGTTGATTCCATGAATATGAATTGTAAATATCCATTTTAGATGAATCATATCTGTTGACTTGCTGAAAAATGTTTTGTGTGGCAACAATGACAAAAGGTGAATTAGATCGAAAATATCATTTGTTGAAACGTATTATGTCATATCAACATTACATGCAACAGAGTACCTAAATTTAAAAAATATTGTTTTATTGATATGTCCCAACTTAAACAATCTTCGAAATCGAAATGGACTGAAGGATGACTCTCTCGAAAAGACAGTAAAGGAATTTGGGTGAATCTAATAACAGCGATTATAATGTGACTGGCAAACACAAATAGAATAGAGTTTTTTTTTGATAAATCTACTTTAATGAACCTTTGAAAACTTAGGTAAGTTATTCAATCTAGTGTGATATCTGTATTCAGTGTTGAGAAAGAACATAATTGGCAACCCCAACCGACAGGAATGTAATGGAGTGTACAAACTCACATTCACAATTGAAATTCCAAAATAAACTTTTACTCAATCCTCTACCGCAGTCGGTGTAATGTAATGTCTCTTGATCTGGGAAAGTAAAAGTCACTGTGTCAGACATCAAATTTATCTATTCAACTTTTTTTTAATTTTATGTCAAATTCATTTATTCTGTGAATTATTGTTCTGTCTTCCTCGATTATCCAACATTTATTTCCTCTTTGAATATATATTTATTACTAGCTGACCCAGCAGAGGTTGTTATGCCATATAAATAATTTTTAAGTAATTTCTAGTGCAGACAAGAAATAACTTACTTATGTAAGTGTGTAAGAATGTGGTAATATGCGTGAAATAGGCATGGAGCGCTGTGAACGATGAGAGAACATAAAAATAACAAAAAGAAAACATTATTTTCAAGTTATTATAATTTATTCCATAAAATTATATATCATTAATTACGACAGTAACACTAACAAACAATATCAATCTCTTAATGCTATAGAGTGTACAATATTTTTTGTTTGTCTATCTCTAGCTTATACAAACAAACCGGATGGTTTACCCTGTTTCAGCACGGTGGCCATGGACGATTGTTTCTTAAAGTTGCATATTGCGTCAATGATTAATAGTTAATATGAGAGTTACACTGAGATAGCAGAATAATAATTGTCAACGTTACTACTACATTTGATGAATAAACAATAATGATATCCGACATCTGTGTAGGGAGTGAGAGAAGTGTGAGAGAAACAGGAGACCGGCTTCATTCTCATCCCTACTCTGAGCTGTTTACTGGGTCAGAAATGACACCTGTAGACAACTGGCGGTGATATCTAATTAAATAACTTTTGATCAGTTATCGACCGGGGATGAAAAATGATTAAATTACTAAAATAGCTCTTAAAAAATAGGGGTTGGTGATAAAAGGGTGAAAATTTATGGTTATATGTGTTTTTTAATGTGTCAATAAAATAAATGAAGAAATTTAAAAAAATGTCTAAAAATTAAAGAAGAATGTTAAGGGTGGACAACTCTTATCACTAAGGGGTATAAAAAATAAATGTTAGCCGACTCTCAGACCTACCCATTATGCTCACAAAATTTCATGAGAATCGGTCAAGAAGTTTCGGAGGAGTACGGGAACGAACATTGTGACACGAGAATTTTATATATAAGATTTATCTTTTTAATTCTTTCACGTACCATTTTGTCCACCTTGGAGCAATATATTCATTGTATCTTTGTTCTAATGTTTTCTTTGCTCTCGTTTGGTATTCATATTCCTATGTTTTGATGGGTATTTTCTTTTGGTAAATGTTCCTTATTTCTTAGCGTGTTCTTTTGAATCTTCAACTTTTGATATTGTAGGATATGATATTGTTATTCTTTTCTTTCTTTACTTACTTTTATATCACGTCTTCTATGACAGTCTTAAACACACCCATGCTGCTATAGCATTCATAATTTGTGAAAGAACTAATGCATCATCAATATGGTGTATGTACTTTATTAATTTTATATACTGAAGTAGGTATATAGTTGTTGACGAGAATTGTTGATAATAGGTAGAATTATTATTTCGTCAATAACCATCATCTATTATTGTTCTTCTTCGCAACGTTTTGACAGACAGAAAATGGCACATCTCTATATCAAGAACCGTGAGAACAGTAACGAACAGTTCCAAAATCAAGTGTTCCGACCACACGAACAATAAAGAACTCTTGTTCCATACCAAGCGAACGGGCGAGAACAACAAATTACCCATGGTAGAAAAACACAGGTATGATCTTGCGCCTTGAAGGGAGATAGAAAACTCAGAAGTTTCTCTCACATTCTGACGTCATCGGAGTCGCAAAACGGAGCATTTCGTTGGATTAGGGATTTTGGCTGTAAAAAAAGGTAATTAGGTATTCTTTTCACTAATCAACGTTAATTAATTCTACTTTCTTGATTAATACCAAGAAAGTAGTTATGTAAAAAACATGTTTTTCAGACATGATATTAACCACAAAATCAAGAATTATTTATTGTTTTGCAACGTCGCAGATGAGATGGGCAAATAAGGACGAAAATAAGAAATTTAAAGATCATACCTGTCTTACTACCATGAAATTACCTAAAATTACAGTTCCGAACAGCGACGCGAACAGTTTAGATTCTGAGTGATTCTTCAATTTATTTTATTTCACTTTCAGAAACTGGAGGACTGTTTCACCAAAGCTGAAAATGAAATACCTAATGCAGATTCAACATCTAGTTTCTGTCCTCCGCAAAATTTTTTCTCAGAAGAATATAGAATGGACTACATAACCAAACACTTTGCGACGTTGCCAGATTATTCACTGACTACTATCAACACGACGGATGGATTTAGTTTTCCATACGCAAGTTTATCTCCAAAAGGACATAAATCAATGGAAGCCTTTTTGGAATTGTCAGGTCTGAACGAACCTCCTATTTTGATTTCAACAGAGCTCGGTTATATTCCTGTTTTGGAAGTTGATCCTTTGAATTGATTTATTAATTTTTGGTTGAAATACATGTTGAAGTTTATCGAGTTTTTATTAGAATCCTTAAAGATTGTTGATAGGAGTCTTTCGTAAAATTTGTGATATTTTCGGACAACAAAATCGGCCTTCTGAGACCGCTATTAAGAATTTGGTAACTAAATTTGAGTCGACGAGCTCGGTACAAAATGTGCCAACACCAACGTGTGTTCGACCACCGTTCAACTAAAAACATCGCAGCCGTGAGCCACAGTGTTGAAGAAGATCCAAATTTGTCAATTTCTCGACGTTCTCGAAAACAGAGTATTCCAAACCACCACATGGCGAATTTTGCATATTGATTAAGCTTTAAAGCCTTATAAGATTCAACTAGTGCTGGAATTGAAGCCGACCGACCATTCACATCGCCGTAGATTTGCTCAATTCATTCTGGAATAACCGGCTGATTTTTCTGAAATAGTACATTGTTTACCGGGTAGGAAAAGCTTAACATTCCTGGACGACTGTGAAGATTGCTAAGTCGAGGCGCAAGCCGAGACTTAGCAACACAGAGTCCAGGAATGTGGCTTTTCCTACGAGGTAAACATACTATTTTTCCGCAAATCGTTTAAAATTCGACAGATATTGATTGATTTAAAAAAAAACGCGATAATTTTATTCCCAAATAAATGGTGCTTTGAAATTCCTAATAAAATTACTTGGGTTTCTATGGAAACGTATTGGGGTTAATTGTCAAACTTGACGCTTATAAATTTAATTGCTGGTGTTCTCGAAAGTAAAATGATAAGTGATGATGAAATTTCCATTCCTGGGACTCCTCCGGAGCTGGTTGAGGCAGTGAATACTGCTTCATTAGAATTATTGCCAAAGAAATCAAGAGAAAAGTACGAAAATGCATACAGACGTTTTATGGATTATCGCATGAGTAAAAATACGAGTTCTTTCTCAGAAAATGTTGTAATGCCATACTTCCTAGACCTTTGTTTAAAGATGAAATCTTCAACATAATGGGCCAATTATTCAATACTGAAGTCAACCCTTGCACTTAAACACAATGTAGATATATCTACATACTCAAAACTTCGTTCTTTATTGAAACGGCGAGCTCAAGGTTATAGGGCAAAGAAATCTAAGATTTTAACGAAGGAAGAAATTGAAAAATTTATCCAGGAAGCTCCAGATAAAGAAAATTTAACGATTAAGGTAAGTTACAAGTTTTTAATTTCTATTTAGATTATAGCTTTATTTATTTTTGAGGCGGCTGTAATATTTGGTATTTCTGGGGCCTGTAGAATGGATGAGTTAGTCCGAATGACTGTACACGATATAGAAGACTTAGAATCTAAGCTTTTAATCAGCATACCCGATTCGAAAACCAACAAACCAAGATCATTTGTAATTAATCAGATCTACTTGAATGTTCATCGAAAGTATGTTTCGTTAAGACCAGAAAATATGAACAGTGACCGATTTTTCTTTAAATATCAAAGCGGAAAGGGTTGTAGACAAGTGGTAGGAATTCATCAATTTAGAAAAATGCCCAAAATAGTTGCTACTTATTTGAACTTGGCAAATCCGACAGAATATACTGGTCACTGCTTTCGTCGGTCTTCTGCAACAATATTGGTTGACTCTGGTGCCGACATAACTAGTTTAAAGAGGCATGGCGGATGGAAGTCATCAAACGTTGCTGAAGGATATATCGAAGAATCGCTTAACAATAAGGTTGAGGTGGCAAATAAAATTTTCACAGTACAAAATATTCAACAAAATGACCCTTCCACCCTGCATGTTGTCCAAAATGTTTCTCATAGTTCTAAGAGTGTTCCTCCAATGTTCAATAATTGTACTAACTGTCAAATTACTGTAAATATAACAAATCTTAAAAATGTGTTCAGCAATGACTTGATGTTTTCAAAATATAAATTAATTCCTTATAAGCAATGTGTTTTCTATCATTTATGTAGAACACTAACAACTGTACGGAAATATCATATCCTTACAGTAAGGAAATGACATGTAAGTAAGTCCTGACTTTTTTTTCAAGAAATTTTGACAGGAATGTCAAAATTTCCTGGCGATTTGCGGAAAAAGCCTTTACATGCTCAACGTGTCACTGTATGGTGCGCTATGTGGTCTGGAGGCGTGATTGGGCCGTTTTTTCGAAGATGAGGCTGGAAATATGGTAACGGTGAATGGATCACGCTATCGCGAGATGTTAACATCTCAATTTTGGCCTATCATTGATGACATGGATATCACTGATATGTAGTTCCAATAAGACGTTGCCACTTGTCACACAGCCAATGAGACGATCAATTTATTGCAAACCAAATTTACTGATCGCATAATTTCACGGAATTCAGCTGTTAAATGGCCAGCCAGATCGTGTGACTTAACACCACTGGATTATTTTTTGTGGGGCTATCTTAAGGGAAGAGTCTATACGGAGCCAATCGGATCGATTGCAGCCTTACAACTCAAAATCTGTGATGTGATAAACGAAATAGACCCGACATTTTGCCAAAAAGTGAGTAAAAATTTCGATGAAAGATTCTGTCAGCGTTGTGGTCATTTGCCAGATATCATTTTTCATTCATTATTGCGGAACTTTTCTTTTTGTAATACAATAAAAATTTGAATCATCGTCATCAACAGTTTTTGTTTTATTTTGTTTTGAAAAACAATGATCTTTTTGAAAGACAATTTACATCTAAAAATGGAAGTTGTTTATTTTTCTCGATTTCCATTGTGAATTAAATATATGTTATTCCATGTTGGCAAATGATGAAAGCAACATATACATATCCCAATATTCATTATGAATAATTTCCTAGTTTATCAATTCTTCGTAGTTATCATTCAATTCTAAATTACGTTGAGGAAAACAAATACTTGTTAAAAGTTGATCATTCAATTTCCATTCTCAATTTTGATCAATATTCAGTTACATTACAACACAAGCGACATCTGCATTTGTGCAATTTCGTTGAACATTTTTTACTTATGGAGTGGTACCTTCTTTCCTCTACCATTGTTCCTCTACCATCCTCTACCCTCATAGTTTATTGATCGGTCGTAAAGGACCTCCGTGGTAGAGAGTTCTATATATTGTATAAGTATTAGTTCAGTGAATTTTGTACAGATGTCGGGCTATGTACCAAATAAACTGAGCTTGTTTGAACGAATTCACAAATATTTTAGAAACTAAGAATTCGATCTAATTGATAACTTATAAAGTAATATTTCGATTCAGAACAAATTACCCCAAAAAAAATCTTGCATTAAGAACGCACATGAATATTTTCCAATTCTCTTCTATTGATAATCTGAAATTTTCCATGCTGACTTGATTTTTTCCAGTCACTTCAGAATTTTTCCGACTTCTTAGAAATTTCTCAAACTGTTTTTGCAAACTGCTTTGGAATAAGCCAAGTACTCCGAAATTCCTTCAACTGCTTCGAAATTCTTCCAACTTATTATGTATGCTAACTGGTTTGAAATTTTGCGAACTATTGCCAGGTTTTCTTAACTGGTTTCTGAACTACTTCTTACTGAATCCATATTTTTTCGATTGGTTTGCGATCTGCTTTAAGATTCTTCCTTCTGCTTAAAATTTCAACTACGAGTAGTATACAAACTTCCTTTGAACGTTACCGATTGTTTCCGAAGTTCTTCAATCTCTTTTTGAAATTTCTTCATCTGAATTGCGAACTGGTTTGTTAAGCTCAGTGGTTCGAAATAATTCCTACAGCCTTGAAAATTATTTCAACTAGTTATGCCACATGGCCAACTGTTGCCAGGTTTTTTTAAATACTGTGATATTTTTTCGACTGATTTGAGAACTGCTTCGAAATTTTTCCGTTTGCTTCGAATTTTTCTCAATTAGTTATGCCAACAATCTCTTTTCGATATTTCTCCAACTGGCGGAGTGCCTTGAAGAGTTGCCAACTGGTTGTATTTTTTTCTTAATGGATTGGAAACTGCTTATTGAAATATTTTGGCTGTTTTGGAACTTTTTCATTTTTTTCATAACCCCTTTTCCTAACTGCTTTGCTCACTTTATATGAAATTTTGCCAACTGTTTCAAAATTTCCGCAATTGATCTGAAAATTGAACTGCGTTCAACATTGGGGGTTTAGGAGTAATAAAATAGGCAATAATATCACTATTCACTTTTATTGCAATAATGAAAAATATGCAAAATAATGTGTCACATTTTCATCAAACTAAAGATAACTTAAATCGAATATCACATTCACGATATAATTATTTACAAAACAGCAAGATAACTAAACACTAGGCAAGTCACATGGAATAAAAGAATATTTTGCATACAAAGTTGAGTCAACTATATATGGAATATCACAGATTGGTAGTTGACATTGTAGAATCATCCATCTATGTTCATGAATATGCGGAAACCGATAAAGATCCAAATGATTTCATTTTTTTCATTCGAAGAAGGCCCTGATCGTGGATATTTGTCAGTTACACAGAACCGATAATTCATTGTGCTCATGAAGTTTATCGCATATTCTTATACATGTCTTTCCTAGCCTCTTCTGCAGAAGCCAATTCCTCATCAAACTCCAAACAACCGATGCCTTCCAGTCGCTCCAGATCGATCCAGCCCCTCCACCTGACGCAGACGCCGTTCATAATGAAGGATGATTTAATGTGAACCTGAAAAAAAATGAAATTATTTAATTTAATTTCGTATGATTATGAATTTTGACTTCAAATTTAGAAATGTTCATTTATAAGTGTTTGGTTGTTCCGAAGTTAAATTTTTATATTGGGCCGATTTCGAAAACGTGTCTCAACTTCTTTATTCCTGAAAATATTCAAGAATCCTTGGCCATTTTTTCAGTGGGAATACCACATTCTTTTTTCATAATTTTTTTCCTTAGGTGATATTTCCACAAAGAAACATTTCCATAAAATAACAAAAATCTAATCCTTTTTCAATAATAATTGACAACAGCTTAGTGGGAGAGAAAATACATTTAGAAAATCAAGATATGTTGTTATACTATTTAATACAGAAATTTCGTTAAGAAAAGATGTCGAATTCATCAGAATAATGTTTTAACTCAATTTTAGAACTTCAGAATGGATATACTAGTATTCTAGATACAGCGAAGTCAAGAATAAACATTTCATACAATTTCACGATTTTACAGAAATTAGTAAATTTGTAGTACCTAAATATCATTCACATATTCACATGAATAAGTTCTTATATCTGACATGGTTAATTTATGATATATTAGTTTCTGAATGTCCCTAAAGAAAATATTTATATTGACTTTAATATTTGGAATTAGGAAACATTTTGTCTTCCAATTTCGACATAAAATTTTAAATTTTATTTCAAAGCATATTGATATGATGAAACGATTTTACTAGTTGCATAAAATAAAACATTAGAACAAAAACACTATTCTTATTAAAAGATTTTTCAACACATGAAAAAATCAACTCATTATTATAAATATTTTCAACAATTATTACAATGATTCGAATTTATTGTCCAAGACTTACTTTTTTTATTGCTTGAGATTGCTGTTATTTGGGAGTAATTGTACAAGGTGTCCAGAAAGCATTTCGGGTTTTCGTTTTCGCGCCATATTCGGAACGGGCGTCTAAAAGGAGCGGGGAGGGTTTCGTGGCGTCCGCCATTTTGTGTAGTTTTAGTGACGATGGAACAGTACTCGGGTACAAGCGTATTATCGTAATGGTAATTCAATTATTATTAGGAAATGGAGTAGGATGTTCGAGACACATGTGCGACAGTTAAATTTCAAAACTCTGGTCGTCTTCGTTCAGTTCGCGATGAAAAACAATTGAAGAAGTTGAGGCGTCGGTTCGTCAAAATTCGTCTTTATCCATCCGAAAGTGAAGCCAAGCGTTGAACATAAAAAAATTGTCTTTACAATCGATGTTAAAGAAGACTTACATCTAAAAGCCTATAAAATTGAATTGGTTCAACAATTTAAGGATGCGGACTATGCTATTCTACTGAATTTTGCGAACGACATGCTGCAGCGATTTAACAACATACTTTTTAGTGACGAAGCAAATTTTCACGTGAATGGTCATGTTACTAAGCAGAATTGTCGGTATTGGGCAGTGAAGAATCAGAGACGAAAGCATGAACGACCCTTGCATGGCCCTAAGGTCGTTCTAAAGGCTTAATTGGTCGTTATTTTCATGAAGATCAACGAGGCTGAGCCATTAATGTGAATAGTGACCGTTATTGCGATATGTTGGGAAATTTTTGGTCCCAGAGTTGCAGAAGTTTTCAGATTTCAACTCAAGAACGTGGTTTCAGCAAGATGGGGCCACTTGCCATACCTCAAATGATTCAATGGAAGTTGTTAACGAATTATTCCGTAACAAAGTCATTTCGTGAAGGGATAACATCAACTGGCCTCCCAGAAGCCCCGACCTTAGAACTATTTTGCATGGGGATACCTCAAAGGTAAGGTTTATCAAAATAGTCCGATGAATCTAACCCAGTTGAAGCAAAACATCAGGTCAGAAATGGCAGCAATATCAATATCTATGTGTCAACGTGTTATCGCCTATCTTAGTTTCCGTTTAGAACAGTGCCAGCAACGCAACGGTCATCATTTGGATAACATCATCTTTTCCTAATAATTCTCCAATTCATATGTTGATAATAAACAATGTTCGAATACCACATTTAAAAAGGCGTCAAACATCCACAAATTCTAGCTGGCGACAAATATCCTGGCGCCGCCTTTGTTCAACCTCCCTTAAGCTTCCAAGAATACAATACCATATATGGTCTTTGGTTTCACTCATGAAAAACCGTACATCGATGTGACCATATATGGACATTCTAAAAGCCCTCGAAGAGGGAGTCATCCCTGTCGCATAAATAATAATAATAATAATGACTTTATTGAATCCAAATTATCAATACACTTATTCCTAATATAAAAACAATGTACAATCACAGGGCGGAGTTCAGATTGTGACACCAGGAGCCACTCTCTCCTCTTCCACTCAAGTTCATGCTAGCTCATGTAGTACAATACAAAAAGTTAAAAAACTATGATGAAGAGAAGAAAGAAAAAACAAATCTATAGCGAAAAGAATTATCCATCAACAAACCCAAATTACGAACAGTTTTAACAACAGGAATCTTCTCCGTACCAATAACAAACTCACTACACTCTTTTAACATATCACATGCTGACTGATTACCAAAAAAAATCGCCTTAGATTTGCTTCCATTGACAAGCAGGTTATGTTGTTCTGACACCTTTTTGATAGCTTGTAAATCGCGATTCATCTTATTCAGTCCCTCCAGTACATCAACAGCATTAGCATTCAAACTGTAATAAAGTTGTGTATCGTCACAATGAAAATGAACCTCACAAAACTCAAGGTATTTCCAAAATCCATGGGTATAAATTATGAACAACAGAGGACCCAAGAGAGAACCCTGGGGCACCCCGCACGAGATGAACAAAGGGTCCGACAAAGAGCCATCAACTTTGACTCGCTGCGTTCTGTAGAAGAGATAGCTTTTGAGCAGTAGCACAGCCTCATTTGAAAAACCCAAGAAAGATAAAATGGAAATCAGTAATTGATGACAAATAGAGTTAAAGGCTTTACTATAATCAAGTAATATAAGTGCTGTAATGAGACCCTTATCCGTGGCTGACAAAATATCATCGGTAATCTTATCTTGAGCAGAGCAGTCGTGCAGCTGTGTCCGCGTCGAAAGCCAGACTGAGATTCCGGGAGTATGTCAAACCTATCAAGATGCTCCACCATCTGAGTATATAAAAATATATTAAAAAAATATATTAAATAGTCGGCACACATCCAAAAAAAGACATTCCAAGTCAGTAAGATCATTCTTATTCAAGCATTAAAGTCTAGTATTCGCATTCCAAGTCAGTCAATCATTCAGATTCAGTCACTCATTCTCATTCATTTACGCCTTCAAATTCAATCACGCTTTCCAATACAGTATTCCTACGTCGAGTGTCCTCAAACCAACCACGAAGTGTGTAATCAGTTGTGTCAAACAGTGTTAATAAGAAACATATCAAAAACAAGTTATGTGTTCTTAGTAATCGGATGAATACAAACAATAAACTCTTTCATTGCTCACAAATATTTTTTAGATTATTGAACTTACAAATACCCGATATCCTTTCTGGACACCTTGTATTATATGTTGCACCAAATGTTCCTTCCGATAGTTTTTTATTTTTATTATAATTTTCAACATATCCCTCCCAACACTTCTAGATTTCCAACCTCCCTCAGGATTTCTAGAAGAGTTGCCATTCCCATAATTAACAAAAAATCTGTTAGGTTTAAGATAATGTAGCAAATTGATGTATTTTGCCAAGATTTTGACAAGATTTGTATTTTCTAGGTCTCCGCTGGTAATTGCAAACTGACTCATAACTTTAATTTTTGAAGGTGCGATATTAACACAAAAAAATGGCTTCCTACCATGTGAAATTTTCAGATGGTGGTAATTTTACTTCGTTTTTTATGCGTGCTCCTGCCATTTCGATAACCTCACAATTTTGAGTTTTCCTTGCAGTCAGCTTGTATCAAAAAGTTATGCAGAACTTTCTCATTGATATGTTTTATATTCTCCTGATCACAACCTCGTATCAAATTTTTCTTTTGCCAAATCACAAACTTTCTGTGACTTTTTGGGGATTTCTGATACTAGAGTAGGTATTATGCCTCTTCAATATCGCTTGGCTGCTGATCTGAACGTGAAACACACTCATTTTGTTCAGACTTATCCACAAAATATAAAACTAACAACTAACATGAAGAATAATGAAGCGTAATTTGTTACATGAAGGCAGAAGAGACCAATGTATCAATTATATTATATTTCTTCATCATATATTAAGACTATCATCAATTTTATTGTTTTTCTTTATTACTTTTTTCAAAATAAGAAAAAATCTTGTGAGCAATACGTTACGAAATGACAATTGTGAAACTTGTGAGCTTTTGCGGAATGAACATAAAAGGAATTCCGTAAGTAGTTACTCAAGTATTGTTTTTATTTATATTTTAGGTATACATTCAGTTGAAGATTGACATTCTTTTTCATAATTTTTTATGCAGTACATTATTTGAGCTTGAGAGGATTTAATAGCAATGAAAACACAATTTGTAGCAACACTCACGTAACCGCTGCTAGGCGGAAGCTGTTCAGTGCCAGTTGAAACATAAAATTACAGAATGAATAAACAATTCCGGCATTTTTAACCACTGAAGTCGGTTTGCCTACAGATAGACAAGAAGTCAAAGTCTATTTCAAACCGAAGAAGGCGCCTCAGATGTTGTAAAATATTTATAGTTATTTACAATGGATACACAATATGGCGAGTTTCAATAAACAGGGGTTTTATGACGCCTAATTTCGTTTTGAAGATGCCGACTTT
This sequence comes from Micraspis discolor, assembly GCA_030674115.1. Taxonomy (NCBI): domain Eukaryota; kingdom Metazoa; phylum Arthropoda; class Insecta; order Coleoptera; family Coccinellidae; genus Micraspis; species Micraspis discolor. The sequence goes on along the minus strand of JARTUT010001309.1, from coordinate 2,599,931 downwards.
CATTGGCCCCATTTAGGGTTGTTTCAAAATGTTAACCTCAGTCAACCAGGGATGAATAAGTCTGGAATTTTGGGTCACTTAACCTTGAGAGTTGTCGGCAATTTGGAGTTATGTCTTGCAAATTTGTTGAGTGGAAGAAAGTTGAGAGGACTTACTCTACTTTGCGTTAACTCGATTCGATACGCAAATAAATAAATTTGAAGTGTTTCAACTGTACATAATTCAATGGGAATTTAAAAAGTTAGTTCGATTGGTCCACATTCTAGATGGAGAATAAGAGGAATTTGCTGATTGAATTTTGTTATTTTCTTCTCCAATTTAAATTATTGTTGAATGCGTTGAGTTTAAATATCTAATCTGATTCTGAATGGCATTTCTAAGGTAATTATATTTTGGACAAGTAAGTAGAGGGCTCAGGGTAGTGTAATTCTGTATACCACTGATTGCCTGCAGAATTAAGCTGCTCTTTTGTTCTGAATCGAATGTAGTTTCAGCCAAATATATAAAATCTGGAAATCGATAATTACTCAAAAAAATTCCATTATATTCAAAACTATTAAGTATCCTAAAAATTTTGTAAAAATATGAAAGATCAGAAATCATGTGAATCGTAACAAAAATATCACAAAAGATTGAAAAAATGGATCAATTCAAAAATATGTGTTTCAGTCAGGCAATGTTATTATTAATGAAAAATATAAGTTTGTTTAGCGCAAGTTTTTTCCTCTATCAAGAGGATCATGAATTGTTATACAGGGTGAGTATTTGACAACTGCGTTAATTTTAACCATAGGTTCTTGAGATCAAAAGAAACACTTTTTCCATATCGTTTTTCCATATTTAGCTGTGTTAAAAGGTTTTAAGCATTTTAAATTTTACATTGGGCAGTTTAGTTTGAATGAAAATTACCTTCCACAGCACCCACTATTGAATCTGAATTGTTTAAAAACATTATTTTCCCTCTAAGAAATGATTCAGTCACTCATGTTTCATCAGATAATTATATCGATTGAATTCCTTTCAACTTCAACTATCTCAAAGATGGTGGAATTCAGGAAAAAAGATGATGAATGATTTTATCTGCAAAAAAGTCTAATGATTCTAGGAAGTACAAGATACGGACCTTTAGTTCAAGCGATATTTGTTTTTCATGCAATTTAACCAATCTGTACAGTAGTAGTGAGACACTCACAAGAAATGGAATAAATCTATTGATGCCAAAATATGCATGACTGTTATCAAAAACCTTCTACAAGAGATCATTTCAATTGATATTGTCGTTTGAATATAACAGGTGAAAATGCAATTTTTTTTTAAATTTCAACACCCTATATCTATTGAACGGGGCCAAATTTGGAAAAATGTTATAGGAAGAAAATGTTTCTATTGACGCCAAGAAATCTATGGTTAAAATTAACGCAGTGGTCAAAGACTCACCCTGTATAGTTGAAGAAAATTTCCGATTGTGATCCCATTTATGAATTTCTTTGGATGTCAAAGGCGATTTTTCGTATAAAAGGAATAGGCAAAAGGTATCTGTATAGAGAAAGGGTCGTGTTTTGCGTGCCTGATTGGCCATTTGCGAAAACAGAACAACTTTCAAGAAACCAGTTAAGGGTTCGTGCACCTTTCGAGTAGGTATTTTTTTAGCCCTAGGCGAAGGTACAGATGTTCAATGCTCTAATTGTCTGTCAGAATTTAACACGCCAGTTGAATTTCTTTCCAAATTGCTCTGCACTTGACGTTTGAATAGTCAATTTCGAATAACAAAGAAACTCGAGGAAGGTTTTCGGGTAAAGAAGACTCAACTTGTAAAAACAATGGAGTAACCATTTGGTGAAGTAACCATCGTATTTATATATATTCTTTTGAACTTTTGTCTTACAATTTTTAGGTTGGCAAACAATACATGATGATAATAGCGCAGTTGGCTCTTAATTTTTTTCATTTTGCTGCATTTCGATTCAGGATGAAAACCTTTTATATTTTCATGAAACTCACTATGCAAAATACACAAGATGCCAGCTGACCATTCAGACCAGAACATTTCTGGTTAAATAGAACTGGGGCAAAAAAGTTCTTCCGGTTTTCATTATATAAATTGATTGTAGGTATAAATATCTACAATTTTGACATTCTTGTTCTGAAAGGAGCGAATAATTTTGACACTTCCGCCCTCCGAATCTTTCAATTTTGCCTTCTTCTTTCTTTAGATGTTAGCTATTACGAAAAAAGTTGAAGAAACCTTGAAAAGTGGCCAAAAATATGTATGAACGACAGTTTGCAATGTTAGTAAGTATGAAAATGGCAGAACTTCTTGGGCAATATTTTTATTAAAGAGATGAAAAAGACTCCAGAGGCACTAATTAACAGTTTTTTTTCCTATATAAAAGGTTTTTAATTTCTCGCAGTTACAAAATTTTCAAATTGAAGAACTGCAGGCAATGTTATTTAGTAGTTTAGCGAAAAACATGGATGTACCTAGAGGAGATTTATGTATGTAGACAGTTTCCTTTTATAATTTCTGTACCTTATTCGAAAATGTTATCAAGTGAAAGGTTCCTGTTTGAACGTTGAACTTCATGAGCAATAACAACAATGAGAATAAACTCAAATCTTGAGATAAATTTGTAAGCCTTAACATCAATCGTCAAAGATTGAATTCGAAATATTTTTTGGAAAGTCAACATCACAATGACTCGTCGAATTGAGAATTAATATAATCTGATCATCTCCTTTGAGGTTCATTTGCATGTACCCTCAATACGGAGTATATTACCTAAATGACTAGGCAGTTTCCAGGTACATGACTAGAAACTTTACCCATTGTCTAATTCAATTGTAGACTCCTACTTGCATCATAATAATCATTAATTACACCGAGCGTCAAGATTATTAAATTATTTAACGAATGATTTCCAATTACATTTGAATTTTCATGAAGGTTTTACCCCTTGAGATTATTATGCAAAATTAAACACTAATCTAAAAAACATTGTAACAAAAGTTTTGAATTTTCGATTTGTTTAGGGTAGCTGATTAACATAGAATCAAAGGTCTCGCTGCATTATAAACAAATTAATGTTTATACTTTTTGTCCATTGAGTAATGTTGTTATCTACATGAGAATTTTGAAATGTATTATTTTTCTTTAGTGACTAAAAGTTGAATTAATTATTTTATTTTACCTTTCCAGGTTCCTTGTCGAAGTCACATTGTTTATCACCTTTGTTGTAATCTCGGGTTGGAGGATTGAAAACTAACTGCATGTGCATTCCATTTGTCACGAATGCTACTTCTGTATGGCCTTCGTATAATTCTCGTTGAAATCTACTTTGCCTCTCTTCTTTACCACGATCACGGCATGCTGTATATCTGACCTATGAAAATTCATTTTTTAATTTCATATTTTTTAAATATTAATCATTGATGCTTGCTTCAAGTGATTCACTGACCATCAAAAAACATATATTCACATTTATTTATATGAGAACTTGAAAAAATATAATTAGCTTCTTAAAATTGATATTTTTTGAGAATTTACCTTGACTAGGACATAGAAACGTTGGAGTTTTATGAACATAAAATATATTTATTTATTTATTATATCCGAAGATCTTTAGCTCTTGAGCTCAACGAATATATTAGGTAGATGACGCAATAATCCGAAATACTTATTATTTAGGATGCATTTAAAAAAGTTTAGTTAGTTATCTATATCATGAGATATTTCATGTTGGAATTGTGGAATATATTATATAGAAAACTTATATTTTTGCATTCGCTTCATAAACTGTTACTTGTATGACGTACTCGGTTTTTGTGATTGAAATATAGTACGTGAACCAATTTTAAGGATTCTGAGAAATCACTCCAATGATATACATTCTTGTTGGGATACTCATGCAGGGTGAAGTGGTTCATATCTTTATTTCGTTTTAATAGTCAAATTGAATGCCGTATTAAAACTAATTTCCAATTCAATTTTCTTATGTAGTTTGTAACAATTGCATTTTTTGCCCGCCGTACCTAATGTTCTTCAAATCTAATTATAACCGCTTCTATTGATTTGCAATTTTATATTTTTGAGTTAATTCGTTAGTTGCATCTACAAAACGTTATTTCAATTAATCATTCGATCAGTTCAATAACATATATCCTAGCTCAAAATTGATTTTTGGTTAAAATACTTTCTTACATGCCATGAAAGTATTTTAAGGAGGAAATTCAGAATCTGATCGCAAGAATTACAGAATTCAATTTATATATATTTTCTTTTGAACTTTTGGCTTACAAAGCAAATATTTTTCGAATTACCTAGTTTTACATCCTCATTTGAATAAATATCCAAGTGAAGAGGGTAGTTTTCTTCAATAAAAAGGTCAAGCAACCTAAACCGCAACTTATAATTTTATTTAAATTCATTGAGAGTTAGGATATTATAAGATAATAATCGATATAAATGAAACAACAAAGGAGAGATACATTAAACGAGATAGATGAAAAAATTCAGGTTAGGAAATATGTTAGAATAGGCGTTTTAATTAAGACAGAATTCTTGTGAAGTTTTGAATGAAATAACATTATTTTTCACACAAATGATATCGACTTTGAGCTTTTTTTTTTTATTAAAAAAAATAGATTTTCAAAAATATTTTTATTAGATACTAACCTCACTTTCTCTGCTAAGTCTGCGGAAAATCTCGTCAGATTCGAATTTTGATCTCTGATCTGGAACAACCCTCGGCACTCTGAACATGTATTTATTTAACGGCTTTTGATACATCGCACCGTAATGTAGCATCCCCGAAGGATCGCTCATGTGCTGATGTAAAGGATTTCCGTAATTCATTTTCAGAACACCTGAAAGTGCGACACTATTGAAGGTTACTTTATGCCGGACGCGTACAGCACGACAGACAGGCACAAACTGATATAAAATTACAGGCAATTCCGGGGAGGACTGAGAGGCTCCCTTATAGGCGGGGTTTCTAGAATTCCTAGCCAATTGGGAATGGTTCTGGAAGTCCTTCCTATAATCTGGGATTTAGTATTGGGGTCCTTAGTTGCGAGCGGCATTTATAGATGTCGTTCTTCGTAATCCGTTTAATGCATTTCGAAAACTCTCTCTTTTGAGATTAAAGCCATTTAAACATAGATTAAAGAGAACATTATGGGAAACTGAGAGACTAACACAATCCGAACGGTTTTCGTTTATAATAATTTTTCCGTCTTAAATTTCGAGAAATTGATATAACGTTTTCAAATTTTACTTTCCCAATTTGCAAATGGTTCTTCTACGTGGTGGTGCATGCTGAGAAGTAGTTACAATGACAAAATGAATATACCAGAAGTTACATTTCAATTTCAGTTCAATTTACCAAAGCACGCGAATATCAAGTATTTAATTAAATCAATTTTTTTAAAATCATTAAATATTCGAATCGGACTTATTAATTCAATTTCGGTTGGTGGAAAATTAATCGACATAGTTCATTTACGTTGAAATAATCTATGTTGGCAAAATTATGAAAAGTACGTGAGATCAGGGAGCTTTTGCGGATCTTTTGGGATTCGATATGGATTAGTACTTATAATGATCGTGTTAGAACTCATGAAAAAATCCAATATCACGATCAACAATTACTAGAAATTTACAACGTTTTAATGCATCTGGAATGGTCAAGGATTTGCCAAGATCTGGAAGACCACGGGACGTAACGAACGAAGCGATGAGGAAAAATATTGCCATTGATTTAGAGGAATCACTTCAAACTTCTACCACCGTTCTGGCGCGGAACTACGGGATAAGTCAACGTTCCGTTGGAAAAATATTAAAAAGGAAAATTTTTATCCGTATAAGGTAGGTACTATTAGTCCAAGAATTGTCATAAGATGATTTTGATCGACGGCTCGAATTTTGCGAACAGCTAATGAACATCTGTAATGATGACGAACGTTTTGCTTTCAATGTAGTGTTTTCTGATGAGGCAAATTTTTGTTTGGATGGAACGGTTAACCGCCATAACTCAAGATATTGGTCAACTGAGAATCCTCATTGGATTGATGAAGCACAAACCCAGCGACCAGAAAAGTTGAATGTTTGGATGGGAATTGTACAAAATAGGCTAATAGGCCCATTTTTCATAAACAGGAACTTAAATGGAGAAAAGTGTCTAGATTACTAAATAATCATATCATTCCTGCACTCCAACAGAACGGGCAGTTACCACCGAACGTTTGGTTCCAACAAGAACACCTCCTCCCTATGATAGACGGGTTCGGAATTTTCTAGATGCTAATTTTCCAAATCGATGGATTGGACGTAGAGGACGCATAGAGTGTCTTGCTCGTTCTCCAGATCTCGGCCCATTAGACTTTTTTCTTTGGGGTTATCTAAAATCACGTGTTTATGTTAATCGACCAGCATGCTTGCAGGAATTGAGACAACGGATTCTTGATGCATATGCATTAATACATGGAGAAGTGTTTAGAAAAATTACTCAAGAATTTGTTAATAGACTGGCATATTGTCAGGATATGAGTGGCAAGCACTTCGAACATTTTAAATGATTTTTTTAAAATTATTTTTAATGAATTTTTTCTACTAGTAAAGCCCTGTATTTCTTTTTTTTTTATAGATTTTCATAAAAAATACGTCATGAAAAGCAGAAAGAGTTATCAACTACAAAGTATTTCATTTTATTTCTCACTATTGATACAAATAACAACGATTTATTTATTTGAATGGATTTTTCTCAAATGTACAAAAAAACTTAATTTCTTTTTTTTACAGAAAATTTTTACATGGAACCCGATATAGAGAGATCCGAAACAAGGCACACTTTCAGAATCTGCAGAAAAATACAGGTCCCATTTGAATAAAACAATTTCATGTCATTTCCGGTTAAACCGGAAGTATCTCATTAATGAAAATATGCTCATCAGATGCATTGTGGTCCATTACACTCAGCTGCCAAATTTCAAAAATATCGCCCTTTTCGTTTTAAAATTATTAATTTGGTGCCAAACTTTATTCCAACCCTGTATATCTATTTTGGTTGGTTTTTAAATTTAAAAGAACGGAATTTGAGCTTCGAACATATTTCAAGGAAAATTGTGAGTGGTTATTTTAAATCAAGATATAGATTTGTTAATTTTTTGTTGTCTTTACTAACACAGTTTTCCAGAGTGCGGACTAAGACTTGAAACAAGTGCGTAAAAGCACCTATCCCCAAGTCAGTGTTTTTCTTAATTATTTTATAATTAAAGTCATATATGATAAAAACCAACTCATGTTTTATTGTATGTTATCTTCTTGGTATTAGAAAAAAATTAGGTTGATTTTTCATGGAATTTTGAGGAAAGCAATTGGTCAAAAACTACATCCAACTAATGCCAATGGCATTAGCTAATATGTATCTACAAGAAATGATCTATCAGAACATAATTAGAAAAAACTGAAATTCGAATTCGTAATAATTTTTCCATGTTGTTCTCTGATGAACGGGAAACCTTAAACTATCTCGTGTCTACCGTAACATTTGTGTTTTAATTAGGGGCCTTCCGTGACCAAGCGCCAGTGGAGTATAAGTTGATCTATTCGTTAACAAACTATCAACTTCCGCTTGTTCTCTGATACATAAGTGGCCCAGCTGACGCTTTCAGTTGAGTAAAAAATTAGAGAGAACCAATGTTTTGAACTTTTATTGTCTGAAGGTTCATTATGCTCAGCAAGTGGCGTGAAATAGGTTAATCAATTATATTTTTACCCTATCTTGTATGACAGAAGAATCGGGTCGATTGTCGGACCAATTTAACCCTTTCAGATAGATGGGATTTTCTTTCCTTCAGGAGGATATATAATTTAATTGTACAACAGCATTTGATGCGCAGGGTTTAATTTTATTTACAATGTGATATAATTCGTTTAGGGCAGTGCCCTTTTTCAAGCCTGTAAAAAATATTATACACAAAATAACAACAATAAAAACAAACAAACAATCCATAAGTATCATATATTGTGAAACATTCTGTTGAATAGACCAACAAAGACCAAGAAGAAAAGCAAAATCGATGTGACACTTCTTAACTTATCCGTGTCCAAATGTATCTTCAGCAAGTAAATCTCCAGAACTCTCCAGAAGCGGGATATTTCCACTCTGAGTCTATTAAATGTTCTTTCTCCACGTAGCGTAAGGTAAGTGGATACCAGATGACATCACTTCTGCGGTGATGCTGTCTCTGGAGGATTTCTTCCAGAGTTCTTCTATTCCTTCTTCAGTTGGCCTAGTTATTGGTTCACTGGTTTTCAAAAACCTCTTTCTTGATTTTAATCGATGATGGTATGGTATATGTCCATGAAGGGGGTTTCTTTCATCTTTAGTTTGTTTGGTCCTTTCTTTTTGAGCAATGAATGAATTTTTGGTGAAGCAATGCCAACTATAGGATATACTTATTCTAGGGGGCTGGGTTTTAGGCATCCAGATATTAATCTGGACTGTTGCATTTATAGCCACATCCACTTCCCTCTAATGTATAGAATTTCTTCACGTAGGGCGGCGTATTCTGCCTAGATAGAGCAGTTGCTGTTGTCCACAAAGTTTCAGGTCTGGCACCGCATCATGTACCTCTTAGTTTCCGGATTATGCTCTTTTTTGCCATAACCTTCATCTTGGTGTATTTGCAGTGGGTTTTATAGGACAAGGTTCCATCAAGTTTGAAACCCAGGTAATTTGGTTTTTTACAGTTTTCTAGAGTTGTTCACCTCCCCATCTAACATCAAGTTTTCTTTTTGCCTGGTCGTTTCTTAGGTGGAAAACACATAATTGGGTCTTAGTTGGATTTGGTTTTAGATGATTTCCTGTGTAGTAGATTGACATTTCTGAGAGGGCTTGTGTTAGAGTTCGTTCTACTTCTTCAAACTTGTTTTCTTGTGCAGCTATTGCTGTGTGGTCCGCGTTAATAAATTTACTTACTTTGTCGGAAAGTGGGATGTCATTAGTATAGATGTTGTATAGGATTAGAGAAAGAACACTTCCTTGTGGTAGTCCATTCTTTTGAATTTGCTATCGACTTTTCTCATTTCCTAGTGTTACATGGAATCTTCTGGTTTCATGGATACATTTGATTGAACCTCTAAGTTTGTAGTCTTTCGTCAGATTGTATACTTTCTTTATAAATTTTTCATGATTAACTTTATCGTAAGCAGCACTTTAATCAATAAATGCAAGACTGGTTATTTTCTTAGCTTCGTAACCATCCTCAATATGTTGGGCAAAATTTAGGATCTGACTACAGCATGACTTTCTAGGTCTGAATCCACCATGTTCTTTTATTAACTTTTCATCGATATGTGGTGTTATTCTGTTAAGGATTAAGCCATCTAGTAGTTTATATAGGTGACACTGTAACGATATTGGTCTTATAATTCTTTGGATTATCTGGTTTCTTCCCCGGTTTCAGTAATGCAACCACATGTGCTTTTCACCTCTAAAATCAATTGACAATTAACCCCAATAACATCCAACCAAATGAGTTGTAAAAAAAATGGAATAGATGATATAAGAATTAGATCTCTATTCAACAGAATGTTTTACAGTTTATGATACGCATGGATTGTTTATGTTTGTTTTTATTCGATACTAGCTGACCCGACAGACTTCGTCCTGTCAAAAAGATTTGTAATGTGGCAGTTTTTGTTCCTACGTATTTTAAAAAATTCTCTTGAACAGAACCGTCACCCTGGTGATAGGGCGTTGTGAATAAAAAATAATTAAATAAAACATATATAAGGATTTAAAAGTAAGTAATCGCTTTATTGTTAATCATGTGAATCATAATTATTATTATTATCATTGTAGTGCTTTGTTGTATACGATGTTTTTTGTTTGATTACCTGGCGCATAGATAAACAAATCTGATGGTTTTCCAACACGGGAACAGGCAACATACAATTGACCATGTGAGAAACATGGGTTTTCTAGATTAATACCACAAACACCTAATGATTGCCCCTGGGACTTGTTTGTAGTCATAGCAAAAGCAAGCCGCACTGGAAACTGTAGTCGTTTAAACTCAAATGGCACATCAGTCGGAATCATTGGGATGCGCGGTATGAGAACATCTTCTCCTTTATACTTTCCTTTGAGTATAGCTGCTTCTATCACATTGTTTAGTAATTTTTTTATCGCTAACCGTGTACCGTTGCAAAGACGCGGTTGGTTGATATTTTGCAACATTATAACCACCGATCCAACCTTTAATTGAAGATTGTGAGGTGGCAATCCCGCCAAATCCAGCTAGTTTAAAAATTCCGGTGGATAGTTGACTACATCATCTTGATTAGTAGCCGAATCAACTGATTTATATATCCTCAATTCGCCTGTAATTTGTTCTTGAATTTTGAAATTTAATTCATTTACATCTATGTTTTTTGCAGCCAGTATAGCTCATTCGCTCAACCAATCATGGTTTCTGTAATTTTGAGAAACATCTGGAAACACCTTCTGAATAAGTTCATCTTTTGATCGAGTTAACTGACAAAAACTTTGAGGAAAGTTAATGCAGCCAGTCAACGTGTCTATAGAAAATTTGCCATTACCAATGTCAATGAATTGTTTAGAGAATATGTTTCCAGATTGGTCATTTTGCAACTCGACACGCATATTCTTGCTTCAATGAAGTACTTTGACATGTTTCCCCAAATTGGAGGACTTTAGACATGCATTGAGTTCATCAGCTGGCGTTGATCGTGGAATCACTGGCAATGTTTGACGAAAATCTCCTGCTAATAAAATCATTGCACCACCAAATCGGTTATCATTGCTCCGTAGATCTTTTAAGGTTCTGTCTAAAGCCTCCAAAGATTTTTTATGTGCCATCGTGCATTCATCCCAAACAATCAATTTACATTGCTGCAAAACCTTTGCCATTGCAGAGTTCTTCGAAACGTTGCAGGTTGGAGTTTCATTGCTTTGCATATTTAATGGCAATTTTAGTGCTGAATGGGCTCTTCGACCACCTTCAAGCAAAGTTGCTGCGATTCCCGACGAAGCGAGTGCAGGTGCAATTTTATTTTGTGAGCGAATTGTTGCTAATATTAATGAAATCAAAAAAGTTTTTCCTGTACCACCAGGTGCATCTAAGAAGTAAATTCCTCCAGTTTCATCATTCGTTACTTTCATAAGAGTTTCAAATACATACTTCTGTTGTTCATTTAACAGTGGAAGATTTGTTTGAATTAATTCTTTCAAAGCGTTATACCACAGCAATAAAGCTCAAATTGACTACGTTTTAGTTACAAATCATTTGTATGGGAAAAAGAAAAGGGCTATTTTCAGGGTTTTTCCAGCAATAATTCTAATTTTTCCGTAAAATCCATCCTTGAACTTCAACGAACATTTTAAAAAAAGATTTGGCCAAATTGGTCCAGGCGTTGTTGAGTTATGCGCTTACCAACACATTTTGCGATCCATTTCTATATTATAGATAATAGGATTTATTCTGTCTGCTAGACCACCAAGGTTCTGAATACGTCTGTGAATATCTACAGGTGTTCCTAAATTGATTCGACAAATTTCAGAATGTGTCAAATTCTATAATCTGTCAATTTTCGTATCAGTCACACCAACTGCGAAAATAAAATACAAAAGGCACTAGGAGGTATAATCTGAATTTTTCATTGAATTCCAATAAATTTCTCACAATTCTTGACTGAAATAGAGAAACTATCGTATAATACTCGTTGCAGAAGGCAATTCCAACACTCATGCGTTCAAAAACTCACTCCTTCTTCGATCGTTTTCGAATTTCGCATTCGTGTTGGAATAGATGCCCATTTGCAACTTGTTTTAGAATATGCTATTATAATCCAGTTTTAAAATAAGCATATCAGATGCTATTTTAAGAGTGATAGAATTTTAGATAGGGTGCTGGTGAATGCTGCTAATTACAGATTGATAATTTGTTTCGAAATTTTAACGTTATCGACTTAGAAGTATTTGGTTGCAACAAGATGATGCTACACGTCATGCTACTACTGTAACGATTCATTTATCGAAAGAAATATTTGGCGATAATATTATTTCGAGATTTAATAGTTGAGTTTTCTAACATCGCTCAGAAATTCAAAACAAAAGCTTGTAGGAATCTGATATCCGACAATTCCTTCCTAGCAGATCAAAAGGAAAGCAAATGACCCAGGACGTCGTTCCTCCTCAATAGGGACTCGTACATGGGCTCATTTGACATCTCCAACAATCTATATTTCAATACGGAGAACGATTTGAATATGCACGCGACGCATTCAACAAATGAATAATAATTGATCGCACCAACGTCCGAAAGGGCACCCAAGAGCGAAAACTATGAAAATATAATATGACACCGAGGGCTTGTTAGGACGATTTCTACCAACAATAAACGCACGGCCTCCGAGCCAGCAGGACTTTGTAGGGCAGGCCGTTTCTAAATTCGCAATCGATTTGAGACGCTTTCCTGACACGGACTTGCGTCATAATTTTACAGTTGCCTGTAATCGATTCGGAAAGGGTTTAAAAAATGGAGCGGTTAAATCGAACTTCGGACATAACCCATTCATGGTCTGGACCTGACGTAACGTGGGATTAGCGCATTCGATCAGAGTAACATTTTATTGTGAGAAAGGTTCTGGGACTAACAATATCGGTTTATATCTGAGACTTCGGGGCAGTTCGAGTTGATATCTACAACAATTGTAAATAACTCACAAGTTTATATTTCGAAGCTGAAATTCTCTATTTTAGCAAGACTGATTCAAACCTCAAAATTATTAAGCCAAATCCCTACAGTTTTGATCACAAGTTGCTAAAATATACCTTACAATGGAGCGCTAATGTCATTCGCAGAAATCACAGAAAAGTAATGCGATTAGATCTCTCTATGTTATTTTACTACTAGTACTAGTTTACATAACTAAAGATTAAGTCGTTGATTGTTAGAAAGATTATCAATTTTTACGTTCAATATTATTGCTTTCGCAACTAAGTAGTCTTGAACGATATGCCCTTTGTGTTTAATTATCAATAAGACCGCTGAAATTTTAGGAGTGCTGCTTCACCACTTTCCAAGAGTCGACAAATCCAATCTTCCTAGGTGAGTTAAAATGAGAGTTAACTTATATTGAGTTGATAATTTATAACGTATTCAAAAACTATGCCAACGTTTCGAGGAAGGTTACTTCTTTCTCAAGGCTGGTCAAAAATTTAGTATAGTGAATTGATCAAAAGCAAAATTGGGGAAGTATATATCATAACGTTTACAACGCTTAATTCTAAATAGATCGCTAAAAAATAGTTTCATAGTGTAAAAAAATATTTGATTTTATGCGTTGTAAAATGTCTTTATGTATGAATAAAAATATTCTATTCTATATTCTCATTTCTCACGGTGAGATTCTACTATAATAAAATTCAATATATTCACTACACACAAAATATCATTGCCATCTGACTTATTCAATATGAGATATTTGTGTACTATTCAAAAATGATTTGGGAATTCGTCTAGAGAAATGATTTCTACGAAATCAGTTATAATTTATTTTTTTACTCAAAGGTTTTTGAAGGTGCCCTATAATGAAGTTATATCCTTACCGCTTTTGAGAAAAGTAACTTTTTTTATGCAGAATAATTGAATAAATTCATGCCAATAACAAGCTAAATTCGTTTATGGTGGGACCTATGAATCCATAAAGAGTTTATCGTCAATCAATAATGAAATTATCATAGATAAACTAGATCAGGCAATCAACTCTGTATGAAAATTCAATTTTCCTCTAAAATTATCGATGATACGTCAGGACGGATATACAGACACACTCGCCTTGAATCTTGATCATCATAAGCGGACGAAACTCAATATTTTGAGGCCATTTTAAACTCGAGAATCGAAAATTGCATATTATTTTTCAAAACTATCTACTAACACTATGAACACGTGCACGTGCATGTAAAAACCGAAGCTTCAGTGCTGAACGTTACTATGAAACCAGATTATTCACCCACACACTTGGTGAACAAAATACTCAGTATATACAGGGTGAGTCTTTGACCACTGCGTTAATTTTAACCATATGCTCTTGAGATCAAAGACACACTTTTTTCCCATACCGTTTCTCCATGTTCAGCTGCGTTAAAAAGTTATAAGCATTTTAAGTTTCCAAATTCTGCAAATACCCCTGTGTAGTCCAGTTTAGTTTGAATGAAAATTACCTTCCACAGCATCCACTATTGAATCTGAAGTGCTTAAAAACATTATTTCCCCTCTAAGAAATGATTAACTCTATCATGAATCATCAGATGATTATATTGATTGAATTCCTTTCAAATTCAAATTTCTTAGAAATGGTGCAATTTAAGAAAAAAGATGATGAATGCTTTTATCTGCAAAAAAGACTAATGAGTCTAGGAAGCACAAGATATCGACATTTACAGTAGTAGAGAGAAACCCACAAGAAATGGAATAAATCTATTGATGCCAAAATATTCATGACTGTTATCAAAAACCTTCTACAAGAGATCATTTCAATTGATATTGTCGTTTGAATATTACAGGTGCAAATGCAATTTTTTTAATGAAATTTCAACGCCCTATATCTTTTGAACGGGGCCAAATTTGGAAAAATGTTATAGGAAGAAAATGTTTCGTTTGACGTCAAGAATCTATCGTTAAAATCAAAGCAGTGATGAAAAACTCACCCTGTATGTGTGAAATTTCAGAAACGTCAACCTAAGAATACAAAGTGATATAAAGTGAATTATAACAAATTCAAGAGAGTTTTTATAGAACTGCTAATGAATATTGAACCGTACTCGATTGTTGAATTATTTAGATATTACACTTTTAATTCTAGGATGAAAATTAACAAATGATTTTTGCTCTGTTATCTCTATATGAGATTCAGGATATAAAGCTTTTGTTGTCGTTATTACTCAGCTGAATGTAACTTTTCAACTAGCCCATCGCCAAAGTTTTGACTGTTGAGATTCTTCTTTCATACCTGAGTTTCAACAAACTATCCATCTGCAAATAAAATATTCAATTCGTTACCTCTTAGAGCACTCACTCCCTTTAACAGATCGTATTGATCGGTGTCGTATTGCTCAGATGCAAGCCGAAGGCGACAAAGGACCTCTTGTCCTTCTCTAGAGCCTCTTCAGTGTTGTGACATCGAGCACACTACATGTCATTTGAATACGATGATGCAGTTATACGATACATGCAAACAATATTATAATTTGTCATCGTCCCTCATCATACCTATTGTCCAAACAGTATGAAAATATAGGCAGGCATCTTTGAAAAAGGTAAATTTGGTGTTTTAGTGAAGAGGGTTAAAGGTTTTTACTCGATTGCACACGGCTGTGAGATAGGGGTTGTAAATCTATACAGAGTGCTTTTTTGTAACCGACAGAGGAATAACTGGATAACATAAAGCTGTTGTCCAGAATACGCGAGAATCAAAGTGTTTGAGATGAAAATTTGTACATTTTGACCATCTTTCTGGCAATTTGTGGTTACCACGCCAATAAAATTGTTCGTCTTTTAAAACAAACCAACCAGACACCCAATTTTTGACCTTTTCGTAGGAATCAAAGTGCCAACGGATGGAGCTCCTCCACACTACGCCTTACCAGTTCGAGAATATCTGGATCAAAGATTTCCAAATCGGTGGATTGGAAGAAGAGGCCCCACTGAATGGCCAGCCATTCATCGCCAGATCTATCACCACTAGATTTCTTTCTTAGGGACCACTTGAAGAGTGAAATTTACTCTACACAGCCCGATTCCATAGAAGATTTAAGAAGACGTATAGTGAACGAATGTAGTCAAATCACTCCAGAAATGCTGCAAAATGTGCGCCATCGTTTCGAACAAAACTCATTTTATTGTATGGAAGCTAATGGTGAACAATTTGAATATTTAATTAATTGATGTGAGTTTTTGATAAATTATTTACTTTACTTTGAAAAGTCTTATTTCTTAGATCAATACTTCAAATCGTTCTGATACCGTACAGTTGGAGAATGATTTCAGTGAATAAAACAGCTAGTCGAACATCTGACCCTAGTAGCATTAACACGGTATGACTTCATTTGCCCAGTGGTAGATGTTTTGCAATTTCAAATACAAGTATGGAAATTTTGGTGTTTCGGAAGCACGAAATGTCAATTATTCGCAAAAAATTAATTTAAGTGATAAAATTAACTAACGCATGAATATTTCGAGAACTAATGCATAAAATGAAAAAACAATTAATGTTCTGAAATCAGTATAAAAATACCTTTGAATTGAGGTATCACTCACCCCATCTTTCCTATTCAAAAATTCGGGGTAGGGGTTGTAGCAGCAAGGGTTGCTATGCGTCCGTAATCTACATCTTAAGTTGTCCCCCTCGAAACAGAAATCGACCTGTCCGAGCTATCGAAAAAACTTATTTCGTCTGTAATCTCGTCTGTTTCTTTTTCAAATGGCCACCATGTATAATTATATACTCTTCTCTTTTTCAGGAAGCAATCAGGGGATATTGAAACCAATAACTTTAATTGGAGGTTACGAAAATGATTTTGAAGGATCTTATATCTCGTGAATTACATTTTTATGCCATAATACATAAAATGAATGTCGAAGAAGAACTCATATTGCTCTTGAAGACTCACTCAATAATATTAGGTTTTTACTGCAGAAAAAGTATGTAACTGTTCAATATAGTGAATTCTATTGAATGATATTTCGATTTTTACTAAATATTATCGGGACAATATTATTTTCAATTCTTGTGATCACCTAATTCTTCCAATCGGCTTGATTGTAGAACAACATCGTCTTTCTAGGTTGATCAATCATCAAAATATTTTATGAAAACCATCCTCTATGGAACGAAAATTTAAGAATGTAACCTCAATGATTCCTTGTTGAAAAAAAAACACACTTATTTCTCTGTTTACGCTTCCCGGGTAAAACACCCTGTGTATTACCGATAAAAGTAATTTAATGAAAGAATAATGTAGAGATTTCTTGATTCTCAATTTTCCCTCGACAATGTGTAGGGTAAAATCTTGTTTCTCGATGACACATCAATTTCACCTTAAATAAAAAATTGATTGATTAGCAACGCGCACTCGATTACCAAAGGATTATCAGATGGTAAATGACTGTTGCCCTCTTTTGGGGGAAAGAGTTTTGTTATGTTAAAAGCTTGCGCTGGCAGTGTACGCCTACCACCACGTGCAGAAAATATTTGCTGATAGTGTAAAAAACGTTATCAGAATGATGTATGGCTGTTGCAATGTTTTCCCTGATTTTTCAGAAGGGATTAGATGGCTTTATTTTTACCCAAATGCAAGTTTCACAGTATTGGATTCGGAAATTGTATCAGTAGTTTGTGATGAATTATATCCACTGTGTATATGTCTATTTTCTTGTCATATTTCACTGTGTATATGAAAAACTAAGGTAACGTTAATTAATTTCCTGTTAGATTGATAACCACTGTTGTTAATATCGCAATGAGGTCTTGTTAAAATGGGTTTCTCAAATTGTCAATGTACTTTAGGATATAGATCAGACTTCAAGTGTTCAGAAAACATGATGAAAATGTAGATTATTATTTTGATTAATTCCAGAGATGAAAATATGGATAGAAAATGTATAATCAAAAATACTCAAAAGTTGAACAAGTTTGAAGATGATTTGTTGATGTAATTAATGCTGAATAATGAAACATTAAAGTGGAATAATGGATTCAGCTGTGAAGATGATAGTGTGTAACAACTAATGTCAAGATGACAATAATTCTAATTCTGATGATCATTCAACACTATACTACATGGTCCAATAAAATCGCTCAATTTGTGAAAACGGACCAATAGAAACAAACTGTACCTGAAAACACTCAACCTCACAGTGTTTTCACTTTTAGAAATTTGTTTTTATCAAATGCCTAATTTCCATAGGAATATTAATACGTCCGGATAGCTTTGGCCGTTGGTGGAAGTAGCGGTCGTCATGGTTACGATAAACAAGCAGTTGTTAGCGATAACTTCAACAGCACATTTGGCAGTTCTGTCAGTTTATTTTCGTATATTACCATAAAGTAGATAAAAATGAAACGTTTTGGGAATTGTAATATTACGTCAATTGAGGAAAGTGTGAAGAAAAGTGTGCCGCTTAATACAGTGAAGTCAAGATCCTACATTTGGAAACAATTTGAAGAATTCTGTGTTGCCCGGGAATACCTTGTAAAAGAAAAAATCAAGTTTATCAGAGCTGAATAATATTATGCTAGACTAGGCTTTCAATATGAAGAAAAGAGATGGATTAGACTACAAGAAAAGTGTCGTAAAAACCTTGTGGAATAATAGTGCCAAACAGCTGCAGGAAAAATTCTATTCTGAATGGGGCGTTAGGTTCGATCCATTCACAAACGTGGCTTTTAAAACGGCGCGGGATGCGCGAAATGTCAAGAGGAGTATTTTGCAAGTGGACCCTGAGAAAAGAAAAGTTAGTGCCAAAGTTCTTTGGAGCAACACAAAAAGATGGTCAAATTATGTAAAGAAGATAATCAAGACGGTTTGAACAGAAAATTTTATTTTATTGCTGGAGCTAGCTTGGCGCGGAGGTGAGGGTTCATCATTCCTAATTTCACATTTCCAATTCGAAATTGAAAACGATGGTAATCCCACGAGCCGACTTGCCTAGAATCCGATATTTTCTAAAACAAGACAAAGTGGTGCAAAAATGTACGGAATCGAAATGAAGCTGACTCCCATTTTATTGAAGAAGATATCTGCCCGGTGAAGTGATATATTTATTGCTGGAGCTAGCATTGTATCCAAAAGATTTGCAAACATAACCACTGAAAGCCTATTCCTTACTCCACATAAGAATTGGAAAATGGTTCATGGTTCTGCCCGGTGAACTACTTGTATCCAAAAGAATTGCAAACATAGTCCACTGGTCTATTCCTTACTCCACATAAGAATTGGAAATATGGTTCATGGTTCAAAAACTCCCCAGTCGGTCCCAATACGATAGCTAAATGGACAAAAGAATCAGGGAGAACTCATTGGCATCAACACAACCAAGTCGAAGATAACCAACCACTCGCATCGAGCTACTGCTGTCAGCCAATTAGCCAAAGTAGGTATTGGCGAGGAACAGCTGATAAAGATAACAGGCCATTCTTCTGCTGCGTCAGTGAAACCGTATCTCCAACTGGACCAACAACATCACAAAAAATATTCACAGCCATAAGGAATGAAAAAATGTCCTTCAAGAAACAACATCAGTATCTACTTCATCATTCGAGAATAATGCTCGTAATGTGTATAATAATTGTACTATCAATAATTATTATTCTGAAAATAAAGATGAATAATTTGTTGTTATGCTTCTATCTGGTTATTTTTGAATAAAAACTATTTTTATTTCGTTTGATTTATATTGTTGAATGATCTTTCCAAATACCGAACGAAATTCGAATTTTTTTTTGAGAACACTCTGTCGTTTTTTGAAAATTATACAACTTTCACTCAACAAAGTGATCCCGAAATACCACTCGCCTTCGGCTCGTGGTGTTTTAAGGATAACTTTGTTTCGTGAAATTTAAACGCATAATTCCCAAAAAACAAGAGTGTTCTCAAAAAATTCTCACCTCTAGTGGTGTTACCCTTAAAAATTTCTTCAAATTCACTCAAAATATAAGTGAAAATACACATTTCTTACTGACACTAAAAATGCTCATTGTGAGAGACGATATGGCACCAGGAGAGTATCAGTAGTTATATAAGAAGACGTTTCCATTCCTTGAGTTCCATCTACCTCAAAAAGCAGTTATACTTCTGAATGATTTTATGTGAATCTACCTGTAGCAGAAATGACATCCACGTAGATCGGTTTTATCAATGATCATGCTCCTAGTTTTCCATATTAGCAAATTTATAGCATAATTAATCTATTGATTGTCACATACAGGTACCCATATACTACCTCAGTGAGTTAATTCGCGAAATATTATTATTATAATAGTATTATGACTTAATTATATTATTAATTATAAGTAAAATCTTGAATGAATGTTGAAAATTGGAAAATTGAATTCAATATATTGACCTTTACTTATCAGTCACAATTCAATAGTTTTTTTCTCATGTTCGAAGAAAAAGTTTAAGTTTTCTCGAGGGGTCACCAATACTAAAGAAGATATTATATATTATTATATATATTATATATTCATTATGACATAAGTCATAATGAATGTCAGTTGATAATTTTTCCTCTGCTATTTTTTCAATGAAATAAGTGTTATATCACAATCTTCCTCAACTATGGATGATGATTTCCCTTGAATGGGTTCCATAGCAGACTTCAAACATAAGAAGATCTGAAAATCATCACTTGGACCGCAAGACCCGATTCGAAGAATCCTCCTTGCAGATTGGCGACAAATTTTCTGTATTAGATTTGAATATAGAAGGTATTTCTAAGGACAAGAGTGGCTATATTTCTAAACTAGCAAAGGACTATGGTGCTGAGATTATTCTCCTTCAAGAGATACATACGGATACTAAAAAAAAATCTTCGTTGAAGTGGAACCATAAAAGGTTATGTATTCATTCATTATCTCCTTTGTAAAATTTACGGTTTAGCTTGTTATGTTAAAAATCCTTGATTTACAATATCGAGTTAATCTTCGAGTTTTCTTTATCTCTTTCAAATTTTATATTTTGATATTCAGTTCTTTTTCTGCTTTTGTCTTTTTACTTCCAGATTCGATGTGGGTACCTTGAAGAAGTCTCTGTTTCCATCAATAGAAGACTTCAGCTTATTTTTGTACTTTCACACTTAGGCGGGGAGCCAGGGTTTTTTTTACGGGGGTTTTTTCCCTAGGCTTTAATGTGATACGACGAATTGTATGACACCCCGTCACTAACCCCTGGTCTGTATGCTTTATTGTTTGCTAACTAAATATTGTAAGCCAAAAGTTCAAAAGAATATATATATATATATATACCAATACTAAATCGATTATCTATAATTGACCTGATTCGAGGTATAAAGTTGCAGAAAAATCGATCAAGTTATTCATGTAGAAGAGTTGATGGCTAGTTTTCCAAAAAATGAAATTGGCCTCTCCATTTAGAATTTACATGCGTCCTAGTATTTGTGAATGTACAGGTTAGCAATTTATGACCTTGTAAGGGTCATAGAACTTAGACGCATAGATTATACCACAGTTCTTGATATCATACTTTTTGGGCGGAGAAATGAACTAAACATTTTGAATTCTTATATCTGATTATAAACAGTTTTCGTGTATCTTGAATATATTATTTTCAATAATCAACTCAGTGAAATTTTCTTTATTCTCTTATACCATTGTCAAATAAATCTTACGAATATGATTCAACGCCATAAAGTATGTCAAATCGGCCCAATTGATAATACTTTTGATTTTCAAAACCAGATCAAACTACTTTCACTCACTACTTATTGCATTTTCGCTGAAATTTACTTCAGCTCTACTGATTTTCCCTTAAGCAATTCGTATTTATGTCCACAATGGAAATGACTTTGGGTCTATAAGCTTCAATAATGTTTCCTAAATCTAGGGTATGTCAATCATGACCCTTAAATGTTTATATTGACGTATGTTAGAATAGTGGCATGCCTGTTATTGACATTTCCACTCACTGCATTTTAGGGACAAGGGTAATTAGAGTTGAATGTAGTAATCAATACATAATTACAGGTGCCCTATGTACAGGGTATATTAAAATAAGTGCTCCCATTTCATTCATGGCTAAACAAAAACATGAGGGTCGATTTTCAGTACTACACCTTGATAATTCTTCGATATATGGCATCACTAAGTACATTGAATTGAAATATTAGAAAAATTTCATTATAAAATCCACAGGATTTGAAAAATGTCAAAATATATCAGTTATTTTGATACAAAACTATGAAACGAAATATTTGTTTTGTGCTTGCCTGCCTGCAGGTCAATTGATAGATAGATAGATAGATAATACTCTTTATTTCAGAATCGTTTCAAGTTTACAACATGAATGGAAATGAAATAGTGTCATAAAACATTTTCTATTTGTAACCCAAAATAATCTTCTAGGCAGTAGGGTTCCATGTCTATCAACATCGAGGTAATTTCCTTCTTAAATATTTTGTAGTGGATGATGTTTTTGTTTCGTTTGGTAGACGGTTATATAATAGTAGGCATCTGTATTCAACCTGTTGTTTCTGTTGTTGTTAGTCTATATTTTGGATAATTATAGTTTTGAGTTCTTGTTTCATATCTTGTTTTCAGGTTTTTTGAATTGTTCAAATAGATGTTTATTCTTGTACAGGAAAAGGAGGCATTCCTGTATATAGAGGCCATATAGTGTGAGCATCTTTTTCCTCTGAAGGAGCCCTGCAAGATTGGTTGTATTTTAAGTTGCATATTATCCTCAGGGCAGATTTTTGTAGTCTGAATAATGATTGTATATTTCCGGATCCATAAAATATCAGTCCATATCTTAATTTGGTTTCTATCATGGCATAATAGACAGTTTTATAACTTCGGGAGTCAGATATTTAGCTGTTACTCTAAATGCATATAGTGATGATGCCATTTTATCTTCCAGGTTTGTTATATGTGTTTTCCATTTCATATCTCCATCCATGTTTATACCTAAAAATTTCGTGTTTGTTGATATCTTGTATTCTTGATTTTTGATGTCGATTTGTCCAGGGTTTTCTATATTGGAATTTATTGGATGGAATAATATCATCTTGGTTTTCGTTTTGTTGAGTACTAAGTTGTTATTCTCCCATTGTTCTGTGTAGTTCATTATATTCTCTGTAGTATTTTTTGAGGTCAGGCCATAAGGGCTCTACTGCTAGTAGGCTTGTATCATCTACATAGTGAATGCTGGTTATTTCTTTCGGGTTCCTGGTCATGGGTGGGCCGTGGGAGATGTTTGACGTATTGTTATCCATTGGGAGACCAAAATCATTGATATATATTAGGAACATAATTGTTCCTGCTACGCTGCTCTGTGGTATTCCTAGTTGTATCTGTCGTTCCTCAGATCTGATATCCATTCCATTGAATGAAATAAATGCAAATGAAAAAACGAAATGAAAAATTTCCAAAATGCTTGATCGCAATAATTTTGAAAACGCGGTTCGAAAATATGCGGCTCAAGAAGGACCAAAATGGCACGACACGGCCTTTTGAAATTAAATGGAAGCAAAAAGAGAAATTAATAATGAAATTCCGGTGAGAAAAAATGACCGAATACGAAATGTTGGAGTATCGACGATTGCCTACCTGTTGGTTTTACAGCACGGCTGAACGTGTCACTCACGAGCCAGAACAGTCACTTTTTCACCAGAGTTTTAAATTGTAGAAATTAACGAGAAAAATTGCGAAGAAACGAAGAAAAGTCTTGCACTGCATCGAACGAGCGTCGACGTGTGTATTCGAATTACTACTACTTCGTACTTCCTTCGTCTGGCACTGTCATATAGCTCCAACATATGTTACGCGTCCATAGACAAAGAAATGAACATACGTGGGCCGCATGAAACGAACAAGCATTTTGGAATAGAAAATAAATGAATGCAACTAACAACACTGAGTTGCAGTAACAACAATTATTTCTCTGTTTACGCTCCCCGGGTAAAACACCCTGTGTATTACCGATAAAAGTAATTTAATGAAAGAATAATGTAGAGATTTTTTGATTCTCAATTATCCTCGACAATGTGTAGGGTAAAATCTTGTTTCTCGATGACACATCAATTTCACCTTAAATAAAAAATTGATTGATTAGCAACGCGCACTCGATTACCAAAGGATTATCAGATGGTAAATGACTGTTGCCCTCTTTTGGGGGAAAGAGTTTTGTTATGTTAAAAGCTTGCGCTGGCAGTGTACGCCTACCACCACGTGCAGAAAATATTTGCTGATAGTGTAAAAAACGTTATCAGAATGATGTATGGCTGTTGCAATGTTTTCCCTGATTTTTCAGAAGGGATTAGATGGCTTTATTTTTACCCAAATGCAAGTTTCACAGTATTGGAATCGGAAATTGTATCAGTAGTTTGTGATGAATTATATCCACTCTGTATATGTCTATTTTCTTGTCATATTTCACTGTGTATATGAAAAACTAAGGTAACGTTAATTAATTTCCTGTTAGATTGATACCCACTGTTGTTAATATCGCAATGAGGTCTTGTTAAAATGGGTTTCTCAAATTGTCGATGTACTTTAGGATATAGATCGGACTTCAAGTGTTCAGAAAACATGATGAAAATGTAGATTATTATTTTGATTAATTCCAGAGATGAAAATATGGATATAAAATGTATAATCAAAAATACTCAAAAGTTGAACAATTTTGAATATGATTTGTTGATATACTTAATGCTGAATAATGAAACATTAAAGTGGAATAATGGATTCAGCTGTGAAGATGATAGTGTGTAACAACTAATGTCAAGATGACAAAAATTCTAATTCTGATGATCATTCAACACTATACTACATCGTCCAATGAAATCGCTCAATTTTTGAAAACGGACCAATAGAAACAAACTGTATCTGAAAACACTCAACCCCACAGTGTTTTTACTTTTAGAAATTTGTTTTTATCAAATGCCTAATTTTCATAGGAATAAACAAGCAGTTGTTAGCGATAACTTCAACAGCACATTTGGCAATTCTGTCAGTTTATTTTCGTATTTTACCATAAAGTAGATAAAAATGAAACGTTTTGGGAATTTTAATATTACGTCAATTAGGGAAAGTGTGAAGAAAAGTGTGCCGCTTAGTACAGTGAAGTCAAGATCCTACATTTGGAAACAATTTGAAGAATTCTGTGTTGCCCGGGAATACCTTGTAAAAGAAAAAATCAAGTTTGTCAGAGCTGAATAATATTATGCTAGACTAGGCTTTCAATATGAAGAAAAGAGATGGATTAGACTACAAGAAAAGTGTCGTAAAAACCTTGTGGAATAATAGTGCCAAAACAGCTGCAGGAAAAATTCTATTCCGAATGGGGCGTTAGGTTCGATCCATTCACAAACGTGGCTTTTAAAACGGCGCGGGATGCACGAAATGTCAAGAGGAGTATTTTGCAAGTGGACCCTGAGAAAAGAAAAGTTAGTGCCAAGGCGCTGTCTTTGGAGCAACACAAAAAGATGGTCAAATTATGTAAAGAAGATAATCAAGACGGTTTGAACAGAAAATTTTATTTTATTGCTGGAGCTTGCTTGGCGCGGAGGTGAGGGTTCATCATGCCTAATTTCACATTTCCAATTCGAAATTGAAAACGATGGTAATCCCACGAGCCGACTTGCCTAGAATCCGATATTTTTTAAAAACAAGACAAAGTGGTGACTCCCAATATTGAAGAAGATATTTGCCCGGTGAAGTTATATAAGCTACTTGTATCCAAAAGAATTGCAAACATAACCACTGAAAGCCTATTCCTTACTCCACATAAGAATTGGAAATATGGTTCATGGTTCAAAAACTCCCTAGTCGGTCCCAATACGATAGCTAAATGGACAAAAGAATCGGGAGAACTCATTGGCATCAACACAACCAAGTCGAAGATAACCAACCACTCGCATCGAGCTACTGCTGTCAGCCAATTAGCCAAAGCAGGGATTGGCGAGGAACAGCTGATAAAGATAACAGGTCATTTTTCTGCAGCGTCAGTGAAACCGTATCTCCAACTGGACCAACAATATCATAAAAAAATAATCACAGCCATAAGGAATGAAAAAAATGTCCTTCAAGAAACAACATCAGTATCTACTTCATCATTCGAGAATAATGCTCGTAATGTGTATAATAATTGTACTATCAATAATTATTATTTTGAGAATAAAGATGAATAATTTGTTGTTATGCTTCTATCTGGTTATTTATGAATAAAAAACTATTTTTTATTTCGTTTGATTTATATTGTTGTATGATCTTTCCAAATACCACACGAGATTCGAATTTTTTTTGAGAACACTCTGTCGTTTTTTGAAAATTATACAACTTTCACTCAACAAAGTGATCCCGAAATACCACTCGCCTTCGGCTCGTGGTGTTTTAAGGATAACTTTGTTTCGTGAAATTTAAACGCATAATTCCCAAAAAACAAGAGTGTTCTCAAAAACTTCTCACCTCTAGTGGTGTTACCCTTAAAAATTTCTTCAAATTCACTCAAAAATATAAGTGAAGATACACATTCCTTACTGTCACTAAAAATGCTCATTGTGAGAGACGATATGGCACCAGGAGAGTATCAGTAGTTATATAAGAAGACGTTTCCATTCCTTGAGTTCCATCTACCTCAAAAAGCAGTTATACTTCTGAATGATTTTATGTGAATCTACCTGTAGCAGAAATGACATCCACGTAGATCGGTTTCATCAATGATCATGCTCCTAGTTTTCCATATTAGCAAATTTATAGCATAATTAATCTATTGATTGTCACATACAGGTACCCATATACTACCTCAGTGAGTTAATTCGCGAAATATTATTATTATTATAGTATTATGACTTAATTATATTATTAATTATAAGTAAAATCTTGAATGAATGTTGAAAATTGGAAAATTGAATTCAATATATTGACCTTTACCTATCAGTCACAATTCAATAGTTTTTTTCTCATGTTCGAAGAAAAAGTTCAAGTTTTCTTGAGGGGTCACCAATACTAAATCGATTTTCTATAATTGACCTGATTCGAGGTATAAAGTTGCAGAAAAATCAATCAAGTTATTCATGTAGAAGAGTTGAAGGCTAGTTTTCCAAAAAATGAAATTGGCCTCTCCATTTAGAATTTACATGCGTCCTAGTATTTGTGAATGTACAGGTTAGCAATTTATGACCTTGTAAGGGTCATAGAACTTAGACGCATAGATTATACCACAGTTCTTGATATCATACTTTTTGGGCGGAGAAATGAACTAAACACTTTGAATTCTTATATCTGATTATAAACAGTTTTCGTGTATCTCTTGAATATATTATTTTCAATAATCAACTCAGTGAAATTTTTTTTATTCTCTGTAAATACCATTGTCAAATAAATCTTACGAATATGATTCAACGGCATAAAGTATGTCAAATCGGCCCAATTGATAATACTTTTGATTTTCAAAACCAGATCAAACTACTTTCACTCACTACTTATTGCATTTTCGCTGAAATTTACTTCAGCTCTACTGATTTTCCCTTAAGCAATTCGTATTTATGTCCACAATGGAAATGACTTTGGGTCTATAAGCTTCAATAATGTTTCCTAAATCTAGGGTATGTCAATCATGACCCTTAAATGTTTATATTGACGTATGTTAGAATAGTGGCATGCCTGTTATTGACATTTCCACCCACTGCATTTTAGGGACAAGGGTAATTAGAGTTGAATGTAGTAATCAATACATAATTACAGGTGCCCTATGTACAGGGGTATATTAAAATAAGTGCTCCCATTTCATTCATGGCTAAACAAAAACATGAGGGTGGATTTTCAGTACTACACCTTGATAATTCTTCGATATATGGCATCACCAAGTACATTGAATTGAAATATTAGAAAAATTTCATTATAAAATCCACAGGATTTGAAAAAATGTCAAAATATATCAGTTATTTTGATACAAAACTATGAAACGAAATATTTGTTTTGTGCTTGCCTGCAGGGCAATTGAATTATATTATTCATGTATTTATCCATGATTCTTATGTGAAATTGAACCTGGAGGTCGTTTATGGTCAATTATTTCCACACAGTTGAAACAATCTTCTCCTCTTTAATAAAAACTTAAATATAAATTTAATATAACCCATTTTTCTCTATTGGATGTTTTTTCTGTATTAAGATCTTTACAATATGTTAGAAATTTTTAAATATCAAAATAGAATACATTGGTCCTATTGAGTATCCTTGAAACTTTTCAAAATATTCTGCTTGGAAATTTGAGCTGAATATTCGTAATTTTATACTTGATCTATTGAACATCATTTTCGCAATTTGTGGCTTATTTAAAAATATCAGATCAAAATATAAAGCGTAAATACTTGCCACCAAATTATTTTTATCTCGTCGCCAAATGTTGTGCTCTCTGTCCTCTGTTCAATTGATTAGATGCTTATTGGCGTTTTCGTCCACTCACGTCGTATAGGTAACTGAATCATAATAATTTTACTTCATCCATGAGTTGAATTATCTGAATATTTATTCATATGGGCAAAAGTTTCAGTAATGAGTGCGTGGTAACACAAAGGCTCCAGTTGGAGTAATCGATGGTGCGATATGGAGCAGTTTGAAATAGTTGCAGCCATTATTTCTAGGATATTGCTCGTAGTTGCTGTATATATTCTGTATTGCTCAATGACTATGATACGAACTGCCGAATATCTAACCAATGTTGTCTAGTTTGTTGTGCCATATTAATTTTGTGGTTGCAACATTCTGAAATATTGAAGCTTGTTGCGGTTGTCTTGAGTCTTATTCATTTCCATCATTTGAAGTAGGATATAAGGAATAAAGAAGACAGATAAGTACTAAGTGAGACTTTATTTCTTATATCCTATTCTAAATTTCTGTTTCCTTTGCAGGCGCCGCTTTATGGTAGTCGGCGAATGGTGAAATAAAGAATACATGATTGGCAATTCACTACATCAATATTGATCAATATCATAAAAACGACTCAAGTCAAATTGATTTTCAATTTCGTTTAATTTCGAAAGTTTAGAGATCTGTAACAGCCACATGAATTTTTCCATGTGAGCTGACACTTAAACAATCAAGGCTTCAAACAAATGCAGGAAAATAATTGACCAAACTCGAGTTGTCAACATGAAGAGTAAAATTTCTATGGTCACCGGAGAGACTCAGAAAAAAATGAAATTTAGCTATAGCTCTTCATTTCTTGTGAGAAATATATCGAATAAATTTGTAGGAATGGAATTTCAATAGTATTTCTGAGTCAGAAACGTATCAAATCAAGTGACTGTTCAACTAATTCGTTCGAACGGGTGGAAGAATAACAAGACATTCTGGATCACGTCTCTGATATCCCCATTTGAACGTGGATTAGCCAGCTGTGTGTCTATTGAAGGATTTTGACGCCTCTTTGTTGGTATTAACTTCACCTCTGAACCGGAAGTATCGCAATGAACATTATATAACCTATTCTGAAAGGAAGAAAATATGATTTGACAGATGAAAACAACAATAATTTTCGTATTATGAAATAAGATTCTGAATGATAGGCTTTATAAAGGGATCTTTGTTGAAGGAATATATCAACTTACATTGTTGTCCAGAGCATGGCAACTAAACAAAATATATCTTAGGTCTCTCACATGAAAATAATTGCTACGGTAGCACCGAAGTCTTCCTGGCAAAACATATCATTCTTCTGATTATAAATAGAACTTAAATAATATTATTTTTTATTTGATTTAATTTAAAGGTGCGAGTAATATTCCCGAATACTTAAAAAAATATAGTTTAGTAATATTATTTGATTTCAGGGTTTATTTCTACTATAATAAAATGTATTCTGGCAACGTTTCGGGCAGTGCCCTTTTTCTAGCCTGTAAAAATATCACATACAATATACAACAATTAAAACGAACAAACAATCTATAGGTATCGTAAACTGAAAGGTATTTTGTTGAATAGAGATCCAATATAATGGTACCTTAAAGAATGGATTATATTCAGTCTTTTCTCAACTTATTTTGTTGGATGTCATTGAGGTTATAATGTCAACTGATTCTAGAAGTGTCACGTCATATTCAATTTCTTCTTCTTTGTGTTTGTTGGTCTGTTCATTTTAGATTATTCAAAAGAGTGGAATAGATGTTGTGTAAATTCCTAATATCTGATCTGTCGTTAATGGAATTCTCATTTTGTTTTATGCGGATCATCTCAAGAAATTCTCTAGACTTTTTATTTTTAATTGTTGTATATTGTATGTGATATTTTTACAGGCTAGAAAAAGGGCACTGCCCGAAACGTTACCAGAATACATTTTATTATAGTAGAAATAAACCCTGAAATCAAATAATATTACTAAACTATTAAATGTACAGGGTAAATAATTCTATTAAACATTTAAAAAAATATATTGAGGTCAGGAGCTTTTATATGCTCTCCCGAAGTTTTTCCTTTGATTCTGCATCAGTGCGATATAGAAACAACGGTGTTAAATAGT
Source organism: Micraspis discolor (assembly GCA_030674115.1). Lineage (NCBI taxonomy): Eukaryota > Metazoa > Arthropoda > Insecta > Coleoptera > Coccinellidae > Micraspis > Micraspis discolor. Next base: position 2,569,644 of record JARTUT010001309.1, on the reverse strand, counting down.
ATAAAAGGGTCAACGAACGAATATCTTGAATTAAAAATAATCAAACTTACAGTTTTCCACCAGTTTCATTTCAGCCAAAATTCTATTCCACAACTGTAATGCACAGAATGGAGATAAGCCTTTCTGATGAAACTTCAAACCAGATATTGGTATATTATAATTGTCTATATCAGAAAGCACTTTCAGATGAAAACATAGCAAACATAGAAATAATAAGGTCTTGAAGAAATTTCCATGAATGTTGATATTTCTTCTTAAATGAAAGGATGATTTAAGTTAGTTAGGATAACGATTCACAAACTTCAATATATTCTTTTTCGATGTGTACCATTCATCTTTCGTTTTCATGAAAAATCTATTCTTCAGTTTATGAACTCCTGTGACTTCTTCATAAAAATAAAAACACTCTTTAATGTGGTTGTTATAAACCTTTATTATTTTTCAATTCTTCTAATTTATTCTTATAAAACTTTCACATAAGGAATGACATATTCAACAGTGCACAGTCTTTTTAAACATATACCAACCGATTTTTCTTTTCTTGCACACCTTTCCTTCTAAATACAATAACAGAATCACTGAACGATATGCTATTTTTCCATCTTTCAATAACATGGAATTGTATACGATGAAATGTCGGGAAATCAAAACCACTCGTATTCAGATTTCTGAGCTACAGATCTCCCTGTTGCCAAATATGGGTACTTATCAATCCAAACTCTTGTGCTACTCAATTCATCGAACTGCAGTTTTGGCATACTTAAGTTTTCTTAAAGCTTATAGAAAGAGGAGTTTGAACTAAGAAAGAGGTAGTTAGGTTTCGGTATAACCAGAACTGGTAGAGGAATGAAAATATTCAAGGTTGAAATTTCAAAGTCTCAAATTGCGATTCGAGATCTAGTTTTCATGAACGTCTAATTGCCATCATCTTTTGAATTATATCGGTTTATCCTTATGGAAGGTTTCAGAGAGATGGCATTCTTTCTCACCATTACTCTGAGATGTCTTCAAAGTCAGCATAATGATCGGAAGTACCGACAAAACTATGCCACCTTTAGCGTCAGTTTTCAAAATCGCCGCCCCAGAGTGCTTGTAATACCATCGATAAGTATATAATCATCGTGTTATCGACATTTAAATCTAACGCATTTTTTCCAGCATCTCCCAATTCCACTTTGTCGGCACAAATCAAATTACAAAAAGCATCATAGTGCGACAGCCCCCAAGTGTCAATTTCCTGTTTGTATATCCCTATACAGCTTTAATGTTAAATACGCCATTGTTGTTCGATAACATCTGATTTAAAATATCATTCATTCGGAGTTGCACAATTTTCAACATATCAATTTCAACCCCAGCGGGACATCTGGCGGCTGGACGTATCTTGAAATAGGGATGTCGACTATTCTTTTGGTCTGTCCAAGGGTTCTAAAAAACTGCTCGTCAGCATTGTGAAAGTGTCACTACTTAGCGATACCTACAGTAGCAACGGTAGAGAGTAAATATCAAAGAAAATTTGGTGATTTTACCTGCTGCCTTCTTTAGGAATGACAAGAGATAAACACCCTTACAATGCCAACGGCTTTAGTTTGTTATGCCCTTTGAAGTGAGACTGGATCTTTCATCTGAATAGCTATTATTTATATAGTGTTATATGTGAATGCACTGACGTGAACTGAATTCAGTAGCTGCACACGTTGATATAAATCTAAAAAGATACGAATTACATATCGAGTTAGTATAAAGAAATTGAAAATCACTGACGCACTTTTGCGAGTTTGTTCTGTCAGTTGTTCGCATTTAATATTAAAAAATTTAGAAAACTATGTGAGGTCAGTAATTGTTCAAACTTCAAAGTATCACGTCTCTGAAATATATGTTTGCCAAAGACTTTAGAAAACTATGTGAGGTCAGTAATTGTTCAAACTTCAAAGTATCACGTCTCTGAAATATATGTTTGCCAAAGACTTGTTAACTGTTCAAGAGGACGTGCACTCCAAAACCGAATATTTTATAACGTATATTATATAAATCCAAATCAGACGTAATAAATATGATGGAAATCGAATGGCAAACATTTAATTTGAAGAGATCAATTGAGAAAAAGTTATTTTTTCTTGTTTCTTCAAGAAATCTGTGCCGATTTCATCAAATATCGAAAAAAGCTGAGACATTCGAATTTTCAAAAAAAATAATCACAGTCCATTTTTTAAAATCATTCCATTCAGAAGTCATCGTGCTCTTGGACGGGGATAATCGATTTGAGCTAATACGATTCGTACCGTTTCTACATAAAATTCAAAAATTAGCAATACATGGCTCAATTTGAAAGCACTGTGTTCAGGTGAATAAAAGCCTACAATTTTTTTTGTCAAACTTATTTCGTACCTTTTGTAATCGGAAGTGTCAGGGCTTCAAGAATAGTTCAGCTCTGTAGATTATCATAATCTACTTTTTCTCCTTAATCCTGTAATAGGCACTTGAATTTGAAACACCTTGTGTAATACTTCTGTAGAAGCCATTATTGTCGAAATAGTTTTTGTGCAGGATGTATAAAATTTATTTTTAGTTCAAGTTTGAGTATTTTAAAATTCAACTAAATATGAAAGGAGTAGGTGTATTTAATTGAATCTTTAAGCGAACCTGCTCAATGTCACCCTCAAAATGCCAGATATGAATTTTTCGTCCCACCATGGTTCGAATCAACCAGTTCGTCTTGCCAAGCCAGAAATCATAATGGTAAAAATATTTTCGTATCACAGATTTGGATAATGCAATTTCATCCCAAATGTGACAAGTGCATACACCATGATACTATCGGCCTTAGAAGGCACGTAAAAGCACCTGTCCTCAAGTAAAACTTTTTTAGCTTCATTGTTTCTGAAAATTTCCTAGTCGAATTGAATCTAAGCACGGGCGTTTAATCAGCCAGATTTATTGAATCAATTTAAACCATCTGTGCAATCGCAGGATCACGTACACAAGTGTTGAAACGTGTTCATGAAGATATAACACGTGATAAACGATATATTTCGCAGTTTGCATAAGGATATAACGAAGGGGCACACAGCTGAAATATGCAAACTACACTTGTTTCTAATACAGGATAATGGGCAAGGGGTGTATCCTGTTAATTATGTATGACTGAAGCGGATTAATATGCCGCATACATAATTTTTGCATTCGTTATGGTATAGTTGGGGTACCTTCATAATGCTGCATTGATTGATATGTTGATAAAGAAGTGTGAACATCAGTAAGTTGTTGCTAGCTTCGTATTTATCACTTATAATCGATAAAATACTAATGGATTCTGAAGGTGCAAATAAATAAATTTTTTTAACTCACGGATCTGTTAACAAATTCTATTTTATCTTCAATCAAATAATTCTGTTATATATATTTTTAATGAAAAAAACTGTGATGTTTCCTTCTGCCTTATGAATATAAAAATAGTTATTTATCCAAATGAATAACTTGTGTTAGAAGAACCGATTGGCTATCTTGAAGGGTGTGATCATGAAATGGGATTTCATTGGTGCTGCCTCTTATGGGATTCTGGGCAAGCAAGGAATCAGTAGTTTCCCTTCGAAATGCGGGAAAAAATTTTCAGTACAAATTCGACAGAATGCTACCCTTTGGTCATAATCTTTGATTCAACACTCCTTTTCGGAACAATATAACCTATTGTTGGAACCGAATAGACCCAAAACATTTCGAAATAATGCGATTGAGGATATGAGTTCGTTGCTTGTTCTGGCGCAGAGGGCTAAAATCAACTAAATTTAACTCATCATATTCAAGGTTCGCTATCGACATATACAAACAATTTATGACAACTTAATAGAACAACATCTCAATATAATTTTGTTCATTTTAGCAATCCCAGACTCCGATAATTTTATGTGTGATATTAACGAAAAATTGTGATTGCATTATGTAAATTTCCAGTTCGATGTGTGCAAACTCCATGACACTAAGGTATACCTGACATCTTCCGATTAATCCTGTTGTTACACTCCAGTAGTAACAACCGTCTCTATGTCCAGGATCAGGTGTGGTCCCCAGCTTGACAAAGGCATCAAATTACGACTAGTGTCAGTGATCATGGGTGACTTGATACGAAGCAGCGTATCATGATCATTGTTTCATGCTCAGCTGCCTTCGATTATGGGGGAGTAAGCCATATTACGTACGCGAAGTTGCAGTTACCTGAAACGATGTAACTGAAGGGTCAACCTGCTGATCTGGACACGCGAGGGGGAATAATCATTAAAATATTAATTTCACGAAGCAGATCTGTACTCATCAGTGCCCAAGTTTCTCATTGAGACCAGAATAATACCCGTGAAATCCCTTTTTTTGCTTGATCAGATATATACAGGTGTCGAAAAAGAAAATGTAGAGAAGCATTGACGTAACGTCAGGAGATTTTGCGTGGTTGTTCTCTGAACTGATATCAAGCGCGTCGCTAGAATTTTGTTCGGTGGGCGGGTATTGAAACAAAAAGAGTAAATCATGATTTTGTATATTGTCATGTAATAAGTTACCAAAAATATTACTGATTAATGATTTAAATGGAATATTATATATACCTTTTTTTGTCGAATTTATATTATTATAATATATTCAAACTTTTTTGAAAGTCAGTATTAAATATTCCTGGGAGGGGGTGTAATGCCCTTTAAGCCCCCCAAGGATCATCCAATAGTGACTTTCAAAAGACTTGAAATGTCTCGTATAATATAGGTATATAACCATATTCCTTTCGCGAAACAAAAGTATAAATTAAAGGTGAATCAAGCTTCCTAATAGAATCAACAATGTTGGCAACAATCCATCATTTTACCATTCAAGAAACCGCATAAACCAATAACCGATCCCAATTCCTACAGACCAATATCTTTAACATGCTGCACATGCAAATTAATGGAGAAAATGATTAATAAGCGACTGCTCTGGTACTTAGAAAAACATCAAATTATAATTCCTAATCAATCTGGCTTCAGACCAAACCGTAATACGCTAGATAACCTCATCACACTACAAAATTATATCTCTAACGCATTTTTCAAACATCAGGAAGTTGTTGTTGCCTTTTTTGATATCGATCGTGCCTTCGACACATTACTCAAATCCTCCATAATGAACGCATTGAAAAGCATAGGCATAAATGGAAGTATGTACCAGGGTGAAAGTTAATGGAAAAATGTGACTTCCATTTGTTCAAGACAATGGAGTTCCACAAGGCTCAGTCCTTAGTCCCACATTATTTATCCTTGCAATTAATGATATTTTGACTGAAATACAGAAATGTGAAATGTGCTCTATATGCAGACGACTGAACGATATACTGTCATGGTAAAACAACCTCAAAAATTCTACAGAATACTTTAAATCAGCTATGCAAATGGATAAATGAACATGGTCTTCAATTTTCTTCCACCAAGTCTAGGGTTATGAAATTTTCCAAACGTACTAAAAACGAATCCGAGCCAAAACTCATATTGAATGGGACACCTCTACCTGTAGTTCAAGAATTTAAAATGCTAGGCCTAATTTTTTATACAAAACTGAACTGGACATATCACATCAAGCATATTAAAGGAAAATGTCTCAGAAAATTGAACATCCTTAAAATTTTAGCTCATCATAGCTGGGGAGCTGATGAAATCACTCTTTTCAGAATATATAAAACTCTCATACGTTCAGTACTGGATTATGGCAGCCAATTTTATATGACTGCCTCTAAAAGCCTTCTAAAATCTCTCAATAGTGTCCAGAACGCGGCTTTGCGATTGTGTCTCGGAGAATTCAGAACTAGTCCGGTCGAAACCCTGAATCGTGAATCAAACGTAATCCCACTGCAATTGAGACGCATGCAACTCCTACTGTCATATGCATCCTCAGTATCAGCCAATAGCCAAAATCCAGCATATTCGCTCATCACTAATCTCAAAAATCTGACAACACAACATCCAACATCGAGATTACGGTCAGTTACACAAATTTTGCATTCAATATCTGAGATTATTTTTCCGACTCAAATATCGACCAATAGAATTGCACCATTCGACGTCACGTGGTACAACCTACATGGTATTATACTGATAATTTTTTGAAAATTTTCTCTGGTAGTTGCTATATATAAACAAAACATGATCCAGTCAAATTAAGCACACGTCAAACTGACAGGTTGAATTCAATTGTGAAAATTGGAGATTTTGCATGAAAATGAGTCGATTTGGAGTTTGTTCTCTGTCCACCATCGATAAAAAAGTCAAAGGAAATGTTTCCATTAATACGGAGAAGGCAAAAAAAACAGTTTGGAACCAATTTACTACTTTTTGTACTGAGGGGGAATACACATTGAGTGCTGAAACGAGTGAAGCGCAATTTGCAAACATTATGAAAGATTACGCTTACAATATGAAGAAAATGGATGGAGAAGACTATAAGGAAGGTACAATAAAAACAATGTGGAATCAGACTGCCAAATTACTTCAAGAAAAGTATTTGAACGATTTCGACATCAAAATCAACCCATTTTCGGATGCTGCATTCAAGACCGCTCGAGGAGCTCGTGATGCCAAGCGTAAGGCTTTACAATCTATTCCGGAAAAACGGAGGGCAAGTGCAGCAGCGTTGGAGGAAAAAGATTGGGATGCAATGACCACTGTTTGGGACGAGGAAACTCCTGATGGCCTCCAGAAAAAATTATTCATGATAATATCAGTGGAATTGGCTTGGAGAGGTGGTGAGGGCAGCATGGCGTCAATACATCACTTCAAGGCAGAACAGCGAAATGACGGGGAAACAACTGGGAGAATTGAATACAATCCAATTTTCAGCAAGACCACACAAGGTGGTGATAAAAATTATCAGACAGCAAGTGGCTGGTGGAGAATCGCGAAAATCCCTGACAAGTGCCCAGTGAGACTGTTCCAGAAATTGAGAGAGAAGAGAGATGTCAATATCAAGAGCGACAGACTATTCCTGACCCAAAATCCATTCTGGAATAAAGTTCCAGGCGCTAGGTGGTACAAGGATTCCCCAGTAGGCCAAAACACGATCTCAAAGTGGGTTAAGGAGTCAGCACAAAAAGCTGGGCTTGACCTTGGTAACAAAAAATCACCAATCACTCCAGTCGTGCTACAGCCGTCTCCAATCTAGCGAAATCGGGCCTGGGAGAGCAGCAGATAATCAAAATAACTGGACATGCCAACAGTAACTCCAACAAGCCGTATCTCCAACTCGACCAGGAACACCACGAATTAATTGTCAAGAAACTGCGAAGGAGTGAGCCTACTGCAGAAAATGCCATCAACAGCATAAACCTCATGCCATCTACTCTTCTGGGACCATTACCGATAACTCTGACTTGAAGAAAACATGCACCAATGTTTACAACAATTGTATTTTTAATTGCACTACCCTGATTCTTATTAAATGTTGTTTTATTCATTATGAAATTCTTATTTGTTAACTGTACATTTCGTCTCATGGTGCAATTCTATTGGCCACATTTGGGACAGAAAAATAATACCCCGAATTCCACACGAGCTTCAAAATTATCTGGTATTTCCCGATAGGTTCCTGCAAACAAATAAAATCGTCAAGTTTTTCAGGAAAAACTTTTCAACCTGAAAAACTTGACTCCTTTATTTTCTTTGCAACGAACCTATCGGGAAATACCCGATAATTTTGAAGCTCTTGTGGTATTATAAGTGAATATTAATCTCGAACATACAAACCAAATATCGGTTTCAAATATGCCACCTTGAATTAAAGTACTTCCCAAATGCGATCTCTCATTACATTCCCAGAATAGACACTATGAATCGCTCAGACATACCTTTCTTGATAGCATTAATGCAAAAGATTATGACACCATTTTATACACAGATGCATCACACTATACCTAAGGAACCTTTACGGCAGTTACTACCATAAATAGCATTCTACAACTTAACCATCTGCCTCACCACACTTCAGTTCAAACAGGCGAACTATTTGCTATCCACCAGGCTTTTCTTCTTATAAGCAACACAAACAGGCATGTTGCAATATGTACTGACTCTCTTTCTCCATAAACTGTATTCAAAACAAATTTACAAATAATCCCCTAGTGCAAGACATACATGATCGCTATGCAGAACTTTCCAAAGGAGTTTACGTTAAGATTATATGGGTACCATCTTATGCGGGCATAACTGGGAATGAAATGGCTGACCGAGGTGCAAAACAAGCAGCGGAAACTCCACTAGACGAAGAACAACTACAGTATTCATCAGATTTGAATAAGCATTTTAAAAATTATACAAGACATTTATGGAAACAAGATTGGACAAGATCGACATCCAAACTGAGGTAAATTACTGACACAATCAAACCATTTCATATACCTACTAGAATTGGCAGAAAAAGTCAAACAATTATCAGAAAATTACGTATTGGACATACCTTACTAACCCACAAACACATAATCCTGTCAGAAGATCCTCCAGTGTGTCAGCATTGCCAACAAATTATAACAGTGAAGCATATTCTGATTGACTGCCCCCACTACGTGAATTACAGAAGACAACATCATATTGGCGCCGATTTGAAGAAAATCTTGGGAGATGGGAATCAACTAGACAATCTGATATTGTATTTGAAACCCATAGATGAGTATAATAGTTTGTGAATCCATATATAGGCATAGGCATTATTCATGTAACCTTATTGTAATTGATTACCTCATTGTAATTGATGATTTTCATGTCAATTGCCCTGGTTGGTGAGACACATTTTCTTTAAATAAAAAAAAATGTTACTGATTTGAAAAGAATCAAACAACTTTTAAATGAATGATTATTCGATTTAGAATCTTATACTTTAAGCGATTTCTTGAACTAATGATATTTTACAATATTAAATTGGTGTTGTTTTGGTCAATTATTTTTGTCACAATTTCGTTTGAGTCTCATTATTATGTGATTGAGAGTCTCTCCAAAATAGAGATGTATTATTATTCTAATTCAGATCAAATAACGTGGGTAAAAAAATTTATGTCTTAATTCAAATTCTCTTCTCTACCGATGTCAAATGTTTGTACTCCGGCTTACTGCAATTATGTCAGCTCCCTTATGATATGTCAGGTTTGAGGCAGAGAAAGGGTAAATGTGACAAACCCCAGCGGAGGCTAAACAAACAGTATAATCTTTATACTGTCGTCATATTTCACGGTTTTAAATTATCTTTAATCTATGCATACGGTACATTAGAATGCCGTGAAACCTTTTTATTCGACCCTTTTCATGTTTTTCTTTCGGATCAACTGACGGTATGATTTTATTGGGGAAGGAGCAGTAATGATATGAAGAATACTAAGTTTCGATTGATTTCATAAATTACCTTTAATAAATTATAACCTGATGAGAAAAATTTTTCGCATAAAAAAATTATTCTGTTGAAAGAGTAGGGTCGACAACCCCTAATTTTAAAGCTTACGTCTATAGATCTACCTCTTTAATTGGCAGAAACTGTTATTGTCCCAAACATAATTGAGTTGTACTGATTTTTACGAAACATTTAACAATCACAATGACAGAAAAGGGTTGCTACATTTCTGCCAGATGAAAAAGTTTGAAATCGTTGAGGCAGAATGAAGTGTACTGAAGTGAATGAAATTCATTTCGAATGCTCCTCCATGGCAACTGTCATACGTTGGATTGAAATATCACATTGAGAGGAATTGGTGATTTCTGCGAGCTTGTTCTAGTAAAACAGCGTGCTTTCGTTTGGCCTAAATGTCTATAATTTTAGAAGATCGTTGAAGATGGTCTCAATCGATAGGGTTTGACTTGCTGATGAAGAATTCAGTGTCAAACTTGAGTATGCCACCCGGCCGGTCAGTCGGCCTTATACTCTTAAACTATTTTCGGAAAGAGATGAGCTAGAATTTTCATATTTTTACAATACATTAATTGTCCATATATCTCAGTCAAGTTCATTTTTGGGCCAAATGCATCGAATAGTTCAAGAGTTATGAGAGCATCTGTAATTTGGTTTGCTCAATAACTCATAGAATATCTATCGGATCAAGTTGTAACTCTGAAGATATTTAAATGAGATTGAAAGAAATAGGCTTGAAGAATCTACAAAATTCTAACATTAAAAATTTTTAAATGCTCCCAAAAATTTTTTTTATACTTTTTAGATAACTCATAAAATATCAGTCGAATTTGAACAAAAAATTTGTGGATGTACGCGCGTTATCGGTATCTTACATATCCTCAAATTTCATTGACGTAGCTTTCTATCCCCAGAAGAAAAAAGGTTTTTTTTTTTATTATATTCATTCGATATAGAAAAACTTTCATCCAAAATTTATCGGGTGGAATTTATTTTTTCTGGTATTTAAAAATTCGATGAACTTAAATTACTTGAGTAGATTACTTGATAAATTACTTGACAACATACTAACTTGATAAGTACGCTCAAACACAAATTTTTTGTAAAATTCTTTAAAACAGTTTAGACTGGCTATAGCTTTTCCTTTTTGGCGCTCTTGTTCACCCGAACAGAGTGCCTATCATTTTGCCCGAATGTCTGTAATTTTGGAATATCGAGCCGAAAATGGTCTCAATCGATTGGGTTCGACTCTCTGATGAAGAATTCGTGGCGAAAGTTGAGTCTGTCCGGTCGTCCGTCTGGCCGACTGCCCGGCCGTATTCTCTCTAGCATCCAAAAGAAGTAAGCTAGAGTTTTAATATTTTCAGAATAGGTTAATTGTCCAAATATCTCGGTCAAGTTCGTTATTGGGCCAAATCCGTCGGATGGCTCAGTAGGTATGAGCATCTGAAATTTTGTTTCCTCAATAACTACTAGAATATCCATCCGATCAAATTGATACTTGAAATATTGTTGAGGGAGGCTGCAACAAAACGGCTCGCAAAATTTCGCAGAAATCGTCACGCTAGAAAATATTTAAAAATTCCCAAAAAAAAAATTTTAATCCTCACTATCTCATAAGATATTTTTCGGATTTCAATAAAAATTCGTGAATATATTGAGGTGTTCGACATCTTACTTATCCTCAAATTTCATTGTCTTAGCTCTTTTCCATCTAAAGATAGGATCATTTTTTTATTTACTCAGAGAAAAAGAGAAATGACATACGTTCCGATGATTTTCTTTGAACGATGGCCATCACAGATCGATATTCGATTGACAAATGCCGGGCTCATTAATCAGTGTCAGTTGGCGTAATATTAATCAAAATTTTTCATAACGCGAAATCATAGAGATAGAATTCAATCTCGGAGGCTGAAATAATATACGTTGTCAAAATTCAGAAAAGCACTGACAGCATCGAACAAAACTTGGGGAAAATTATGAGTAGTTATTTTTAATTTGAGATATAGGTTTATTCATTCATTAGGCGTTCATATTTGCATCACATTGTCCCAAAGTACGGGAAAAGACTATTGTTCACGTGATCAGAGTGCTTACAGATTTGTTATGGTTTGAATATTTACTCGCAAGTAGCTCAACAAGAGCGCCAAAGCAATCTGACCTCACGTCAGTGCTTTCTGAATCAAGTTCTGAGTTATATGTTATTCTAAAATGTAGTTTCTATAGTTGTTTTCTTCGAATTATGAAAATATTTTAATAACGCAAAAAATAATACTCTTGATGACACTATTCATATGAAGTTAATACGAAGAGAGGTGCATAATGAAAAAATATTGAAACTCAATTAAACAGTCTAACGAAAGGTCCAAATTAATTTAGCGCAATTATAAATCATTCAAATGAATCACGAGAAATTAAAACCAACAAATTCAAAACAAATATAACTATAATAATAATGAATAATAAGAAATACATTTGAAAAAGCAATGATTTGTAGAAATTTATTACGAAAAATAATTATTCGAAAAGTGGAATCTACATTCAAGATCAGAGTCTATTACTCAGCCAGTATAATATTATGGTCATATATTGAGGGAGGGCCCAAAATTTATTCCTGATAATTCATCGAATTACAAGTATAACGTCATAATTCAAATAAAACGGCGGCACATGTCTCTAATTTAACAGATTTGGGGAATTTCAACAAAGGGGTTGAACATAACCAGACACAGAGTATTGTACTCCCCAGAGATATTTCAGTTTCCGAAAGGGTTCTTTTATGTGGATTTAACCATGGATAATTTCTGCTCATATGGAACGAAACGGCATTGAGTTATATTCGTACAACATTAAGATAAAAAAAATTTTCTTTGATGTCGGTTCAAATAATTTTTCCAAATCGAGAACGAATTGTGGCTTAAGCTGGATAGTTCACAACTGAGCAGGAGAAATATTTCAAACCATCTAATATTTTTCAATTTTCTTATTCATGAACTCGAATCAAGATTGATAGAAAATAGTATTTAATAAGGTGTGGAAGTTAAGTTAGTACCGAATGAATTAACAGAAATTGAACATGACTGTGAGAGCTTGAAATCTCTGACTCATGCCTGCCTTAGTTATAATGTGTCTTCAGTTTTCGCCTTTTTTTAGATCCCTTTTAGGCCTTGGCCTCTCGTATTCCATTTTCATTCTCTTTTGGTCCAATTTACTTTTTTTCATTTCATTTAGCTTTTTATTTTGCTGTCCCTTTGGTGCTTTTATTTCAAATTTATGTTGATCTCCCATTTTCGATTAATTTATAATTTCTTGTTTTATTTCCTATTGTTTTCTTTGTTGTTCTCTTTACAGCTTTCACATTTTTTCAATTCTCATGTTTGAATGTTTTTCTGTCTTGTGTGGCTGCTTCTCTATCTTATGCTGTTGCAATTTTTGCATTGAACTTATAACTGAGTTAACACTTAGGAAAATTTTAGTGGATAATACTTCCCGCAATTTTCGTCTATATTTCCAAAGGCTAAATAGTTATTCGGCTAGTCGGAAAAGAATCAACTACTAGGAAAGATGTTGATCCTTCCAGTATTTTGAGAGTTGTGTACGACAAGTTTGATGAAATTGTAGGGGACATATATGTCTACCTTGTTACGGTATGTGGAACAGAATACTTCAAAATTCTTGTTCGTCACATGATATATCGACAGTGTAATATGAACCTCAAAGAAAGAAGGGTTTCCCTTTCATGTCAATTTGCATAAGCATTTCGATATGCTTTTTACCGGCGACATATTCATTTTGGATGTTACATAATATATTAACTTATAAAACAGATGTCACAAATTATGCAGATAACATAGAGGTTCGCAACTCCCCTGAAATTGGTCACGCAAAGTGGGGATGCAAATTGCAAGAGGTTTGTTGGAGACATGGGAACTCTTCGAAGACCAAAATGCCAGAGGAAAGCACAAGTAATAGCTTTAGCATGTTGAGAAATTGTTTACTTCGGTTCACTCCATCTATCTTCAATCGAACGCTGTGATTGGTTGTTAGGATTTTTGAAATTTTAATTTAAAAGTGATCAGTGTTTAAAAAATGTTGAAAATAACTGACATGAGGTGATGGGATAGTAAAACAGTTGTGTGAACTAAAAGTTTTTTATTATTGAGTGAGTATACAGGGTGGCCATTTGAAAACGAAACAGACGAAATAAAATAAGTTTTTTCGATAGAAATGCTCGGACAGGTCGATTTCTGTTTCGACGGGGACAACTTAAGATGTAGGTTACGGACACATAGCAACCCTTGCTGCTACAACCCCCACCCCCAATTTTTGAATAGGCAAGATGGGGTGAGTGATACCTCAATTCAAAGGTATTTGTATACTGATTTCAGCACTGTAATTGTTTTTTCATTTTATGCATTAGTTCTCGAAATATTCATGCGTTAGTTAATTTTATCACTTAAATTATTTTTTTGCGAATAATTGACATTTCGTGCTTCCGAAACACTAAAATTTCCGTACTTGTATTTGAAATTGCATAACATCTACCACTGGGCAAATGAAGTCATACCGTACGTGTTAATGCTACTAGGGTCAGATGTTCGACTAGCTGTTTTATTCACTGAAATCATTCTCCAACTGTACGGTATCAGAACGATTTGAAGTATTGATCTAAGAAATAAGACTTTTCAAAGTAAAGTAAATAATTTATCAAAAACTCACATCAATTAATTGAATATTCAAATTGTTCACCATTAGCTTCCATACAATGAAATAAGTTTTGTTCGAAACGATGGCCCACATTTTGCAGCATTTCTGGAGTGATTTGACGACATTCGTTCAATATACGTCTTCATAAATCTTCTATGGAATCGGGCTGTGTAGAGTAAATTTTACTCTTCAAGTGGCCCCAAAGAAAGAAATCTAGTGGTGAAATCTTTGATCCACATCTTCTCGAACTAGTAAGGCGTAGTGTGGAGGAGCTCCATCCTCCAGCACAAACTATGAGTTTTTCTGGTTGTTGAGTATAAACTTCGTGGAACAATCTCGGATTAGCATCGGCCCAATAACGACAATTGTGTCGATTCACTGTGCCGTTTCGAAAGAACGAACACTCATCGGAGAAACAAACATTGTACAGATAATTGGGATTAGCAGTTACTCGTTCACTTATTGTATCACAAAATTCAACACGACGGTCAAAATCATCTTCGTTTAGTGTGTGTGCAAGATGGATTTTGTAAGGATGGAATTTATGATGCTTCAGAATATTTGCAATTCGCGTTCGTGTGAAACCAGATTCATGTGCTAGCTGCCTCGTACTCGTCATTGGATTCAGAGCAATCTGTCCAAGAACAGCTACTTCAGCTGCTTCATTTCTTTCCATGTTTCGTTTTTTATTAGCCACGGACCCGGTTTCTTGAAACTTTGACACTAATTCCAAAACATACTTCCTATTAACATGTTTATCTAATTGTCGTTGATTGAAGAATTCTGCGGTTCTATTCGCACATTGATTGTTTGCAAAAAAAAGTGATATTATTTCCAACCGCCCTGCAATTGAATAAACCATGTCGAACAATGAATTAGAATACATACAAGTCTCGATTCAAAACTAAGAATAATTAACATGTCTAAGAACCAGTAAGCCAACTTAATGATCTGTTCGTAATGAATAAAAAATTATCGATTCTCATTTTTTTGAAAAAGATATGAATTCAATAATTAACAAAATGAAAACATATTGGAGCCAACTGAGAAAACACTTCATAATTAAGTCGGAAATCGTTTCAAGAATTGGGACTGGAATTTTTCCTTGGCATCATTAATGATTGGATTTTCTTACCTGGTAATCTGATTAGAGATATGTACGTATTTGGACTTTTTGGTGATTTCTATGATCAAGTGTTACCGCATGTTATTGGAAATACTGCAAATTATATCGAAAATAATTTAGATTGAGTTTCAGCAAGATTGAGCTCCTTCGCAATACGCTGTTTGATCGACATCTTGATTAAAGATTTCTATGTCAGTGGATTGGAGGAAGGAAGCCACAGTCATGATTGTTTTGAAGCTCAATATGTCGATTTTCCACGAAAAAACACTACAAGTGCATGAAAACACCACTTCATTTTCCAATACTTAGTTGAGAATATTTCGAGAACTAATGCATAAAATAAAAAAAAAATTTACTGTGCTGAAATCAGTATAAAAATACCTTTCAAATGAGGTATCACTCACCCCATCTTCTCTATTCAAAATTTGGGGGTGAGGGTTGTAGTAGCAAGGGTTGAAGCGCTATGCGTCCTTAACCTACATCTTAAGTTGTCCCCCTCGAAACAAAAATCGACCTGTCCAAGCATTTCTATCGAAAAAATTTATTTAGTCTGTAATCTCGTCTGTTTCGTTTTCAAATGGCCTCCCTGTATATTCCACATGTCTGAAAAATTCAGCAGAGAAAACAAAAACAAAAAAATTCATCAGTTTTCAGTTTAACTTTCGTAGTTCTGTGATTATGAAAAACCTCGCAATATTCTGAAGATAAAATGGTATAATGAAGAAACTGCAGAACAATCAAAATATCAATTACCTTCAATAATATGTAGGATCGAAAGTGTTATCCCTACTTATGCGTTTCGTCCCTGGCGCACACATGTGGACTCATCAGTATGGCTTGTGTACGCCATGCCATAGACGCAGGGGAGCAATTTGTGAGAGTGGAAGCCGCCGGGAGTTGAACTCGGCATCTAGTCTGTATGAAGCTTCGAGCGCAAACCAGTCGGCTACCGAAGCTCTGTATAATGTTGCTATGTGGGGCTTAATGGAGTGCCGCCACATGAGATCCCTACAAATAAAAGAATATATAAATACCAAACCATCAAAGGGTAATAATATACAGGTTGAGTCTTTGACCATTGCGTTAATTTTCACCACAAGTTCTTGAGATCAAAAGAAACACTGTTTTTCCATACCGTTTTTCCATATTCAGCTGCGTTAAAAAATTTTATCATTTCAGGTTTTCACATTGGGTAAATACCCCTCTGTAGTCCAGTTTGGTTTGAATGAAAATTACCTTCCACAGCATCCACTGTTGAATCTGAATTGTTTAAAAACATTATTTTCCCTCTAAGAAATGATTCACTCACTCATGTTCCATCAGATGGTTATATCCATTTAATTCCATTCAAGTTCAAATATCTCAAAAATCGTGCAATTGAGGAAAAAGATGATGAACGATTTTATCTGCAAAAAAGACTAATGATTCTAGGAAGTACAAGATACGGACCGTTAGTTCAAGTGCTATTTGTTTTTCATGCAATTTAACCAATCTGGACAGTAGTAGTGAGAAACCCACAAGAAATGGAATAATTCTATTGATGCCAAAATATGCATGACTCTTATCTAAAACCTTCTACAAGAGATCAATTCAATTGATATTGTCGTTTGAATATTACAGGTGAAAATGCAATTTTTTTATGAAATTTCAACACCCTATATCTTTTGAACGGGGCCAAATTTGGAAAAATGTCATAGGAAGAAAATGGTTCTTTTGACGTCAAGAATCTATGGTTAAAATTAACGTAGTGGTCAAAGACTCACCCTGTATATATCAAAATATAAATTTCCAACTAATTGCGTTCGAAAAAAGAAGAGAATTTTAAACTTTTAAGCATAAGAAGATAATGAATTAGTGGAACAAAATGAACAGAAACTTATTAGCAATATGGAATAAGCCATTACATAAAAAATTTACTCCTTGTCTTTCACAATTTCTCTCTTTATTTGGAGGTTGAATGTAGGCTGCAATAGAGACTAAGCAGACTGTGGATCAATTTAGCGATATCCAAAATATCTTCAAATCTGATATAGATTACATGAATGAAAACAAATCAAATTCCTATGTTTACAACTATATATATCAATTAGTCAATTTAGACCTGCATGTGTCATTTGAGATGAAATTTGACACAAAGCAGTAGTTTATTAAGAATCCTACTCTAACGTGAATATTAAATATATTATTGAGTTGATTAATATTGAAATTTCCACAAAATTATTATTTTATGAAAAGATAATTAAGAACCTCAGAACGATCATGGTGGTACGCAACATATTTCTCAGAATCCCAGTGAATCATTGGAACAACTTACTAAGAACCAAATGCAAATTCACATTAAATGTCACTCCTTTTCACCCCTTTAGAATAGCGGCTTAGCCATGTCAAATTTGACTAAAGGATTAAAGAGTTCAAATTATTTCGATATGCTCGATTTGAATATAGAAAAATCTGCATACGATAATGTACACCTGCTTTTCCACATGATGGTTTGAATTGATAAATCCTGCAACATTTATTCCTGGTCTACTGTGAATGTGTATTTGTCTACCCACTTATCATCAGAATTAAGATTTTGATTGATCATTTGATATGAGCTTTATTTATTCTGCTAAAATACCTTGTCGTTAATTCTACACTAAGAAAATAACCCGAAGAGGTTATATGCGCGATTTAAAACCTGGATTTCTATTTTGAGAAATATAATTAATAAATTGGATCAAGGTGAAAAAAAGGTGATATTTGATCCCGTAATTCCGAAATGCAGTCTGTCTGCAAATATATGACAAGTCTAATAAACCAGATAATCACTAGAGAACTAATAGTTTTATTGATAATTCTCATTATCACTGTTATCAGTCGATTTTGAAGCTGAGACCTGTCACCCTGAATATTTTCAACACAAAGTATCGATATAAGGCTAGCTATTGATTTAACAATAAATATACAAGCCATAAGTGTAATTTTTTAATATACGCAAATGCTTTTAATTAATTATGCTTACGTAAGCATTTTCTTCCAGAGGTCCTGTGGCGCAACGGATAACGCGTCTGACTACGGATCAGAAGATTCCAGGTTCGAATCCTGGCAGGATCGTAAAATTTTTAACTTCAGCAACTACGCCATAGAAACCTGTTCATAAACTTCATTGAAGTTCACCTCATATAAATTCAAAATTCCTAGTTTTTCAAGTTCGAAAGGTTTCTTTATGAATTTGGGGCATCTGTTAAGTAAATAAATCTTGGCCAGATTTTATGCAGTGTGGAATAAATTCGATAAAGAATATATGAGGACGTATTGGAGAAGTTGGTATTTTGAATTTTCATGTAGTGTGGTGTATCAATATAAATGCGCTTTTTTTCAATCATAAAATAGGTATGTATATATGCTGTGGCATTGGCTAATACCAATTGTGATCATTTCAATGCACATGATAATTTAAATATTGGAATTTTTTTTCTTATCATGTAAAGATGCAGAAGTTCTTCTTATCTGAAGGGATTACCCTTCACCCACAAATTGCCATCATTGTCACTGTATACGTAACTACGGTGACTAACAAGATACCGGAGACAATAGAGGGTCATGTTTATGAGTGCTCAGCTCCATCAAATGGCTTTTTTGTGATTCAGTACTGAATCCTCGTTTTTTCGTTATATTTTAACTTTGAATTGGCATTTTAAAGTTTCGAATTATTTATGAGGACAATTTCGACATAGGCAGCAGAAATTTTCTTCCTCTCAACTGTTTTGTCATGAAAGTGAGGTACATATTTGCAATTCATTTCGAATATCTCAATTAATCAATAAACATATTCAGTTATTGATGTTTTTCGTGAAAATCTCATAAATTCAGAAAGAAAAAAAAAAGAAGTAGATAGGCGGGCTTAAGGTTCATTTCAATTGTCTTACGTGAGGAAAGCCATATAATATTTTTATTCTTCTGTCTATAAAATGAAAATAACAACAAATTTAGTGATCATATAATCGGCAGAATCCAGGTAAAGATCTCCTCCAGTATTCGGATGAGCTATAGCCGCTGCTTGGTGGATCCTGTGAATTTGTCTTTCCACACACCAGCGAGATGACAAATAAATATAGTTTAAAATAACTAAAAAAAAAACAGACTTATAAATAATATCGGGTTAAACAATTAGAAATAATTTTAAAAATCAATTTATTATAATAGTATATAAAACATACCAGTAAAATTGAGAAAGAAGCGTGGGACACTTGATATACGAGTATGTTTTATATACTATTGTCATAAATTAATTCTTAAAATTATTTATAACTTTTTTAGCCCGATATTCTTTATAAGCGTGTTTTTTTAGTTTTTTCAAACTACGTATATTTATTATTTACCTTTTAGTGATTGTAATAAAAGTATTAATGGTAATCATTAAGTTATGATTGCACGTCGGAAAGTAGGCCAATGTTTCACACAAGCACAGCTCACGCATCAAGGTTTTGAAATGAACCCCTAAATTCTAACAATCTACAATCTTTGAATAAGATGGAAAAAACATTTTTTTTTTAGCTTGGACGAGAATCGAACCCACCATCGATGAATCTAAGAGCTGAACACGCGTCACAGAAGACGCGTGCCTTAGACCGCTCGCCAACAAACGCATTGGAAGAAGTGGGATCTTTTCACATAATGAGCCACTCACGCTTAAGGAAGGGGAGTTACAAACTGACATACATTCAAGTGAAGCTGATATAAGCATGTTAATGACTCCAGGTTTTTTTAAAGAGCTCTTCGACGTCATTTAAGCATTTGCAAAATTTTTCTGTAGCGGTTAAGGTTTGGAAACCATTCTTTCGTGTGGCACTGCTTCCATCTCGAAATGAAGAGAATGGCGTCCTCTTTATAGGAGGGAAATGTTCTCTGAATACTCTGATCGTTTCATATAAATATAAATAAATGGTCCATTCGCGTTCACGGTTTGACTATTCTAGAACCATCAGGGTTGTGCGCAAATAGGGAAAGAAAGTGAAACCCGAATAAAGCTGATAGAATGCACTCTTTATAGAATGTGAGCACAGAACACATCTCTATAGAATGGAAACTGCCATTATAAAATTTGGTCACTGCTTTCAGCGACCTCATGCGGTGGCAACATGAACTAAACGCCGAAAGGCGGGACGTTTAAAATGGATATTGGAACTGTTCCGAATTTTTTGTAAATGAAATAATGTAATACGGACATATAGTAATATATAGCTTGAAGAATCTTTCAAGTTATATATTACCATTGTACTACAGTAAGAGTTCTTTCATATTCACTATTTATCTTAAAAATCATAATGTAATATTTATAACAGAATTGATGGATAAACACAAATATAGTAATTTATAATCTTTTATTTATATTTAATCTAAGCATGAAAAAATAACAAATCAAAAGTGGAAAATGAAATACACCCCCCTTCAATGGTCTTCCGCTTGGGGCCAACATATTATTGCTGTTCAGGCTATCGAACAGTTTGTCCAAAAACAAAATCAGTTCTGCAGTATCGCCAGCTTTCGTCTTCAATATCTGTAATAAAAGAAAAAAATATTTATAAGTGAACCTGACTTACAATAGAAAAAAAAAACCTAAATTATTAGGAATTCAAATTGTTATAAGCAATTTCGCCTAGACAATAATAGATGTCTATCGAAAGATTGGCCAGAAGAACATCATTGACAGATGATAAAAATAACGCAAACAATCAATTTATAATTTCTTAATTTCTTGAGTTCTCTCTATTTTGTTTGGATATAATAATGTTCAAAAAATTGCTATCGGCTTTCTCAGCAGGTTTCTCAATGTTTTTCTGGATGGCAAAGCGAAAATTTTTGAAAGCAAATGATACCCCCTTCCACTAGCCTTCAAGAGCGATAATGCTAACACTTTGTCATCCAGATTAAACCTTCTTCCTTTTGGTTTAGAACGCTGATTTCTTATTTGTGACATTATAAAATTGAACGTTGGTTCAGAAACATATTTCAAAAGTTTCTTGAAGTTTTCAGATGAACTGAGTTCCTCTGCATTTGCCAAACGTTCCTTAAATAATGCCACTTTTTTCAGTGTTCTTTTTAACCGCCTACTCTCTTCAATTAATTTCTTAGCAAGAACACGTTCAGAATCATTCAACTTTGCTTGCCTTCGACAGTACCTGGAATGAAGCTTCCATCCAGAACGCGTAACAAATCGTGACGTTCCTACTACTGATCCACTACTTCCATCATCAGCTTGGACGGAAAAGTCTCGAATTGCATGGCTCTTTTCGGCATCTACTACGGCAGGGGTGTTTGGAAATTCATGTAGATTACTATATGCACAAACTCCTTCAACACTTCGACTCAGGTCATAAGATCCTGTAATAAATGATTGAATGTTCTTACAATTACGATATCACATGTTTTAAATTATCAAAAACAAATCTTACCAGGAATAAACAATTGAGGAACAGCATGTTTCCAAATGCCTCTATGGCTTCTCAATTTCACCTCATCCGTGAAATGCCTGTCACAAACATAAAAGTTTCGGATTTGTTTGGATGTTTTACCATCCAACAAAGGATTCTGAACATTCTCTAGCCAAAGTTAGAACAATTCTGGTTCCTTATCTGCTCTAGGAAAACGATGGCGTTTACTAAATTTATCGTCGCACTTTGGAGCGCAACATTTGCGTTTTTCTTTAACTTCTTGGGACATATTGAAAGAAGAAATGTCGAAAAACTTGGAGAACTACTTTATGAATGTGAGTAGTTAAGATCGAAGCAATACTTTGGACTTCTTAGGGGCTACGCGCATGCGTCGTGAACTCTCTCGAATGTGAGACCTGCTGGTAAAGTTTATTTTTCTCGCTCAGTATTATTTAAATTTAGCGTTACCAAATACGAATTGAGCACTTTCAATTTCGTAAAACTTCAATCTCTCCCAAACTATAAAATAATGAATTTCGGATTACTTTATTGAACTGATTACATAGGTACTGGTTTTTAGTCTGAAATCTATTTCATCTTGCTTCCATCATGAATATTTTTGTCGGAGGAGGGTAATAATCACTGGTCCAAACGAAGAGTTAATCGGGCTTTGTTTAGGCACACGGCCACCCATGAGGTCACGTGGCCTAAATGATAGTAATCCCAGGTTAATTGGAAGGGCTCATAGGGATGAATGTCATATCGGATCCTGGATATCATCTTAATTGAAAAGAATGAAAAAGGTTTTTCATGAAGAATTGATGTGAAGAGGCATTTAGGTAGGGTATTCCCGCTTCTGATTTCAAAGGAAATAATGATTTCAACCTTTTTTCGTCGATTTCTCATTACTTAACATCCATTTTGCCATATTCTATAATTTTGGAATATAAAATGGAAGATCATTTCGAAAAGTTGATGAAAAATTGTGGCATTTGGAGTCTGAAGATATTAGCTTAAGTTGTTCGAGCATAAAGTCTATTATGTCTCATATTTTTTGAGTTTTGTATTCTCTACCTATAATTTGGCCAATATTAGACGGAATGAAATTAGAAAAACACTTAGAATAGAGTTCGTGTAATGTTGTGTTCAGTTTTTTTTGTGGTAAAATTTATTTTCTGGGGGTCCTGAAATAAAATAGAAGTTATTTCCAATTTTAAGTTCCGATATTAATAAAAGCTCAATAGAAATGCAAATACAGGGTTGGGATAAAGTTGGGCACCAATTTAATATATTTAAAACGGAACGGACGAGAATTTTGAAATTTGGCAGCTGAGTGTAATGGACCACAATGCATTTGATGAGCATATTTTCACTAATGAGATACTTCCGGTTTAACCGGAAATGACCAATTTTTTTTTATTTAAATGGGACACCCTGTACATTTATGCAGATTCTGAAAGAGCACCTTGTTTCGGATCTGTCCATACCAGGTTCCATGTAAAAATTATCTATAAAAAGAAGAAATACAGTTTTTTTTGTCCAATTGAGGAAAAAGGCGTTCAGATAAATAAATTGATGTTGTTCCTATCCATAGTAGTAGATAAAACAAAATATTTTGTAGTAGGTAACTGACTCCACATTTTTTGAAGTTTAGTTTGTGAAAATAAATCGGGAATACGTTTGAAAATTGTCAATTTGAGAGAAAAATATCGTATTGAAATATTAATGATGATCGGTTATGGTGATCGTGTTAGAACTCATGAAGAAGTGTGTCATATTTTTAATGATTTGCATCCTAAAAAATCCAATATCACGATCAACAGTTATTAGAACTTTACAACGTTTTAATGCAACTGGAATGGTCAAGGATTTGCCAAGATCTGGAAGACCATGGGACGTAACGAACGAAGCGATGAGGCAAAATATTGCTATTGATTTAGAGGAATCACTTCAAACTTCTACCACAGTTCTGGCGCGGAACTACGACATAAGTCGACGCTCCGTAGGAGAAATATTAAAAAAGGAAAATTTTTATCCGTATGAGGTACGATTAGTGCAAGAATGGTCAGAGGATGTTTTTGATCGACGGCTCGAATTTTGCGAACGACTAATGAACGTTTTGCTTTCAATGTAGTGTTTTCTGATGAGGCAACTTTTTGTTTGAATGGTTAACCGCCATAACTCAAGATATTGGTCAACTGAGAATCCTCATTTGATTGATGAAGCACAAACCCATCGACCAGAAAAGTTGAATGTTTGGATGGGAATTGTACAAATTAGGTTAATAGGCCCATTTTTCATAATAAACGGGAACTTTAATGGAGTAAAGAATCTAGATTTACTAAATAATCAAATCATTCCTGCACTCCAACAGAACGGGCAGTTCTAGATGCTACTTTTCCAAATCGATAGATTGGACGTAGAGGACGCATAGAGTGGTCTGCTCGTTCTCCAGATCTCAGCCCATTACAGTTTTCATTAATGAAAATATGCTCATCGGATGCATTGTGGTCCATTACACTCAGCTGCCAAATTTCAAAAATATCGCCCTTTTAGTTCTAAAGATATTAATTTAGTGTCAAACTTTATCCCAACCCTGTATAGGTATTCTGAGCAAAATTCTAGCATATTGCAAGCTTGATGACGAGATATTGTTGATGATGGAGCTCGTGTTGAATGATTATTTGGGCTATTACCATCATCTATTGTGGATGTAATGTTTTCCGACGTTTCGATAGACATCTTCTATCTTTATCAAGGAGGAAAAGTAAAAAACCTTTCGAAAATTATCAATTTTTAAAAAAGTCAATATGACAGAAGTTAGAAGTTATGAAAGAACCAGCATAAAATTGGCAAAGGAATGCAACCATTTGACATTCATCCATCTTGCAAGAGATCGAAACCTAATTCCTAAAGGTCTCAGAGTGAAACTTCCTGTCAAAAGTTATAGAGCAGATAGGATTTCAAAACGGACAAGTCAAGCCCTTATGAGAGAAAGACTGAATCAGCATCGATTCAACAAAGCCACATTACTTACAACATGCGAGAACCTTAGATGTAGCATTCAATCAAAAACTAATGCTGAAGATTATGAAAATATTCTGGGAGCTATTAAACATAGCTATGAAAGAATATATGAACAACAAAAACAAGTCCAAAAAAGGAAAATGGAGAAACTTATGAAGGAGTCAAGAAAATATGAACCCTTAGATCATTCAAAAACCGTGATCAATTTATCTAATAAGAACTTAAGTGAAGATCAGATATCTCTCCTCAACAAGGGTCTCAAGTTCTCTATAGCCCCTAAGACGATACCCAAAATTGAAATCATGTTGGCGGCAGAAGAAACTGCACAGAAAATTCGAGAACCTGAAAAAGCCGAAGAATACAGATGGAAAATCAGAACCTTGTTGGACAGGAATAACAAAACACCTCTACCCAATATAAATAAAGCTGAACACAGGGCATTAAAAGATCTTAAATCGAATAGTTCCATAAAGATACTTCCAGCAGACAAAGGAAACGCCACTGTAACTCTAGATGTTGGCTCTTATAATCAAAAAATCAATGAATTATTAGAAGCAGGAAAATATAAAAGACTAAAAAAGGACCCTACCACCACAGTAGAAAACAAGATTTACAAAATCCTTTATAAATATCGAAATGAATTTCCAGATCAATTCATTAGATCAAGACTTACACCTCACTTCAGTAAACCACCACATTTATATGGTCTACCAAAAATACACAAAGCCTCTAAGACCAATTGTGAGTTCAAGAAATTCAGCATGCCACCAATTGGCTAAATTTCTGCTGAAAATTATATCGCCATCAAAAAGTAATTCAACATCGATGATAAGAAACACGAAACATTTCATAGAAATAATGAAACATCAAGAAATCATGGAAGAAGACGTTATGGTCAGCTTTGACATCACCAGTTTGTTCACTAATATTCCGACAGATAAAACACTTATCATAGTTAGGAAAAAGCTTGAAGAAGATCAAACCCTTAGTGAAAGAACTACACTAAGCGTCAATGCAATTATGGAAATGCTTTCTCTTTGTATTGAAACAACATATTTCCAATTCGAAGACATCTTTTATCAACAAGAATTCGGAATGGCCATGGGTTCACCACTATCACCAATTTTAGCTGATTTATATATGGAAATTTTCGAACAGAAGGCATTAGAAAAATATGTACTTAAACCCAAACTGTGGAAAAGATATGTAGATGATACTTTCATTATTTGGCAACATGGAAGAGACACTATAGATGGATTCCTTCAATATCTAAACAATCAAGAGGAATCAATTAAATTCACAATTGAAATCGAGAAGGACAGACAACTTCCATTCTTAGATGTACTCGTACATAAACAAAATGGAATCCCAAGAACCACTGTGTATAAAAAGCCAACGAACACAGGACAATATCTACATTTTGAGTCAAACCACCAACTAAACACTAAATTGGGAGTAGCAAAATGTTTATTTGATAGAGCAATAAATATTTGTTGCACTGAAGAAGACCAAAATGAAGAAATAAATAACATCTCTAAAACTCTTAGAAGCAATGGCTACCCCAAAAAGATATTAGAAAAAGCTAAACGAACAAGAGAAAGTCAACCTGAACCAACAGATATAAATCAGACCATTAAAACCGTAATTCCTTATGTAAAAGGTTTGTCGGAGAAAATGAGAAGAATTGGAAATAGATACAACATAACGACTGCATTCAAAACTCAAGACACTATCAGAGCTAAACTTACAAAAGTTAAGCCTAATGAGACACAAAGGACAAAGAACTGCATATATGAATTACCTTGCGAGTGCGGAAGATCTTACATCGGAGAAACTAAACGCCCTCTGAATGTACGAATAAAAGAACATCAGAAGCTTCTACGAGTACTAGACAGCGACAAATCCAGGTTAGTCCAACATGCTGTAGATGAGAATCATCGTATAAAATGGGATGAAGCATCAATAATATCCAAAGAAGAAAAACTTGCAAGAAGAAAAATCAAAGAAGCGGCATTTATGAAAATAACACCAGATTCCATAAGTGCTCCATCTATAGATCTGCCAGAAGTTTGGACGCCGATAGTTCGATCCAACTTAAAAAGATCATCATATCACAGATGAGTATATAACATTGTTCATTTTTCTTTCATGACTTCTGTCATATTGACTTTTTTGAAAATTGATAATTTTCGAAAGGTTTTTTACTTTTCCTCCTTGATAAAGATAGAAGATGTCTATCGAAACGTCGGAAAACATTACATCCACAATAGATGATGGTAATAGCCCAAATAATCATTCAACATATTGCAAGCTTGCCTATTTGAGATACATAAGCATCACGTCAACTATATCAAATTTCATAGGAATCCGATATGCAGAACCCAGGAAAAAATTTTCTTAAAATATACATAAAGTATAAAACTTAATTAATTCAGACG
Organism: Micraspis discolor; assembly: GCA_030674115.1. Classification (NCBI taxonomy): domain Eukaryota; kingdom Metazoa; phylum Arthropoda; class Insecta; order Coleoptera; family Coccinellidae; genus Micraspis; species Micraspis discolor. The sequence continues at coordinate 2,542,528 of JARTUT010001309.1, read as the reverse complement.
AGGGGTAAAGGAATTAGAAAATTATTCTTCAGGAAATCTAAAGTGCCGATTTAAAAACACAAAAGTTTCTGACATCCCGTCAGTGTTTGTAATATTTTTACGGCCATTACCTAACATATTTCAATGAAATAATGAACTCTACCTGACATATCAGTAAAAAATTGAATTCGTCGAAAAGGAAATGATGAAAGAATGATATTTCATCTCAAAAACGTAAATTATCGAAACAGGAAAAAGATAAGGGCATGTTAATGAATTATCAACTTCCGTTCAGTTAGAATACATTAGTGTGAGATTTATTCCTGACATTTGTCCCTTGGGAATTGTTGTAGACGTCAAAACAACAAGAGAGAACGGCGCTAAAAATAAAACTGAACTTATCCTCTTCACTTATCCGATTAGTTTAGAAAAATATAAAGAAAACGGAGGTTACGTAAACTATGTTTCACACAATTCTGATATTATGGCAGTCAATAAAATGATTATAATATATTCTTCCTGTTATAACTTTCGTTCTTTGTTTACCGGAAGTTGATTTTAAATTTAAATCAGAATAGCAGAAATTATTGTTAAAAAATATTTCATCGTTTTGGAAAGTGGTGATGATGTATTTGCTATAAAAAGTTAGTTCTGACTGTTCTAGATCGCTTAAGAGTTGCGTATTCAATATGTGCATTCATAATTTACGTACACTCCTACTGTTCTTGAAGAGCCAAAAAAGTTTAGCCGTAAATAACAAAAAAATATCTTTTTTTGCTTCTGCTTTAGTAAGGCATCGACTTTCAATTTTATCTTCATAATTTTGGCGGCCTGCTTGATGGTTTTCTTCTCATCGCACTCTTTTATTTCGTGTATCCATTTCCTTACTGACATGTTCATTCCTGCCCCTCTTCTTCCTCTTATCCAACTTACCAGGTGATGTATTTTTCTCTGATACTGGTATTTGTCACTCTGTCCCATAAAGTGTAACCAGATGTGGTTCAGAGGGTTCATTTTAGTGGTTCTCATCTGTAATTTCCTTACTGCACTGTTGGGTTTCGTCGCAGCGGCGTACGCCATCACGGGTCTTACGCATGTCTTTCATGCTCAGATCTTTGTTCTTTTTAATAACGCGTTCGAGATATTTTGATATTGTTGACTTCCTGCTTCACTCATTCGAGATTACCGTCGCCAAGCATTCTGACTCCGAGGTTTTTATTATTGTTATTATTACAATTGGTGAAGAGTTGAGAACAAAAGTTCTATGAACTATGAAATAAAATGTCATAGTATTGATTACAACAAAAAAGTAAAGCGCAATTAACTAGAAACCACACCCGCGAACCATCGGTTCAAAGAATTCTAGGATGTCCAAGGCATTTGGTCAAGGATGGTGATGTCGTCTATTGCTTGCTTTCTCTTAGAGGTTCCCTCTATTAGGTCCATGGAACAAATGCAGGTTTGTTGTGCTCTAAGAATTTTCCTACGACCTGTCTAAAAATAAATATGGCAACCATTGTAGATCTGTTTTTACGAAGGACTATAGTAATCATCAATTCATTTAGAGGGATTTATCATTTTTCTTTTGAAAAATTGGTAACATCATCACTTCCTCACATTTTTCATACATATGACGAAAGCTAGTTCATGATGAAATATTGTTGATGATGGGGCTCGTGTTGAATGATTGTTTGGGCTGTTACCATCATCTATTGTGGATGTAATGTTTTCCGACGTTTCGATAGACATCTTCTATCTTTATCAAGGAGGAAAAGTAAAAAACTTTTTGAAAATTATCAATTTTCAAAAAGTCAATATTGACAGAAGTTATGAAAGAAAATGAACGATGTTATATACCTACTCATCTGTGATACGATGATCTTTTTAAGTTGGATCGAACTATCGGCGTCCAAACTTCTCGCAGATCTATAGATGGAGCACTTATGGAATCAGGTGTTATTTTCATAAATGCTGCTTCTTTGATTTTTCTTCTTGATAGAGATAGATCTGCCAGAAGTTTGGACGCCGATAGTTCGATCGAACTTAAAAAGATCATCATATCACAGATGAGTATATAACATCGTTCATTTCCTTTCATGACTTCTGTCAATATTGACTTTTTGAAAATTGATAATTTTCAAAAAGTTTTTTACTTTTCCTTCTTGATAAAGATAGAAGATGTCTATCGAAACGTCGGAAAACATTACATCCACAATAGATGATGGTAATAGCCCAAACAATCATTCAACGAAAGCTAGTTCCTTTCGTTTCAGCGGGATAAAAATAAAGCACAGAAAAAAAGCAATAATTGTATGTGAAGATTGAACCAGTGATTGAACCCACATTCAATCAACGGTGAAGATGCTTGACATGAAATTACTTTTGCGGTTACTGAGAGATATAGGCCATTTCTCACAATATGAAATATTGGTTCTTAAGCCGTCAAATTTAATTTGCGGTCATCTCAGTTGATAATGCATCAAATACCTATTCTTCCGTCACCTCTTAATGTACAAAGTCTCCATAAAAGAAACACGAAATCATAAAATCGTCACATTTGATTTGTTACAAACAAAAGAGTTTTTATTGTTCATTGACCAACTTCATGCTTGATTACAGTATTAATCAATATCTTGGCATCAACTGTTTCAAAATGTGCAATATTATATTTTAATTCATTCATGTTTAGAGAAGCAATTTGATGAGTATGGATGTAACTATCAAATTGGAGAGCACTGTCTTGAAGTCAGTTCTTGTTGTTTTTCATTTCATTATTTCGTTTTTGGCAACATTTCATACTGTTTCAATATGGTTTTCGTTCTTTGTTGATTCTCAGGGGGTGGGATTTCCACGATTCTCAACTTTTCTTTATGTCATAGTAATATCATAAAATGTAGAAATTTGTGTTTGGTAAATAACCTCCACCTTTTATTGTTCCAGCTACCAGCGTTTCCATAAACATTATGTATCAATCTCAAAGTAAATAAAATTTCAAAGAGCTGAAAATGTTTGAAAATGTTTTAATTTTCTTCGAAAGAATTTTTTAACTGGATCAAATTTACTCTTGTCTGTAGGCTGAAGACTTCAAGTTACTTCGAACAATCGGCCTCCAAACTTACGGCAACTTAATTGATGCAGCAATTTTGGATATTATAGATGAAATACTCCATTTCATATGTCGATTTTCATTTCCAGCACGTTGGATCACCCTAGATTGCTGGAAGTTATTGACAGTTGCCAAATCGGTAACACATTTAGAAGATGCTGGAGCTGATATTGTATCTAAAAAGACCACGGAGGATGGAAGTCTTCCGATGTGGCAGAAGAAGATATTCAGCTATCACTTAATAACAGAGTAGAAGTGGATAATAAAATATTCAACACCCCAAACTACGACTTCAAAAGATAAAAACGAGATTAACCAAACAATTAGCCAACTTCCACCTCTATAAATTCTCGTTTTCTTGTTTAATTCTTTGTAGTAATCCACATTACTTCACGCTGCAGCAGTGCAGTAAGAATATTACAGTACTGTTATTTTCTAATTGCTTAGCAACATATGTCACTCAATTCCGATGATTGATAAAAAAGATTTCTTTTATAGAAAATAAGACTTGGTCGATTCAATGTTATTATTCCTTCTTGAATATTCTTAGTGGTGAAATAAAACCTTTTACTATACTCTATCCCTTCTGGAAGTTCTCGAGAAACTCAAAATTTACCAGAAAATAACCTTGACGACACTATTTCAGGTTTATTGTTCAATTAGACGAGTAATTGCTGTAATAAACGGACTCCCAATCCAATTGTTATATATCCCTTATTAAGGCTACCCGTGGGTCCAAGCCGAAGGGGGTCTTCATTCCCCAGCCTTACGACAGCTACCCATGTCGGCAACAATAACCCACGCCATGGGGCACATCAAATTGACATGCGAAAAGGTGCCGAAGTGAAAAATCAAAAAGAAGGGCCTTTATATTTGTGTTTATGATGCACCCCGCAGGGACTCAAGTTTGCCTTGTTTTGTTACAATATTTCCTAGTTCGTAGTTCTGCTACATTGTTGCATCGCGAGCATATGTCCTCAGAACACGGGGAATTTATAATAAGCTTAGCTTTTCAGTGATGCCAGTTTAGACGAGAGTTGACGTTAATATTGTTTGTGTTCTTGATCTGAAGCTGTTTCGGATGTATCAATGCTTTTTATGTCTCACTCGAGGAATTCCATAAAGGTATAGCAGAAATAAACAGTCACAGTTTGAATCCCGTTGAATGCTACTCAATTTGTGAAATGATTTAGTATCTATGGAGAAACTGTCTAATTAAACTGTTTTTAAAATATTGTTTAATATTTTCTCTATTTCAGTGTCGTAAAGAGTTCATTACAGTACTAAAAACAGTGCTGTAATGAACTCATTACTGCATTGTAGATAGTGAAAAAAATTTTGAGAGAAAAAAATCTTATTTTCATTGAGAAAAATGTAATTAGAGATTTGCCTTTCTCAAATTTTGAATCATCCTGCATGTCGAATATCAGAAAATTGTTTAAGGTCTGATCTATTGGTTAGGTATTTAATTTATGTTTGAACAAAAATATTTTAGGATGCAAGGGCATTTTTCAAATCCAAAGATGAATACACATCCAAGGAAATTTTTCTAATCCTAAGATGAATACACAATTAATTCTACAGGATAACTAGTGAGATGCAATTTATATCCTGATACCAAGAACGATTAGTGCTATAAGAAAATTTTCATGCATAGAATATACATTTCTGTGAATAAAACTTTTGTTGCTTAATGAGTAATGAGAAATAAATAAAATTGTTAATAACGTATCTAGTATCCTTAGATGGTGAATGTTTTCTTCTGTATGTGTATTATTTATGTATTTTCTAAGTTGGTGTTACAGGTTATTTCTTAATGGTTTATTCCGAAAGAAGTTTGCAGCTATAAAAATGTATCAAATTTCACATTGCCAATAAAAATTAAATTACTGATAATTTCTTTGAGTTTGGATATCTGTCAAAATTTCAATAAGCTACTATGTATGGGAGATTATAGTTTGAAAGTGCCTCTTTAATGCAATCAAATCCTCTCCGCTATTTGCTAAATGAGAAGCTGAGCTTCTACGGAAGCAATGGACAGAATAGAGTTCTGGGTTTGGCAATTTCAGGAATCTTGCAATTTTTTGTGGTATTCCACTTATTTTATTTTTACCAATAGGTTGCACACTACATTTTCCTGCTCTAAAATTGATAAAAATCTATCATGATGTGTATGTGATGGTCTCAATTCATAATATGTTCTAATAAGATTCAACCAGAACGGGTCTGAAAGGATGAATTGCCTGGGAGTATAAGTTTTGGAATTCGGGATGGTGATTAAGATACAATCATCCTTGTATTCAATGTCTTGAGTTCTCATATTGCAGAGCTCTACCCTTCTGCATGCCCCAGCGTATGCTATTATTACGAATAAACTGTACCCATGATTCACTCTATACAAGCATTTGGGTGACCCAATTGTTTAATCATAAACAATCTCAAAAAAATTATTGATATCACTCGACATAAAAATGTCCCTACCGAATATAATTCGACACTAGATAATACCATTTTTTTCTAAATTTACGATCCGCTTCAAAGCTCGCCAATGTCAAACGACCCTAAATCTGTAAAGAGTATCTTCTTTCTCAAAAAACCCGCAAGACAAATGGCAGAACGGAATATCATAGCGCTGATCCGTCAGAAAACGCCGACGTAATAAAAAAAGTAAGCGCCTGGAATGTTTACGGAAATCCTTTATCCCCAGCTATTAAAAGTATCATTTCTGCCTTCGAAAAAAGGGAGACTCAAGCGAAAAAACTTCCAGAGTGCCTGCACTCGAATGTTTTATGTGACAACAGGATTAAACTGCAGAGACCCAACAAAGAAGAGATGGCTGTGATAAAATGTCGCTTAATCCGCTGTTTTATGTTGCTTCACAAGGCTCTTTTTGACATTTGATGAAGCGTATGAGTGGCATTGAAAGGTTTTGCTTTCGGTCGAAGTTCGTTCAAATGTAGTTGGATATGCTTTCGATCGAAGTTGCTTCAAATGACCTTGGAATTGGTGAAGAGTTTATTCATAAATTCGCTTTTTCAATTGATATGAAAAGTGGAGACTCTTGGGCGTAAATTCTTTTTCAATATTTTAACCGTTAACAATTTTATATTTTCGATGTAGAATAATGTGAAGATATTGTTAAAAGTAATGTTGTGAGCAACCTCACTAAATTGTTATAAGAATAATTTTTCTGTTCTGTGACCTAACCTAAATATTAATATATGTGTTCTATGATAGAAGATTCTAGAAGAAGAGATGAGTTAAGAATGTACAATGTGTTAAGTTAAATAGTAGTCATTGTGTATTGTATTGTATTGGAATACCAAGGAGATAGTAGAAATAAACCATGAAAAGTTAGTCTGACTTTTATTTTAAGAGTGGTAGCAGACCGTGGTTTATGAAAAATGACTACGAAGGAAAAATACAACCTAACCCCATTCTCTGGAAATAACTTTTCAGCATGGGAGTTTCGAATCAAAAGTATCCTGCAGGACAATGGAGTTGTAGAAGCAGTTCTCAATAAAGATTATAGTCTGAACGAAGAAAATGAAAGCGGGGAAGCCAAAGCCCAAGCCATTTTAATTGGAGGAGTAGCAGACACACATTTGGAATACATAAGAAACATGGAAAGTGCTTATGATATGTTTTATAATCTGGAGCAGGTATTCAAGCAGAGGGAGTGCGCAGCCGATTGTTCATTCGACGAAGTTTAAATGAAATAAAGTTCAATGAAAGGGAATCATTGCAGAACCATTTCGTCAAACTGGATGAACTATTTTCACAACTACAAGATTCTGGGGTGAAATAAGCCAAGAAGAAAAAATAAATTACATTCTAATGTCAATGCCCAAAAGTTACGAAGCAGTAGTCACTGCCATTGAAACTCAGCCCAATCTGGAATTAGGGTTTGTCAAAAACAGACTATTGGGTGAAGAGGAGAAAAGAGCAAAACCAGTAGCTGAAACATCCAGTTCATTAAATTATGCTTTTTCATGTTATATATGTGGAAAACGAGGGCACAAAAATTCCAATGCAGATATAGAAATAAACCTGACAATACTTACCAAGGACGTGGCGACAGAAACCAGAACAGAACTACCCAAGGTTCAACAAGGAACACAAATGAGAATGGACGAGGTCAGAATTCGAATACATATAGTAGAAATAGGTTCCAGAATTGGTCAAGAGGAGGTTATGCAGCCACAGCTGACAACAGGGACGACCAAGCAAAGGTGGTATTTATGACAGACACAGGATCAGGTGAGCCATTTGAAAATTCTTACTTGGCTGAAAATAATTTAACCTGGTGTGTTGACTCTGGGTGTTCCGATCATCTAGTGAGTGACTTGAATGCTTTTTCTGACTATAATGAGTTTAAAATTCCTAAAAAGATATCTGTAGCTAAGGGAGGTGTTTATTTAGAAGCTAAAGGCATAGGAAATATTGATGCAATTAGTTTTGTTAATAATAGGAGAGTTCCATGTAAAATTAAGAATGTATATTATTGTCCTGATGTTAAAAAGAATCTTATGTCTGTTTCAAAACTAGAAAATAATGGTTTAAAGGTATTATTTGAAAATAATGAAGTACAAGCGTCAATCAAAGATAGAGCAGTTATGATTGGAAAAAAGGAAGGTTCTTTATACTTAGTTAAAATGGAAATAGATAACTCGGCAAATTATACCGTTCACAACTCATTAAATTATAGAGATGATTTAGTCAATTTGTGGCATAGGCGTTTAGGACATTTAGGCCTACAAAATTTGAAAGTCTTAAGTAGAAGTGGTCTGGCGGAAGGTATGGATAAGTTAGATGAATTAAGCAATATGAATTTCGAAAGATTAACATGTGAACCATGTATAATGGGAAAAATGACAAGGCAACCATTTAAGGGAAAGGGATATAGAGCAAATAAACCTTTAGAGGTAGTTCACACTGATGTATGTGGACCCATTTCTCCGACAACTTGGGACGGTTTTCGTTATTTCGTGACATTTTTAGATGATTATTCTCATATGGTCATAATATATTTGCTGAAAAATAAATTTGAGGTTTTTGAACGTTTTAGAGAATATGAAGCTTACGCTACAAACCATTTTGGGACAAATATTTTAAATTTAAGATTAGATAATGGAGGAGAGTACACTTCAAATGAGATGAAGGCCTTTTGTAGAAGTAAGGGTATAAGGTTGAAGTATATAGTATCATATAATCCAGAAATGAATGGGAAAGCGGAAAGATTAAATAGAACTCTGGTGGAAAAAGCTAGAACTCTCTTAATAGACTCAAATTTACCAAAAGATATGTGGGAGAGGCAATCTATGTTTCAGCATATCTAACAAACCGAAGTCCAACCAGCAATATGGATAAGACTCCTATCGAACTATGGGAAGGAACAAAACCAAACTTAGAGAAGTTGAGAGTGTTTGGAAGCATAGCATACAAACATGTGCCTGATCAATTAAGAACAAAGTTGGACAGTAAGGCAAAGAAGCTAATCATGGTAGGATATGGGCCAAACAGCTCCTATAGATTATGGGATCCTGAAAGAAGGAAAATAGAAATTGGAAGAAATGTTGTATTTGATGAGAACAAGTTGAATACACCAGACTCATTAGAAATAGAGAAACTCAGATATAACAGGAAAGTAAAACAAATGAAGGAAATATGAACGAAGACATACAGGATGAGCCAAACATTCAGGAGGAAGAATTTATTCCAGTACATGAAGAAAGTAGTTCACAAACAAAAAGGAATAGAAACAAGCCGGTATGGCACAAAGACTATATTACAAATTTCGAATCCGAGAGGAAGAAGCAATGTTCGCTTATTTGTTGGAATATGATGATGATATTCCCAAAACCATAGATGAAATAGATCAACGGTCAGACAGAGATAAATGGATGAGAGCAGTGGAGGCGGAAGTAAATATATTAGAGGAAAGTAAAACTTGGATACAAGTAAAGAAACCTGAGAATATCAAGACGATTGACACAAAATGGGTATTTTCAAGAAAAGAACTTAAAAATAAAGAACCAATATATAAAGCCCGACTTGTCGTTCGAGGTTTTCAACAAAAGGACCATAGTGAAGATACATATTCTCCTGTTCTTCGACTCCAAACTTTAAGAATTGTTTTAGCAATCGCAATACAGAATAATTATGATATACATCAGATGGATGTCAAGGGAGCATTTTTATATGGGCGTATTGAGGAACAAGTGTATTTAAGCCCTCCTAAAGGCATCAAAGTAAAAGATGGTTTAGTTTTAAAGCTTACAAAATCACTTTATGGGCTCAAAAATCACCAAAATATTGGTATGATCATTTTCATGAATTAATCACAAAATTTGGGTTTTCTAGATCGGACAATGATTATTGCTTTTACATCAAAGATCGTATATATATTTTATTGTATGTGGATGATCTTTTAATTGTGGGAACAGATGAGAAGAAAATTTCTGAGCTAAAAGATTTTTTATGCAATGAATTCAGGATGAAAGATTTGGGAAGAAATAATTTGATGTATTTGGGTATTTCAATAGTGAAAACAAATGATAGCATAATAATGGATCAGTCAGATTATTTGAAAAAAGTATTAGTTAAATATGGTATGGAAAATTGCAAGCCCATTGCTACACCAATGGATGTTAATTTTAAAATGACTAGCAGTGAATGTTTAATCGACAATACTCTGGAACTCAGATGTCGATCCTTAATTGGATCATTGATGTATGTCACTGTAGGAACTCGACCAGACTTAGCTGCAGCAGTTTATTATTTAAGCCGATTCCAATCCAAACCAAGTAATGATTTGTGGATTGCACTAAAGCGGATTTTACGGTATATCAAAGGTACACTAAATCTAAAATTGAAATATTTCAGTAACAATAGCTGCTCTGTCTTGGTTGGTTACGCTGATTCGGACTGGGCTAGGGATGAAGATAGGAAATCCGCATCCGGTTATCTATTCAAAGTATATGATAATGTAGTAATTTGGCGGAGTAAGAAACAGAATTGTATCGCACTCAGTACGGCAGAAGCTGAATTAGTTTCTTTATGTGAAGCAGTAAAAGAAATGATGTGGTTATTAAAATTGTTGAAAGATTTTAAATTAGACATTAAAGAAGTATGTATATTTGAAGACAATCAAAGTACCATTAAAGCTGTTAAAAATCACGATCAAAAATTAATGAAACATCTAGATATCAAATATAATTTTATTAAACAGTTAGTAGAAAGTGGATTAGTTAAGTTAGAGTATATTAATACACGAGATCAAACAGCGGATGTCTTTACCAAACCTTTAAGTAAAATTGATTTCAGAATGTGTATCGATAGACTTAATTTAGTTTCGATTGAGGAGGAATGTTAAAAGTAATGTTGTGAGCAACCTCACTAAATTGTTATAAGAATAATTTTTCTGTTCTGTGACCTAACCTAAATATTAATATATGTGTTCTATGATAGAAGATTCTAGAAGAAGAGATGAGTTAAGAATGTACAATGTGTTAAGTTAAATAGTAGTCATTGTGTATTGTATTGTATTGGAATACCAAGGAGATAGTAGAAATAAACCATGAAAAGTTAGTCTGACTTTTATTTTAACAGATATTATGTATCTACTGATTTTTGACAATCCATCTTACATTCATCGGGAGAAGATATCTTCCGAAACATTGATCCCATGATCATCAATAACTGTTACAAATAACCCAAACAATAATTTTCCGCGAGTTCCATCATAGCCCACCGAAGCAACCAGATCTCACGTTATTGCCTTCATGTTTAAAATTCTTAAAATCTTGGCGAATACTCAGGTAATACTTTCAAACCTAATATTATCTTTAATTTACGATGAGAAAAGAAAGCAGCTTCCTGTCTTAGATCAATCACGAGGGCACTAATTTTCCGTATTATTTCAATCTGGCCTTCTGTCAACGGCACATCAGGAGAGCAAAGCACGAAATAGTTTTTTGTTCCCTTCTACAGAAAGCAATTGGCACAAGCAGAGCGTTCTAACGAGCTTCGAGGGTGGCATCACAAGGGCGCGACCCTCGCAAATTAAAGGGCAACCTCCCAGTATATTAGATACTGCTAGCCTTCAACGTTTTTGTTTCCTGCCTCTCTTCCTCCCCTTCATAGCAGATTCCAAAAGGATGTTTTAAGGGATGAAAACAGGGAATGAAGTTGGAATTTTTATTAAATAGTACCCAAGAGCTTGCATCAAAATATTTGATGGCATTATAGGAGGCAATTGATTACTTTAAGAATGAGACATTAGCGAATTGGTCCAATTTATCTTGCATTTTCCAATTTTTTGTTTTATCATAATCATGTAATAAAGTTTGCACCCCATTATTGTATGTTTTATAATTTTAAATGTGGGCTGAATGAATTCATGAAAAAAATTAGAAACACAGTGAAGTGGGGTCAGGAGCTTTTGCGCGCTTCTTCTAAAGTCTTTTCTTGTACTCAGAAAATGACCTAGAAGTTCATAAACAAAATATCCAAGAACAGGTGCACCACATACAAAGAAAGGAATCTAGAACATGTCTATTCAAAGCATCAAATTCTTTTTATTCTAATGGGTACAATACATGCAGCGTACATTATTGAATTCTTGATATATTTATTTTGATTTCAATTAAACACTTTTATTGGATCAACCCCATGGAATGCTATTATCGGTCCCTATACGCTTTGGAAGTTCAAGACGAGGGGAGAATGACGCAACCCTTGCTATGTTTTGAATGAAATATGAGTCTTTGCGATACAGATAAACTCTGCCCTTCGTATCCTTTGTAATTGAAAGGAGAGAATGTAATTAATTCTAAAACGTATTTCATGGACTGAGTGTAGGGCCTGTTTGGTCAGATTTTTATGTAAAAGGAATTTCAGGAAGCTTTTGGGAACTCCAAAAAAGAATCGGGTAGTTCAATAATATAATTTATGAAACAGGAGGTTCAAAAATATATCAATATACTCTAGTCCTAGTCAATACTATGCTGGCCGGAGACCCGAAACAAAATGTTTCCTGTAATTGCGTTGTCATTCCCCGATTTCGATTAATTTTGAAGTCACCTAGCAACGCTTATATTTGACGTTCATACACCTTATTAATTCGAATTTTATGATGAGAATAAGTGAGAAAAAATATTGTTATGTATTTTAATGATGGCTTCTAACCTAAAAAAGAATAGTCCCAATTCCTGAGATGACAATTGTAATGATTTGTAGTGATGATGTTGAAATAAAAGAAGTTCACCAAAAGTTGAAAAGAAAATATATATATCCTCAAAATAAGACAACAAAATCTGATCTTGATCACATTGTAAACATAATACCAGAAACAGTTCTTATACAGGGTCTTTCACGAGGAACCTCACCCATATTTATACGGGAAACTACTGAACGTATTTTCATGAAATTCATCACTTATAAGTATTTCACGATGCTGACGAAATCTAAAATATTGTCATGGCATGAGCACCTCCGGTATTCCGGAAATGACGTCAACTTCCGTTTTTCAAATTACAACACCATTTTTTCATTGCAGAAATAGATTCCTTAGAAAATTTCAAGTTATTTCGATGTAACATTTTTCAGTTTTGGTTGAAAAATTCTCTCTGAACGGGAAAATTCGAAAAAAAAATCGAAAATAGAGCTCCGCTGAAACAAGAATAACTTCGAGGTTTTTGGATGGAAAATTTTCATTATTAGGGGATTTTTCAAGATGTAAGATTGATGTATCCACTTTAAAATCGAAATCGCGATTCATGATACAGGGGGTGAAAAAATCGCTTTCAAAGTTAGGGATGACAAAATCGTGAAAAATCAATTTTTTCAAGTTAGAACCCCATTTTTTATGGCAGATATTGAATCTACGTTAAAAAATAATGTGAGTGTATGCATCACACCCTTGCCCTAAAGTAGATATTTTCTGAGTTATTCACAAAAAACTGTTTTTCGTCTTGAATTTTCTGCTATTTCTTTTCCCTTCACGCCAAAAAGATGAAATTTTCAGGAACTGTTATTTGAACCATGCTGTAGATTTTTCACCCCATTCTTGAAACCGACTTCAATTAACTATTAGGAGAACCATGGCAAACTCTCGCAGTTATAACTAGAGAAGATGCTCAAAATTTTGACCGTTAATTTCTAGACATTTATTTATACGTTATACGGAATGCTTCGTGCGTTGCTCTTCTTATTTAATCGGGAGGAAGAGATCTGCAAAAGTGTTTAAAAACCAAATTGAGTTTCAAAACTATGAATCTAAAAATCTAAACAAACCTGAACGCATTTCTGACTCGTTCTATGCAGTCCTCTTTATCAGTCAGGGGAGTTGAGTAGACAGTATTTTTTATCCTACCCCAAACATAATAGTCTAAAGGAGTTAAATCGGGAGAACGTGGTGGCCAAAGATGTGGACCATTGTTCGCCAATCATCGATCTTCAAATAGCCTGTATAGGATATTTGACACATTGAGTGAATTGTGTGGAGGCGCGCCATCTTGTTGATACCATAAGTCATCATGGTTCTGTACTAGCGGCTCAATTATTTGAGTCAATATATCAGAATATCTATCTCCTAAGGGGGAACATTCTTTAAATAATGCAAACATGTGTAGTGTTCTATCTTACCAGTTAAAGTCCCATCATAAATGTGAACATCGAGAACTGCATTATTTTTGATTGCGCAAAAAACATTGAAACTCCAGGTCTTTTGAGAGTTCCATTGTCTGAAGTGGTGGTTGTTCTCTTCATCCCAATAATGACTGTTATGCAGAAGCTGAAGAACCATTCTCTGTGAATTTAGATTCATCTGTCCAAATTATACAGTCCAAAAAGTTTTCATTCTCTTGAAATCGAATCATCATAGCTTCGCAAAACTCATTGAACATTGAATTTATATGGGTGCATTTTATGTTTTTTTTAATATTCTCCAAACACTCGATTGAGATAATCCCAGAGCAATCTCGGCATCTTTGAGAGAATTTTGAGGATTCACACGAAAATATGCAAGAACTGTAATTTCGTTGTTCTCACTACACTTTTTCTCTGTGTATAGTTTTCTTAACGAAAGATCCGACATTTCCCAAGTTTGTCATGGTTCTGTTAATGGTATCTCTCGTTGGTCTGGATCGGTCAGAAAACCTCTCAATGAACAGTCGAATCGTTCTATCTACAACTTTATTACATTCTCCATGAAGTAGAATGAGATTTAAATAATCTTCATTGGTAAAATTAGGCATAGTGATCGATTTTATAACTTAATACGAATTATCACCAAATTAATAGTAAACACAAAATGCTACTGAATAAAGAGGAATTTGGCAGATGTAATTAATGATATCTATCATTAAAAAAAGAATGTAAAACATGGTGAGTTTTTGCATATGGTTCATAAGGAATTATTTATTTATCACTGGAGAGAAAACCGATGGCCGATTAGTTGAAATAAAGAGGTTTCCGATACAAATTCGAATCCAAATTCGCCATCTATTTAGGAACAACCTGTAACTTTTTTCTCTTGCATATTAGGGTAGTTAAATCTAAAACATGGTTTAAGTAACAGTTCCTGAAAATTTCTTCTTTTTGGAGTGAAGGGAAAATAAATAGCTGAAAATTCAAGACGAAAAACAGTTTTTCTGGAATAACTCAGAAAATATCCACTTTAGGGCAAGGGTGTGATGCATACACTCACATTATTTTTTAACGTAGATTCAATATCTGCCATAAAAAAATGGGGTTCTAATTTGAAAAAATTGATTTTTCACGATTTTGTCATCCCTAACTTTGAAAGCGATTTTTTCACCCCCTGTATCATGAATCGCGATTTCGATTCTTAAAGTGGATACATCAATCTTACATCTTGAAAAATCCCAAAAATGAAAATTTTCCATCCAAAAACCTCGAAGTTATTCATGTTTCAGCGGAGCTCTATTTTCGATTTTTTTTTCGAATTTTCCCGCTCAGAGAGAATTTTCCAAACAAAACTGAAAAATGTTACATCAAAATAACTTGAAATTTTCTAAGGAATCTATTTCTGCAATAAAAAAATGGTGTTCTAATTTGAAAAACGGAAGTTGACGTCATTTCCGGAAAAACCGGAGGTGCTCATGCCTTGAAAATATTTTAGATTTCATCAGCATCGTGAAATACTTATAAGTGATGAATTTCATGAAAATACGTTCAGTAGTTTCCCGTATAAATATGGGTGAGGTTCCTCGTGAAAGACCCTGTATAAAATCACTGTATTATCACTTGTAGTTCTCGTTGTATCAAATTTTTTATATTTTAGGAAAATTGTTTATAAAGTTCCCTATGTTCTGCAGATTAGATGTATTCTATTCTTATGGAGATTGAAAAATTGAGTTTTTCCAGTGCGAGGTTTTGGGGTCACTTCTAGATTAGGTATTACTATTTATTTCAGAAATTATTCAGCAAGGAATTAAATTTCATGGCATATTCTCTCATTGCGTCACTGATTTTTTTCCTGTTGATTAAATCCTTTTTAAAACATGCGTCCAACAAAGCAAGATCTCAAACGTAATTTCAATTGACGTCAAAGTGATGTCATAGCAATAAACTTCTTATTTCATCAACGCAAAATTCCTATGCTAAAGATAAGGTAACATACCTAATACGCTGTTGGGCCTAAATTTTATTATGTGTAATGAAATTTTATTTTATATAATTTAAATTGCAGTTGGTTAATGCCATGTCGGAGGGGTTTTACTCCCACTTGAAAGGGTCAAGAGGTGAAATGTTTTATCCATAGATCAATAAGTAATAGTCTCTGCGATGCAGGGTTCCACATGGTTCTATTTTGAATCCGCTTACGTTGTTACAGCTAACTTGTAAGACGTTTTGACGTGTAGCCTTACGCAGGAGTTGGCAGATGATAAGAAGCTCCACTCCACTCCAATGATTGAACGTCATCTCAGGTGTCAGCTCATTTGATTTAATTCGAAGGATATTTACTGGTTTGAATTTCAATCCATATGCTGTCGATCCATTTGATACCGAGTATTATAAACACTTAGGGGATTGACTTGAATATCTCCTCGCAATGAAGCCATCTTGTTACACGTCGTCGACTCCAGAATTCATAAATCCTCATTTCCCCCATATGTCCAAATATTATGCGAACAATCCAAGCCCCATCCTCTTCATTTACTATAATATATATCAAGATCAGCTGAATTCAATCGACACGTAGGAACCTTACAGGGGGAACCAATAAATCATCTGTTCAACTCGATGAGTATTATACTCTAATGCCAGGTTATTTGCAGCGATTTTGCATCCTGTTCGGCTCGATATGGAACAATGATGGACCCTACATCGGTCAGTAGACGTTTTGACGTGTAGCCTTACGCAGGCGTTGGCAGATGATAAGAAGCTCCATTCCCTTTTCCAATGATTGAACGTCATCTCAGGTGTCAGCTCATTTGATTTAATTCGCAGGATATTTACTGGTTTGAATTTCAATCCATATGCTGTCGATCCATTTGATACCGAGTATTATAAACACTTAGGGGATTGACTTGAATATCTCCTCGCAATGAAGCCATCTTGTTACACGTCGTCGACTCCAGAATTCATAAATCCTCATTTCCCCCATATGTCCAAATATTATGCGAACAATCCAAGCCCCATCCTCTTCATTTACTATAATATATATCAAGATCAGCTGAATTCAATCGACACGTAGGAACCTTACAGGGGGAACCAATAAATCATCTGTTCAACTCGATGAGTATTATACTCTAATGCCAGGTTATTTGCAGCGATTTTGCATCCTGTTCGGCTCGATATGGAACAATGATGGACCCTACATCGGTCAGTAAGGGCGTACAATGGGTGCTTTCGATAGGCCCAATATTTCATTTATACCGGACTTGGTACGGTGCTTCTATCTGACATTTTTTCTATACAAGTGGTAGGAAGTCGAGGGGATCACAATGAGAATGATTTTTGATGGATTGGCATCTGAAACGATGGCAGGAAGTTTTGAAAACGTTACCTAAAATACGATCGACATAAACAAGGGTTTTTTTCTGAATGGGCACTTTTCCGCTTGACGTAAGAGAGGAATATTCCCACTATTGGGACCAGTTCTGAGCATACACAGCAGATTAATACACTCCTTGAAGATACTACTTACTAAATCACGAACAAACAAATGAAGATCTACAACATTATTCACATCAGCTTTTGAACAACAAATTGACAATTAATAAAACTATAGATAGATAGATAATAATTTATTTTGTTCGAAGTACATGATGAAATGTACAAGAAAAAAACGTCAAACCAAGATACCTTAAAGAGAAATCGACCTTTCAGCCTTACAAAAATCAAAGTATTCCTTAATATTATAAGGTTCACACCTCAAAATAAAAGAGTTCAACTTACACAGCAGTAGTTTCTCTGTATTTACATCACGAAATTGCCTTGGCAATGCATTAAACATTTTCATGCTCATGTACATAGCATTATGCTGTGTCAAAGTGAACTTATGAGCTGGATAGAGATAACAGTCTATTTGCCTTGTCTTTTCATTCTTATTTCGATATGGCTCAAGAATAACCCGATGCTGAATTAGAAACTTGAGGAAAGTGTACACGTACAATCCCTGTTAAGGTATGAATATTGCCAGCCCGAAAAACACCCCTACATGACTGCCTGTATTTCATGTTCATAATGGATCTTAAAGCATACTTTTGTTTTAAGAAAAGGCTGTCCGTGAAGGAACTGTTCCCCAGCAAACAATACCATATGACAAATTCGACTGAAAAGCAGCATAATAAAAATCTTCAAGGTGGGCAGATCAACAGACTTCTTGAGAACATTAATGGCATACAACGCTGAATTTAATTTTTATTTAAGTGATGTATATGTACATCCTATCTCAACTCACGATCTACATGGACCCCAGGAACCTGGTAGACTTAGAGATCTTCACTTGACTTCCATCTAGAGAAATTTCATCTGGGAATCGAAATTTTGACCTTGAAGAGTGGAAAAACAACACATTCTGTCTTTTGTGCATTCAATTTGAGCCTGTTTGTTGTGCACCAATTTTTTACACTCGAAAAGGCAGTATTTAATTCTTCATTCAATTGAGAGGCGTTACACAAGATCTTAATAATATTGGTGTCATCAACATAGATGATTGCATTCAACATTTGGTCAATATTGTGAGGTAGGTCGTTTATATATACAATGAACAGTAAAGGACCTAGTATACTGCCTTGAATTACTCCATTAATGATATCCTTATCCTCAGAAATGAAATGATAGTAATGAGTACTTTTTGTTTTCATCCTTGTAGGTAGCTTTGTATAAGTTTTAGTTGGTTATCCCATATACCATATGCTTCAAGTTTACTTAATAATCTACTATGGTCTACAGAATCGAAAGCTTAGGAAATATCTAGAAATAGTCCTACTGGCACTTCACCCTTTTCAATTGCTGTGATAACAGTTTGAGTCAATTCAAAAATTGCTGTACATGTATTCTTGTTGTTCATAAAGCCGTGTTGAGATGAACAAAAGATGTCATATTTCTTAAAAATTTAATAAGGCGATCTGAAAGAACTTTTTCAAGATTTTTGCGAAAGTTGTTATAATATTAATAGGTCGGTAGTTATTAAAATCATCATTTCAGCCAGATTTATATAATGGTGTTATCATTGATAGCTTCAAAGCAGATGGAAAAATACCAGTTATAAATGCACAATACATAATATGCCTGATTGGCTCAACAATAAAGTGGATAGCCTTCTTTATTACAATGCTAGGGATTTCGTCATAGCCTGATGATAAGGAGTTTTTCAACTGCTTCACTATGTTAAGAATTTCGACCGCTTCAATATCAAAAACAAAGAATGACTTGTCTAGACGTCTCAACCCGCCATCAACATCATCACCATGTGAAAGAGAAGCTGAACATTTAGAGGCATTCACAAAATGTTCGTTGAAGTTTCGTACTACCATTTGGGGGCAACCATTTGGAAGTATGCTTTGCCTATGCTGAGTTCTACCAGTTAGTGACTTTATTATTCCCCAAGTTGTTTTGGTTTTATTTCCAGATGTTAGGATTCTGTCTCTGATTATCTTCTGTTTCAATTTTGTGATCTCTAAATCATACTGCTTTTTACATAGTTTATATTCTTTCTTGCACTCTGGTCTATGTTGTGAGATCACATATAAAACATTAAGCTTCTTCCTCAGGGCAACTATATGAGGATCAGATCTACACATAATTCTGTAATCATTATTTATCGGATGATTACTAGATGATTTTACCGTCACAGGAGGAAATGAAGATTGAAACATTAGATTGAAACCATTAAAAAAGAAATTCCACATTTCATCTACCTCGGACTGCCTAAATTTATACAGATCTGACCAGTCAAAGGCGGACAACTCCGCAAAAAAATCGTTCAAACTTCATCATTGAACTTCCTGATAACTCTCTTACTTGCATTTCTATGGTAACTACTTTTTATATCAAAAGACATTATCTGTGCAGAATGATCAGATAGATGTGGCTGGACAACCTCAACATTACAGCCATCAACACTAGCAAAAACATTATCAAGGCAGGCAGTTTCTCTTGTCGGTTCATTAACTAACATCTTCAAATTAAAACTTTCAGTTATTGTCAGCATGGTGTTGGTGTTTTTATTATGTGGCTTGAGAAAATCAAAGTTAAAATCGCCAGTGAGAACAAGTGTATCATCCTTATCCGCATTAATCAGCATCAAAAGATCATGAAGTTTCTCAAAAAAGATGTCAGGATTAGCTAGAGGTGCTGTGTTTGGTCTATAGACACATATAAGAACCAGTTTAAGGTATATAAATGGTATTCAAACAAAAGAACAAAAAAGGTTCAAGTCTAAAGTTAACTATCTATAATATTGAACTTCAAGAGTCTGTGAGGTCTAAGATACTTAGTAACGATTTGGGAAACCTGTGGAAAAACATAGATAAATAATACTTACGTTATAAAATAAGTTTGCCGACATCTCATAAGCTCGTAGTAACCAGTAGCGGAGATGTACGGTTTAAATCTGAAAAAATTAGCACGACACTGCTATTTCTCAAAATAGAAGTTATTTTCAGATTGATCATTCATTTTTGAGTAAATTTTGTCTCTTCACGTTTTTTCTACAAACGCACATATTCAGCATAAAAATTACATTGTGCTGAATGAGCTGAAAAATTCTTCACTCTCAAAATGATTTTTATTTTATTAATCAAAAACTGGGCTCGTGACAAAAACACGAAAATCTAAAAATAATCTCTGAATTGCCGAATTAATTCTATTTTCGAAAAATGCATCCCAATGTAATTTGTTCAACTCTTCATATCTTAAAAATGAAGAAAAGCACTGAATATGTGAGATAGGAAGTTTTTGCTCACTTATTTTATTCCTTGAGTCTTTTATTGTATCATTCCAAATTTCTTATTATCAATGAAATAATACATAATGTATTATAGAACCACACAAAAATTTAAATATATCGAAGATTAGCAAACTTTCTGCGAATCAACTACAGATTCGTTTAATGCTATCCAGGATGAATAATATAGAATTGAAAATACAAGAAATTGTTAATTTGATTTCATTTGAAATATATTAATTACAACAATGGTATAGTTTAACACCTATGACTAAGGTTGAGAAGAAGAAATTTTCTACTTTCAAACCTACCTTTAAGACCCGTATTGACGAAACAAGTAAAAGAATAAAAATAATTCATAAATTTTCGAAAATTGAAGACATTTGGGCTAAGCAATGACACGCTGTTCAACTATTTTTCTAATCTATGACAAGCGCACAAAAAACATTTAATTTGAGCTGAATAAATCTAATATTTGATATTTGAAATTTGGTTTAAACATTAATGATACACGGAATATTATTTCTGAGAAGTCAAAAGGTGTAATCGTCATTTACGTTGTTATATAAATTTATACTATACTATTCTACCGTTCCTTCTGAAAAATGAAATTTCCTCTTCACGGTTAAGAAACCTCGTAACAAAACCAACTCGATTTCTTAAAATGGCCGATCTACTTCTCCAATCATCCGATTCGAAACCGGCATGTTTTATGATTGTTCAATGGAAAATCTATTCTCTCTTAATTCGAAGAAACGTGGCCTACTAAAACACTCATTGTTATCGTCAAATGACCTGTCCATTCCCACGATAAAATCAAGATCCGTAACCGTCAGGCTGCCTGAAAAAGCGCCGAAGAACAACAATGTAACGATTTCAAGAACCGCCTGTGATGAGTGAAATGAAGATCTGGTAAATGGCACCTTGCGAGGATCTTTTAGCATCGAGTAGAGGTATCAGTTTCTTCTGTAAATTGAGCTCTTCATAGGTAGCTGGAGCGATCGGAATGGCCTTTATATCTTTCGCCATTGTAGGGTCGTTTGAGACATCGAGAAGGTGATGTTTATGCGATAACATCTTTTCTAACACATAAGAGAGCAGGTAATGCATTGGGTATATTTACGTTTCTAGGGTTCTTGAAGCGTTGAAAACAATAATTTTTTCCACTTACGCAATCGATACATGTTGCGCCGTAGCATTTCTGAAGATGCACATATTTTTATCTAACAACTCGAATGAAGTAATCTGGAGTATTTAATGGAGCTATATGGAACAATTTCAATAAATTGCTGCAAATATTTCGATTGCTTTGATCATCTTGAAGAGAACATTTCATCGTCAACTGAGCATAATAATAATAATAATAATAAATACTGTCACCACTGTAGACAACTTGAATGAGATCATACTGGAAGTGGGATAAAAGATTGTAATGAGAAAAAAAATGATTTCTCTTAGAGCCTATTTTGCCGGCATGACATGGCAATATGTTAAAAAAGAAAAAGTAACAAAAGAAAAAGACAATTATGAATAATCATCGTTCTAGGGTGCGAGCTAGTCATTATTGACGCATGGTAATCTCGGAGAATCAAGAACTCAAGTGCAACTGTGGATCGGTTTCGAGGTGACTGCCTCTTATCAGCACAGTGTGGCACTGACAGTCCTGAAGGAGGCTGGCAGTCTTAACAAAGAATGTGGTGTCCGAGATTACCATGCGTCAATAATGACTAGCTCGCACCCTAGAACGAAGATTATTCATAATTGTCGTTCTTTTTTAACATAAAAGATTGTAATTGCACTTTTGCACTGTTGTGTTTTGAAAAGCAAATGAAGCATAGGGTCTGAGGAAGGTGGAACTGGATCAGATTAGGTACATCACTCATCTAGAACCTAGAAATTCCAACATTCTATAGAAAGGAGTGGGAGTGATTCAAAACCAATAGAAATTGAGATGTGCATACCTCAAGGTAGTATATTGGGTCCTATAATCTTTATCCCTTACATTAATCAACTCCAAAATGTATATACAGGGTGGCCATTTGAAAACGAAACAGACGAGATTACAGACGAAATAAATTTTTTCGATAGAAATGCTCGGACAAGTCGATTTCTGTTTCGAGGGGAACTTAAGATGTAGGTTACGGACGCATAGCGCTTCAACCCTTGCTACTACAACCCTCACCCCAAATTTTGAATAGGGAAGATGGGGTGAGTGATACCTCATTTGGAAAGTATTTTTATACTGATTTCAGAACAGTAATTGTTTTTTCATTTTATGCATTAGTTCTCGAAATATTCTTAACTAAGTATTTGAAAATGAAGTGGTGTTTTCATGGCACTTGTAGTGTTTTTTTGTGAAAAATCGACATTTTGAGCTTCAAAACAACCATGACTGTGGCTTCCTTCCTCCAATCCACTGACATAGAAATCTTTAATCAAGATGTCGAACAAACAAAGCTTATTGCGAAGGAGCTCAATCTTGCTGAAACTCAATCTAAATTATATTCGATATTATTTACAGTATTTCCAATAACATGCGGTAACACTTGATCGATATAAATCTCCAAAAAGCCCAAATACGTACATATCTCTAATCAGATTACCAGGTAAGAAAATCAAATCATTAATGATGCCACAGAAATATTCCAGTCCCAATTCGTGAAACGATTTCCGACTTAATTATGAACTGTTTTCTCAGTTGGCTTCAATATGTTTTTATTTTGTTGATTATTGAATTCATATCTTTTTCAAAATAATGAGAATCGATAATTTTTTATTTATTACGAACAGATCATTAAGTTGGCTTACTGGTTCTTTGACATGTGAATTATTCTTAGTTTTGAATCGAGACTTGTATGTGTTCTAATTCATTGTTCGACATGGTTTATTCAATTGCAGAGCGGGTGGAAATAATTTCACTTTTTTTTTGCAAACAATCAATGTGCGAATAGAACCGCAGAATTCTTCAATCAACGACATTTAGATAAACATGTTAATAGGAAGTATTTTTTGAAGCTCAAAATGTCGATTTTGCACAAAAAAAATTTAGAAAGCACTGACGTGAGGTCAGTTGGCTTAGGCGCTCTTGTAAACCACTTACGAGTAATTATTCAATTGTTTGAAAGTAACATATTCCTAAGTATTAATTTGTCAAAAACATATCAACTGTTCAAATCAAGGTCGAAATAATCAACGAGAATATGTTTTGTAGGAATCACTAAGCATATCTATTGAAGGTCACCCAAAGTGGAGTAAAAAAAATGTTTTTCTTGTTATCCTGACAATTATTTAAATTTTGAAAAATCATATCTCCAGAACTATTAGCTTGTCGAAGTCGAGAGTGGTATTTTTGTATACGTCTGATAAAACTGCACCATAAAAATTTTTTCATTTGAACAGTGTCATTTGAAAAAATTTTTTTTTTGTTACTCCGAACCTATTCGGCCGATTTGACGGAATAACGAACTTAGCCGAGATATTTATACCTCAAACCTATTCTGAAAGTTTCAACTTTCTAACTTCATCCCTTCGAGAGTTATCGTGTTCACGGAACGGACGGACGGCCGGACGGACGGACGGACGGACAGACAGAATCGATTTTGACCACAGATTATTAATATTAATAATAATAAGCTTTATTTAGTTCAGGTAAAAACTATTTTACAACTCTAAGGATTTGTGAAAAAGAAAAAACAACTACACTAAACAAAATTTTTTCGCTCTCAAAAGTCTTTTAAACATTTTCAACGTAGGTGCCTTCCTTACTGATGTTGGTAAGTCGTTATATTTACTAAGGCCCAAGCTAAATGTTGATCTCTGAAGTGCAACAGTTCTACATCTTTCTATGTGAAAATCTTCCGCATTCCTCAAATTATATTCTGTCATTTAATTCCTCTTTGTTAAGAATCTCTCTAAGTATGAGGAAGCCAACTTATTAATGGTCTTATAAATTAGTAAATAATTGATTCTTCCACTAACTGAGAAATGTCCAAAAATTTCAATCTATTTAGCATATAACCTACAGCCGTAGTCTTACCACATCCCAACAAAATTCTCATTGCCTTATTCTGTAATACTTGTAATCTGTATAAGTGCTCCTTGTTACACGAAATTAATAATGATATACAATAATTGAAGTGCGGAAATATTATCGTGTTATAGACTATTCTTTTCCCTTTTTCTGACAGTTTGTATGACATTCTACCAAAATAACCAATTTTTTTTCCTATCTTTTTACATAAGTATTCCACATGAAGACCAAAATTCAACTGTTGATCGAAAACCACTCCTAAATATTTTATCTGCGTTACAAGGCCTATCTGTTTCTTATCTATGTAAATTTTATACTGTTCAGCCTTAAATTTGTTGCATTGAGCTTTTTTGTGCCTAAGACCATATACTTCGTCTTTTTCCGGATTTATTTTCAAATTATTTAACCTCAACCAATTTTGAAAAACGCTCAATTCCTTATTTAGAATATCCACCAATTCAATTTCATTATGACCTTCCACTGATATTAAAGTGTCATCAGCATATAAATTGAAAAAACATCTTTTCAAATACAAATGCAAATCATTGATGTATAATATAAAAAGCAATGGTCCCAGGACACTGCCCTGCGGAACGCCACATTTGATCTCAATTGCATCCGAAAAATCCTCATCAATTCTAGTTTTCTGGTACCTCTCTCTCAAAAAGTCCTCTAGCCATAGTAGAGCTGTTCCTCTGATGCCGTATAGTTCACATTTTTTTATCAATCTCGTCCGATCAATGGTCTCGAAAGCACGACGTAAGTCTATGAACACACTTACTACTATCTTTCTTTCATCTAAACTCTTCTTCCATGCCAAACAAACCAATTGGCAGGCTGTTTCGCACGAATGGTGCTCACGAAACCCCCGACTGCAATTCGTGCAATATCAAATTCTTCTCTAAATAGTTCTGTAACCTCTCATGCACCAAAATTTCCAAAATTTTACTCACAATTGGAAGTAGATTCACTGGTCTAAAATCTTCCATTTTGCTTGGGCATTTCACTTTTGGAATTGGCACCACAGTACTACACTTCACCGCAACTGGCAGTTTACCTGTTCTCAAGCTGGTATTTATCAAATTAAGGAGAGGATATCCAATAACATCAAATGTACTTTTAGTAAGGTTATGACGAACACACTATCACCTGTTGATTTATTTTTCAGATTCGTTACTACTTCATGAAGTTTATTTAGGACACTTCAGAGAATGAAGATAATTCCTCTTTGGTTGCATTCAATTTGATTTCACTAAAGTTTTTGTCAGGGTTGCCAATACTGGCCTTGATCTCTTCAATACTTTCCACAAAAATTTATTCAATTGATCACATAACCGCATTCCTGATCTGCATTCTAAGTTTGAAAAATTGACACTATTTGCATTTTTGCTCACCACTTCCTTCAGAAATTTCCACATCTTTTTACTATTTTTACTGTTCTGCTCTATTTTGGAATCATAATAACGCTTTTCTTTTCTTCGCATCATGGCTACCACTTCATTCCTTTTCACTCTATATTTCTCTAAATCTACATGGAAACCTGTGTATTTGAATATTTTATACAATCTATCTCTTTCTTTCTGCAAGATTCGTATCTCTTTGTCAATCCAAGGTTTTTGCGACTTCTCAATCATTTTTCTTTCCATTGGTGCAATTTTGTCCAATACTCTTTCAAAGTTATTCCCCAAATTCTCATACAGTATGTCCATGTCAACTGAAGTATTATTCCAATCACATGTTATTAACTCAAGTTGTATATCTCTTATTTTCTCTTCTGTAATGTTCCTCTTGAGAAGGCCCTTTTTCATCTTTAGCATTGAATTTTCAAGAACCACACCTATAATTTCATGATCGGTAATCATGGGGAACTCACATTTGGTCTCCAATAGCGGTTTATTAACAACTATCAAGTCTATCAAGGTTTTTGAATCCAATGTATTCCTTGTCGGCTTTTCTCTGATTTGCTTGCAACCAGCCATTTGTATTAAGTTAGTTAACCTATGAGCATAGTGGTCATGGTTCAATAAATCTATATTAAAATCTCCCATAATCAATAAATTATTATCCTTTGAGATATCATCATCAAGATATTCCTCGAATTTATTTAAAAAATTTCCTTTACTTCCACTAGGTGACCTATATAGACCTGTAACTACATATTTCTCATTTGCTATATATGCAGAAATACTGGTATACCAAAATTCAGTTCCTTTTTCTCCTGTCTTAGCTCTCTATATTTAACCCCATCTTTGATATACATATTTACACCACCTGTGTGCCTACTGGTAGAAAAATTTGTGATACAACTGTAGCCATCTATCATATATTCGTTCAGATCAATATTCTCCGTTATATGTGTTTCCGTAGTAATTGCTATCAGTGGTTGAAAATCGAACATTACCTGTTGCAATTGAACATAATTTGTTGTCATTCCTTGAATATTTACACATATGATTGATCCCCTGTATTTTGCTTTTTGATTGCTATTGATAATTAATGCGTTCTTTTATTTTCTCAATTTGTTTTAAATAGCTTGAACAGTTCTTGTCGAACACATGGTGATCATACTTTATATTTCTCAAACCTAGAGTTTCGCAAGCGTATTTGCAGTTTGTGCATTCATATTTTTCACTAGAACATTGTTCTTTTTGTGATCTTTGTTACATAGCGGACATAATGATTCCTTATTCTTACATTTGTCTGACTTGTGACCAAATCTCCAGCAATTGAAACACCTAAGTACGCCCATGTATTCAAAATATCTATATCTATTCCATCCAATATTGACTACTTCTTTCTTGTTCAACTGTAAGTGATTCAATTGTTCTTTTGATAGCTCTAGTATAACATTAAATGTTCCTTTCCTGTTTTCGGCGTAGTAAATTTTTTATAAATTTTATATTATCTCCATTTTTAAATTTTGGTTTTTGAATTTTTACAAAATCATCCTCACTTCCGAAATCATTCTCACGAATATTAATTATTTTCAACTTAGGTTCCATAAATTTCCCACCTCTACCTCATACTCTGCTCCCATCTCACTTTCGGTCTCCATTTTCAATTTATTTAAAGATTCATCATTTTCACAATGAATAATCACTGCTCCTTTGTACTTGATACGGATACCGCAATCTCGGATGGATTTACCTTCTGTGTCAATACATTCTTGGTTATAGTACTGTTTTGTTTATCGTTTTTGGTCTTACAATAAGAGGTTGCACCGACTTATTTACAACTACATCCGAATATAATGGTTTCGTTTGAATCATATTATGATTTTGTGTTTGTAACAAATCGATCATTTTAGCAGTCTGATCAATTACTTTATCGATTTTATTCCATTTATCCTGTATTCCCTTACAGTTATCACCAACAAAAATTAAGCATTCATCACAAAACCATTTGACGTTAGCACACTCTTGTTTTATTTTTTATCAACTGGTCCTTAATTTTTGCACAATGTGAATGAAAATATTTTTCACATAAATCGCACTTTATATATTTATTATTAACAATAAAATTCTGAGCACCTGGTGCACACGTCTACACCCGGCGCCATAACCAGTTATTCATCAGTAGGTCCAAACAAAACGATTGATACCACTTTTGCCCAAAAAATTCGTCACAGACATTTGGGCAAATTAATCTTGTTCAGGTGAACAAGAGCGCCAAAAACACAACAAGTGCCATGTAAACACCATTTCATTTTTAAATACTTAGTTGAGAATATTTCGAGAACTAATGCATAAAATGAAAAAACAATTACTGTTCTGAAATCAGTATAAAAATACTTTCCAAATGAGGTATCACTCACCCCATCTTCCTTATTCAAAAATGTTGTAGCAGCAAGGGTTGAAGAGTATGCGTCCAAACCTACATCTTAAGTTGTCCCCTCGAAACAGAAATCGACCTGTCCGAGCATTTCTATCGAAAAAACTTATTTCGTCTGTAATCTTGTCTGTTTCGTTTTCAAATGGCCACCCTGTATGATGCTCAACTGGAAGTTGAGGTGCTACACTGCAGATGACATAAATGTATTCGTAAAGGAAAACTTATACATAGCATCGGTCAAACTAACATAGTACAGCTATAAAATGTAGGAATATTGATTTTAATCAAATAAACTATGTGTGCACACGTATTGCAGTTTTGTTTAAGACTTCCTAAAACAGATTTGACCCAGACTGTGGATGAATTTGGATATACGATTTCGCGAACAATCATTTTTTTGGGATTTAACTTGGATGACACCTTGAATTGATACGAACACGTTGCACGTTGCTCTTCATATGGCGAATTAAGGAATATTTACAGCTACAGCTACTTTAACTGTACTCTTGATAATATCTTGGCTTTCCGTGAAACTTACAATAAAACTATGTATGATCATAACCTTATTGTCCACAACCCTTCGTTAAGGGTTCATCTGAGTAGAAAAGCATATTTTTCGTAAATCAATCATATCATATCCATATCCATATCAAATCCATCATATTATCTACTGATCGTCTTTCTATCTCACGAAAATCTCACAAATCTGATTCACTGGTACCAAGAAGACACCTGACTCAAAAAAAAACTCTGAATGAAGTCGATTAGAATCGACATCCTCTGATAAAGCCGAGATACGTTGCATAAAACAGGTGTATCATCAAAATCGGATTAGACCAGCCTTCAATACGTCCCCATTTCCATTTAATGCATCCGATTTTCGGAGATCTGGCCTCGGGATCCCCCTAAAATCTGCGTGGGAGTGGACCCGATGAACCAACATATTCGAAACGTTTCTAGCCCAGGGGCTGTTTCAACCCTGGCGTACAGGGTAGTTTGCCGGATTTACTTGTTTACCTAGCAGAGGCATTCGTCGCTTCAACGCTTCTTGTGTTTTGTTCTGTTGGTGGAGTGGAATTGGATCTGAATCGCCTGATGTTTACTCCCTAATTGTTATTAAGCTGGATTTCAAGGGATGTATGGGAATTGTATGCGTGCTTTTTTAGGGGTTTATCAAAATGCTGTATATTTGATGATACTCAAAAATATACGTATTATAAGCTTGTTCATAGTGGAGCACTTATGAGTTGAATTAGATTCATCTCTCATGTTAAAGTCAAAATTATATTATCTGCGCTCGAAATTGAAAACTACGAATAATATTTTTAGAAATTATCATCTTGGCGAGCTGATGTTTCCACTCTACGCACAGCATCATTAGCCCTCGCAGTTTTTTTGAAGCTGAGTACTGTTGATCTGGTTTTAACAGTACAGAATGGATGGAAAGTTGAATAAGAATACATATTGGAAGCATAAAATTTACACCAATTACTAGTTTTATCTTTTGTCCTATTAACACTCTTTAGGTTCCAAGAAGCCCAACCCTAAAATTTGGAATCTATTTTCAAACTCATTTCTAATATTCTGAAATACTTCTCTTAAAATATATTCACATTCTGTTTTAATCCTTTGCCGAAGATCATCCAGTCAAGCTGGTTATGTTTTAAACACAACAGTTTTAAAGCAACCCCATAGAAAAAGTCTAGGGGTGTTAGTTTTGGTGGTCTCCCCGGTCATTCTGTTGGACCTCTTATCCCAATCCAATGAACTGGAAACGTATCATGTACCCAAAAATTGCCTCACAGGAATATTTTATTTGAGTTATACCTCTTTTATGGGCCTGTATAAAATTTGTTTCAATTTCACCAAACTTTTATGCATATTTGAATTATTTTTGTTGCACCTTGTGCCGTTCCTATCACACTATAATTTTTTTAATTAGGGAAGATGGTCATGTGGTACATTTTTGGCAAGATTTTTTTCAAAAATTAGTTAGTTGAGAGAGGTTTTCAGTATGTGTACTTTGTCTGACACATTTATTTTGAGATAGATGATGTTACATGATGAAATTTGTCACTGAATGGAATTCGACCATAACAGTTTTGTTCATGCACAATTTTCAACCCCTCATTTGAAAAATTAGAATGTGTGAAACAGTGCTTCAGTTATGATCTTAAGCAGGTACCTATGAATTTAGTACGTTTCTATTGAAGAAGTTATTTCCAAGTCACTCCATTCTTTCTCAACTGAAGGGTTCGTAGAGGTTGAAAGTTGTAAATGTGACGGTCGACTTCCATTGGGTAATAAATTTCATTAGGTACCATCATCGGAAAGTAAATAAGCCATGACAAAGTGAACTAACTAATATGCAAAAAAAATCTTGGAAATTTCTACCCGCCTGTAAAGAAGATACAAAGACCTTGCCAAAAAGTATCACATGAACCACTATTCAAAAAATTCAGAGGATTGATGGGGATGGTACAGGGTGCAACAAAAATCATTCAAAAAGCACACAAATTCAGTAAAAGTGAAACGAAATTGACATGTTTCAGGATTTTGTTTCCAAATATTTTTTTACTAAGAAAATGAATAATTTTGACGTGCACTGTGTATTTATATTTTGGTGAAAATAATTCAGAATATCTTTAGTTGAAAGGAGGAAGGGTTACTTTTGTCCTCATCGGAATAAAAAATTTCCTTCTCTCCGAATCCTTTATTTATGATCATTTTATGAAAAACAGAAATTACGAGATAACTATCTTAATCAATATTTACACACTAGAATTGCTTTTATATAACAGAATGGTCTTCTATATTTACATACCCATAAGCAAATTAACATTAAATATTTTATTTTCAACAAAACCAACAAAAAACAGAAGGAAAAGAAATAAATACAAGTGACATCGTAATATAGAGTACCTACAGATCATATACATATATTCGTAATTAGGAAGATGGTATATCTAGCGGAAATCACATCTAAAAACAGTGGTTTTTCTAGAAGCGATCATCAGAGAATAGATAAATCGATGTATTGCAAAGGTAAGCTGTTACGAGCATTAATGAAATCACTTTAACCAAAAAGTTGATTTACATATCGTATTCATTATGTAAAAATGATTTTGTAAAATAGCCCTCAACTATCATGACATCGAAAAAGAATTCTTTCAGCAATGAAAATTTTTACTTCGTGTCTTCCAATCCTTCCTATTCAGATTTACTAGATTATTGATCATGAAAGAACAAGTAAAAAAAGCAATCCCTCATATTCTCCACCTGAACTTGATCTCAATTCCACGCAGAATTTTCACGAGTTAATTTTTTCAATTTCACCTATCTATATTCAATTTATCTGCTCAAAAAATCGCTTCTAGAGTCGAAAACACCCCTATACCTAAATAGAGAATCTCGTCTACACTCAATACATTTTCATATAATTCCTGGACTGGACCGACCCAACACGCACCTCCAAATCCTGATCAGGCCGGTCCTGTTGCCTATAACCCCTCTGTTTGTCCTCGAATTCGCGCAAACGTTGGTTGTATCGTTCGATTTGCTCGCGCAAAAGAGCGTCTTCTTGTGCTGCCCTCTCCTCGTTGAACTCCAGGCATCCCACGCCGTCCAGACGCTCCAGATCGATCCAGCCCCTCCATCTGACGCAGACGCCGTTCATTATGAAGGTTGATTTAATGTGCACCTGAAAAAAACATACAGCATTAGCCAATCTCCAATAACAAAAAATTAGGTATGTATTTTCTTCTTTCAACTATTTCGGCATCTGTAATTTGGTTTGACACTTGAAGATGAACCCGCTCAATCTTGTGCTGACTTACTAATATAATAGTTGTTACAATGAAGGAAATATAATTTTACCGGGTGCATCAAACTCGATATATTTGAGAGAAAACTGCAATTCTCGATTGACAAGAACTTCTAGTAGTTTTGATCGCCAATTCTTATGACAAACGCATTGGTGACAAAATATCTGTAACTCTCATAGTTACTGGGTGTTATTGAAGAATAACAGATGAATCTGCATTTTGGAAATGCCATAATCAATTAAATTTTCAACGAGGCCGTTAGTGGTGTTGATAATTTAACTACATCCTCAAGAGCTGTTGCTTTTGCCTTGTGTAGTACCAGGATCGACTTCTCCATATAAATGGTTTTTGGTTTAACCAGCGCTGGGCACTTGCTCTGAATGCAAAAAGATCCAGACAGATTTACGGTTGGAATCTCAGATCCGAGAAATCCAGCAGACGCTTGTGTAATGTTTTCCAAATAACAAATGGCGTTAGAGCTGTCTATGGCATAGGTTTTAATTATATATATTTTTAGGTTCAAAAGGAATATCGTATTGCCCTATCAATAAAATCCCGAAAATTCTTCGGCATGTAAAGTTCGTGAAAATTCGAATCATTCAACAACAATGTATATGAAACTGATTTATTCCGAAAATAATTCATTTTCATTATTTATTTAAGCGGGTAGATCAATAGGCCCGTAGATCCATAGGCCAGTAGTTCAATAGGCCAGTAGTTCAATAGGCCAGTAGTTCAATTGGCCCATGGATCAATATAGACTATAGATCAATAGGGCCCATACATCAATGAAGCGCGCAGAAACACTAAACACGTCAAAAAACTGATGAAAGCGAAAAACATGAAAGTACTGGAAAAACAAAAACGCGAAAAACACGGAAGAATCCGAAGAAAGACGAACGAAACCGAAATTACACGAAACAACGCGAGAAAACACGAAAGAACACCAAGTAACACAAAAAATCTAAAGGAACCTGAAAAAAACCCGAAACACAAAAGTACTTGTAAATTGCACACCCCGTATATCACCCGATCGTAAACTCATTGTAAATTGCACACCCTGTATGACATTTTATCGAAATCAGCTCCCATTCGCGAGAAAACTTGAAGAAAATGCATATGAGACACTCAGTATACAATTGATTAGCAGTGAAAAAAAAAAAAAAACCAAAAAGAATATCGTTGTAACTCCATCTATTCGAGTTCAGTAATTACCACGAAGGAGGTATCAAAATTATTCTATGGAGCTCCTATGTAACACCCCGTATATGTTTCGAAAATAATTTTTCCGTAAAAAAACCCGTAGGAACACAAAAAACTTGAAAAAACTTGAGAGCGCGCAAAAAAACTTGTAGAACTTGTAAAGTGCTCACCCCGTATTTCACCCGATCGCAAATTCATTGTAAATCGCACACCCTGTATGACATTATACCGAAATCAGCTCCCATTCGCGAAAAAAAAAAAAAAAAACTTGAAGAAAAATGCATATGGGACACCCTGTATATAATTGATTCGCAGTGGGTGCTTTCATCATAAAAAACAAACCGAAAAAATATCGTTTATAACTCTATCGTTTCAAGTTCAGTGCAATCCACCAAGAAAGAACCCGACCAAATACGAAAAAACGCGAAAAAACATGATAGAACCCAAAGTAACACGAAAGAACGAAAGAAATCCAAAGGAACTCAAAAAACCCCGAAGGAGCACAAAATCAACGAAAGCGCGCAAAAATACTCGAAGGAAAGCTTAAAACCTCGAGGGAGCACTAAAAACCGAAAGCGTGCAAAAAATAATGAAAGAACTTTTAAATTGCACACCCTGTATATCAATCGATCGCGAAATCATTGTTAATGGCACACCCTGTATGAGATTTCATTGAATTTAGCTCCCTTACGCGGAAAAGCACGAAAGCTAGAGAAAAACTCTGGCGAATGTCAGCGCTACTCAGATCTGACACACTGTATATGAATCGAATATATTTTATCGAATTCAGAACCAAACACACCGAAAGAACACAAAAACTCAATTTGCGCGAAAAAATCAAATTAACTCGTGAATTGAGCACCTCGTATATTACATGATCGCAAATTCATTGTAAATCGTTCACCCTGTATGACATTTTATCGAAATTAGATCCCACTCTATAATTGGTTCGCAGTGGGTGCTTTTTCCCTGAAAAATTCAGACGGAAAATCTCTCGAAGAAAGAATCTGGTGAAAATCAGTGCTTTCAATGGGCACAGCCTGTATAGCGATTTTTCGAATGCACAGCCTGTATAGCGATTCATCGCGATCTGTGTGCATTCTTCAAGGACGAAAATGAATTCGCGCGAAAATCGAGTCTGAAATGACGATTTTCAAACGCATATTTGAGGTGTTTTTTTTGCGATTGGTGAAGCGTAAGTGGTATCTAGAGATTCGGAATCTCCTGTAGATTCTTATTCGAGCGCTAGGAAGGCGGGAAGAATCTTCCACCGCCGATATCGAGCGAAAAATCGATGCCGGATTTTCAAATTTAGAGCTCGCGTTCGGCTATCATCGGAATCGTATCAGAAATTGTGACATTTCACAGCGTATTTCGTGAAAATTGCCGAATTTGGAATGAAGAATTCGTGGACTTATCTCGCTACTTGGATATGAAAATTGGTACCCGGAGATTGGAAATTTCCTAAAGTTTCTATTTCTACCACCGAAAGGGGCGTTTAGGGGCTCGTAGCGCCCGCACGGATCGAAAGCATCATAGGTGATTTTGATTTTGTGAAAGTAGAATTATTCCGGCAAAGTTCGAAATTTGTGCCCAAAAAGTGTAATTTGATTTATATATCTATTATTGTTGAGAGGGTACTTAAATTTTTTGCCTGTATATTTAATGAAGGCTAATAATTAATAAAAAAAAACTTGCTGCTTGATTTTTTCCCGATATATATTTTTTTTGTTCATGGTGGGAATAACTTGTACGGGATTTATAAATAATTCTCTGATTTTAGTGTTGATTAACCATCTCACCTTTGTTCGTTATATAAAATTGTTTTTCATTACGTAAATAACATTTAAAAGTTTTCAAAAAAATGCTATTTTCTAAAAGATTCTTATGTATCAACAATATATTCAAGGAATTTATTTCCTTACATTTGAATAATATAATTTCAGATGTATTTATTAACTGAATAACTCTTTATTTCAGTTAAATTATTGAGGTACTTGAACTGGCTTATTGAAGATTTGAAATTGCCTCCAATATTCCATTTCTGCAAATCCAAAACATGGCGGCCGGAGTTGCCAAATTTTAGTAGTGACGTTTCACTTCTTTATGTCAGTGTTCTGTGGTATACAGTTGAAGACCCACCATTTAGCGAAATTGAGCTCATGGTAGCTTCATGACGCTTCTTATAGCGATTGGTGTTAAAATCACAAAAATATCTTTTGCCAGCTCAAGTCTAGAAATATTTCTCAAAAATTTCATCAGTTTTTCGCATATTCTTACGGGACCGCCGTTTAGACATCATTAATCTTACAGCGAATCGAGTTTCGATTTTCATTAAAATATTCTTGATCACGACAACAAATCCAACTGAATGCATTCCCTCCTGGCGTGAAGACCAAGTCACGTAACAATTCAGCTGTGAAAATTTTATTAATTCTGACATTTAAAATAATAACAAACTCACTACGAAGGTGCAGGACCCCCCCGGTAGGGTTGCGAATGTCCCAACCCTCCACCAGTACAGATGTTCGGCAAAAAACTTGATAATGATATAATTTTCGCACGCCTTTTCCTATATAAATGTTTCAATAACATAAAAGGGTTCTAAAAGACCAAGTCAACTCGAAAGTGCCCCATACTGTTATGGACATGCCCATTAGGAGCATTGTTTTTGTCTCGTTGGAACCCTCTGGGACCCTCCTGACTTAGGGTGTCCATTCGTGTTTAATTCAATAAAGTCGTATAATACGAATTTGCTCTTGTGCGATATTTCTCCCTTGCGGATTCAGGAGATGTATTGTTATCGTCATTCACTGATTTTGTTATAACTTGTATGAAGCAGATGAAATAAATTTTTTAGCAAATAATCAGTTATATTGATTGAAATTCGGGTCATACTCGATAAGTAGTTCATGAGAAATTTTCAGGAATTATTGGTTCAAAAATCGAAATTAGGTAAAAAACAAAATCAATGAAAAAGATAAAATTGAACCACACACTTTCTAACCTAATCAGAAAATAACAAAATAGTACCTAGCTAATTTAAAAAAAAATAAAGTAAGTGGAAATAGAGAAACCCCTTAAAAAGAGACCTGCTATGAAGCATCCCTTAATGTGGTTGCCAAATGTGATCTATCAAGCGTTTCTTATTTTTTACTTTATAGCGACATTGTTCTTCAAATTTGTCAGTGGGATGATAGTACAATATAAATTATTCATTCT
This sequence comes from Micraspis discolor, assembly GCA_030674115.1. NCBI lineage: Eukaryota > Metazoa > Arthropoda > Insecta > Coleoptera > Coccinellidae > Micraspis > Micraspis discolor. The sequence continues at coordinate 2,505,911 of JARTUT010001309.1, read as the reverse complement.
TCAATGAGAAAAATTATAGTAATTTCAACATGGTGTTTAAGTTTTTTCTGCGAAAACATTTTTATGTTAACTTATCATATGTTATCTCACTTGTTTCCAAATTTCCGATTGAAGTTTTGAAAGAAGAGGTTATCAATAATATTTCTCTTAAAGAAATTCTGTGTAAGAATTAAAATTCTAAAAATCACTTGAACATCTCAGAACCATATCATTTAAATAATGATTAAATGAAGAGCTCTCCGAATTCATTTGCATTATATAATATCACAGAATTGAAGTTTGAATGTGGAAATAAAAAAAACTACTTAAATACGGTCATCTTTTATTTATAGAAACACATTTATTTAAAGACTCCCTAAAACATATTAGTAATATGAAGGCGTATCTGTCAAAATAAGGGAAACAAAAAGTTTTGAACTTGATATCAGTTGTCCACACAAACTTAATGTAATCAGTGATAAAATTAAAAGACGAGAGTATGGATACATTCATACATATTACAAATTGAAATGAAAGAAAGCCGACGGTACAGGATATTTACTATACCATACGTTTTTAACTACGGCTTCAAGTACACAGCGCCTTTTTATTATGCTTTAGGCGCCACTTCTTCCTGAAGAGAGTACTAAGATGATGTTTATATAATTTTAATTGCCTTCTGAAGTCTACATACCTCATTCAAAGGGATAATCCAATTTCATTTTAGTTTATGAGAAATGAGAACGGGCATCAAAATATTCTCCCTAAACCTTTTTAAACTGACAAGTAGGCATGGCAGCCCCAATCGAGGATTCAAAAAATGTCACACAATGGAGGTGTGTCTTGATTTTTATTTCGCGAATGGCCCCTGGCTATTGCGAGTCCGAAGAGGCGTGTTGTAAATGAAACATACGGTCTATTTTGTTATTATCATGCTAATAAAGGCCGGACTGAATCAGAAGTGAAAGGGGTGTAAACGATTCTTACAAAAAAGTAAAGGCATTGTGTTAGTGGCCAATGGTGAACATGGCACATGGACACTGAGTGCAGATGTAAAGACTCTTTTCTTCATATTATAGTTTACGTGAGATATAAGTAGTAACACTTTTGGATTTTCGTGAAAATATTTGTTTTCTCTATTGGACAAAATAATTGTTATTGCTTTTTCCTTGTCCCAGCAGTTCCCGATGTCTTTTATAAAATTGATGATATAATATTTTCAATTTTTTTTTGCGAAAAAATGGGTTCGAATTAAATAGATTGTGTAACCAATATTCTGACAGTGATTCCAACTAAAAAGATTGATACTATTGTCAGGTGTTTTTATGAAATACTCCTCAGCACAAAAAATGTTCACGCTAATTTTTGTTGAGATGAATTTTTAGTGCTAGGATAATTTATTTTCACGCCATTTTTCTGGGCACGTAGAAGATTAAAAAACTACATAACACAGAGTATGTTCAATTCATCGCAGTAGGTATCTATAAGTTATCAATTATGATTCAAGGAGCGCTGACCAGGTTCATATGATACATGGAATGAAAATACTTTCAAACGACAATAATCAACCAAGTACAACGCAATAAAATTTTTTAAATAATAATAATGAATTCCTTTATTTCAAATTATCTCCACAGTAGTATCACACGGAGAGAAATGAAATGATGTCAACAACATTATACAATTTATACAAATTTGGATAAGTTGTTACAATCAAGAAAGTCACCAAGTGAATAGTGTTCTAAATTTATAATAAGTTTCTTTATTACATTTTTGAATCTGTTCAAGTTAGTTAATCAGCATATAGATGCATTGTAAAATTTTATGCACATATAATAGGGACCTTTTTCTGTACTTGTCAGTCTATGAGAAGGATAAATGAAATTTGTTGTTCTTGTATTATAGCTATGGACAAAGTTAGTTCTGAACTCCATCTGGTTCTTAAAAAAAACACTCAACCCATATACAGTCATAATTTCCATATCCTTGAAAACACCTCTGCAGGTATCTCTGAATTCCATATGCCTCATGGTTCTTTTTGTTCTTTTTTGTACTACAAAAAGGTGTTGAATGTTGGAGCTGCATCCCCAGAACACAATTCCATATCTCAGTATTGACTCAAAATTAGCATGGTACAATATTTTCAGCGTTTTTTCATCCATATGTCTAGCTACCTCTCTGATTCCATAACCAATGCTACCCAGTTTCAGCCCAGTCTCTACCACATGATTATCCCAATCCAAGAACTCATCAATGTGTACCCCAAGAAATCTTGTACCATGAACTGGTTTCAAATCTACATCATTCAAGTTAATGGTATCAGTTAGTGTAATTCGGGAATTCTTGGTTCTAAACACCACAAGGTTCGTTTTTGATGAGTTTAGCGTCAACTCATTCATATTAAACCAGTCGCAGACCTCAGATACACTGGCCTCCGCCTTATTAACCGCCTCTATATATGTCTTTCCAACAACCAGAATGTTGGTGTCATCCACAAAGCTCACCAGTCCATCCATGAGGAGGTCATTAATGTTAATGATGAAAAGAATAGGACCTGCGATACTGCCCTGTGCTAGGCCTCTTTCTTCGACTACAATTTTAGATATATTTTCATTAATGATAACTTGCTGTTTTCTCTCCATAAGATAGGATTCAATCCACTTATATGCTCTACCTCTTATTCCATACTTTTGAAGCTTACTCAATAAATATTGTAGGTTCACACAGTCGTAGGCCTTGCTGAGATCTAGAAACACCCCAATGGCCAAATTTTTTTTCTCTAATTCTTGGAGTATCATATTCAAAACTGGTAAATGGCAGTATTTGTTGATTTGCCCTTCAGAAAACCGTGCTGGGAGCTTGAGAACAAGTCACATTTTTTGAAAAAACCTAACAATCTTGAGCACATTACCGACTCGAAAATCTTAGAGATCGAGGGTAGCAAACTGATTGGTCTATAATTATCAAGATTCTGTCGGTCCCCTTTTATATATATGGGCTTAACTAGAGCAAATTTTAATTGATCATTGATATCGAAAATTTCATGGAGTTGTTAATATAACACAATACTGATACTATCTGTGTGAGGGAGAGCTTGACAATGCTGGTTAGAATGTCATCATATCCGCTGGAATGTTTGTTCTTTAGGGTGGAGCATAAGTTGGTTAGTTCTTTAGTATCTTTAGGTCGCAAGAAAAGTGACTGATCATTCTCTTTCATATTACAGGAGAAAGGCTTGTGATGAACTTCATCTACAAGTTTTTGGACTGCCTCACTCAAGTGAACGTTAAATATATTTGGCAATGATATTGAATCCTCATCGATATTAGGTTCTCTACGTCTATTTTTCCCTGTTAGCTCTCTGCATATGATCCACATAGATCTCATTTTGCGATCTGATTTTATTACTCTATCCTGAAAGGATCTCTTTTTGTCTTCTTTCAATATGTAGTCATAATATTTTTTTGTGTCCTTGTATTGCTCTTTGAATGATGGGTTATCAGTTGAAGGCACCAGTAGAATATCCAATTGTTTTTCAATTTCTTCAGCATGTTCACTTCTTTTGTGTTTCTTGTGATTATTGAGACGTAACCTGGTGATTGGAAAGTTCTGATTGAATATATTCAAGTAGATGTTGATAAAAATTTTCCACTGCTCATTCACATTCTCCTTATCAACCATAAATACATCCTCCCAGTTTTGTTGTTTCAGTTGGTTTACAAAATTGATTCTGTTTCCCTCATCAAAAAGAAATCTCTTGCGTACAAATTGCATTTCATCATTTTGGTCTACTGTAAACATAAATTTTTGTCCAAAATGATCGGATATATGTGATGTAAGGATTTCAGAAGTGTGTCCATTATTAAGGTTTGTACATATGTTATCTAAGCAGCTTTTAGTTTGGCTAGTTACTCTTGTGTAATCAACAACAGTTGTTCTGAAAGAATAGAAATTGAGCATTGATGTTAGTTTGAACTTATTACTATTGTCATCCAGCATTTCAATGTTAAAATCCCCTGTAATGAAAATAACATTTTCAAGGTTTAATTGGCTGGAGAGAATATTCTCTAGTTGGTTAAAGAATACCTCAATAGAGCCACTTGGTGGTCGATAAGTGCACAGGATAACAATTTTGATTTTTTTCAGAAAACACTCTACAGCAGAACACTCAAATTCACCAAGTATGGAGAACTCAGCTGCGCTTTTATATTCCCTACCTACTATAGCATCCCTGAGGTAAATTGCTGATTCTCCATGTTAACCTTCTTCTCTACAAAGACAAGATACCAATCTGAGTGATTTGCTCTCTTGACTTCCAGTGTTCTGTAGTGCAAAGTATTGTAGATTCTGTATTTTCTCTCATAAGTTGTTCCACTTGATCTATACTGTTCCCCACCGATTGTAGATTCTGATGAGTAATGCTGTAGGTTACCACATTTTTATATTCTTTTTTCTTATACATAACTTCACATGACCGAATTTTCAAGTTCAACAAATTAGGCTCTGAGTTTTTTCTGTTTTTTGATAATTTCGTAGCTTGTTCCTTCCATGATGTTTCAGAAACTAAAATAATATACAGGTGTTCCATTGCAAATTTTAAAACTGATATTACTTCCGGTAAAACTGAATTTCAAAATTGTTAAAAAACATGAAAACGAATAGGCATCTACTGCAGTAGCAATCTTCCAAAGTTCATTTTGATATCTCCAAGAATTCCAGAAAAATTAACTAGGTTCCCAACATTTGTCCATCACTGTATATTTGTACTATCTATGACTCCGAATAAGTATAGAAGATTATTATTGAAATTTTTAGGGTACTTGTTTGTTTTTTTTTCATAATGAACATGAACATGAATCCGTCTTCTTCCAGAGAAATAGTTCATAATACAGGGTGGGTCACTGCGTTAATTTTAACCATAGATTCTTGACGTCAAAAGAAACAATTTCTTCTAATAACATTTTTCCAACTTTGGTCCTGTAAAAGATATACGGTGTTGAAATTTCATAAAAAAATTGCATTTACACCTGTAATATTCAAACGACAATATCAATTGAAATGACCTCTTGTAGAAGGTTTTAAATAACAGTCATGAATATTTTGGCATCAATAGATTCATTTCATTTCTTGAGGGATTCTCACTACTACTTTACAGATTGGTTAAATTGTATGAAAAACAAATATCACTTGAACTAAAGGTCTGTATCATCTACTTCCTAGAATCATTAGTCTTTTTTGCAGATAAAATCATCTTTTCTCCTAAATTGCACCATTTTTGAGATATTTGAAGTTGAAAGGAATTAAAACGATATAATCATCTGATGAAACATGAGTGAGTGAATCATTTCTTAGAGGGAAAATAATGTTTTTAAACAATTCAGATTCAATAGTGGATGCTGTGGAAGGTAATTTTCATTCAAATCAAACTGGATTACAGAGGGGCATTTGCCCAATGTGAAAACTTTTCAACGCAGCTGAATATGGAAAAACGGCATAGGAAAAAGGAGTTTCTTTTGATATCAAGAACCTATGGTTAAAGCTAACACAGTGGTCAAAGACTCACCCTGTATCTCTGAAAGTGTATTTTAATAGATGCGGATATAAATTAAACGAGAACAAATGAGCATAAGAAGACAGTCTTTGCGTGCTTCTGAGCATTTTCTGTAATTATCCTAGTGATAATGGGTATCCGACGTTTCGGGTCGAAGAATATAAATACCCATTAAACAATTAATGCGACGTAACAGAAGGGTGGCATTTGTTCTACACCCACAATGAGGCACGCGTGCTACTTAGCGCTACGCCGTCGGTAGCGTTTCATTTTCACGTCAGTTATGCGTCTTTTGTCTTACGCTTTCATTATTTCGCCAACGGCGTTCGTTTGTTTCTCTATTGACACGCTGCGATCATTATACGCTTTTGTTTTTGGCCAGCGGGATCAAGTTCTCGAGTGCAATCGCTAGTTAGTGAAAAAAAAAAGTCGGGAGTTGAAAAAATTCTTTTAATCATAATAATTTGACACGTTTCGTCCTACTGGATCAATTGTGATAATCGTCATGTTACAGGGATTCTAGAGATTCTATAGATTTTCAGGAAAACTCACAATATCTGATGAGATATTCGTCGTTGTTGATATTTCGTTTGTAACAAATGAGTCAAAGGACGTAGTACACTCCTGTCTCGATCTCGCCAAGAAAACTATAAATATAAACTTAAGAACATGACTAAGTGCGCCGACTTCGCACATAATGTTCCGTTTATAAATTCCAACAGATTATAAAAATTAATACTTTGGTAAATTCAGGAAGACGACGGAATTTTCCAGAAAAACATGGAAAACAGGCTGCAGATAAATGGTCCATATGAAACGAGATGCCAGTAATGGGATAGTGATACACATCAGATCAGAGCTACAACATTGAACTACGATAAGGAATTGTAGATTCTGTTTACATTAATTATTAAATTTCCTTTTGAAAGAATTCCGGGCTTGATCTTCCTAGAAAAATTTGGACAGTTCTTAATCGTTTGAGAACAGATCATGGACGTACCAATAGAATGCTATTCAGAAGGAACTCAGTTCCAAGCGCAAGTTACGAATGTTGATATGCCGAAGAAACAATATCTCATCTCATCTCATTTTCTAAGTAAAAAAATCGACGAGAAAAGCCCCACTTTGTGCATATTTGTGGATTTAATAAAGGCATTCGATACAGTCAGCCATGAGTTGTTGCTTCTTGTCTTGGAGAGTGTAGGGTTTAGGGGAATTTCGGGTGAACTGCTTCATAGTCATTTGGAAAAGAGGAGTCAGCAAGTACAGATCGGTAATATAAAAAGCGATAGTGCGTTTATTGAGTGTGATATTCCACAGGGAACTGTGTTGGGTCCCCTTTTGTTCGATCTCTACATCAATGAGATCTTTAAAATCAAGATTGATGGAGACATATTGGGTTTTGCAGATGATATTACCCTGATTTACTGTGCCAAGGACTGGGCAACTCTGAAACAAAAAGCAGAGGTAGATTTTCTGAGGGTAATTAAATGGTTTGATAGCCGTATGTTGGCTATAAATTATGAAAAGATATACTTCATGCCGTTTACATCTTATGCGCCCTATTTACCACAGTTCCAGGCTATGAAAATAAATTGTAATGGATCCCCAATAGAGATCACAATGAAGTCTGAAATCAGGTACCTTGGGGTGTACCTTGACAGTCACCTCAGATGGGGTGAACAAATCAATGTAACTAAAAAGCTACGAAGTATTATATATAAGATCAAATGTTTGACTCAGGTACTCACCCTGGAACAGCTGACAATGATATACTACGCTATGGTGAGAGCCATCTGAGATATGGAATTATAGCATGGGGTTCCGCATTGAAAGTATATGTAAGTAAATTGGAGAAGACTCAGAAATGTATCCCCAAAATCATCTACAAAAAACCCCGAAGATATCCCAGCAACCAACTTTACTTGGAAGCGGAGATATTTGACATCAGACAGCTGTTTTTCCTCGTGGCAACTTGTAGACAACATAAATACAGATCCGAGTTAGTCTATATGGAACACAGATATGACAAGAGACATAGGGGTAACACTGCGATTACTCCTAGACCTGAGAAATCTATTATACAGCGGTGTCATACGTATTTAGCTCCAAGATTCTATTCGCAGATTCCCCCGGAATATAAGAAATACAACTCGGTTGTACTGTTTAGGACAAGGATGAGGAGGTGGTTGACTGGAAGACCTAGACTTTGGGTGCACCAGTGTGTTGAAGTCAACGGTACCTACTACTATTGATGTGGTAGTTCTCCGTTGCTCTCATTGCTGTTTAGGATTTTTGTGTGTTTTTTATATTATATCTTATATGTATTTATATTATATTGTATTAATATTGTATTTTTTCACACTCTGGGTTGCATATGAGTTTCGGTTGAGTGGAATTTTCTATTTTTATATATTATACTTTATGTTAGTCATTTTGTGTATTAGGTTATTAATCATTTTGTGGTGTGATCCCGCTTTCAAGGTTCGCCTTTAGCCGAATTTCGGTTTATTTGAGATCAATAATGTTTATACGATGTTTTGCACACCTTATGGAGGTGAAAAGTGTACTTATTTCTACAAATAAACTCATTATTATTATTATTATTATCAATAATTGTCCCATATATAAATTTCAAGATGGTCCAAGGGTTATTCACGATGTTTCCGATTCTTTCTTGGAATGGATTATAAATTTCAAAAAAATTTGATTTGTATATTTTGTATTCAGTTCTCTTTTCTGCTTTAGTCTTTTTATTTTCAGATTCGATATGTGCAACTTGAAGAAGCTTCTGTGTTCGTTAATAGAAGACCACTCTTGAAGTCCCTCAAATATATTTAAGCATATTTTGTACACACAACAATACTTATGCGGGGAGTCAGGAATTTTTTTATTGTGTTTTTTCCCTAGGCTTTTATGTTGTATGGCACCCCATCACCAACCCCAGCTATCATTTGTTTTGTAAGCCAAAAGTTCAAAAGAATATGTTGCTTCGTTTCTGGCCTTGTCTTGAAGTTTTTGTTATTCTCTTCGCAAACTGTTAGAGCATAGAGTAAAGATACCAAGAGTGGAAACGAAGCGACCACAGTCGCATCAGCGCCAACTCGTGGTTCAAGTCCCGAACCAAAAAAAATATGCTATAATTTACTAAGGCCATTAGGAGAGAAACATGAAAAATTTGTAGTTTTTCTTTCACGAGGTATTTCTTTGGTTATGTTATGTTATTGTTATGAGGCATGAGGATCAGTATATAATCGAAGATTAATTTGATAATTTGATAAAATGCAGATATAAGTTCAGTTAATAATGAGATACGACTTTCGAGCAGAGGTCACGTAAATGAATATTCAAAGATGCCTACCGGATCAACTTGTATGATAAAAATTTAGAAAGCACTGACGTGAGGTCAGATTGCTTTGGCGCTCTTGTTGAGCTACTTGCGAGTAAATATTCAAACCATAACAAATCTATGAGCACTCTGATCAGGTGAACAATAGTCTTTTCTCGTACTATGGGACAATGTGATGCAAATATGAACGCCTAATGAATGAACAAACCTATATCTCAAATTAAAAATAACTACTCATAATTTTCCCCAAGTTTTGTTCGAAGCTATAATTCCCTTTTCCTAAAAACTTACGCCAGTGCTTTTCTGAATTGACAACGTATATTATTTCAGCCATCGATATTGAATTCTATCTCTATGATTTCCCGTTATGAAAAATTTTGATTAATATTACGCCAACTGACACTGATTAATGAGCCCGGCATTTGTCATTCGAATATCGATCTGTGATGGCCATAGTTCAAAGAAAATCATCGGGACGTATGTCATTTCTCTTTTCTCTTGAGTAAATGAAAAAAATGATCATATCTTTAGATGGAAAAGAGCTACGACAATGAAATTTGAGGCTAAGTAAGATATCGATCACCTCAATATATTCACGAATTTTTATTGAAATCCGAAAATTATCTTATGAGATAGTGAGGATTAAAAATTTTTTTTTTGGGAATTTTTTAAAACTTTTCTAGCGTGACGATTTCTGCGAAATTTTGCGAGCTGTTTTGTTGCAGCATTCCTCAACAATATTTCAAGTATCAACTTGATCGGATGGATATTCTAGTAGTTATTGAGGAAACAAAATTTCAGATGCTCATAACTATTGAACCATCCGACGGATTTGGCCACGGATTCTTCAAACCCAATCGATTGAGACCATTTTCGGCCCGATATTCCAAAATTACAGACATTCGGGCAAAATGATAGGCACTCTGTTCGGGTGAACAAGAGCGCCAAAAACTGTAGAAAAAGTAAAAAAGACGATCCTGAATTATCATTATTCCATCTACCGTAGAGATAGGATGTGTTAATGGTTACGCATTTCAAAAAAATTACATATTTATTAGGTTCATAGGTATAACTAATACATATACTCTGTACCTTCAGCGCTGAAAAGTGGATACAATTTGCAGGTCGTAGGAACGTAGACCTGAGTAAATTAGTTCCTCGTTTCCTCTCTTGTTATCTTTACTCTATGTGTTAGAGCTCCAGCATACACATGATCCATAATTTCACAAAAGAGTGATGTTGAAAATAACTTTTGCAGCATTCAAAAAATTGTTTTTCTTTTTTTTTTAGAAAACATCTTATTTTAAGATATTGAAAGTTTGAATATGAAGTAAAAAGATCTTGACAAGAGGTCGTACGAAGGAAAATAACTTTTGTACCATTTTTGAAATTTTTTTTCTTAATTTTGGGAAAAAACTCATTTTAAGATATTGAATGTTTGAATATGAAATAAAGAGATATTGACAAGAGGTCGTACGAATCGAATAAGCAGATCCTTGAAAGAAAAATAATAGAAAGCGTAGTGATGGCTTAGGAACTTCTGTTGAATTACTTGCAAGTAATTATTCAAACTTTGAAAAAATACTTGTTTGTCAGAAATGTGTTAACTCTTCAAGTAAACAAAAACGTTTAAATAGTTGAGTTGATAACAGCTATGGTTCATAATCAAATAGGAACTGATGAGTATGAATAAACAGCATAATGAAAAAAAACAATTCGAAAAAACAAATTCTTCCCCCATCGAATAACGAAATAATCTGAGATATTCATAACCTACCCTTACATTTCGGTTTTCTAGATCACTCCTTTCGGAAGTAATCGTGTGCAAGGACCATTTCAACCAATACTATCGATACCGTTTTTGCCCAAAGATTAGGAAAATTATAGAGCTCTCACTGTTGAAGCGAACACCAATCTCAAAAAATGTTTGCAAAACTACCTATTTTGCACCCTGTATAATCAGAAGTTGCCGCGTTTCATGAAAATTTTAGATTCTGCAGAATATAGTGAAAAATATCAGAATCTCAATTATCTATTTCTTTTCCTCCAAATGATAGATATATGGAGTAAAAGTTATCAATCTAGTTCATAAACTTTTCATAGCTCTGCAGATCCAGTTCAGATGACCCTCAACGAGCCCTGCAATGGAAATTGACCTGCAGCGATGCGACAATTCTGAGAAACAGGATTTGCAGTGATCACTTCGAACCTTATTTAATGACTGGCCGCTACTTAAATAAAACGGTTGTTCCTACTTTGAACCTGTTTAAGAGACCGAAAAGCTTTGATATAGGTACACAAACCGATGGAATAGGAATTGATAAGGAACTCAAACATGTTCCACAAATGGTGAACTGCAATGTGCAAACAATACAAAACATGAAAGCCGCTGCCACTACATCTCCTCATCAACTGCTAATCCAAAAGCTGCGAACTATCCCTTTCCATCATCCTTGCTCAGTTTCCCTACGAATATATGCTAAATTTGTTTTTGAAAATCAGAATTTTTTACATAATGAAGTATGCAAATAAAAATTTACAGGGTGATGAATGTAACAAGAGGCAAAATAAAAAAATTAGAAAGTTCAATATACTGCAGCACGAATGATGTTATGTTAATATTTCTCAGTGTTTTCTTCCAAAAGTTACCGTTCAACTGGATATCAAGTTCAGGGATCTGATCCCTTTGTATGTATGAATATTTTTATAGAATAGGAAATTGCTCTTTAATGTTTTTTTTATGTTCTGAGAATGCTTAAGATGGAACCGAGATAAGTATATAACAAAGATTGATAATGCTGAAGGAAACTTGACTATAAATTTTTAATGAATTTCTTCAACTTTTGATGTAACTATATTAAATGAATTATAAAGAAATTTTCTTTTTATTTGTTGCCCTCTTGTTTTAGCCCATTATTTAGACATTCAATGCATGAAAGTGAAATTATTGTCTGGAATTGGTAAAAAATTTGATCAGCAAATTTCACAAACTTTTATGATTACAATTATCCGTCAGCTTATTTTGTGTAACTTTGAAGTTGGTGAAACAATTCATAAGAGAGGAATTAACTTCTTCGTAAGAAGTTTGTCATCAATAATCAAAGGACTTCTGAAAATTTTAGATTCTGCAGAATATAGTGAAAAATATCAGAATCTGAATTATCTATTTCCAAAGAGATCCAATCGTTCATAAACGTCTAATAGGCACTTGGACTTTAACATCCTTTATAATATACACTATACATATATCCATTGTTTATGTGTTAGCCATTAAAGTGTAAATAGTATACAGGGTGAGTCTTTGACCACGACGTTAATTTTAACCATAGATTCTTGACGTCAAAAGAAACATTTTCGTCCTACAACATTTTTCCAAATTTGGTCCCGTTTGAACAAATATCACTTGAACTAAAGGTCCATATCTTGTACTTCCTAGAATCATTAGTCTTTTTTGTAGATAAAATCATTCATCATCTTTTCTCATGAATTGCACCATTTTTGAGATATTTGAAGTTGAAAGGAATTAAATCGATATAATAATCTGAATCTGAGTGAATCATTTCTTAGAGGGAAAATAATGCTTTTAAACAATTCAGATTTAATAGTGGATGCTGTGGAAGGTAATTTTCATTCAAACTAAACTGGACTACAGAGGGGTATTTGCCCAATGTGAAAACTTAAAAAGCTTATAACATTTTAACGCAGCTGAATATGGAAAAACGGTATGGGACATAAAGTGTTTGATCTCAACCTATGATTAAAATTAACGCAGTGGTCATAGACTCACCCTGTATATTCAACGCAACTATAACTTTTTTGGATTAAGTCGAACGAGAAAAAATGGGGATATTTGTTCCGATCACTGTGAATACCTAATACAAAATGGCAGAATTTCAAATTCTGTTTCGCCCGGGAGTGAACACGAAAGTTCCACGTGGATTGCTGGCACCTTAACGTTCAAAGCTTAAGATTTACAGAGTTTTAAATTTAACAATTATTCAAACATTGAAAGATCATACTTCGTATTTTAATAGATGATCGAAAACAAAAATGTATCAATGTAGCCGTATGATAGAACTGCATAAAAAATGATTTGAAAACCTGGAAAACTTTTGTCTTATTGCTACGAAACTACTGGGCCGATTTGGCAGAAAAGCGAACTTAGCCGAGATAATCTCCTTAAACCTACCCTGTAATTTTCAGGACAATAAGAGCGCACAAAATTATTGGTTATTAGCTAGTTTTTCCTCATCAATATACGGATAGTATAGAGCTAATTTAAGTTTGATGCGAAGAGTAGAGCGTTTAGAAATTATTCTTCAATACTAATTTGATCGGGGAGATTCAACGAATAGACCAAAGCAACTGACTTCATGTCTCTGCTCTGAATCTTTTTTTGCCATTTCCCTATAACCTGCCTGGGTGACACAACGGCTACTGTGAAACAATGCATGACAAATGGACAACGTGGTACATAATAGATTTAAATGGTAAGTCATTAATTTGGTGTAATAGGACACGTCAAAAAATTGACCCTTGTTAATGGGCGACGATTATAAAATCTTTATTCAGAGGGGTGCGTATGCAGTTAGACAAAGGAACAGAATAATTCTATGCCCTAATATGTAGGGCAAAGGGTCCGAGAGTATGTAGAACAAGTCTTAAGAATTTTTTAATTTTTTTGTCAGTTTGGGATTTATTACTGTAACGAAAATGATTCGAGATTTAGGGATGTGTGAACAGGGAACATGTAGGTATATTCAATGATGTGAGATGAAAAAACTATGGAGGTGCTAGAACGGGCGAGTTGAATGTTTTTGTGCATGTGTTAATGAATTAATGCAACAAGGGGGTGATTAATTTAATGCCTTTCCTATTGAAAATTTCCTTTGCCCCGTTTTTGAAATCTTCTTTTTATGCGAAAATATTTTTTATTCGTGCATTTTTTCCTAGCCAATAGCTGAATAGTAAAAAAACAACAAAATTTATTAATTTTTTGTATAAATCAAGTTCCTTATAAATGCCTGTCTCTAGCCAAAATACATGAACTTAGTCTACATCTCAAACGTTTACGAAAAGTGACACGAAAATCAAGGTACAGATGTGGTCATTTACAGAATTATAAAAACTCAATTTTAGTCAATACGTTTTAAGGGTGATATTTCGGAAATGGATGGGCTACGTGAATTTTGTTATAAAAACAACCATCCTAACATCCTATGAGCAATCACCTTCATATATTATATTCATATATAGCAATACTTCAAATCGACTGAATATTTGTTCACATCCATATTTCATTTAACATTAATTTCTTTTATGCCTAAATCCATAAAAATTAGTCTGTTTTTACTTTTACATATAATTGAAAATATAAATTCAATGGAGATTTTTTTAATATTAGCAAAAGTTTGAACACACCCCGACAACATCTTGTGTAGTTCGGAGTAGTTGACTGTTTTTCTCTGAATCTCAAGGAATTGAACCCAATGATATGAGACCGTTTTTGGCTGGATATTCGGGAATAACAGATTTGCAAATGATGGCTTGTTCATTTATTAGAAACAATTGAAATTTTGGATCTTTGAAAATAATGCCATAACTGAACAATGAATAAATAGAAAAATCTTATATTATTTTCATTTTATTACGCATTCAACAAATAATTCATTCGAACAATAAATGAGCAGCCTCTGAAATTTATGAATGGAAATCGTTGAACTCATAAGAGTGTTGTCTACCAGGGTGGTCTTATAAAATATGCTGTTTGTAATACAAACCGTAACGCTCCATCAGTTAGCATTACTTCTGCATGATAGAATCTCCATTTGGAGTTCAATGTTGATACCGTAATGGTATATCTGCTTTCAGCAACCTCGATGGGAGACAGCATGAAGATTTTGACCGATCTGTACACAAAGCTACTGCAAATTTCTCGAAATAATGCCATAACAAGAAAATTATTTTTCATGATTTGTCAAATTTAATTTTTGTAAACTTTATTTGAAACCTTATGATTACATTCGAACAAGGACTGCAAAACCTTGTCAAGCACTTTACAAATTTCCTCGACAATTAGTTCCAATAATGTATTGACAACCAGTTTGCACAATATGAAGTAAAAACAGAATCATATAGGAGAAACTAGAAAATTTGATGAATAAAAGAAATACATAATCAATCAAAAGGAACAACTCAAGAAAAACTTGCTGAATTGTAATACTATTATGGAAAAAAGATAGTAGAGAATAGACTGTGACATTAAAATGCAGCACCACTGCTTGGATGATCGATAAAAAGGTCTAAAAAAAATAGCTAAAATGATCTATTCAATCCAAGGCTTAATTCCCTTAGCTAAAGATTCGAAGCACACTACTGGTACAGTATTCTCTCATATACAGATTTGAGCAAATTCATCAGGTTTATTTTTATATCCGATGTTTTTTCGAAATAAATTACATTTCAAAATAAAATTATGAAAAGCAGTTTTCTGCTAATTAAATTTCTTTTCGATTAAAATGACGGGTACCTGATATAAACTTTCGTGTGATTTTCTTGCGAAATGAGGAGCAATAATCAAATTCCGTCAAGTTTAAGCTGATATCAGACTATTTTGAAAATAATACGAATTTATCATATGAATATCACTGAACTAATTGCATCTTAATCATCAATTGAGTGCAAGTAACCTTGTTTCAAACTCCCGGTTATTTAAATATTTTTTTTTGCAAATGTCTCACCATCTTCTGGTATCCTTCGTTTGTTTATTTTTCTAATAGAAAATGTTTTGAATTGCGGATGCGTTCGAGCTAAATTTTTAGACATTTTTCATGGGTAGCGATGTCATTTCAGAAATAAAGAAAACATAATTTGATTATATGCTACTAATTCTATTGGGTTGTCAAAATCAAACAAACTCTTATGTTTTCAATTTACATTTTGATTAGCTTCTTGAATCCAACAAGACTATAAGGTTTTACTGTTAGACAAGAGGCTGAAAAATATGACAGAATAATTTGGCCTCTCAAAAACTTATTTTCAAGACAAAATGATGTTATTATATTCAAATATTTCCATGTAGTACTGTTCAACTCTTTTAGACGGTACCAAATGTACAAGTGGTCCATCTATTTTATTGAGTTAGTCAGTCCATGGTTTCAACAAATCATGCCTTTGTAGGTATTGAATATTTAGAGCAACTGAGCTCCAAGGATTTCCAATACTCCTTCAACTGTTTACTTTACTTATTTTATATCTCATACAACTAGCAAATATTCAAATCAAATATATGATAGAAAGTAAAAAGTTTTGAAATGTTTTCCTATTGTTATCCTAAAACCTCTGCTTCCTGGCCTTCCTACTCAACAATAAAATCGCAGAAGGTGGTCCTAAACCTATTGAATACCATTGAACATGGATATATCGCTAACAGCTTGTTTTCTTTGACAAAACGTGTAGCTTTAAATTCATAACTATCTGTAGGTAAAATAGGAAGATGATCCCCTTATAATCCTATTTCTCGATTACATGCTTCATGTATAACCTCTATTGAAAATATAAACATAGTCCGTACCGCACACACTGACATATTGTTCACTCTTTACCAGTTGAGCTTCCGGGTATGGGCTGAATTATGTTTGTATGTTCCTTTATTGTTGGATATTGAAACATTTCTTTTCAATTTTCATTTCCATTCATTCAATTTTGATTGAAGGGTATTTCTTGAAAACTTACTTGTTTTTTCTAAGCGCGAGTTTTCCCCAACTTTGAAAAATCACAATTCCGAAGCTAAGAGTTCAATGGGATGAAATAAATAAATTATGTCCTTGTAATAGATCATAGTTTTTGAAAAACTACAAAGTCGAAAATCTTGTTCTACTGGGCTTGAACTGAGCACCTCCTTCCATATCCACAATAACCCCTAAACGAACTGGAGCTTTCAGATTGACGACATATGTTTACGTCACAACTGAGTTCGTCCTATACGGTCAATTCATAAATTGAGGAAGTACAAGGTGTCCAGAAAGGGAATCGGGTATTTGTAAGTTCAATAAAACAAAAAAATATTTGTGAGCAATAATAGTATATTATATACCGCGGGACTGAAGTAGTACATTTAATCCTGAAGGTAAAGTTTATGGCCCGAGCAAGGAGATTAATTTACCTGAAGGATTAAATACTTCAGTCGCAAGGTATATACGATACTTTTCGTACTTCCGGTATGATTTTATTAATTATTTCAATAATTTCAATCAGTTTTTTCTCTCTTCAACTCATTTAATAAACTGTCTTTAAAATAAGTTACCATAGTAACATTGCGTTGTGACAATTATAATTTAGAAACATTGTCATTACTAGTGTCATTGTAAAGAAACATTTTTATTGATAATTATTGGTAAAATGAGTGAAGAAGGTGTATCTGATATTGATAAAAGAGCAGCCAAAGTAGGTGAAGAATTGTTACCACCGAAATCTAGAAAACTATACGAGCAGCAGTACGATGCTTTTAAAAAGTGGTGCCGCTTAAAAAATGTGAGACAACCTACTGAAAATGCGCTGTTAGTCTACTTCAATGATAAATCAAAAGCGGTTTGTGCCTCAACTCTCTGGGCACATTACTCAATGCTGAAATCGGCTATTAACATTAGAGAAGATATTGATATAAGTAAATTTCCAAAATTATTAGCTTTTTTGAAGAGAAGAAATGAGGGATTTAAGCCAAAGAAGTCAAGAATTCTCACGTCTGAGCAGGTAGATCAGTTCTTACGGGAGGCTCCGGATGATAAATATTTAATGCTTAAGGTAAATTTGGAAATGTGTTTATATTCAGAAATTTTAAGAAATAAATTTTTTTGTAGGTTGCACTTATTTTGGGCGTTGCGGGAGCTTGTCGTGGAAAAGAGTTGGTTGATTTAGAAATCGACGATGTGAGAGATTTGGGCGATTCCTTCCTAATTGCGATTAGAAACACCAAAAATAAAATTGACCGAAATTTTGTGATCAAAAATTCAGAAAACAGTGCCATCAGTTTTGTGGCGATATTTCGAAAATATGTGTCATTGCGAAAGACAGGGACACCTCATTCAAAATTTTTTGTTCAATACATCAACAAAGAATGTACTACGCGAGTAGTAGGAAAAAACATGTTTGGTACATTTCCACAGCAAATAGCAGCTTTCTTGAAATTAGAAAATGCGACTTCTTATGCGGGACATTGTTTTAGACGCACATCTGCGTCTTTGTTAGCTGATTCGGGAGCAACAATAGACGTGCTGAAGAGACATGGAGGATGGAAATCCTCCAACGTGGCCGAGGGATATATTGAATCGTCTATTAAAAATAAACAAAAAATTTCAGATAAAATATTTGGTCAAGTCGCCGATTCGTCCACTATAGTTATGCCACAGTCCTCATTCTCGCTTCCTGTTTCCGCAGGATCTTCGAAACAAACACCAGTTCAATATGATAAGGACCTATCTGTTACTCGTCAGTTACCTGCTGCATTAACCCAGGAAAGACTGGTCAATATGACGAACTGTCACAATATTAATTTGAATATTAACGTTAATTACCATTCTAATTAATTGTATTTTTCAATGAAATATCCCTTAAATTCGTTTGTTTGTGATTTAATCGGTCCGGGAGTTTCGTCAATATTTAATTCCGGAGGGATTATGTGACACTTTAGTACCTGTCACAAGGGAGTGAAGTTGTCACTTTAGGCCCGGAAGTACGAAAAAGTTTATTATTTATTTTAAAATATTAATTGGAGAATTATTTGGAAAAGTTGATGTTATCCGAATGATGACCGTTGCGTTGCTGGCACTCTTCTAAACGGGATAAAAATTGGCTATAACACGTTGACACATAGCTATTGATATTGCTGCCATTTCTGACCTGGTGGTTTGCTTCAACTGGGTTAGATTCATCGGATTATTTTGATGAACCTTACTTTCAAGGTATCCCCATGCAAAGTAGTCAAGCGGGCTAAGGTCGGGGCTTCTGGGAGGCCAGCTGATGTTACTCCTTCGCGAAATTACTTTATAAGGGGATAATTCGTTAACAACTTCCATTGAATCATTTGAGGTATGGCAAGTGGCCCCATTTTGCTGAACCACGTTCTTGAGTTTAAACCTGCAAACTCTTGCAACATATCATAATAACGATCACTATTCATATTAATTGCTCGGCCTAGTTGGTGTTCATGAAAAAAAGGACCGATTATGCCTTTAACAGACATAGTGGCCCAAACCACGACCTTTGGGCTATGCAGGGGTCATTCATTATTTCGTCTCGGATTCTCCACCGCCCAGTACCGAAAATTCTGCTTATTAACATGACCATTCAGGTGAAAATTTGCTTCGTCACTAAACAATGTTGTTAAATTGCTACAGCAATTCGTTCGCAAAATTCAGTCGATTAGCATAGTCCACATCCTTCAATTCTTGAACCAATTGAATTTTATAGGCTTTAAGATGTAAGTCTTTCTTTAAAATCCAATGAAAACACGATTTTTTGATGTTCAACGCTTGGCTTCGCTTTCGGAGGAATAAATACGGATTTTGACGAACCGTCGCCTCAACTTCTTTAATTGTTTCTTCATCGCGAACTGAACGAGGATGACCAGAATTTTGAATTTTAACTGTCGCACCTGTCGAACATTCTGATCCATTTCCTAATGCTATCGTCTCTTGGCGCATGGCGCGTACGATATTTCGCACGATAGAGATGTTGAGGAATCACTATTGAATCACCATTACGATAATACTCTTGTACGCGCGTCCCCGAGTACTGTTCCATCGTGACTAAAACTCCACGAACCCCTCCCGCACCCTTTAGACGCCCCGTTCAGAATATGGCGCGAAAACATATAACCCGATACCCTTTCTGGGCACCTTATATTTTACAGTAAAATGAACATGATTTCTGGACCAAATTCAATTATTGTCTGATGACTAAAAGGAAAAAAATTGCCATTTTATCAATTCGTTTTTCCGATTTCAGAAAAAGTAATATGTACTAATTCAATGCAAACCTAGTAGCGATATGCAGAATGGGTGCTTGAATTAATCAACAAATTTGTACAAATATCAAATCGATAGAAAAAAAATATTTTTTGTATTGCTTTATTTCATACATCTCGAAAAAAGATTGAAGGTTTCAGTTAAACGGAAGAAAGCACAGAGTTAATAACTTAAAGTCGGTAATTTTAAAATTTTCATCGCATTTTCAGATCATTTAACATCTGTCGCAAGCTAGTTCACGCCTGGAAACCTTATTTTAGTCAGTATTTTAGTGGATTCATTATCAAACGGATGTTACCATTGGATGATTCGACGTTTTGAACCCTCTTTCAGGTAGTTTTTTGTTATCCTGATTTGTTGCTCAATTTTTTTTGTGAATTAATTCTAGTGGAAAGAATTTGATTTCCTCTGTGGCGCATATCGATTTCTCCTATACTGTCTGACTTCGTTCCACATCTGCATTCATTTCATATAGTTAGGCTTTTCAACCTATTGATACTCAAAGTAATTATTATTTTTTGGCAATTTGACGAATTCTGGCTATTTGAATTTTTTCAACGAATGAAGTAGTCAGGTATAATCAAGAGATCGGGAAATATCAATAATAGTAGTAATCAGTGGCGGCTCGTGACAATATAGTATGGTGAGGCACATATGAAAAAAAATTTAATAATGTAATATATATTTCGTCCTCGATTTGTTTATTCACAACAAAAGCAACCGAATCAATTAATTCATTTTGAATGGTTTTAGATGTACCAGAAATTACCGATTTACTGTTGGTGTCATTTTCTAAAAAGGTTTTTAAATTTGTGTCAAATTTACTAACAAGAACTACCAATTCTTTGAAATTTTCGCGATTTAAAGACTCATTCGATTCATCGTGCCCCCTAAAAGGTAACTCTTGCATACAGAGGTGCATCGTAATATCTATTAAACTTCTTAGAATTTGTCGATTTTCTTTGAATCTAGCATTGAAATTTTCAATTTCTATTTGACGCGCATTGTCTATTGCTGTGGCGATATTTTGTTTTTGCTTTCTCATAACGGTAAGTTTTCAATTAGATGAAATATGTGAGCACTTTTATTGTGTAGCGATAGACCCCGAGATAAATTTTTGAAATCACTAAAACCACTTTTCGACCAAACTCTGTCGGAATTTCCATTAGTTGCTGAGAATAAAATGCACGGCCAACAAAATATTTTTTTCAAAGTAATACTTATAGTAAGCCAGTCGTACTTGTCATACCACGTATTTTGGAATCCCCGATTTGATTTACCGACCCCACCACTAGACACTAGAGATTTACTCAAATTTGGAACAGGTCGCTAACTTCCTTTATTAAATATAATTTATCATCATACGAATGAGTCGAAAATGTTGCTTATTTATTAAAAAATTCACAATATCACAAGTACACCGAATATGTTCCATAGGAATTTCAAAAGATTTACTATTACTAGGTCCCGCTGAATCCATTTCGCGATCTGTTACTTTCGATAAAAAAGATTTATATTTCAGAAAAAATTCACTTGAAAAAGATTATAATCATACGCGATACACAGCAAACGCGATACCACTAAATAACGACAAAGTGAACTAACCCTATTTCTCTATTTCCCGCTTCCCGATTAACTCGAATAAAATCCTGAGGCCAGCCTCTAATTCCTCGAGAAGCCGCCTTCAAAGCTGTAGATATGTTCTCACCGCTTCGACGCAGATAACCCTCTGGACATCGCAGAAACGAAACGATCTCAGATCGGCTAAGATCGCGCAGAGGCCAGACTCGGATTAATCCTAGAACGGCTTTCCATTACATTCTCGTAGATCATCGAAGTAGATAACACGCTAATTCAGTCAAAGAAGCCTGCGTTAGGCATGCCTCCAACCGTTTAGTCAAAGAGGATTTGATTTGTTATGAATATACAAGGAACGTGAGATTGGGAAAAATATTGAGGAATAAAGTGATGATGAAAGGGAATGAAGAAATATACGGTTCAGAATTTTTTTGATGAGGCACTGCCTCACCTGCCTCATAGGACAAGCCGCCACTGGTAGTAATAAATATTTATTTCAAATCATTTGCAACCAAGGTACAAATATACCAGAGAAAGCACTGAATTGAGTTAAAATTATTGAAAATATCCCCAAAAAATCTTTTAAATTGTAAGATTTTTTATTCACTAGTAACCTAAATAAATCTTGCTTGATTATTCTATATGTGATAGTCTTCTGTATTTTTAGCAGAAGGCTGTTTAACATTTTCAAAGTTTAATTTTTCAACTTGCGTGCGGCGTCTATATAAGATAATTGACTCTCCATAGCGTATATGACTGTTTCACAAGATGCAATTCTGAAGAATAGTCACTTGGATAGCCGGACCTAAGTGAAATGAGTCAGCAAGCAGAGCTCCTTGTTTGTGATGGTACTCCTTAGACTATATAAGAATAGACCCCTTTATTTGCATTGAAAAGTGTCGCATCTGAAACTTAGAGCTGGTCGATTGTAACGTATTGAGCTGGTCCACCCAGGTCATAAAAAATTTTTCATGTTGCCAAACTGAGCAAATAGTAGGTTTCTCTATTCCCCTATAATTGAGCATAAAAACTTTTTCTCCAATCTGCATTCAAAAGATTGTATAAAATTTTATATTTTGAATTGAAACTGTCTTATCGGATATATTAGCAAGAAGTAAAAGAAAAACTTTAATTGATTCTGCTATTTTATATCAGAGACCGCAGATGGATAGAAATTCAGATGGAAGTCAAGACAATGCTGCCGCATTCTCTGTTTGACAGTTCGAAGGTCACATGATGTTCTAAAAGACACACGTTGCCACCTCTGTATCGAAAATAAATATGCAAATTGAAGAAAATTTGTGGCTGTCAGTATTAGCTTTTTCATATTTTTTATTGTTTATTACTTTTCATTCCACTAAAAATGGTTCGTAAGTGTGAAAGTTTTAGTAAAGACAGGAATTTTAATCCTAATTTATTGTTCCATAGGAAAGTGTATTGTTAGAAATGAAGTATTTAGTTATTTATATGTTCAGTAGCGTAGAAAGTTTTAATAAGGAAGTGAGATTATTATAAGATAAAATGAGGTTTTCTTGAATTAAGGTTCCCAGATCACGATGAAAGAAGCTGAATTTGGGCTTCGCTGTTGAGATGCTCAAGTATTTGCCCAAAGAAAACAATTTTCATTTGTTCAGATCATTTTGACCCTGAAGATAATGTGATCCGAGTAAATGTAAAAGGACTTTATGTGGTGTTGCCGGGTGAGGTTTCACAAGAGACTTTCAATGAAAGAAAGCCAAAACGAATCGACAATTTACAAAGGAATGCTGTGTCTATCTTATATAGTCTAAGCGGTATTCCATCACATCTCTGCTCACACCTACCACTTACACAGGCAATATTGCTTGATAATAAATATTTAATGGAGCTCAAGATGAAAATAATGAATATATAAATAAAATTCAAAAGCATGAAGGCAATATCGAAATGATTGCATTTATTTGCTTTATTCCATTATTCATGAACTAGTGGAAAAGCCCGTGTCGCCACGGGCGCAAGTAAGGAAGCGCGCGGTCGTTATTAGCAAATGCCCCCCTATAAGCAGCCGTTTATGTCATTTTGTGTCTAGCTTTCATCGAGTTAAGACGTGTTTAAAAAAATGCCCAAAAAATTTTCCGACGCCCAACTGAAACGTCAACAGTGACGATTTCAAAACAGCCTTCTGAAAAAGAAGCAAAAAGAAGAAGAGCAGAGGCAATTGGAGCAACTGCAGAAAGAAAAAGCAAAGGGAGCTTCTGGAAAATCAGATGAAAGCTCCTGTATTTCGTGCACGAAACCTGGAGGTATAAAAATATAGCACAGGGCTACAACCGCCAAATAACAATTATTGTTCGGTTTGCCTAGAGATGTAATGCAATGTAAATGCATTAAATCTTAGGCTATTGCAAGCGGATTTCTCACCGTTTTTTGCCGCATAATAAATTACCATTCGAATATCTGGTAATTCACGATTTTCAGCTATAGCTTTGCGACGTTCTTCTCGTAATCTTTCTCCCATTGTGTAAAAAGCGCTTGCAAATGGGTTATTTTCACGAAGAATTTCATCTAGTCGAAGCATTGTCACAGGATTGCATCCTTGGTTAGCTGGATGTTGGAATCTATGTTGCAGAGCTTCATTAGTATCAAGTGTGTAAAGTTGACAGAATCTGGGCGTGTTTCCAGGTTGCGGAATAATGGAACCAATTCTGCTGTATGATGTTCCATGCAGACAAAATGAATAAGGGCCAGTTGATGCAAATTCTCTTAAGCTAACTTTTCGGGAAGCAAACGCAAAGGCACTGTTATAGGTACTGGCGTATATTGTTTTGAAAATTCTTCGATTCTTCATCTGTTCCTGTGTAAAGTTCTCTGAGCAAAGCTGTACTTCTTTCAATTGCATCTGCTCGCTCATCACAACTTTGCCTTTCTGGCAGCACTGGCTGAATCCATCTCGTCCTTTTTCACCCCTAAAATGCAAAGCATTGCAAAATTGACACGATTCGCTCATTTCGCCGACAGAAAACGCGGGAATTTCGTCTTCAACCGGAGCCCTTCTCGCTACAAATACCGATCGCATTGCGTAATTATTGTTATGAACGCGGCGTCGTTTACTTTCAGTTCGGGTTGTCTGGGTAGCGTTTCGAGAACCCCCTCGTAGTCATGTCTCCATTGTAAATTAAAATTTTATAATTTTACACTGGACCTAACTCAAAATTGAAAAACCGGACGTGACCCGTTTTCAATTTTTACCCAAAAATGGAGAATAACCATACAAATTTGGTATCTTTTTCAATTATAATTTTCTAAATTAACTTACTCGATAGGTTTGGAAATTAAAATAAGCTTAAAATCAAACTTAAAATCAAGCTGGTCAAAACACGCGTTACCATATGATTTATAAGTTACATAATTTAAATACAAATAGGTAAAGTTAATCAAATTTACAAATGTTATTTGTTATGAGTTATATGACGGTAATGGTGACTTAGAGTGAAAGAAGAAGAAATTAAAGCCCATATCAGTAAAAAATTGTTGAGCGGTGGCGCCATCTACAGCGAAAACATGCCAAACACCCCTAATTTTTAAGTTTTTTATGTTTTTTAGAGAAATTATAGATGTTTGGCACTTGCTATTATTTTTCTGCATCAGTTTAGATGCCTACCGTTAACTTAAAAAAAATTTTATGCAAATCGGTTAATTGGTTTAGGCGCTAGACCTTACTATGCATCATATTGTTATAATAGATGAGTTTTGCTTCTTATTCAAAGCCACCACCTCAAGATATCAATGATACGGGGCAAATAAATTATGAAAAAGTAGAAGTGATTGCATATTGATTCTTCTGCTTTATTGCATTAAGTTAACCTTGGCTCCAATATAAGTAACCGAATTTAATGGCGTGTTGTATCATAAGAATATTAATGCGTTTGTGATTCATAGGTTTTCGAATGTAGGTATTGAGCATTATTTGAATATAGATTGATCGACGCATTTCGTAGAACTCATGTCGGTAAACCATTCCAGTTTCTGTCATTAACGGAAACAAAAAACCCAAACGTCATTGAATGTCCTTGCTCACAGAACAACATGTAAATGTTAATTAGCCCAAGTTCATAATTTCATACTGAATTGAATAATTCAAAACTATCGATATTCGATATTTTCCACATTTTTTTGAAAGAAATAACTGCAAATAACTGTTGACAGTTTCAAACAGAATCAAAACAACAAGGAACCACAGAACACTTTTTTATTTGGAACTACCCACCACAGAGACGTTATAATATTTTAATGTGATAATAATTCACTCTAATTATTCTGAGGAAAATTATAACTAAAGATCAGTAATAGTTACAGATGTTATGTTTCACTCAAAAAACATTGCAAATATTAATTTTATCTCTCATGGTGTTTGGTAATAAATTAAAATTCTATGGTAAGGTATTGAAATTTGACATAATCTATGAATAACTATTACTCAATATTTATGTTCTTGTTTACGTACAGATACTCTGATTATAAAAATCAGTAATCAGTAATTATAGTCTAAACAGAATAGATTCATATTAATGATTTAACAAAAATTTTTATTAAAGAACACCTAGTTGATTTTTCAATACTTACAGTTGTTTCTATTGGAAATGTTAAGAAGTTGAAAAAATGTGATATTTCTGCTTCGTTTATGTTGGATGAATTGATATTGAAGCAAACAAATTTTTGAAAACAACATAGGATTCGCTTTAAAAATTCTTTCAAAAGACCACTATATTTATATCATTTTATTGTAGCAGGTTTCGACTAGGTTTAACTCAATTCTTTGAACAACTAACGAATTTACACACTCCTATGTGAAATTTTATTCAAATATTTTGAAAGTTATAGGCCATTTAAAAATTTTTGAAGAAACAAAATTTCAGATGCTCATGTTGCCAGTGGAAGGATTCTGCCCAGTAACAACCAACCAAATCGAGATATGATTACACTCAATCTTATCTGAAATTGAACAAAACTAGTTCATCTCCAGCAAAAGTTTTCCTCGATACGGCCAGCCGTACGGTCGAACTCAGCCAGTCTTCAACAAGAAATTATTTGAAATGAAACCTACATGTTTTCAATAGATGAAAATGTTTAATTATTAAAAATTGTGATTTCACAGATGAGCCTAGACAATAATGAGTTTCAAAACATTAAAGCTACTTGATGACGAGATATTGTTGACGATGGAGCTCGTGTTGAATGATTGTTTGGCTATTACCATCTATTGTGGATGTAATGTTTTCCGACGTTTCGATAGACATCTTCATCTTAATCAAGGATAAAGATAATTTTGATAATTTTCAAAAGGTTTTTTACTTTTCCTCCTTGATAAAGATAGAAGATGTCTATCGAAACGTCGGAAAACATTACATCCACAATAGATGATGGTAATGGCCCAAACAATCATTCAACAATAAAAGCTACTATTTCTATATAATTCGATAGTAAAGATACGAGTAAACATTCTTTTGATTGATTTCAATAGAAGGGAATTTGAGCTTTGCACACAACTGAAGGAGAACAGGGAACAATTTTTTATTCAAGATCTAGGTGTGTTGATTCTTTCATATTTGTTGCGGCGGTTGTTTCAGTATCTCACTGTTCCAAAGTCCGGGAAAAGACTTTTGATCAAAAGCGCACGTCACTGCTTTCTACATAATTTTATTTCAATATTCTTCAAAGAAATTTTACTTTTCTTATTTCTCTCAAATTTTTGTTGAGTGAAAACCCCGAACGAGAATCCATCCGACACCACTGTACCAACCTTATCTTCACAATCATTCTCACTAAATTGCCATCGAAAAGAACCTGACGAAAGATTGATTCCAACGAACTAATTCTATCGAAGAAATTGAAGTAGTCAAGTGTATCGAATCACGTAGCACTAAATCAGGTAAATCGCCTGGACACGGCAGAATGGGCGGCTAGGATATATTTACTAGAAATTGAAAAACGGCTATTAAGGGTAATAGAGGAGGATGAACACTGTTTGAGAATATTCAACGGTGTGATAGTTTGTCTGTTCGTTTATGGGGATCCATAGATCAAAATATATGACAGTGAATACCAATATGTGTCCGGTTTAGTTTTTATGGTTGGTCGTTAAAGGGAATACGAAATGTTTTGGTTCAAAGGGTGGTTATTAAGTTTTTATTGGGTATGTGGTCTACTCGGTTGTTCAGTCAAGTATTGGTTCAGATATAGGCTGAATATTCAAATATATTATCAAAATAATTGTGGAGAGTCTGTTCCCGGATATTACAAATCACCAATGACAACTTATGACTTTTCGGGAGGTTAAGAAAACAAAATGTACCTACCTGATTTCACGCAATAGAGAAAAGCACTGATATAAGATGAGGAAATTTTTGTCTGTTGGAAACATGGTCTGAACACAAGGACAATTTGAGTATACAAAACTAATATTAGCAATAAGATTAAAAATAAAATTAAACGAAACCTTGTATAACAATTCAAGTCGACATTTCAATTCAGATCAAATTAATCTGGAATTTTACAGCATAGCAACAGATTTCAACCTGATCGCATACAGTTTCGAATTGAAAACACAATTTATTCATATAAAATATTTTCTCTACTTCAGTATCGTACTAAGTTCGTTACAGTACTGAAAAGAGTGCTGTAAAGAGCTCATTACAGTATTGTTTTTAGTAATATTGTTCGTTTTATGATTGTCAGCACTTGAATTCCTATCAAATTTAAACACACGTCTTATATTGATAATTCGAAACTATCGATGTTCAAGGGGTTCGATTCAAATTCAAACCCGATAATTTGTCAACTTTCGTTAGTGACTTCATCTGCCAAGATTCAATAAAAAAAAGCCACTAGGGTGTACAATAGGAATTCCTCATTAAATTTGTGCATTTTTCCACAAAATTTTTATGATGTAGAGAACACGATACCTTCAAACACTCATGCCTTCGAAAACTCGCACCTTTGTCGTGTGATATTCGTGTTGGAATAGGAGCCTATTCTACAACTTGTTTCAAAGTATACTATTACCACAATGAAGGAAACTTGACTACAAATTTTTAGTGAATTTCTTTAACTTTTGATGTAACTATATTAAATGAATTATAAAGAAAATTTCCTTTTATTTGTTGCACTCTTGTTTCAGTCAATTATTTAGACATTCAATACATGAAAGTGAAATTATTGTCTGGAATTGGTAAAAAATTTGATCAGCAAAATTCACAAACTTTTATGATTACAATTATTGGTCAGCTTATTTTGTGTAACTTTGAAATTGGTGAAACAATTCATAAGACAGGAATTAACTTCTTCGTAAGAAGTTTGTCATCAATAATCAAAGGACTTCTAACTTGCAAACATAATATAAAGGTTCCATTAAAATTTTGATGAAAATATAGTATGCATTCTTGTATTAGGAAATACTTGAAAACTTTTAAGAAATGCTTATCAAACAATTTTCATCCACATATAATAAGATCAATTAAAAGAAAATTCCTTCTTCTCATACGCTTTTGAAAAAGGATATTTCTTATTCGTTTGTTCACAAAACTGCAGTATTAGTTGAACTATATGTGGGTAACATTAATATTCAATTCGTCCATTGTGTCAAATGATATTTTCTTGTTTCTTATGATTTCTCTCTGGTCTTCACACATATTCCACAGGAAATAAATGTTCTGTTATTGAACTCTTCCTCAAAGTTGTATGGCAATGACCTAAAATTTTAAAAGGTGTGAACTTTTACAATTTTCTCAGTTGAATTGTTGTAGCTTTAAATTATAAGATATTTTAGTAATAAATTAAAATAGATTGCAAATGATGAAAATACAAATTAACAGTGGAAATATTGCTACTAACGAAATTGCGTATTGGTTACTGAAGTAAGTCGTTCAGAAACACTTGTGATGAAAGAAAAGTGCTTTCATAATTCCTAATAATTAAAAAATGATTTTTCCAAATTCATCTTCATGTCGATTAAAATCCTTTCTGTTTAGATTCTTGCTACAGGAACTAGGAACCGATTGGCTATCTTATTGCACGTGATAACGAAATGTGATTTCATTGGTGTTGCCTCGATTTACATTGCTCTTATGGGATTTTGAGTCAAGGGAGGAATCGTTTTATGCGATTCTGTGGTTTCGCTTCGAAATACGTGAACAAAATTTTCAGTACTAATTTGACAGAGTGCACCCCCTTGTTTCTACTCTTTGGTTTAAGGCAGCAGTGCTCTCATACCCCTTCCATGATAGCATTGACCGTTTAACTCAAACTTGTTGGAAGTCGTAGCATTAGTAGTTTCATTTCAATAAAAAATAACATTTTTTCTGAGAAGACACGAAGGCTTTAGTATTGAGTAATTCAAAGAGTTTCATCTATGCATTTCTGATTCCTACCATTGAACATAACTGCAGGACATGAAATTTACGTGTTTATTTTTGTGGTTTTTCGATCTCACCAAATAAGGAAACTTCTCCATCTTTAAAAGTTTAAAAGAAGCGATTCTGAAGATTCCTTATATTCAGAACACCAACATCTTCGATATAGTGTTTCAGAATTGCGTCATCAAACTGCAATGGGAGATTTCCCAGCTTAATTTAAGAAGAAAAGTTCCTATATACGTGAATATCAAACAGCTTCCTAACGGGATACGGCATGTCAAAGTCCGATATTAAAGTAGGGACGGCAAATGGAATCCTGCCGCACTTACTCGAGATGCCTGGATTTGTTGATCAAATTGAGAGGGATATCTCCATTGCTTCTTTTATGAATTTCATACGCATTATTACTGCATTGTTGAATTCGACAATAAATCAAACTTAATTATTTCACTGCTTACATCTTCCAACATACTGTACCATTTATCTCCATGACTTCCGTGCCAGAATTCTGATAACCCTCTCGCTGATCTAGCGTTGACAAATTGGTCGGTTATTAAACCCTGTTCATCCCTTTGTCAAACTAACGTTCATCCCAGGTGATGCCTTATGTTGTGACGAATCGTGATGATAAAGGAGTTTAACGTAGCACTTTATTAAACTCGTCCTCTCAGTAGATAGAGAGTATCCATATTGCTTTATGTTACCCTTTTTCGCTGCAGGCAATGTGTTGGGAATGCTCAGGCAGGAATTTCCTCTTGATGGTGCAATCGTGATTAAAACTGATTATTTAAGGCTGAGGGTTATAAGATATAATGTTTACATCTACTTATATCATCATGAAAAATTTTAGTATACACACTTCAACATAGTAGGTAGCTTTTTGTACAAGGTGAACATATTTAAATGAGTTTGTTCGATTTTGTTTAACAGGTTTGGCGACAAGAGGAATCTTTCCTTTGCTTTTCGTTAGATATCGCCACACAGTATATACGTCAAATTGATGAGCCATATCGCTACCTCAGAGCAGCAGTGTTATAAAATAATTAATAATCAGGCTTGAAAGTGTTTTCACACTGTAACAATAAAAAATCTGACTTTTCTAAGATCATTTCTCAGCAAATAAAACGCACTATTAGCCTATTTAGGACTAACTGTGTACCTGTAATAAACTAATAATATAATATAACTATAACTTTAACTATAACTTTAACCATAACCTTAACTATAACTATAACTAAAATAATGTAGTCAATAGTACAAAAAAGAATTAAATTTTTTTCCTATTTATAACTCTTACTTTCTCAAATTAAATGCTGAATACGAGTAGTATTATTATAATAATGTCTTGTTTTTTGTCTTTTTCAATATTTATGTTTCTTCATGACTGTTGGCAGCTGGTAAAACCTTGTCCAGACTAAGATATTAACACAAAATTTTCTCTTTGGACACAATTCAATTGTTATAAACGTTGACGATAGATCTGCATTTTCATTAACACTTACAGCAGCGATATTGCTTCTACATGCATAATTCCTTGTCTTGTTGTTGTATTCGAAATCTATAGAATAAGGTACTTTGATGGACGATTATGCAAACCAAAATTTCACGGAGTGTTCTGTAAGTTTGATGAATAGAACAATGATTATGAAAATAAATTTCAACAATTGGTAAACATTGTTCAAGTAAGTTTTTCCATGAATATTTATCAAAAAAAAATGGAGTAATATAAAAAACGTGATTCATCGGCTTCGTCTTTTTTCTATATGGATTTCCATAACTCAGGAACTCTCGAGCATTCTCATAAACTAAGGCGATTTGCCAAATAAAATGAACAATCTCACGATGCTTTTCTGTGTGTACGTACTATTCGAAATAATAAATAGTTCGGAAAATTAAGAGACAATGATTAAGTACAAAAAGTAGAACAAAATAATTTATTCGAGATTTCTGCTGATTGAAATGTCATTTTAACCTTCACATAATACACATCCTAAATTGATTTATACTGTACTTAACGACCCTAGAAGGTATCAAAACTATCAAGATGAGGAATTTAGGCTAATCTCTCAGACATCAAAGATGGCACGGGTCGACCTTTACAACCCTGTTCAGGAACAATGCTCTAGGAAAATTTACAACGCTTTAAAAATAAATTGGATCGGATGGTCCGCTCAACAACTGCCGCCAATACAAGAAGGTAGCTAGAAGCTTAGAAGTTGGGAACTTCGGGACATGAATCAAAGTGAAAAGAATAGAACTACTAGAAGTTTGTCTGTCCTTACCCATCCGAGTTCACTTATAATTTCGCCCAGAATCGTAAAATTGGGCAGAGCTAGCAGGCAGCTTTGGTGGATATTGCATATCGTGTTTAAATCCAGTGTCTAGTGAGGGTCTGTCAAAAAGTGGAAGAAACCATTTTATTTTTATTTTCTATACAAGGTGTTTACATAACTCAATTATAATCTGGTACCGGTCGAGAGGTACATCATTTATGAATGAAATAAAAAAAGAATCCACTTTGTCCACTCGCACCCCTGAATCTAAGTTTGACTTAGCGCCATCTTTAATAATTTTGAATGATTTGAGACACAAATCTTGTAGTTGATGACGAGATATTGTTGATGATGGAGCTCGTGTTGAATGATTGTTTGGGCTATTACCATCATCTATTGTGGATGTAATGTTTTCCGACATCTTCTATCTTTATCAAGGAGAAAAAGATAAAGATCTTTATCAAGGAGAAAAAGATAAAGATAGAAGATGTCTATCGAAACGTCGGTAAACATTACATCCACAATAGATGATGGTAATAGCACAAACAATCATTCAACACAAATCTTGTAAATAAGTTCGACGACATTTATGAGGACTATTTCGATATAATGGAGATAATTGATGTGGCTTTCCACATTTAAAATAAAATATTCCTGTTCACTATTGTGATATGGATAAATTGGCATTTTTAGGATATTTCGGTTTACGAAACAGAGCACTCTGAATCTGTTTTATTTAATTGAAGTTGATTCATTGTTTTAATATATTTCTCAATATTCAAAATATTGTATATTGTATTATTATTTTGACATTATATTTATTCTTGCTTGAAAATAATTACATTAAAAAAAAACTGTTCTTAGCTTTTGATGCACATTTTTCATGCGTGTTTATGTTTCAATTTCATTAAATACAAATCGGGTTTGTCTTCTGTGTTCAGAATCTATCATTACGAACTCTAGATTTGACTAGATTCCGTTTACAAAATGAACATGAGCCATTGAATTCCAAGTAAGCATAAAGATATAAGCTAAAATCGTTACATATTTTTTTCCTGACTAATGTTTGATTGTCATGATTGTATTCCCTCCCAGTAGTCTAATTTTACTACCACAATCTTCTTCATTTAATTAGAAAACTATCTTTTATATATGTTGTATACTTTCTGATGAACAAATTGATTTAATATTTCTTCAATTTCCTACTAGGAACAAAAAATGAAGCAATCTTCTGAACAAATATAGCGATAGCACTGTTAAGTTCATTTATTTTTTAAAAATTGGTTTAAAATTGAATTATATCAAGAACTATCATTAAATATCTTCTTCTTTCAACAACGTGCTCGCAGCTCCACGTGCTTCATAATATTTCAACTACAGAAATCGATAAAATCATCGAACTTAACGACATTGCCACATTCGCCATTCATTAACACATTCTTTACTAAGCCATTGCTATTGAAAGTATGGTGCAATCAAAGACGAGGGTCGGACCAACTCAATTTTAAAGTACGTCTTAGATAAGTTTGTCTTCTGCATAAAACGGAGCAAGTGGACATTAGTGAAACGACAGACATTTTTCGAAAAAGTTTAAGATTTGACAACCCGTGTTCTATTCTTACTGCTACAAACACAATTCTCACATATTTTATAATTTTTGGCGCTCTTGTTCACCCGAACAGAGTGCCTATCATTTTGCCCGAATGTCTGTAATTTTGGAATATCGAGCCGAAAATGGTCTCAATCGATTGGGTTCGACTCCCTGATGAAGAATTCGTGGCGAAAGTTGAGTCTGTCCGGCCGGCCGTATCCTCTCTAGCATCCAAAAGGAATCAGCTAGAGTTTTCATATTTTCAGAATAGGTTAATTGTCCAAATATCTCGGTCAAGTTCGTTATGGGGCCAAATCCGTCGGATGGTTCAGTAGTTATGAGCATCTGAAATTTTGTTTCCTCAATAACTACTAGAATATCCATCCGATCGAGTTGATACTTGGAATATTATTGAGGGAGGCTGAAACGAAACGGCTTGCAAAATTTCGCAGAAATCGTCAAACTAGAAAATTTTTAAAAAATTCCCAAAAACAAAATTTTCAATACTCAATATCTCCTAAGACTTCATTTAGATTTAAATAAAAATCCGTATATATATTGAGGTTACCGATATCTTACTCATCCTCAAATTTCAGCTTTCCCCCTTCTGAAGATATGATCATTTTTTTTCATTTACTCAAGAGCAAAATAGAAATGTCATGAAGTCCGAGCTTTGTCATTGAAAGATTTGCCATCAAAGATCGATATTCGTTTGACAACTTGCGGACCTAGATATCAGTGTCAGTTGGCGTAATATCAAACAAAATTTTCATAGAATTCATAGAGGTAGAATTCGATGTCGATGACGTTGTCAAAATTCAGAAAAGCACAGACGTAATATTAATCAAAAAATTTTTTATCATAGAGAAAGAATTTGATGGCGTTGTCAAAACTCAGAAAAGCAATGACGTAAGTTTTTAGGAGAAGCATAGAACAAAATTTGGTGAAAATTATGAGTAGTTATTTTCAAATTGAGATAAAGGTTTGTTTATTCATTAGGCTTTCATATTTGCATCACATTGTCCCATAGTACGGAAAAAGACTATTGTTCACCCGATCAGAGAGCTTATAGATTTGTTAAGGTTTGAATATTTACTCGAAAGTAGCTCAACAAGAGCGCCAAAGCAATCTGACCTCACGTCAGTGCTTTCTAAATTTTTTTTTATAGTGTAGACTCAAATATCAGTGCTATTAATCCTCGATGCTTGAATATAGTTGCACTTCGAAAGTAATTGTGTATTAAGAGAATATAAGTAACTCGAATATTTCACCGTTCATCTCAATTCTTATCATCATTTGACCAGTTGGAAATGAAATTAATCTTACGGTTTCTACCCAATAATTTCATCTCCTCAGGATTCATCAGTGCTACCTGCAGCATATCCATAATTTCGTATTTATTCAGGTCATTTTGTAAACATATGGTTTTCCTCAGGCTCTTCGCTTGTCAGATGTCACTAAATTAAGTTGTCAATGCTGCTTGCCAATTAACCTTCCAAAATATAAAAAGAAAACAATCGGTCTGCTGTCCTATAAAAAGGTAGTTCATGATTCATAAAATTGAGCTAATGACCAATACTGAATAAAAATATATTACACTGATTTGAATTTTGCAAATTCTCAATAGTTATAAAAAACTCTATTTCAACATCGAGAACAATTGGTTTTAGACAAAGAAAAACACTAATATGAAATCACAAATGTTCAACACAACAACAGATTTCTCATTGCCATTAAAAAAAATTTATAAATTATATTCCGGAAATACAGATATATCAGATAATGTGTATATAGAAAACCAAATAATTTTTAGAAATGATTTATATCAAACAAAATCAAAGAGCAGTTGATGACCGAGCATACATACAAGAATTCAACAAAATTTATTCAACGCTAATTGATAAAAACAAATAAGAACACATAAGATAATGAAGAATAACAATTGTCAATTATATATATGAGATAAAACTTCTTTCATAGCTAAATTAAAAAAGAATAGGAAAAACGTAAGAGATCTTTATTTATATTATCTTTTAGATTGTATATCATAAATGATGGATATTAAATATTGTGATTTTGATAACTATCATTTTATTTATAGTTGTATTCCAGTACAAACTTGCATTGTCCAAAACGTCGTTGGTAACAGTGATTTCTTGATCACAATTACAAATGCTAAGTCACTGAATCCCTAAATATCAAATTCAAAGGGAATTGAAATTTATCTACGCCTCAGTACTTCGAAAAGTACCGTACACCCACCAAATTGTTCCGATTCGACAAAAGGGAACAAACTAACGATCTTCTATTGTGCAAAATTAGCTAATGCTTACGAACTGCCCTCGTAATGGTCATTTCCGGTTTTCAATTCACAAAAGGCGTATATTGCTTTGGTGTGACCATTTGAAATTTGACAGGCTTAACTAATTACCCAGTTGGACTTTGAAGATGTCAGAGTCGTGTTGCCGCTGAATAAACATATAAATTACAGAAGGAGGGCAGAAAACTGCAGGACATTGAGCGTGAAATTATAGTTTTCGGTAACATTCGATACTTTTTGTGTACAATAAGCAGCATTAGGATGGTGGGGTGAGGACGACTTGAGTCAGATATTAACACTTCTCTTTTCAGATCTATGCTGAAAGCAAGAATGCAGTATTCCGAAGATAGTTTTGGGATAAAATTCATTGAATTATGAAAATTTGAATACATATTCAGTTATAACTTAGGTTTGAAGATTCTCTGATGGTTTTTTATAAGAAGGAGGTATGTTGTTTAAACAAATTTGAAGGACCACTGCAATTTGGTTATGGTTCATTTTATATATTTGTATTTTGTATCTTTTATATTTAAAGTACTTTTCAACATTATATTTATTTTATTCCAGCGTTTAAGAACATGAAATTCAGAATTCAATGACTCATAGAATGATATGGGGTTTTGTTTCCCAGGTTTCAATTCCACCCAGGTGTCCAATCGAACGAGAAATTATCCATTCATTTCAAACTTCCTCTTCAAACATTTTTTCGTTCTAGTATCATGTACGCTTTCAGTCAGCTATTGCGTATCAATTTTGTGGTCAATTATCGTGAAAACGGGTCGGATTTCTGTGGTTTTCCTTCTTCCTGGTGGTTATTTTCGTGTTTATGATTGCTGCCTGATTAATTTCGTATTGAATTTCTGTCTGGCGTATAGAATATCCCGTTTTCTTTACAAGGAATAATGGTCGTGAATATTTAAATCTTTTATATAAATGTCGTGTTCACTTCTGGGTGGAACAGAATATAAAATTCTGCTATTTTGTATCATAGGGTATTCACAATGATCGAAACAAATATCCCCATTTTTTCTCGTTCGACTTAATCCAAAAAAAGTTATAGTTGCGCTGAATATACAGGGTGAGTCTTTGACCACTGCGTTAATTTTAACCATAGGTTCTTGAGATCAGAAGAAACACTTTTTTCCCATATCGTTTTTCCATATTCAGCTGCGTTAAAAGCATTTTAAGTTTTCACATTGAGCAAATACCCCTCTGTAGTCCAGTTTAGTTTGAATACAAATTACCTTCTACAGCATCCACTATTGAATCTGAATTGTTTAAAAATTGTTCACCTCTAAGAAATGATTCACTCAGTCATGTTTCATCAGATGAAGTTCATATTCAAAAGGAAGATACAAAAATACTAATTTTCTGGTAAAAAAAATTCAACACAATAAACATAGATTTTTGTTGTCTACCATAATTTCTTTATTTATTTATTTATTTCACAAACGCTGACAGGTGTAAACACCCAATAGAAGCGCCCACTAATTACATATTTATAGACAACATTATAATATAAACAACAAATAAAAAGATTTTCTAAAATAATAGTGATTTACAATTATTGTACCTGCAAAAACATCCCCCTAACAATTTTCCTGAATGAACTTAGATTCTTTTCTAAAAATAAATCAATATTATTCACATGATTATTACATAAAGCTATCATCCTTGACAATGGTGAATACCTTGCACTGTTGATTCTATAGGTGGTCAGGTAGAATACAGGGGGTCTCCTCAGATGTCTTGGCGGAACATAAAAATCATTTGACTCTTAAATTTTGGGACAATCCAATTGATCTGAGAGTATCTTATATATGAAAACTACGTCGTTA
Source organism: Micraspis discolor (assembly GCA_030674115.1). Lineage (NCBI taxonomy): Eukaryota > Metazoa > Arthropoda > Insecta > Coleoptera > Coccinellidae > Micraspis > Micraspis discolor. The sequence continues at coordinate 2,468,018 of JARTUT010001309.1, read as the reverse complement.
ATCTTTCTTCTGTCCTTCAAGCTGATCATCTTGAAATGTCTCAAACGAACAACATAATTTTCAGGATCCCGAGGTCTCAGGTAGAAACCTGTCCTATAACTCAGAAACCTAAAAATTTAGCCTGCACACTTTCCAATCTTTCGATATGGACATTATATTGAGGACACCAAACCGAAGACGCGAAGTTGAGCTTACTGTGAACGAAGGCATAATACAACGCCAGAATTGCTTCACCACTATTGAATTGGAGACATTGTCTCATAATCCACCCAAGAACTTTGTTACCTGCACATACTAGATTATTTATATGCTCATCAAAGAGGAGCTTCGAGTCTAGCATAACACCCAAATCCCTCACCACACCTGTGCGCCGCAGAACAGTTCCAGCAAAAGAATATTGATGGTAAAAAACAGACATATTTCGTGTGAAAGAAACCACACAGCACTTAGCTAGGTTCAAATGTAAGCTGAAATCTTCACAAAAGCGGAAAAGGCTGTCTAGATCACTCTGTAAATCCAAACAGTCCTGAATGCTTTGAATTCGTGCAAAAACTTTCAAATCATCTGCGAACAACAGGAATTTACATACTTTGAAACACGTTTTTATTCTGTTCATGTAAATTATAAACAGAAGAGGACCCAAATGGGAACCCTGTGGTACCCCTGATGCCGAAAAAAATGATCGCGATCTGAAACTTCCCATCTTGACATACTGAGATCTGTTCGTAAGATAAGACTCGAACCACTTCAACAACGTGCCCATGACACCGACCTTCTTTAGCTCGTTCAGAAAGGTTTTGATATTTATTCGGTCAAAAGCCTTACTAAAATCAGTATATACAGCATCAACCTGGATTCCCTGGTCTAGATTGTCTTGTATATATTCAATGAAACAGATGAGATAGTTTTCATTTTCCCGTTTCTTTGATCCTGCTACCACCAATAAAGCCTTTAAAAATATAATTTTGGATCACTAATTTGACTTTAAGATGAGATTGGTTTCAACTGATCTTGCTTTGACAAAACCGTGCTGCTCAGGTATTATTCGAGATTGCATATAACTAAGTAAACGTTTATAAATTATTAATTCAAACACCTTCTCGAATACACATAGCTTACTGATGGGACGATAATTTTCAACAGAATTTTCACTACCGCTTTTGAAAACGGGGGTTATGCTAGCAACCTTCCAGGAATTGGGGAATAAGCCACTAGATTTTTGAATATTATTGCAAGAGGGCTATTTAGGGCAGAACTACACTTTTTCAGAAAGAGGGGGGGTATTGAATCAGGGCCAGCTCCCTTCTTTTCGTCCAATCCAAGCATTATCTCTTTAACCTGATGAGTAGTGACATCGAATGAGCTCAAGAAGTAATGGTCAGGAGAGCTTGTGCTTGCAGGGGCATTTTTAGATGGATCCGGCCTAGTAAAGACGCCCTCAAAATAGTCCGCAAATAAATTACAAATTTCACTACCTGACTCACCTGTGCGTTGTTCATAGGTCATCTTATTTGGAAATCCTGAGTCCTTAGAACCAACAGAGACAAAGTCAAAAAGTTTTTTTGGACATCTTTTGATATCAGACTGAACTAAAATTAGGTATTTTTCATAATCCTTTCTGATTAGACATTTAGTTTTAGACCTTAAAGCTTGAAACATTTTATAATCACCATAGTTCCCATAAATTTTCCATTTCTTGTGTGTTTTATTTTTACGTTTTACTAATGCAATGGTTTCTCTGGAAAAATAGGATGGATAGCCGTTAATTTTCTTAACTAAAGGTACATGTTCTTTCTACTAAAAGATTATAAACCATCCTTTTCTAGTGAGAAATTCCAAAAAACCTCAGAATTGTTGGATGTTATCATCATACATTTGTAATGTGGAAAATATTGCAAGGTTATTTTCGATCATTTGAAATTATTCAATTCAGTATGAAATGATTATGGTCAGAAAATGCATTCTAATCTTTCTTGTTTATTAGCCTATAGCTTCCAGTTTCAATATTGATGGAATTTTAATTATACATGCATCATAACAAACATTCATGAATATTATAACAAAGTCAAATTCTATTATCTCCTAAGTTTGTTAACCAGATTGAATCGGTGTATGAAATAAAGATGTGAAAAAACATCTATAAACTTACGAAACAAATCTAGGAGACTGGGTTCGAAGTTTTTAAAACTCATATGAGCTTAATTTAAAGCATTCCTATGTTGAAATAGATATAATTTGAAGAACCCTGAAAGTCTGAAGCTAGAAAGAACCAGCTCTTCATAAAAACTAAAGTCTTCAATTCAACAGGTCCTGACAGGAAATACATTACCTGATTCGAATCATGAAAATATACCGAAGTATCTATGTGAGTGATGGAAATCTTTTTCTCCATTTTTTTTGGAATATTACTCTGGGTTAACTATTGAAGAAGGTGCTAGAATCAATAATGAATACAGCAAATGGCAATTAGATTTTATGGTGAATGTAATACAAAAATTGTTCAGTGGTTAATTTCAACTATAGTGTTTAATGGTGGAACCATAGACTGGAGAGGTTTCCCTAACTTTTTGTAGAGATATTTTATAAAGAAAGACATAAAATATGGCAACATTGAACAAACTTGATTATTGAATCATTTCAGTAAAGAGTTGGATTAGGAAAAATTTTTGACAAAATTATATCGATTTAATTCCTTTAAACTTCAAATATATCAAAAATGGTGCAATTTAGGAAAAAAGATGAGGAAAGATTTTATCTGCAAAAAAGACTAATGATTCTAGGAAGTACAAAATATGGACTTTTAGTTCAAGTGATATTTGTTTTTCATGCAATTTAACCAATCTGTACAGTAGTAGTGAGAAACCCACAAGAAATGGAATAAATCTATTGAAGCCAAAATATGCCTGACCTTCTACAAGAAATTATTTCAATTGATATTGTTGTTTGAATATTACAGGTGAAAATGCAATTGTTTTTATGAAACTCTGTTATAACACAACAACCGCCCAACCCTAAGAGTATCAATGTATCTTATATATAGAATAACCACTCACAGTTTTCCTTCAATTGGATATCCAAACAAACATATTGAAACAAGGCATATTTTCCCCATCGAAGGAGGAAGTCAGGTATGAAAATGGATTCGACAATTGAGTAATAATAAATAATTTCAATTTAATTTGTCCGTAAAATTATTATTTCACAGAATAAAGTTTAACTTGATATGAAAATCGAAAACGAAGATTTGTAGATAATAATATCTTGCAACTGTTGAGATCTTATATTGGAGGAGCAAAACTCTCGAGAGCTCCAATGTATGAATGAAAAAATAATAAGCTTCTCCAAGTAGTGGAACACGGTATATCTAAATTAGTAGTTGTTACAACATGATGGGAATAAAGATCATCACATAATATGGAATGATACATCAATGATACTTAAAGAACAAAAACCAACAAGAAAAAATTTGAGAAAGCACTATTAATGAAAATGACATCTAGTCCAATGAGTGCTCTCCAAATATAGAGTTGCAGAAAGTGTGAAGCTCAATTATTCGATCTAACTTGAAGAGAGGTTTACGTCACAGATAAATGACAAATCTTATTTAATTTTATGGGTTCTGTCAATAATGAATTTTAATGAAAATTGAACAAGTTTCGAACAGTTTATCTTTTGTCAGTGCAACTCACTTTGATAACCGTAGAGGATGTCTAACAGATCATTGGTTAGAATGATCTAAAAAATAGTTGGTGGAAATACCCCAGAATCAATTCAAACATTTCTCTTAAGCAGAGGATTCAACCTGGTCTTGCTATACTATGGAGAACTGTCCAAAAATCAGTGTTGAAACGCCCAACACCGTTAAGTGATTTTCAGCATGAGCAGTTTGCAGTTCCGAAGGCTCCACATCCCATGTTTACTCAAGAAGATCTCAAGTGTCACAGGAACTAATCCATGCGTCAAAGAAAATAAAGCGGAAGGCAAGAAACACAATCAAAGCTCTTCGAGCACCTTCGAACAGCTGTTAAACATCTTGTTAAGTAATGGCAGACGGCACGAGTCATTGGAACTGACGCTTATATATATTTTCAAATTTTGACAGATATACAGTGTGACTTAATATCCTCGTCAACCAAATTTATCAAAATGAACTATTTCACACAATTGTTTACGAAAAAAAAAGATGATCTTTATTCCTGTTAAAAGGTTTGCTTTGGAAGGCAATCAATGGAAGTATTATTACAGGGAAGCTCGAAAATTTGTGTTCATTACATCTCGGAAGATGTCTTAAAAATCGAAATTGACTTGAAGAATCTCAGGTATGAATAAAAAATTTGATGACTACGTATATGCATTTCAAAATTCCGCCTTTTGGAACCTATAGATTGTTAAAAACTTATTATAAAGGGCAAACATAACTCTTTGAAAATTCGATTGTTACCGCAAATCTGACAGAATTAAGTCAAGAGATCAAATATTACCAAATTTTTTAATTTACATTTACAAGAGCGTATTAAATAGTTGAAAAACATCAAAACTATATTTAAGTTTGTATGTATAATTTAGTTAGCAGAAGATTATTGATTGATGGTCACAATGGCATTTTCCTGTCAAAAAGCAATGATATATCAACACATGGAATTGCTTTGAATTAATCTCTTTTATATATCATAAAAATAACGTCACTCAAATCAGTGTAACTCAATAAACAATAAACCAAACGTCATGAAATTTGAAAGGTTGGCACTTTAGAAAGATCAAATGGATATTTCGTTAGTGGTGCCATCTGGTGGTTAGGCCTAGGGCTTATTGACCGATGTGTGCACAAAATGCAGGTTGCCTTATAGAAAAGAGCAGTCTACAAAATAACTGAAGAATATACGGTTCACGGTTCCTTCAGATGCTATAATTTTAATCAAATGATCCCTTCGTTCCGAAGGGTGAACGCACTTGATACTATAACACTTGGGGGAGTCGTAAAGATTTTATAGGAGTATTATTAGAACAAGTAGGCGCACGGCGTCTAGCATGGCGTCGCTTAAAATCAATACAGACGCTGCATTTCCATTGGATGTCGGAAGAGACACCATTTTGCAAGAATGATCCACTTCGAATTAAGTGGCCAATAACGAAAGAACATATCTGTTTTGTTTAGCACAAGCCAGATTTAATTTGATAAATTCGCTATATCCTTTGTCATTTGATGACGAGATATCTTCGATAATGGGAGACTCATTGAGAACGATTTTTTGGAGGTATTTCCACCATTTAATATAGATGTTCTTTTAACTGTTTAGAATTGACTCAGTTTCCATTAAAATTCAAGACTCTCAGTACTCAAACAATTTAATTCGATTTGTCACGTTTTTGTGATTTGAAGATCTTTTCAAGTTAGATCGAAATATTGGTCACCACACTTGAAACACTTGAGAAATTCAGACCAAATCAACTCAAAAACTATGCTAAAGTAATTCAAATAAAAATAAGATACATCATAAAAACCATTAGAAAGGTTTATCAGAGAAAATAGGAAATTTGAGATAAACACAATATTAGATTTTAGACCAAAGTAAACTATCGAAACTATCCTAACTTGAGTTGAACCTAATAATGAAAACTAAATAAAAGATTTTTGACTGAGTTGATAATTTGTTTATAACAAAATGTTAATTTGAAAAAAAAAAAGGAAATTATTATTGAAAAAACAATTGTTTGTTGATTTGTAGAGAACTGTCAATTATGTTAAAAAATTCCTAACTTTATATTCAAACAATAAAATATGAAAAAAGGTTTAAAAAAATTAGAGATATTTTCAAAAAAGTTATTTCTAATCGTTAATTGCAGTTCTTTCAGAAGTTATGATAGGAATTCTCAAAAAATAAAGAAAGGTCCCATTTGTTCATAAAGAATTAAGAAACGGATGGTAATAAAATTTTTCATCAGTCAATAAATGAAAAAAAATTCTTCATAATATTACGGAGAAATATCTGTTTTGTTAATAAAAAAAATTTTTTATGTACAGAAAATTTTATTCATTTTAATTTTTATTACACTATTTTATAGGTAAAGAAGAAAAGCTCCACCAACCAAAAAAATTATAAGACAATTATTTAATTTTTTTTTTGCATATACAACGATCAAGGAACTCCTGGAAAAAGTTGTCGATTAATAAAGGTCTAGTTTATGAGAAAATTGACTTCAGCAAAAAACTGCAGCATGAATGAGTTCTTTGAAGAGTTAGAATTTTTTTTTTTTTTTTTTTTTTAATTCAGTATTTTCAGTAATTTATTAACAGTTATGTAAGTACAATAACATCAATAATTTGAACATGAGTTAAAAACATCCACCGACTTCTTGCACCGTACCTAGGCAAGTGTTGCCTGTTTTGCACTAATACAAAGCCTGAGGATATTGTATACAGCTGTACACAATATAGTAAATAGAAGGGTTCAAGTAGGTATTTAAGTAACGAGGATGTTGCATCAAAAGGCAAAACAGACAGAAAGATTTGATTGTTGTACGAAAAACCAAACACTGTAGTGTACACACAAGATATTAATAGATTATGTCATTAATTTTATGCTAAATATGTTAACTATATTGACTATGGTGCTAATATGTGTTTAAGCCATTATTTCCAAAAACCTTTCCAAATGAGCAGTTAAATAAATTTTACGTTGTTTAAATTTATGTAATTTAGGTTCTTTTTTATATCAACAGGAATTATATTATAAAATTTCGGACCGAAAAAAAATAGGGATCTTTGAGATACCGATTTTTTAAATTGCTGTGTTGAAATTTCCATATTTGTTACTGATCGCGTTACTCTGTTGCCTTTACACCTGCTTTTATTAGGGTTAGTATAGATATTTATCAAACAGTTATAGATATACAAGGATTTAATATTTAATATTTTAGTTTCTTCGTAGAGTTTTTAGTTGAATATAATTTTCCTTTCTTGAAAATAATTTTTAAAAGAGTATTTTGAACTATCTCTAGTATATTTCAAGTTGTATTAAACGCACCTCCCCACGCGACAATACAATATCTCAAAACAGATTCCGCAAGGCAGTTATAAACCATTATTAGATTTTTTCCGCGATAGAATATCTCTCAAGTTATAAAATTTATGCATTAAAGCTCTTAGTCGTTTACTGACATGAATTATGTGTCTGACCAACGTATGTGTTGATCAATAAAAATACCTAAATATTTTATAGAAGAGACCTTTTCAATTGATGAACAGGTACAATTTTCTACTTTACAATTTGGGTCATGCAAATGTATATTTAAATTTGTTGGTTGGTCAACAATTGTAGGGCTGAAGGCGACATATTTTGTTTTTTTGATATTTAGTGTTAGTTTGTTAAACTTTAGCCATACGTTTAGTTGTTTCAAATTCTTTTCCGCATTAATTTTAACTTCCTCCCATGTTTTTCCTGTAAATATTATTGCAGTGTCATCTGCATAGCATATTATTTGACCACTGAAACTGCTGATTTTAGTAATATCATTTAGATAAATAATAAATAGTAGTGGTCCTAATACTGTACCTTGTGGAACACCAAATTTTATTTGAGACTCAGAACTTAGTTCCGGACCTACTTTCACCCTCTGCAAACGTCCCGACAAATAATCTGTTATAAGAGTTAATGCAATCCCCTGACACCATAATTACTTAGCTTACTTAAGAGCACCCCATGAGAGACTGTGTCAAAAGCCTGGCCAAATCAAGAAAGACGGTTACGCATTTTAATGACGTATCCAAAGCTCCCACCGCATTCTCAAGTAAATCTACTACAGCGTTTTCTGTATTTGAGTTCTTTATAAAACCATATTGTTTGTTTGTAAGAACCTTATTTAAATTAAAAAATTGAGTAACCTCTCTTTTAAAGCCATCTCAAATATTTTAGCGAAATTATTTATTAAGGAGATAGGTCTATAATTGTTTAGCTTACTTCTGTCTTCCGATTTAAAAATGGGAGTGACTATAGATTCTTTCCACTGCAGCGGAATTTTCCCACTCTGAAAACATAGATTAATAATGTGCACTAGAGGTCGCGATATCTTGTCATGAACAGCTTTTTATAGTTTTAGCTAGCAACTTATCTGGACCAGGAGCACAGTTATTCTTTAGTTGATTTATAAGAATTGTAATTTCATTTATACTTATTGGGTTTAGGAAGATATTAGATTCAACTTTAGCATTAGATATAAATTTATCAGGGTAGTCTCACCGTGGGTATTTTATTTGCCATTTCAACGCCAATATTTGAAAAGAAATTATTAAACAGATCGGCCTTTTCTTTATTATTATTTATGAGTATATTTTCATTAACAATAGATGTGTGCTCAATGTTGTTAGATTTTTGCTTCCTACCAGAGATATCATTAATAATATTCCACATTTTTTTTGTGTCACCGCCAACTTCATGTATTTTATTTTTATAATAGTCGTCTTTAGTTTTTTTAATAAAGCGTTAAGTTTATTCCTATAATTTTTGTATTCAGTATTAAGTTCTGCTGAGAATCGTTTTATCAATTTCTTTTTCAGAAAATCTCTTCTTTTGATGGAAGATATCAAACCAACTGTTATCCAAGGCTTGATTTTTGTGATTTTCTTATTTATATCTTTTATGTCAGTAGATAGATTTACGTAATTATTTAACTTATTTATAAATGTATCATATGCCACTTGTGAATCAAATTATCGAGAAAAACTTCACGCCAGTGTTCATTTGTTAAAAGTTGTTGAAGTCTACAGATATTTAGATTTTTGATATTAACTGTAGATTTAGATGCAGTGCATTTTTGACTTTCAAAATACATAAAAACAGCCGGGGTGAAGTGATCAGTCATATCGGTGTGAAATACGAAAGGATCTATATCAATTTTCTGTTTTAGACTTTTGTGAGTTCTTATAAAAATATGATCAATAATCGATTTTGTATTAGTTGTTACTCTAGTAGGCTTGTTTATAAAGGAAACAAAACCATTCAATTTAGAATATTCAAATAATTATTTGTACAATTTTCATCTTTTTAATTAAGTCAATGTTTATGTCACCTGCAAACACCTCGATATTCTGTTTCTGTATTGCTTTAAAGTAAGTTTCTAAATCATCTAGGCATTGACTCACATCTGTTGATGGTAGTCTATAAAAAGCTGTTAATCCTATTTTGCCAACATTATGTGGAAAAAATTTACTAGAAAAAGTTATTCTTAAAAACTTGTTTCCGTTTATTGGTAATATGTTTACCGTGGCACCTAAATTATTCCTTATATACACAACAACACCATCACATTTATTAACCAATGATTCATTATAATGAAGAGAAAAGTTTGGTATTGTATAGTTGTTTAAATCAGTTATTTCTCTCGTTTCAGATAAAATTATTATATCAAACCGGTTTTCAGCCATCTCGATGTACACCAAAAGTTCCTGAAAATGTTTTTGTATACTTCTTATATTAAAATGAACAATACCTAGGGAGTATTTGCTACTGTCTGTCCCACCCCGTATGCAATCCTCAAAATTATCATATATGGCTGTGTGTATTTCCTCATTATCTAAAACATCCAGATAATCGATCATTATGGTTCTGTGTTTGAACTCCCTATATCTAAAAATATTTGGCAAATTATACCTACATACATACATATAAAATTTAAAACAAAACGAGATATACTGTTAGACTATAAACATTTTACAGATTATGATGATAAATTAAAACCTTCAATTCTGGCATTACATACATTTTACGAACTGAAATAACAACAAATGAAAAATAAGCACGATGTAATGTATCGAGAAATAGTTGTCATACGATTCAAAAGTGCTCTCCAACAGCAAATGCAAAGAAAAAGTGCAACATTCATGCAACCAATCTCTCAAAGTCTTCTTTGTTTCTTATAATAATCACCTTATTGCCCACAGCTATATAGAGTTTACCATTATCAGTCCAAACATTCCTCAAGCCAAACTTTTCCATAGCATCGTATATTGTAATATTTTTAGATTTTTAAATCTCAACCGCAATATGGCACGCAGACGTGAATTTAAAATTGTTAACAATTAAAGTACAATTTCTGGACCCGAATTTGTTTTTAGTTAATTTCTCTCAGGATCTCATTTTCAAAATCCAAAACAAAAAATATTAGCTTAATTATGAGTAAAAAACTAAACACTACTTTTTCGCTATTTTCAATTATTTATAATTTTTTATGTACCAATAAAATTATTTCGCACAATTCTCATTATTTCGAATCATATTATTTTATTTGAATTAATTAAAAAATATCCTTTTAGTCATTTTATACTTATCAACTAGGTTTTAGGTAAAGAATAAATGAGTTACGATAAAAATTAATATAAATAATGAATATAATATATGCAAAAATAGGAGCTGTAATTTGTTTACAGAACGTTCTTGCCAACTAGTTCTAATAGCACCTCGTACCTACACTAATACTATAGGTAAAATCAGGCAAATGGCAAGTTTTTCTTCAAGATATTTACCTTTTGGTCGAGGGACTTACTAGGCAAGTTACATTCTATCTATGTGTGTAGTTCTATCTAGTAGGTAATATTTTTTCTGGATATATGAGTTCGCTTCTATAATTATGTATAATTCTGTTGATGTTTTTTCTATAGAAGTAAATCCATTCCTTTTAGTTATATTGTCGCATCTGATCTTGAACTGTCTCTATGGATGGAGATTTTCATGGTGCAGGCAGCGTTGCCAAGTCTACTATCACCATCAAACCTAAACACGAATTTCGGAATATGATTTTTTGAGGCAGAATTACGATCCGAAGGGTCGATTAATATCGAAAATGGGGTGAACGTTATGGTATTTCAACTCACCTTGCCTGGTTCTTTGTCAAAATCACATTCTTTATCGGATATGTAGCCAGTGGTGGGTGGTGTGAAGACTAGCTGAAGGTTGGTTCCTGTGGCAGCAAAAGCTATTTCTGTATGACCTTCACGGCATCCATGTTGAAACCTTGCCTGCCTTTCTTCTTGACCTCTATCTCTGCAGCCCGTATATCTGATCTGAAAATTGAACATAATATTAATTCAACGATATATTTAGCTGTAACTCTTGAGTAAGAATTGTTTGAAGAGTAATGTTGAAATGAACAATTGTTTGTGCTCGATGTCGAATTGAGGTTTATATCTTTCTGTCACACTCCTGCGAACTGCAGTGTTGTTTTATTCTGATGACCTTCACGATCTCAAATTGTGTGTTTCACATCACTAAGCGAGCCAGTAGATATTTTTAAATATTTTTATTGTTTTTTCGAAGTAGATGAATGAGGCAAAAGATTTCAATCCAGCAATGGAGGAACTTCTCCAAAGCTGCAAATAATCTTTTGTCACCATTCAATAATATTTGATCTTTTCAAAAATGCTTGATGAATTTATTGGGCATATTTATAATCACACAGTAATCGCTCGAATACGAAATCTCAGTATTTCTTTGCAGAAAAATGTAAAAAAAGACTGACGTGAAGTCACAAGCTTTCGCGCGCTTGTTTAATGTTTATACAAAATCATTTTCATTGGGTTATTCGAAATTTATTATATTAGTTATCATAAATGATATCGCATAATAAAAAATGTAAATATATTTTCTGCAAATTAACCAAACCTAATAAGGTAATAAATACAAATGAAACCAATAACTGAATTTGTGCGAGATTTATTGTGTTATTCGAAATAAGAGGCATGTTTTTTAAATAAGTACCGTTTTGGAATTGAAAAAAAGACGTGTGAAGATATCGCAATAATTTTATTTTTACATGAAAGCCTGTATCTTAATCTACTTTTCAAGTTAATTTCCGTGAATTATGACGCACTTGTCATAACGTGGCACCAGTTTTTGGATTCCCTCCTCATAAAATTCTGCCGCCTTAACCACTGTGTCACAAATGTTTGACTTCATTATCGTCTTGCAGACGCTGACTGCCCAGGTGTTTCTTCAAATGCAGGAACAAATGGTAGTCGCTGGGTGCCAGATCAGGGCTTTTTGTCCATTTTCTGCACCAAGTCTTCATTAACGACCGACGGACGCCCACTCCGTTCTTCATCATGCACATGTGCGGTCATCTTTAAATGCTCTCACCCATTTCCTTACCATTCCATTACTCATAATGTTTTGTCCGTAAACTTCACAGATCCCACGATGAATATCGATCAGTTTTGTGCCTTTAGCACTAAGAAATCGTATAACAGCCCGTACTTCACAATCAGCGGGACTCACGATTGTCGGAGGCATCTTAAACACTCAGTAAACAACGTATACAATGAAGAATCACAACGTATACAATGAAGAATCAGACTGTAATGGCGTCAGTGCGTAGACAAGAGATGTAGGTAACCAGCGCGCATGCGCGGAACGCCGACCGTAGCGCTAAGGCGGTGGAATCGCAAAACGGTACTTACTTAAAAAACATGCCTCGTATATTGGGACTCTGCATAATTTTTTTTGTGGGATGAATTAAGAAATAAAATGATTTTAAAAAATGAAATCGCTAAAAAAAACACAATTTTCACCGACAAAGTACGCCATAACGATGAGGATTCGTTACTAAAATGAAGAAATTAGTTATTTAATAGCGGATATCTTAGTTTTAGGTCAGAGCTTGTAATATCAAAATGACACGAAGAATTTGAATATATTAAACTCTAGCAAACTCGCTGTAAAATAATCAGAGGTGTTTTGAATATTATCAAGGATGAAACGTATTAATGGAAAAAAAAATTGTTTACTTCATTTCATCTTAAAGATCCAAATTACAACAATGCACTTACAGTTCAACAGCAGCAAACTAAGTCTAGAAAAGGAAACAATTCTTCGACAGAATGGCACAGAAGGAGAAATCTTCCAATTTACAACCCACCTATATATTGACGGAACATATGAAAAAGAAAAATGATTCATCATCCGATTATTCATAAAATCCAAATAATTCTAGAAATATAATTTGATCCTCGAAATTAATCGTGAAGCATCCAACAGGCTGTGACGAGATGTCTAGAAATGATCTACGCATGCGCGACGAAGGAGAAATTGCTTAGGCAGTAAAGGAGCAGAAAAAATAATTTGCAATATGTCTTGTACAGTAACCGTAGCAACATAATATGGAATAAAGCCCAAGCTATTGGTATAGTATAGTAGCATAGAAAATAAGGAATGAATATTTGTACATATACGAAGAAGAGTTAATGTTCTTTTGTGACGATTTCTACCTACCTAATAATTACCTACATACCCTATAAAAGCAACGTCACAATTTCAGTATTGAAGTCAAAGTTGGATATGACTAGTCTCTCCAATTTATGAAAAGCAGAGTAAATCGAAAAATTCCAAGAAATAAAGATAATTGCAATGGCGCATTATAATAAGAAGCTAACAGTAGTTCAATTGAAACGACCACTTGAAGAAGATCTAACTGCTAATCTAAGGAAAAAGCAGAAGTTAGAAAGTCTATCGGTCAATGCAAAACTACCTCTGTTTCCAATACATAACATATTACAAACAAAATCTCATCTGAAAAGACCACTAGAAGATGTTTCTTTCAATTCTTGCAAGAAACAGAAGTTAGGAAGTTTTTTGACTAATGCAGAACCTGAACCTACTAGGTGTACAGCTCAGAACCATTCAAGAGCTCAGAAACCATCTGTAAGTAAATTATAAAAAATCATACTATAATAGTAACTTTTTATTTGATATTAGGTATGTACCCAAGTACCGACAAACAAACTACTCGTAAATGAGAATAAAATAAGAAAAGATAATCGAATACAACTTAGATATACATAATAGAATAAAAGAAATCACTACATTCAAATACATACATAATTATCTAATTTAGTGTTATTAAAATATTAATAACTAGCTACCTGTAATCTATTAGGTACGTAAGTATTCAACCTGAGAGTACAACAAATAATTATAACACCATTAACGTATTGAATTAAAAGAAATCACAAAATCTATTAGCAAAACAATGATAAGGAAGTAGACTTACATTCTCATTTATAATAGTAGGGATAGTAGGGAGGATTATTATTTGAGTCGTAACCTATATATTTGTGGCATCCTATATTTCTAACTGACTTCATTCTCCATTGTTGCTTACATGGTGTTGTGAAAAATAACCTTTAATCGAGTCATATCAGGGCCAAAGGCACGCAGAGTAGGAAGTAGTGATTCAGTGTATACGTTAGGCCCGAAGACCGAAAACGCTCAGTGGCCGGAAAAAACGGCCACATCGCGTTCTGGCTGCCTTCGAACGCACAGAACGCGTTTTGGCTGTTTTTAAACGCTCGCAACGCGTTCTGGTAATTGTTAAACAGCCGGAACGCGTTTTGTCAATTGTTCAACGCTCACAACGCGTTCTTAATGTTCGACTTGTATTATTTACCGCTTTCTACCTGCGTAGGATAAAAAAAATTTATATTGTCCCTCATAAAACAAAGTTGAAAATTGAAATACAATTTAATTATTGACAACTACAATTGGATACCAAAGATGGGTTCGGTTTTTCTTGCCGAATCATTTCAACAATATTAAATTTCTTATAATTGTTTTTCAGTTCTAGGAAGAAAGTTACACTAATAAATTTATATTGTCGAACATATAATATATAAATGCATGAATTAAAAAGCGAAAAGTTCTTTATTGAACAAATGAATTTCAATTTATTTTCTACAAATCCAACTTATTGTGGAGAACAAAACAAACTTGAATTTATAACTCTTCTAATTACTTTGTTAGAACCAATTCAATTATTGAAAACTACAATTAAATACAAACGACGGGTTTTTCCGAACTTTTGTGTACTTTACATAGGTACGTTACTTATTTTTACAATAACTGTTTGAATGAAATTTCGAATTACATAGTACATTTAAATTGTATCCGTAAAGTATGGAACAAATTCATTTTTAGCTAATCAGATCATTTTAAGAAATAATCCTGAAACACATCGATTTTTATTTTGATTTACCTTATTTTAAAATAATAATCTAATATACAGCGTGAATTATTTTCGAGTAATGGTATCACCGTCATTTTTTTTAAATTGAACTATTTTGTCTCCATTTCCGGATTACTCTAGCTGAACTGATTCCAAAAATGTATTACATGTTGATTCCAATAGGTACAGGGTCGACAAATATACAATAGTTTTGTATGTGCTCAGTGCTCATAAAGAAATGCTAGACCATAAGTACCAAACATGTTCGGAAACAACTTATTTTTATTATTCTAAAAATGTAAAAAACCACAGGGTCTTACATTTGAACCAATTGCCGTTAGACAAACGCGTTCCGGCTGTTTAACAATTACCAGAACGCGTTGCGAGCGATTAAAAACAACCAAAACGCGTTCTGTGCGTTCGAAGATAGCCAGAACGCGATGTGGCCGTTTTTTCCGGCCACTGAGCGTTTTCGGTCTTCGCGCCTAACATATACATAGGGATTGTTTTGCTTTAGCTACATATTATTTCTCATTATATATATATATATATATATAGTATTTTAAAAAATAAGGAGTGTTGCCGTAATAACAAATATCAAAATTAGAAAAGAAAGTTTTCTTTCGGTTGGGTTCTCGGCAATTTCTAATTAATTGCCCCAAAAATTGCCGAGAACCCAACCGAAAGAAAACTTTCTTTTCTAATTTTGATATATATATATATATATATATATATATATATATATCTTGAGTTTCAATGAATTGGTTGTTGTCGCCGTTTTTTGGTTTCCTCTGGTCGGTATTGATACCAATGTCAATTAGTAATATATGTATATTGCAGAAGGCGGGTGCGCTGAACCGTCTATACACAATAAATTATTTATGAGTATTTTAAAAAAACCTAGATGCCCAATTCATCGAAAGTCAACATATAAAATACTAGGTAAACACCAAAAAAATCACTAAATATATATGTTTATATTTTGCAGTACGGTGATTCAGCGAAACATATTGAGGATTCCAAGAAATGCCCTTCAAAGGGAATATTGATACTTGAAGAAGATGTAAAATCTGAGTTACAGGAAAATATTACTGAACAGTGTGAGAATGTTGTTCGATACAGAGAATTTGATATTGGACTAGCAGAGATGAGAGTTATTTATGGGATCGATGAACTCGAAATTAATGATTGGCAATCTGGGTAAGTTCATCACGTTGTTTTAAGTGGAAAACCGACTCGAAAATGGTCTCGAACCATTGGACTCCTGATAAATAATCTTTGGTGACATATCAGTCACTCCGGTTGGCCATATATGATATAAAGTTCACAGGAGTTTGCGAAATTTGTGAAAATCAGTTTAGAATAGTTTGAACATACACGATAATTCATAAGATCAATCAGTTCTCGTGGGAATATTGTATCCTAATGGATATGATTGAGGTGTTGACTATTCTCGAATTCTTACATCGTAGTATAAAATAGTTTGAAGACATATTTAATAAAATGGTTGAATTTCAAGAAAAAATTCCTATTCTATTTCTGGCAATATGGTGAAATAGAACGAATCTAAAAGGATGACATTGAACTCATCAAGTAATCATTACCGATTACCATAAGATTTCACTTCTTTGAAAAACATTTATTAAACATTCATCGAAATAAAGAGACTTCTATAGGCCTTCTTTCAATCAGTGAAATATTTGTTATTAACAATTCATTTGGTTTCACTGTGACCTTTGGTTGAAATTATATTCGATTAAATTGAAATCTGGCACTTGGCTTATATCGTAATGTTATATATACCATATATTTACAGTGTGCGGTAAAAGTCAGTTTATACTGCCTGGTATTCACGCATGCGCGTATTCTCGGCCAGGGCGGACGGAGGCAGCTGAAATGTAGCGAGTTGGGTTGTCCCATGGTACTAGGACTACAAGGTATTCTCACGCGCATATCGGTAGTGACGTCATCAAGAGACCCCTGGTTGGTTGTTAGAACTGATCAGTGATGTCTCTACGCTCTGTATATAACCGGAGGTCGTCTATGACGTTGAT
Source organism: Micraspis discolor (assembly GCA_030674115.1). Taxonomy (NCBI): domain Eukaryota; kingdom Metazoa; phylum Arthropoda; class Insecta; order Coleoptera; family Coccinellidae; genus Micraspis; species Micraspis discolor. The sequence continues at coordinate 2,450,976 of JARTUT010001309.1, read as the reverse complement.
ATTCGTGTTCTGTGACGTTTAACCTTAAATAAAAATAACTTTGCGTTTGACGTCTGATATTTATATGAACCTTCATATGTTAATATACAATTAATAAGTACATTTATTTATTTACTGAAATATCTACAACTTCAAAGCAAACCATAATATTAAACAAAATTTTCATTCGAATAACTTGGATTCATTTTTCATCATATACTATATTTTGTTGTATTGTGTGTGAAAGATAAATTATATTCACATTATTCGGCGAATCCAAGAAAACGACGATTTCGAATAAGCCAATAGGCTTCTTATCTCTTGCTGACGTCATGCGCGAAGTTTACAAAATTCGTTCTTCTGGACATTATAATTAAAGTATACAATGTAAATCTATGCTGGAGACATCTCTGTCTCCTCTAACGAACCAAAGGGGTCTCTTGATGACGTCATGCGAATTTGACGAATTTGCTCAAAACCCGTACCCCAAGTGAGAATACCTTGTAGTCCTAGTACCATGGGTTGTCCGCGTGTTGTAGTGTTGCTGTGAAGTTTACAGTGCGTTCGTTGCCATGGCTGCGCTTGTAAAGTACACGAAAGAAGAACGTGTTTGTTTGCTCACTTCTTATCTAAAATTTGACGGTGATTATGCTAAAATTTTCGAAGAATTTCGCCAGCGCTTTCCAAATAAGCAAGTTTCCACCAGACAAATGGTACATAAACTGTATCGTAAATTCGTATGCACTGGCTCCATAGTTGACGCGCCGCGTTCAGATCTCCCTGCTGATTTTTTCGTAAAATTTGTTTTACCGTGACTAAATGATGCCGCAGGTGTGTTTAAGAGAGGGGGCTGGAACAATTCGAACATAAAATGTGAGGCCATAAGCAATTATTGATGTTACATCTTTTTCGGAAATCAATTTATTTGCAATTATTTTTGCTCGCATTTCTTATATGCAAAACAGCAAACTGACTTCTGCCGCACCCTGTATTTTTAAGTAGTTCATGATTCTATACCATCATCTAAGTCCATAAGGACAGATATATTTATGGAAGAAATATTGTACTCTGATATGATATATCATCTTTAATGTATGTACAAATTAGAGTTCTATTAAAGCTAATCCTTTTCATTCTTTATATTTTTTATAACCAAACTGATTTACTTTGCAGTATGAGGTGGCCATGCGATCCATTCCCTCTCGATTACAACAACCATGATGAAGATTCCGATGAAGATGTTTTGTGCGATTATATGGGCTTAATGAATTTGAGATAACGAAAATGAAGCAAATTCAACCAGTTCTACTGACATGTCGTTGCACGCAAAACCCAAACCGAAGAAAGTTGAAACTAATACAAAATAATTATGTAATGGTTTTGCAACTTAATATTATGAAAAATGCTTAGTGTTAGGTATACGTAAAGATAGGTTTAAAATAATTTAACCCCGAATAATTGTGTCACTATGTATATCCAATGCTTTTTACAACTTTCTAGGCTGCTCATAGGTAAATAGCACTCCTCATTAATTTTGACCGCAACCTCGGTGGTTTACTGCAATGGAATAAATAAGGGCCAATTGACCATTGAATTTATGTATGTAGAAGATTCTCGAAATAAATCGTTATTGAACTTTATAATTATTTTTTATTTCTCTAGTGGTATTTCCTCGCTGAAAAGCGTCCTAATCGTTCTGACCAATTGCAGTAGGACCTCTTGAATCCGTACCCCCAATAATCTGAACCCGCACCCGCTCACATTTACGTACCTAAGTTGCTAGACAAAGTTTTTTATTTGTCATTGAATACCTTCTGATAAACTAAATTATTCGATTAATTTGAAAAATACCTTATCAATCCGCTTTACACTAATCCGAACTGGGTGTAAATTTTCAGAGTTCTGATTAAAGAGGTCCTACTGTATCTATAACTTTGGAATGCCTAACCGAGAAGAATTACAATTGAGATCGCTCCAATGATCAAGAATTCTGAGTTTAATGCGAGGATGTTCGTCCATTCGTTTACACAAACCTTTTAAATATACCTAATGAATTTCAGCTTTATAACTTCCAAGATGAGATGAGAAATAAAATATTTTCAATGGTTTTGATCTTATAGTTTTCTGCAATTTTCCATTTCCGTTAAGTCAGACCAAACTTGAGACGTTATAGACATAAAATCAGAAACATTAATATAATGTTACATCTTCAATATTAGTACAAATTCTTGTTAAAATCGTATTATTTTGAAAACTAGCGCCCATAAACGCCGTCCTCACGCTAGTGCTCTTAAACAATTTTCGTAAGATATAATGACAGCAGAAAGTCTGTCATAGTATTTTAAATTACACAATGAATGTAACGAACAGAATCTTATAACATATTTTCAAGTTTAATCATTATTTAATCAATATTCAAATTCATATTCATTACAAAATACAGCGCAAGTTGAATTATTATGGGACCGTCTATTGTCTAATAAGTTACATAATTGCCTAAAATGTGTGAAACTCCATTAATGTGAAGATATTTTATGGTTGCGTTTACGTTACATTCATTGTGAATAAACCCTCACGATTTTCATTTTTAACTTGAAAATGATAGCCGAAAGTAAACGCGCCATTTCAGTTCGAAATCTTATGTTCGTTCAAAGAAGTGTTTCCTGAAATTCTATAAAAACACAAGTATAATATATAAAATCATAACTGAGAAGATCCAATGACATAACATGGGAAAAATTCGGATAAATCATGATATGAGGCATTCAATATATAATGCTACTATCTTGTCCTCCCCTTGAATCTTAGTTCGGATGAACAACTATCGAAACGAAATAATATATAAATCTTCGTGAATAACAATATATTTTCTGAAGCCGGCCCTGGCCATCGTCTAATAGTTCGGTAGCTCTCCGCTAGATGCTGTAAAGAACAAATACATTTATTTCCAGAAATATACAGTCCATCTATGAACCAGAAATCGTACTAGTAAATTTCTGGCTTCATTTCTTTGAACTGCGTTTCCCCTCTAGGTAGATTTATACTCAATGAGTAAAGTCAAGATTCTACATTTGGAAACAATTTCAAGAATTCTGTGCTGCCCGGGAATGCCTTGTAAATATGAAGAAAAGAGATGGATCAGACTACAAGAAAAGTGTTGTGAAAACTTTGTGGAATAATACCTCCAAACAGCTGCAGGAAAAATTATATTCCGAATGGGGCGTTAGGTTCAATCCATTCACAGACGTGGCTTTTAAAATGGCGCGGGATGCACGAAATGCCAAGAGGCGTATTTTGCAAGTGGACCCTGAGAAAAGAAAATTTAGTCCAAAGGCGCTGTCTTTGGAGCAACACAAAAAGATGGTCAACTTATGTAAAGAAAATAATCCAGACGGTTTGAACAGAAAATTTCATTTTATTGCTGCATTGGAGCTTGCTTGGCGCGGAGAAGAGGGTTTATCATGCCTAATTTCGCATTTCCAATTCGAAATTGAAAACGATGGTAATCCCATGGGTCGAATTGCCTACAATCCGATATTTTCTAAAACAAGACAAGATGGTGCCCAAAAATGTGCGGAAATGAAATGGCTGACTCCCAATATTGAAGAAGATATTTGCCCGGTGAGGTGATATAAGCTACTTGTATCCAAAAGAACTGCGAAAATAACCACTGAAAGACTATTCCTTACTCCACATAAGAATTGGAAATATGGTTCATGGTTCAAAAACTTCCCAGTCGGTCCCAATACGATAGCTAAATGGACAAAAGAATCGGCAGAACTTATTGGCATCAACACAACCAAGTCGAAGATAACCAACCACTCGCATCGAGCTACTGCTGTCAGCCAATTAGCCAAAGCAGGGATTGGCGAGGAACTGCTGATAAAGATAACAGGCCATTCTTCTGCAGCGTCAGTGAAACCGTATCTCCAACTGGACCAAAAACATCACAAAAAAATAATCACAGCTATAAGGAATGAAAAAAATGTCCTTCAAGAAACAACATCAGTATCTACTTCATCATTCGAAAATAATGCTCGTAATGTGTATAATAAGTGTACTATCAATAATTATTATTTTGAGAATAAAGTTGAATAATTTGTTGTTATGCTTCTATCTGGTTATTTTTGAATAAAAAACTATTTTTTATTTCGTTTGATTTATATTGTTGAATGATCTTTCCAAATACCACACGAGATTGAAATTTTTTTCGAGAACACTGTGGTTTTTTGAAAATTATACAAATTTCACTCAACAAAGTGATCCCGAAATACCACTCGCCTTCGGCTCGTGGTATTTTGAGGGTAACTTTGTTTCGTGAAATTTAAACGCATAATTCCCAAAAAACAAGAGTGTTCTCAAACAATTCTCGCCTTTAGTGGTATTACCCTTGAATATTTTCTGAGGATTTTTTCAAGGAAATTAATTAAAATAAATAAAATGATTTCTTAGTTCTTTTTATGTCATAAGATATTCTTAAGATTCAAACAAGTATGTATAATTTTAACAATGAGCATCTTCAAAATTATTCGTTTAATGAATACGCCGTCCAGAGTTATACCTTGAACTAGCACATTCGCCATTTTGATACATTAATTCTGCAAGCTTTGAGAGGCTCTAAGTACCACCCTTGAGGTGGTTCAGTTAAGTTCACGCGTTTTTGTTGCTATTGTGAAGCTTAAATCTGAATATTCCCGCATAGAAACCCTTGACAAAAATTTAGGTTGTTATATTTCACGACGTTCGTTTGAAGTAAAATTATTGGTTATAGACGGGAAAACTAATTAATACCAGGTCCAATCTGTAAAGTATATACCTCAGAATAAAGCTCGCATGGCTTGAGTATACAGCAAATAGCTACCTCAACATATTTTTATAATCGAAATATGAATGAGTTTTATACATAGTATGCATGAGTTTATCTGTCATTTTTATGAAAATTCCATTTAAGTTTTTTATTTTTTTAAAATTTGATCCCAAAAAGTCCCCAAAGATATCTTAATTATTATAGCTAATTCAATAATCAAAATACATTTGGAGAGAGTGAATAAACGTTTATCTGGAACACAAAGGTAATACGGTTAATGTTAGCGGTAATATTTGCAGTGTCTCAATTCTCAATCATTCATAGTTGCGTCTATATACTGCTTCGCGTTCCCTTTTTTGATTACTAAGAAGAATAATTTCAGACATTTTCAGGAATACAAAGCTATGGAAATACTGAAATCATAAACTAACTTTTCCAACTCAACTTTACTTAACTTATCCATGTCCAAATGTATTTTTAGCAAGTGAATCACCAGAACTCCGCAACAGTGACGGCTTCGGGGGTGCATGCATATGGGTCTTGATTAGTGCAGGTGGTACCGACGACGTTGTTGCATTTTTATTTTTATTATCATGATTTATTTATAATCATAATTCGGTGTACTGAAGTAGCGAATCTATTTAATGTGTTTCCTATTCAAGAGATGAATTCTCATTCGCTTCGAAATAAGTCGAAATACTAATTTCATCAACTGCCCTTTTTTTGTATTCTTTAGGGGATCTTACATTCCAAAATTTGAAAAGTTTGAAACATCTTTTCAGAAATTGTAAAAAAAAATGGGGATACTTCTCATTGGATACTCAACATTTTGTGTCATCCACCATGGATTTGAAATAAACAATATCATTAAGTGCATTTGAATGTGTATTGCGTATACAATTGAAAAAATACAATATAAGAAATAAATCCAAAATCTCATTATTAGAATAGCAACGATTCACTTTGTGAAATCAAAAAATTTCATAACGACTAACAATAAGACCTGTCTGACACTTGTGAATTATAAATAGGATGATCTTCTATGCTCACAGAATATCCTTATGAATCAGATTCGAAGAATTTGACTCTAGGTACTACATTAATCCAGGAAATCTCAAATAACTCAGAAATTATTGAATTTAGGAGCATAATCATGTGAGAAAACTATCATTATTTTTGACCGCAGAATCCAACACAATTATAAAAAAAATTAGAAAGCACTGACGTGAGGTCAGATTGCTTTGGCGCTCTTGTTGAGCTACTTGCGAGTAAATATTCAAACCTTAACAAATCTATAAGCTCTCTGATCGGGTGAACAATAGTCTTTTTCCGTACTATGGGACAATGTGATGTAAATATGAAAGCCTAATGAATAAACAAACCTTTATCTCAATTTGAAAATAACTACTCATAATTTTCATCAAATTTTGTTCTATTTTTCTCCTAAAAACTTACGTCATTGCTTTTCTGAGTTTTGACAACGCCATCAAATTCTTTCTCTATGATAAAAAATTTTTTGATTAATATTACGTCTGTGCTTTTCTGAATTTTGACAACGTCATCGACATCGAATTCTACCTCTATGAATTCTATGAAAATTTTGATTGATATTACGCCAACTGACACTGATATCTAGGTCCGCAAGTTGTCAAACGAATATCGATCTGTGATGGCAAATCTTTCAATGACAAAGCTCGGACTTCATGACATTTCTATTTTTCTCTTGAGTAAATGAAAAAAATGATCATATCTTCAAGGGGGAAAGCTACGACAATGAAATTTGAGGATGAGTAAGATATCGGTAACCTCAATATATATACGGATTTTTATTCAAATCTAAATGAAGTCTTAGGAGATATTGAGTATTTTCTAGCGTGACGATTTCTGCGAAATTTTGCAAGCCGTTTCGTATCAGCCTCCCTCAATAACATTCCAAGTATCAACTTGATCGGATGGATATTCTAGTAGTTATTGAGGAAACAGAATTTCAGATGCTCATATCTACTGAACCATACGACGGATTTGGCCCAATAACGAACTTGACCGAGATATTTGGACAATTAACCTATTCTGAAAATTTGAAAACTCTAGCTGATTCCTTTTGGATGCTAGAGGGGATACGGCCGGCCGGACAGACTCAACTTTCGCCACGAATTCTTCATCAGGGAGTCGCACCCAATCGATTGAGACCATTTTCGGCTCGATATTCCAAAATTACAGACATTCGGGCAAAATGATAGGCACTCTGTTCGGGTGAACAAGAGCGCCAAAAATAGGGTTCTAATTTGATAAACAGAAGTTATGGCCAATTTAAGATCACAATTTTCAACACAAAATTCGAAACACCCTGTGATGATATTTTTGAAATCCAAAAGATGCATGACCTTTTCACATTCTTCCTCTTCGATGTTGTAAAAACGGTTTACGCTTAGGATATTTAAAATAAGAATAATGAACATATTACTGACTGAACATATTTGAATTTTTTCCAGTTGTTTTTAGATATTTTGAAAACTATTCGATTTAATACAATGGTTTCAACAGAAATGTATTCACTATTGAATACTCGAACATACCAGGAATGGAAAACCTGAAAAAATAATTTTTCGTCGAATTTATTTTCACTCCCTGTATAACCGGAAGTTTTTGGGCTTCGAAAATAGCTCTGTAGAGAACTTCGAACAATATCATAATCCCAATTTTCTGTTTTCAAATATGTCTAGTTCTCCAGAAACGTCTAATAGGCACTTGAACTTGAGACATCCTGTATAGGTGACACAATAACAATATGGGTCTATAATTCTTCGAATTATCTGGTGTCTTCCCCGGTTTCAGTAATACAAACACATGTGCTTTTCTCCAAATCTTGGGAATCATCAACTCGGAAATGCAGTTGTTGAAAATTTTGATCAACTATTTCATTGTTTCATTTCCAAAAAAATTTATTTATTCTGTCATGATTGGATCTAGACTATCATTTTGATTAGTTTTCATTTGTTTTATACCTTCTTTGAGTTCGTAATGTTATAGGGTTTTTTTGATGAAATCATTCTCTTCATTAATGTTTCGTTTCAATTTTGACCCGTTCACTTTTCCTTTAACTTTTGCGTTGAGTAGTAATTGATAAGCCACTTGATTTACTATAATATTTGGTTTCATTTCCTTTGGTTTTGAAGGGTCGTTGCTCAAGTTCTCCAGCATTTTACATGCTCTTCAACTTTTTGATTTCATGTCTACACTCTCTAGAAGCTTCTCCCACTTCTATAGTCCGATTTGAGAATGGATCTTAGTGGAACAAGGTTTTATATTCTTCTAAAATTCGTTTGGAGTTCTTGTCGAGACCTGGAATGTATGTGGTCCTGTACTTCCGCAATGCCTTATGTACTAGTTTAACAAAATCTTCATATGCAGTGTATTCTGGATTTATTTTGTATATTTCTTTGACAATATATTCACTAAATAAGTCCCACTTTGGTTTCTTAAAATCGAATCTTCTCTTATAAGGAACTTTGTCTACATGGACAACGGTTGTAATTTGGCAAGTTATTGTTCGGTGTTAGGTTTTGGAGATTGAGTCTTCTATTTTCTTCATTGTTTGTGGTAAGATTTATTAACTTACAAAAATGTTATCTGGGTTATAGCTCTTCTTCCATTTAGTACTCTAGAAGGATGCAGGGAGTTTGGAATCGTGTAGAAGTTTGAGATATTTCTGTTCTGTCCAGTTCTCCAGTTTTTCCTCATTTTCGTTTGTTGTAAGATAGCCTCAAGCAATATTTTGCAGTTGAAATCACCTATTACAATCTTTTCATTTTTCCAGTTGAAGTTCACTGGTTCTATGAATTCAGAAGGTTCTTTCGGTGATTTGCATATGGATGTTAGCTCTATTCTTGATATTTCTATGTCTTGTTCAGAAGTAAGGTTAGTGGAGACTATATCTATGTTGGGTTTTGTAAAGATAGCACTGTCAGATTGATAATTAGGACGTTCCATGATTAGATTCATTCATAACATTTGGTCTATGTTTTGAAGTTGCATTATAGGTTTCTTGTAAGAATATCACGATTAGTTTATTTGCACATATTGGCCAAAATTTCTTCTTTGATAGTTGATAGGCCTTCAATATTGATAGTTATCACTATCAGGTAAGGTAGTTTTCCAACAATTTGCTCAAACAATCTGTATACATGTGAAAATTATTATTATTAAGTCAAGAACCAAATGATTGTTCAGCAGCAGCTTGTAATGTTCATCACGAAAAACATAAATTCTACAACTTGAAATGTTCCTAGATCAGCCTTTGCCAGTTTAATTTCGATGTTTCATAGCCCCCTTTGATAGCAATATTTTTGAATGGACTGTGGCGAAATTGATGCTCAACTTCTATGAGTGCCGATATCCTTTTTTATCTCAGTCCGCGATGAGCCAGTTCGCGTTAAGTACCTAAGTTTGTGGACATTCCCAAAATAAAGTACATCAAATGCACTTCAAACCGTCAGAAGTTTGTCTTGTCTTGTTGTGATAAATTATTCTTCTTCGATACTTATTTTCCAAGGACTCTGCAAGCATACTTAAAATTATATATGGAGATGCATTTAAACAATGTGCATCAATAACCGATAGAGATCAGACAATAAAAACAACGGCATCCCTGATGAATACCTAATTTTTGAACCCCGTGCCTGCTTGATTTATTCACTTTATAACAGCCAGTCTTTAAAATCGAAACAATAAGTCGACAAATCATTATAGCCAGTAAACAAAACAGACAGGAGGCACTCGACAACAGTTTATTATGAAATAATGTGAAACACCGTTCAAGAATTCGTTACATGTCCGGTTTCCACTTAGTCATGGGCTTGTTTTTATTTCTTTGAATTTGTTAACATCATCGCTGTCATTAAAATGTTTTCCTGCTTGGGTCCTCGTCTTTCAGATTCATAATTTCGATCTACGACCTGTTCTTGAATAATATTTGTAGGTCAGTAGATGAAGATACCTGTGATTCATATGGGTATGGAACTGGTCATCTACTATTCGGTATTAACTGTGAACGACTGTTTGATCTTTGGTCATATGGTGAATGTAGGTTATTCAGAACCAGAGGGAAGGACGTTGAAGGAAAGTAATTCGCGAATTTTCTTAAAATTTTCAGGCTAGAAAAGTTTTAGAAAATTGCAAAAATATTTCTTTTCATAAGTTAGAGGTCAGATTTCCACAGAAAAATGTGTATTTATGAGGGTTATCAATATACAAGCTGTCCAGAAAGGGTATCGGGTATTAGTAAGTTATATAAAACAAAAAATATTCGTGAGCAATAACAATTAAAAAATTAATTGCTTATTATTAACATAGGAATTGAAGAATTATTTGGAAAAGATGATGTTATCCAAATGATGACCATTGCTGGCACTCTTCAAAATGGGAATGAAGATTGGCGATAACTCATTGACACATAGCTATTGCTATTGCTGCCATTTCTGACCTAATGTTTTGCTTCAACTGGGTTAGATTCGTCTGATTACTTGATAAACCTTTCTTTCAAGGTATCATCATGCAAAATAGTCAAACGAGCTACACTGAAAAAATAAACACGATGTAATTGGTAATAAACACTTGTTTCAGAAATATTTTGTTGTCAATATTCGGCATTATTTACATAAAATAATTTGTATTCATAATTTCCAGATTCCTAAACTTGATTTGTTTATAAAAAGTAAAATCCTTATTTGACGAATATTTTGTAGATTCTAATATCCTCAATTGAAACTTACTAAATTATGTACCATAACTCCCTTAAAATTTACTCATTAGCTGATATTACTTATTTTGTTATTCGCTAATGGGGATTGGTAATTATTAGAATATATCGATTGCTGCTAAATAACACTTTGATAATATTATCTACCAAGTATTCATTACCAATTTTGAATACTTATCAATATTTAGCCTTGAAAATGCTATATTAACCAATAATATATCTCTTTATGAATTACGAAATATTTTGTTTAGAGTACCAAAACGTTCGAAATATGGAGCTGTAAGACCTACCCCCTTGTGCAAATAACGGTACACGCAGTCACTGCACGCGTAGTTTCAAGTTGTTGAGCCGATACTTCCCCGTTTCCGAAACCGGTATAGTATTTCATTTCTAGCTCCAGTTTATCCATATTTGTATAATCATAGGTATCTTCATCTAATAAATCGAATTTGGGTTACAATCACATCAGTTGTCTTGTGCTACAGTGTACCTTCAAAAACCTAGTTTATTATTATTAATTATAAGTGTAGTGAAAATGGAAACAACATCGGAGGTTCTGCAAGTAACTAAATTGTTAGAAGACATATTGGATGCTTCTTGTTAGATGATATTTCTGTAGGCTCTTCACATATTTCAATTCAAGAAGAATTCCCATATCTTTCACTGAACAAGTTGGATAATCCTGTAATTATCACTTGGGTTAAGGTAAATGGAGTTGTTTATAAACCTGGATTAGTTATTCAGATAGGTAAAGACCAATTTACTGAACCAATATTTGGTGAAATACTTAAAATAGTGTATATTAGCGATGAACGCATTAAATTTGTTTACAAACTACTGATTTGTTACGATTTTAACAAAGAATTACGGGCTTATGAAATAGCCAAATGCTCATCAGAAATTGTACCTGATCGCATTATAGATTTAAGAAATGTTTTTTATGTACCTACAGCTGTTCATGTTACTGGTGATGGTTGTAAGTACATAATTTCTATGAATCAAGATTGATTTTTATGGAGTTTATAAATGTTATGGTGTTATTATTATAAAACAAGTAGGATTTTTTGTAAACCATTTTTTTATTTTTTATGTTTGAGAAATTATGTTCAATAAATATTTATTCATGAAACCTAACTCTTTTATTCAAAACAGCCATACCTCTTATTTATAGTAAAGAAAGATTTCACTTGTTTAATATATGGAGTGTGTTACTTAAGTAAACTAATTGATAATGAAAAGTAATACTTTTACCAGAGCAAAGATTTTTGTTGCATAAATATGTGTAATCTGTTAGTTAAGTGCCTCTATTAATAATAAATAAATGATATTATTATATGAATGAAGATTTTTGTTCTATGACTATATATAACTTATAAATTGAAAACATTTATTAGCAATAAACAAGCGATACATTTATTTGAAGTAAGACTTTTTATCTATAAACATATGTTCAATAGATTTCAATACATCCATTATCAATAATTCAATGATAATTTTACTGGAACTGAAATAAAGGAATTATAACTAACTATATGTATAATCGTTAATATATGGAAAGTAGAATTAAAGGAATATTTATTTGCAACTTCCAAATGAATTATTGGGTAGAGACGAATAAATATTTATTAAGCCATATTTCAATGGAAGATTGTGTTGTGGTAAATGAATTTCGTAACTATTAGGTACATTTTTTTTTCGGTGTATGGTCGGGGTTTCTGAGAGCCCAATTGATGTTACCCCTTAGCGCAATGACTTTATTAGGGAATAATTCGTTAACGAATTCCATTGAATAATTTGAGGTATGGCAAGTGGCACCATCTTGCTGAGACCACGTTCTTGAGTTGAAACCTGTAAACTCCTGCAACTCTGTGACCAAAAAGTTTCGCAACATATCGCATAACAGTCACTATCCACATAAATTGCTCGGCCTTGTTGATCTTCATGAAAATAAGGACCAATTATGCCTTAAGCAGACATAGCTGCCCAAACCACGACGTTACTCTATATATTAAAAATTACGTTTTTTCGTAAATGTGTACATCTAGTAGACACTATCACTTATTAGACATACAATATAACTTAAAAATTTTCACTCTCTAATCTGTCCTTCACTTTTTAAATAAAAAATATTTTATTTATATATTTTCCGGAAGCACATTCATTGACAGCTAATTGAATTGACTAGTGGGAAAAATTTATATTTATATTAACGCACTGACGTGAGCTCAGGAGCTAAATCACACAAAAGCGATGATTCTTCTGAATCGAATCTTCTGAAACCTCTAATTGGCTTTTACGAGCATATCATTAAACATCAACAGAACATAAATTGAAAAGATACATATTGAAAATTATTTAAAATTTTCACTGTAAATGAACCGTTATCAATTAATTTTCCACCAACTGAAACAGAATTTTCAAATATTGTCAGCATTGTGGAAAGCAAATTTATTGCCTTGAAGATGTCTGTTGAAACGTTGGTAGCAAGAACAATAAGAGATTGTGGTTATTTAGTCCAGCAAAGGAAAGGGCTGAAATCACGTTTTCTCGGAAAGAGCTGCATTTTTGATATGTTGATTGTTATAATGAAAGAAACATATGGTCAAAAATGCAGGTGTTAAAATTTTCAGGAACATTGAAAAATCCTTGAAAATATAGAGAAAAATGCGGTTTTTCTGATATTTTCGCGAATTAAAAGGTTTAGTAAGAAAATGTTTTAAACAAAAGTTGTAGAGCGGAAAATTCTAGTCCAAATTATGCACTTTATCGTTCTCGAAAGTGAATATGGATACTGATAAACAGCGTATTTCTTTAGTAGCGCAATACCAACGAATTTTAAATTTGGCGCTCGATGAAATGACTACCTGTAGGGTGAACCAAACATCTGGAAGATATTCGCCAGAGTTGGACTCTACCCGTTTTGTTATTGTATTGCTTTTATTACATCGAACCCTATCATATAATGTTGAGTTGGTTGGAAACGGACAGTTTGGGTAAAATGATGTTCGGTTTTCTAATCTGATGTGCTAGCGAAGGCAATATAGATTCTTCAATGGAGGCTAGAAGTAATATGAAAAATAGAAAAGTCAAAAATTGGATAAATTTTAAAAAGGACATTTTGTAATTTGACGAAATTGAAATTGAAATTTTATTAATTCAAAAACTAAAATAGTTTTCAGCCGCAATTATGAACAAATTCCTAGCTGAATTTCTTTAAGATGCATACGATATACGAATAATAATTTAGACGTAGTTAGGTATGTTTCTGATAGTAAAATAATAGTAATTCTGCGAAAGAAAGAAATTTATTCAGAGTAATGGAACAAAAGAGTTGAATTAAAAAACTGTAGTGATTATTTGAAGAGCAATATCATTAATGAATAATAATTAAAGTTTCTGCATCGAATAATATCAGGAAAAACTGTTTTTTCATTTTTACTAATAATGCTTCAATTAAATGCATCAATATCATCTCACTCACAATACTTCACGATATTGATATGTTGAATGCAAAGTATTTCCTTTCGATCCTGGAACAACTTTGTAGAAAAATATATTGCTGTGATCTGGTGTAAGAGATCTACGTCACTGCCAATCACAGCAACCGATCCTGGAATGTTCTCTTTCAGAGAGATTACTGCTATTACTATAGTATATCTACGTCCGCATCTTTTTCTGCTACATTTACTTCTATAATATGTTTTCGTAGATAATTGGACAGTATTTTGATAAATGTATATTTATTCCCAATATTTGACAAACATTTTTTTTGTGTCATTGTTACTATTTTGTCATCATCAATTTGTACATCAGGGGCAACAACTTTTTCTTTTCGGCGGAATCGTTCATACGATTTTATTCAGACGATTTCATCCGAATAACCGCTAAATACAATTTTACAATTCTGTCCCAATTTTTTTATATGAACGATCTATATATTTCTAACACATCTACGAATCTCTTACTGTGAGGCCATACAACTTGGTGTAATAACCATCCACCATCTATAACATATATCATACCAGTAAGCAGAGATTGTGATTGAAGATGCGTTGAGAATAATTTATAGAGGTCAGAGTTACCAGTTTTTCTTATTAATCCATTTTCGTCGAAGAGAGATATTGGATATGGTGACAATTCGTGAGAAATTGCCTCTTTTTTCCTTGATTCATCGTTCTGATAAAGAACGAACATTCTCTGCAACAATGCAGATAGGTCTATAGAAGATGTACCTCCAGGAATACGAATTTTATTCTGGCTATCGCATAAATTCTCAACTTTAAATTTTGATGACAAAGTCATATTCCACAAATTTTTTTCAACGATTGCTTCCATTCCTTTGCGTCCTTGAAATGCCATATGACAGTTAATATAGCCGCTACCAATAACACCACAACTCCAATCTTTTTTCTCAAAAGGATTATGGCATTTTAGCCAGAATACAAATTTTTATGTCTTCTTTATCTCTCTTCATACGACTTTCAGATAAATTCACGTGCTGTTCACTATTCGCTGTTCTCAAATCAGCCTATTCCTCCAAACATTCCATGACGTCAAATGCCGATGGCATCCTCAGAAGGTAACGCGCAACAACACTGGGTGTGACTCCTCTACCATGCCTTAAATCGGTACCGAAAAATCTATTTAGTGTTTGTTCTATACACATATCACTCCAGACACCACTCCAAGCTTTGTATGTCCTAAGAATAGCGAAATATCCTTTTGTGAACCTCTCGAATTCTAATGTATCCATCGTTGTTTCCAAATGCACCATATCCTGTAAGTACCATTGAGCACTTTTGTGCTAACATTTTCATGACACTGCTTAAGTGCAAATCTCAATCTCCAATACGTTCTGCTTCGAAAAACTGGAGTAAAATAATCACGATCTTCAAATATTGAAGTGTTTCCTCGAATTTCCGAGTTGAACATACTATCATTGGGCCAATATTACAGTCGCCCAAAGTAGGAGAATTTTCCTTCCATTTTTCGAACATCATTTTCACTTGTTTCTCAATTACATGAGTCGTAGTTGTATTGCTTGTTTTCAAAATATGAATTCCTATAGCAGTGAAAGTTAATATGTGAGGATGTCAAAGCTCTGCTGAAAGCCCTCCAGACATTTTCTTCACTGATTGTGCAGCGTATGAAGTAGCCCAAATATCTTTCAAACCACTCCCATCCATGATAAAGCCAATGGCGCCCATGTATGACATCAATAAATGGAACCCTTCTAATCTCACAGCAATATTCCTAAATTCAGGATTGTCCGATTGCACAATGATAGAGTTAGCTTTGAAATAAGGATGCTGATCAAATGTTACAAAAGTTGTTCTACTTTTATTTCTCTTTGTTTCTTCAACTGCATAGAGCAAAGCTGTGTGTAATGTGGTTAAACTGGAAGGTGGTGCATTAATGAATGGGAGACAATTAACATGCGATATCTTATATATGTGACGTCTCGTGATAAAATTTCATGAAAACCCACATAAATACGCAACATATGATTTTGGAACTTCAGGTTGTACTTTTATATGAAGTTTGGATTTATCAACGAACTCTACACTCTTCAATTCATCAAGATTCGTGTAACTGAATGGTATCAATTATATCTTCTTTGTGAAGCTAAAATAGAAGGAGGTGGCATTTCCATCGGCCTTTTGGAACCTCCTTCATATTCAACATCATATTCTGGTGTAATGACTTTAATACCCCCCAAACAGTGAAATGTTTTATGACCATCCGACGTACTTACATTGTGATCTGTGTTATCAAAAACGAATTGAATGAAAGAGTTTGGATGCGTTAATTTTGCAGGTTGCCTAATAACGGAAGCTTCATATAATTGAATATTGTGGTATGAAGCCGATACTATTTGGAAATGAATATTCTTGAACGAACAATGGAAATTATGTGCTATTGTATCACGTTTCACATCTTTCCTTGCACTACATTTTGAATCTAGTAAATGGAATAGGGGAGTTTTCAAACTTTCCGGAATTTCAGACATAGTGCTATCCAAGAATTTACTTGAGAGGGCAAAATTTCATTGTTATAATCTCGTTTTTTTCTTATATATCAGCTACAACGATTTGTCCAGCTATCCGTAAAATTAAATTTTTTTGATAATTACTGAGAGAATCGGGATTAAAAGCCAATCTTTACTAAGCTCCATTATATTGGGAGATTTGTAAAAGAAAACCGGTTGCTTCCCACGATGTTGTTCGATGATAATGACATTACTATATTTCTCTTTAAATTTTTTTATGAAAGTATTATTGTTGAGAAAGTTTTCCCCCATAACTAACTATATAATAATCTGTTCTTGTAAGTATTCAAAATCCCGTCAACGAGTTATTTGAGAAAATGAAATTTTGGTGGGGCAATTATTCATTTCAATGCGTCACTGAAATATCGATTTCAAACTAATGAGTTTAAACCCAATGATTACATGTTATTGATATCCCAAGCGAGCTGTTATTCATTCTAATAGACCAAGAATTTCAAATCACACTCTCCAGACAACTTGTGCTGAATCCTACCCTGTTCAAGAACTTCAGATGTCTAGGACGGCTCGCTCGGTTTTGCACTAGGCACCAAATTTCGAATTCACTGTTATCGCCGCATTAGAGAAATACCTTAATAATCAATAAACAAAATCACTTTTGAGAACGTTAAAGTACATAATTTGGACTAAAATTTTCCGCTCTACAACTTTTGTTTAAAACTTTTTCTTACTAAACCTTCTAATTCGCGAAAATATCATAAAAACCATATTTTTCTCTATATTTTCAAGAATTTTCAATGTTCCTGAAAATTTTAACACCTGCATTTTTGACCATATGTTTCTCTCTTTATAACAATAAACATATCAAAAATGCAGCTCTTTCCGAGAAAAAGTGATTTCAGCCCTTCCTTTACTGGACTATATTGTCCAAATAATACTTCTACAACAGTTCCATCATCAAAAATTTCTCGTCATCAAATGTGGACAAATTTGAAATTAAATTATTTTGCAGATATGAAACTAATGTCGAATCAAGTGTACGCCACTGGAAAACTCCTCCATCTATGAGTTAATTCAGGACCGGTGTAATTTTCTTCAATGAGTACTTATCTTTTCTGATTTATCTAACTACTAAAACTTCCCATTAACAGATAAATAACAATTAACTACAAAATGAGTTTTTTTCATTTACAAATTCCAAGAGAGGCCCCATGACCTTCTATCAATGAATTCCCGGGAAAAAAAGGGTTTAACGAAACCGGTGTTACGTAAAAACGGGAAATTTATCTGATAGCTGCTTGGCTGAAATTGAAATGATTCATAGATCCATCGAGAGCGCATGAGGTTCTGAGATATCTGATGAGTCATCTGGTAGAGCAATAATTGGGTTCTAGAATTGATATTGTTATGCAAGTAAAGGATATAACTATCCGAGATGAATGAAGTTGGCCGAAAATAGGGCACAATCACTGTTAGTTTTTCGCGTCAATTCAAGTGTAAAATATGGTTCCGATTTAAACCTAACTAGGCTTCTCTACTTAGATAAATAGTTAAATAAATAAATTTAAATTTCGAATGAACAAACAAACTTAGAGTAACCTCCTAGTTTTGTTTGAACCGCAGAACATATTCCTCTAGAAAACCACAAAAAAAGTCTCAAATCATAAATATCTCAGCTATGTAATCAAATTTCACTAAAATTAGCCGTTCACCGGCATAAAGGCCCTAAAAATTAAACTTTCAGAGAGATATCACGTGGTATAAAGAGCAGAGTTATAAGGTTTTTTTGGCTGGTATCTTTTTCATTCACATGAATACAGGATAACGGCTTGATCATACAACTAATTCTAGGAATAATTTTGGATCAGATATATGGCAGTAAAACAAACCTAAATCGAATGGACGAAATAGGTATATTTTTGTATTTAAATTTTTTCTTAAATTTCTGCTGCTTGGAAATTTTTACACGCCAATGATTATCTTTGAATGAATATCAGGTGTCATTTACTTGAAGGTCAAACATATAAAATATTGGAAAATCCAAACGTTTGTGAGTAAGTATAATATGTCCAATACAATCTTTCCAATTTATTTATTGACAGTTTAGAATTGAATAATAGGATTTATATTCGCATGAGACAATGGAGTAATTTGAAAGGAATCTTGTCTTATCACCAGCTTTTAGGAACTACACCTATCAGAAGCTCTATAAATAACGATTCTTCATTTCATCTGAATCTTCTGACAAATATAATATTATGTTCATTCATTAGAAAGATTTTTGTTCTCTGAATATACAGGGTGAATCTTTGACCACTGCGTTAATTTTAACCATAGGTTTTTGAGATCCAAAGAAACACTTTTTCCCTTACGATTTTTCCATATTCAGCTGCGTTGAAAAGTTATAAGCATTTTAAGTTTTCACATTGGGCAAATACCCCTCTGTAGTCCAGTTTAGTTTGAATGAAAATTACCTTCCACAGCATCCACTATTGAATCTGAATTGTTTAAAAACATTATTTTCCCTCTAAGAAATAATTCACTCACTCATGTTTCATCAAATGATTATATCGATTTAATTCCTTTGAAATTCAAATCTCTCAAAACTATTGCAAATTAGGAAAAGAGATGAAGAATGATTTTATCTGCAAAAAAGACTAATGATTCTAGGAAGTACAAGATACGGACCTTCAGTTCAAGTGATATTTGTTTTTCATGCAATATAACCAATCCGTATAGTAGTAGTGAGAAACCCACAAGAAATGGAATGAATCTATTGATGCAAAAATATGCATGACTGAAATCAAATACCTTCTACAAGAGATCATTTCAATTGATATTGTGGTTTGAATATTACAGGTGAAAATGCAATTTTTTTATGAAATTTCACCACCCTATTATCTTTTGAACGGGGCCAAATTTGGAAAAATGTCATAGGAAGAAAATGTTTCTTTTGACGTCAAGATTCTATGGTTAAGATTTATCCAGTGGTCAAAGACTCACCCTGTATATCACTAGTAAGTTTAAAATATTTATTATCAATAAACAAGAAAGACATTCATTTAAAGTAAGACTTTTTGTTTATGAAACTATAAATTTGAATACATTTATTAACAATTGTTTTCTGAATATACAGGGTGTCTCAAGTTCGAGTGCCTATTAGACGTTTCTGGAGAACTAGATATATTTGAAATCTGAAAATTGGGATTATGATATTGTTCAAAGTTCTCTTCAGAGCTAAAATATTTTCGAAGCCCAAAAACTTCCGGTTATACAGGGTGTGAAAATAAATTCGACGAAAAATCGAGTATTCAATATTGAAAACATTTCTGTTAAAACCGTTGTATTAAATCGAATAGTTTTCAAAATATCAGAAAAAACTGGAAAAAAGTCAAATATGTTCAGTCAGTAATATGTTCATCATTCCTATTTTAAATATCCTGAGCGTAAACCGTTTTTACAACATCGAAGAGGAAGAATGTGAAAAGGTCATGCATCTTTTGGATTTCAAAAATATCATTACAGGGTGTTTCAAATTTTGTGTTGAAAATTGTGATCTTAAGATGGCCATAACTACTGTTTCTTAAATTAGAACCCTATTTTTTTATAATTGTGTTGGATTCTTCGGTCAAAAATAATGATAGTTTTCTCACATGATTATGCTCCTAAATTCAATAATTTCTGAGTTATTTGAGATTTTCTGGATTTATGGTGTACGTAGAGTTAAATTGATTGCATCTAAAAAAATTCAATGAATATTCTTTCGAAACCATGGGAACACCCTGCACCCATAGAAGATAAATTATCTGTTAATAATTCACAAGTGTCAGGTGTTATTGTTATTCGTTATCTTCATTTCTCGATTTTAAAAAATGAACCGTTATTCTAATTACGAAATTCTGGATCTATATTATATACTTGGTGAATGTGTTATTAGTAGAACCTGCCGGGCCTTTAACGAGAAGTATCCCCATTTACCTTCCATGACGGAGAAGATCTTTAGAAAATATGTTTCAAACTTTCAAAGTTTTGGATGTGTAAGAGCCTCTAAAGAATACAAAAGAAGGGTAGTTGATGATGAGGAAAATGAAATTAGTGTTTTGACTTATTTCGAAGTGAATGAAAATGCATCTATTCGAAATGCAGCTCATGAAATCGATTTAGACAGAAATTCAGTGCACCGAATTTTGA